>JALAZF010000136.1:12557500-13157500 GCA_022829125.1 Lathyrus tuberosus
GATATAATTGAATTATATTAGATCGAACAATGTCAAACATGATACGATTTAAATGGTCATTATATTCCTTTTATAAGTATTTACCACAACGAACAATTCCTATGGTCTTAATACCTTTTCGAGTTGTTTCCTTCTACTTCATTCTTAAACTCTTCTCAAAAGAATTCTAACTCGTGTCACATACACAAATCCATAATTACTGAGTTTGTCAGTAATATAAATGAAGTAAGAGAAACAAAATTTATCTAGCAAATATGTTTAGAGGTCCATATACATCACACATGTATATAATCAAGATATATCATATGTCATTTCACTTAGTCGATGATCACATTAGATATATCTTCCAAAATCAAGACTTGCATATATCAAATGATACAAAACCAAATGAATCCAACAATCTATTCTCATAGACTTTGAAAATGCATATCTCACTTAATGGACTAAACATTAAAGCTATTGATATATATAAGATTCAAATCTTATTTGATCCATCCCACATTTGTTATAGATGAGCTTATCAAGATCGTATAACTCAAATACACTACTTGATTTAGTATTGAAACCACTGTTTTAGATAATCATAACAACACTTGTCCATTATGAGAACATGCACTCCTCATCTTGTCAATACAAGATTTAGAATTAGTGTTTATTACTAAATGAAACTTAATAACAATTATTTGTTTTCATTCCAAGCTCTAAATTAAGTCTAATCATAAGCTCTTATAGTCAATGAAACACATTGTTCCATTCTAGACGTAAGCTGGCTCAAATTATAATCAATACTCGACTTCTTAGAAGACTCATCACGTTCTTATAAATGTGAGATCAACATCTAGTATCACATACCCAAGATGTAAAAGTAGACAATTTGATTTTCTATAACAAATCATATAAAGAAATAGTCTTACTTATTTCTTCTACTTTGACTCCTTTTATAACCATTAACAGTTTTCTTCTTTCAACAGATGAAATCACTGACTTCCTTCAGAACCATATTTTCCTGCTAAAATTCAAAGAAATATAAAATGAATCACATTCCTTTTATGATTCATCTATTTAGCATCACAAACTACTTCCTTTTCTTTTTAACAAGATGTGGTAGATATATTTAAAATACATTCATAATGAATTTTATCTACCTATCAGAGACAATCTCAAATAGAACTTGTGACCAACTATTTGGTCTATAAGAAATCCAAATTTTAAATCTCAAAACTATTTTAGATTCATTTGGTTCTTAACTTATATAGAAAAGACCTTGAAAAATTTTACATTTCTCATATCTTGTATTTCTTATTTAAAAGAAAATCCTCAAGGTTGATGATCATATCATTCTCTTTGAGGACTACAACTATGAGATATGTTATATATAGACATTTGACTTGAACCTTCTCATAAGTATCGTTCTTCAAATCTAATTATATTCGGTTGTTAGGAATTGGTTGCTTGAGAACATACAATTTTTCTCGTGCTTGAGAACAATTCTCAATTTTCGTACCAACTCAGAAATTCCTTTCTGATCCTTACATCCTTCATAAGGACATTTCACATTAAATTAAAAAATAAAATGCAAAAGAAGTTCTAAATACAAAACGTGTAAAAATATTGTATCAAAACCATTTTAATAAGGACTTTTATTAAAATGCTCCCACTATTTTTACTCAAACTAAATGACCCTCAACATTTGATTCAGAAATTCCCGTTGGGAGATTTTCTAGCGGGTCGAGATCCATATTTCACTTTGTTTTAAGTCCGCGTGGGCGGATTACACAAAACTCTGTTATTTAGGTAGGAACTCTTTCCAATTGTATCTAATACAACTCTCGAATTTTATCAGTCGAGTGAATAAATCTTTATTCTAATCCATATTATGGATTGTTCTCAACTCTTGCTTCTAAACATATATAATCCTATTATAATTAGTTTAGTTAAGTCAAACCCAAAAATTTAGCAGTTGGATATTACATTTATCCCATCGCATCTTACTAATATAAAACATGCACCTCGCGTTAGGCGAAACCAACATTATTCGATACTAGTCTTGATGAGTGTTAAATTTTGGAAAGCAATTAACTTAATATTTAATTGAAGGGATTTTAATTAAATTTGATCTCAATGGTTTGTGTATCTCATACACTCACATAATTGTGTATCTTATACACACGCATATAAACATATATTTCACGCATCACATACATAAAATAAAAGTTGGAAATACGATTATGACCACCTAAAATGCAAGAATTAAATAAACTACTTTATTACAATTCTTTGACCCACGAACAAGCTTCTCAAGCCTCTCCACCGACGTCATCGTTTAGCTGTCTTCTCTTCAACTCTTGAACTCGAACAATTTATAATATTTAATTAAATAATATAATAATTAAATGGCATGGCACGCATGGCGTATTTAATTACAATAAACCATGACATGCAGGCCGTATTTAAATAAAATAAATCACGAAACGCATGTCGTATTTAAAATAAACAAACGCCAAAATCTAAGGTCATAACCGTATACCAATTTATTTAATAATTAAATAATAAACAATAATAGATTATCAAATTACAAATATTGACGCATCAACACTTAACGCTTTTGTGAATCCTAAAAGCACAACTCTTGCACCGTCACAAACCCTAATGCATAAGCGTTCATACCATCAAAACGTAATGATCGATTATTCAATATAATTGATCTAAATGTCATTGCTTCACCATACAAATGTCAGATTCCGAAGCAAAAAGCACATTGATCATTCTAATGTATAACAACCATTACACTAATTTAATGTACGAAACAAAATAGTGTATCAAATACACTAACTTCGCATTAGAAATATTTATATCGTATATAAATTTATCAATTGTATTTGTATCACTTATGAATGATCGAAGTATCGCTGCTTCACCATACTAATGTCGGATTCCGAAGCATAGTCAACAACGAACATCCAAATTATACAAATACATGATATTAATATTTAATTTTAAATAATAAACACTTTATTATTATTTATAATAATCAATTATTATTATTATTATTATTATTAAATAATAAGACTTAATACCAAAAACCAAAATAACAATGTTTTAACTCATTGCTTACTGCAAGTGAATATGTCATTCAATGTATCACGTATTCTAGCATTCAACGTTTCAACTATTCACAATAGATTAATGTTGTTGCCGTAAGAATACTTTAATTCATAATAACAAAATCAACCCTTTCTGAGGCCAACATATTAGGGAAAAGTCTTACTGAAACCATCGATCCGAAAGAATACACATACGCAAAACAACTTGCGGCATAATCATGCACTCTGCCGTAATAACAATTGAAATAACATACAAATTTTAAAAAAAAAATATACGTGATTCAATTGTTTCTACCAAACAAATTATAAAATTAAAATTTAAAGTTAAAGATGAATCAAATTCATTCATATATGATTAAACATATTTAATCACATATAAGCGAAAAAAAAATTATAATTATATCCTTATATAATTATTAGCATGCACAAAACATATTCGGATTTAATGATTTAATCAGAACAAGGCTCTGATACCACTGTTGGGATTTAAGAGGGGTTTTTCAAAATTTTATCCTCTTAACGGAATAATCCCGGTGAACGGATCTTAATTAAACCATCAATCACAAATCAAACACAAAATAAGAATTCCGACTTACCTCTTGAAGCGTGCTTTAACTTTGATCATGAGCGTGGAAATTACCATCGTCTCTACGAAGTCCACGCGAGCACAAAGTGGAACGCGGTGCTAGCCGTCTCTTGTTCTGAGAAAATTTACAATTAGCTTTGGTAGGGGAAAGAGCTTCTCTATTTATAGAGAGCTCCTAAAACCCTAATACTCTTATTTTGGGCATTTCCAAAATAAGCCCAATCTTATTTAATTAAACTATTTAATTAAATAATAATTATTTATATTTAACTAAATTCTTTAGATTAAATAAAATAAAATATTAAATTAAATCATATTTAATTTAATTAACTGTCAATTCTCATTTATTTAATTAAATTATATTTACTCAAATAAATTATATACGTGCTAATGTACTAAAAAATTTAAATACTATTAACACATAATTAAATTAAATCTTATTTAATTAAATCGTCAATTCCATTATCAGTACTCTTTGCGTGTGACCCTATAAGTTGTCGTAACGTTGGCAATAATATTAAATTACCTATTTAATATTATAAACAGTGAGCAGTATCTAGCAACACATCACTGCTATCTAAGTCACGAGAATGTCGTGTGATCTGACATAACCTTTATGTGATAATGATTATATGTACAATTACCCTTTTTGCCCTTATATCTATATTGAACACAAGGCATAGAATGTGTCACGCTTGTATAGTCCAATATTTTATTCCTTGATCCATGAGTATACTTGATAACAACAAATAAGTCCAATATCTCATATCGACTCATTTGAGCACGACCATCCATTTTACAGCCATACTCTATCAAGGGACCCACAGATATTACTCCCGTATATGTAGGAGGGACAAATCCCATCTAGGTCACTCATGTCCCTCAGCATGATTTGTAAAGCACCCATAAACCATCTTTATGGTCATCCTGTTATGAACAACGTTTGATTGGCAATAAAGTACTCGACTCCACATCTAGGGTCCATAGTGGTTTCAGGCCGAAGGGTGGAATACATCATTATTACTATGAGAATAACTTATGACACTTACATAACAAACTATGTAGTATTCTCATGGTGGGTCAATTTAATATAAATATTACTCCTAATATTTATACCCACGTGAAGACTTGATATCTCATATCCATGACTTGTGAGATATAATCATCAGTCTACTCGCATAATAGCCTCTATGCATTACTGTTTTCCTATTTGATAGTAAAGCTTGACTACAGATACTTTAAGAATAACGTCTTTATGTTTAATGAGGTCTCACGATTAAGTCACACTTAACAGGTCATTAATAGACTAATTCTTCTAAGGACTTTATTATGTCATATACAAATAACACAATAAATACAATGCCTAGTAAGTATATATATTAACAAACAATATATATCAAGGTCATGATACAAAAGCATATACAACCAATACTGATTGACTATTAGGGCTTACTCCAACACTCTTACCATCAGCAACCCTATATTTACCTTTATCAGCCGGAGCACTATATGGCTTCCCACGGTTCATATTCTGATTTCCCCTCTTCTCACTAAGACTCTTATAATGAGCCAAATTAGCTTTACTGCCATCTTCAAAGATTCTGCAGCTGTTCCCCAACTCTGGAAACCTCCTGATCTGTTGGTATCCAATTGCCTGCTTAATATCAGGATGCAAACCATTCTCACACTTGCTGCACTTTGAGAACTCAGCAGTTGCCTCACTGTAGTGCGGATAGAACTTAGCAAGTTCCAAAAATCTGGAAGCATACTCAGTAACAGTCAGATTACCCTACTTCAGCTCTAGAAACTCAATCTCCTTCTTCCCACGAACATATTTTGGAAAATACTTCCTCAGAAACTCCGTAAGGAACATAACCCAGGTAATAAGTTCATCTATAGTCCCCAACGCCTGATGATTATTGATCCACCAGTCACCAGCCTCCTCAGTTAGCATATGAGTACCAAACGGTACCTTCTGCTCTTCAGAACAATCCATAACTTGGAAGATCCTCCCAGTCTCCTTGAGCCAAGTCTGCGCTCCATCAGGATCATACCTACCCTTGAAAGTAGGCGGTTTGTTCCTCTGGAACTTCCCCAAGTGACAGAACTCACCGTTCCCACCAGCATTAAGCTGATTCTGCATAGCCTGAGCAACAGCCTGCAAAGCAGCAGCAATAGCGACTTCATTCCTTCCAGGCATTTGATGTTTTACACGAACAACAACAATAATGGTTAGAAGACAACACCGACAGTAGTCAACAATCACAACACCACGACTCAACAACTGGCCGGACAAACCAACCTGCTCTGATACCACTAATGTAACACCCTAAAAGCCCCGCGTAATTATAAATAAAATATCAAAGTAAAATAAAACTTAAGGCATTTAGGATGCTACTTTCAACAAACACATGTTCATATATTTAGATCTGTAACACATTCTACTTTTTAAAATATTATTAACAGTAATAATAATAATAAATGGTGTTTGAAAATTCAACTTTATTTAAAGCAGCGAAAAATCAACATCAACTAATTATACAGAACATAATCATGCCTTCAAAATAAATATAAGTAGCCACAACTCAAGAGATGTCCATAATCTCTAACAAAACAGAAAAGACATAAACGTTCCATAACCCTGGTGTTACACATCAGAGCAGACGTCGACACTAAAAATAAACAGAAGACTCCAACTTCCACTCACATCAACTCCTCTACTGCAAGTTATCTGCACGATGCCCATGTAAAGGCAACATTCAAACAGAAGGGGTGAGATATCATAATTATATGCAGGAAAGCATGATAATAAGCTAGCATCGGATTATTACATGCACATCACTCATTCCATAACATACATTCACACATCCAACACAACTAATATCCAAACACAACAACAAATACAACCAAGATGCAATGTTATGAGACTCACAATTTGACTCAATGCATGTGGTACCATTCGGTTCCTATTTCAGAACTCGATCTCTATTTTAGAATCATAATTCCCGTCGAAATTTCCATTACGTCAGTCACATCCCATCGGGAACATGACCTCCATGATCGCTCACACCCCACCCGGGCACACGATCACCTTAACAACAACACGATTCTGCAACTAGAATCCAAATAAGACGCTCACACCCCACCTGGGCACACGACGTATCTCACAACTCATACAAATTATGAAATGCATGACAACAACAACATACAATGACCTTCATTTAATCAATGTATCACGCCCCTACAGGCCACAACACAACATGCCATAACCGTCCAGCAACATCGACATACAGTATAGCAAGCAACTGCAAAGACATTTAGAATTATGTCACACCATAATATAACGATAATAATGCATTTAACATCATCACACGACAAATTACTGAGTTTCTGGTAAAGAAACCATTTTTTGGATAAATTTCATCACTTCAGCTTCTTGACGCTTCGAACGACACTCGATTCGGACACCTGAAACAAAAGTTATGAATTTTAGAAAATTTTCAAAAATGGTCCTAGTGTAACCGGTTACTCCAAATGAGGTAACCGGTTATACCCCTTGTAACTAGCCACCATTCGCTACTGTTTTATGGTGTAATTGGTTACCAAAATCAAGGTAACGGGTTACACCCTCATAGAATTTCCTAGAAACGCAGCTTTTGGATAGTGTAACCAGTGATGCCCACAGTGGTAACCGATTACACTGTATGCAGAATCACTTTTTCTGCAACTTTTCACACGAAAATCACTTTTAACCCATCCCAAAACTCAATTTTTCTTACAAATCGTTTGTACTACATTTTAACACGAAAAAGAACCTTTCTAAAGTTCAAACTCCAAATTCTTTTCATTAAAACTACTCATAACTTTGTTCCGACTCTGACTCGCGATCGCACACAACAAACAACATCAACATCATGCAACTATAAATTGTATGATTCCAACAACAACAATTGCAACAATGCATCATTCTAACATCATTCACAACATCGACACCCCACACACAATTCATTAAGAAATTAATCAAATCCAACAATTACCAATTCATCAAAATTATGAATAGAGAGTAAAAACATAAACCCTACATGGCATAATCTACCCACCATCATCATGTTATCCCTTAGATAATTAGAACCCCACCCTTACCTTAGAGTTCTTTCCAAAAGCTTCACAACAATGGAGTTTATTCTCTCTTCCTTGCCCTAGCCTCTTCTTCTCAGTGTCTCTTGTTTTCACGATCAAACAATTCTCTCTCCCAACTTCCCTTATTTCTCTCTCCCAACTTCCCTTATTTCTCTTTTATTATATTATTATTATTATTATTATTACTAATTCCACTAATTAAAATAATAATCACTAATCATTTAATTTAATAATATTCAACTAATATTATAATTAACTAAATATTACTAATATAATTTAATTAGTCTTACTCACCACACCACCAAGTTCTACACTATTGGTCACACACCCCTCAACCCTTAAAGTTTAGCCTTAAGACCACTACCCCACATTCAAGGTAGCTCAAACACATCAAAGCACAACACAACCACAATTATCGCATAGTTAAAATACGGAAAAATAAATAAAATGAGCTGGGACGTTACAGAAAAGTCCAACTTGGTTTGGAAAGTGTTTTAAGCAAGCAAAGATATACAAATGATGAGAGTGGACTAGGATATTCCAAATTTGATAAACCTAGTTCAAGTAAAAAGACTATCTTTGTAAAGTCTAGCAATGTTTATAACAACGTTCAACCCAAGAAGGTGCAGGATAACTTTCAACCAAGAATGACTTATGTGAGAAATACTTTCTATACTTCTAAAAGAAATTATTCATTTAATAAATCTTCATGTTTTTATTATAATTTTAAGGGACATGCCCCTATACATGCTATATGAGAAGGTTTGGTGTACCAAGTGAAAAGTATGTTTGGGTTGAGAAAGGAACTAACCAAAAAGGATCCAAAGAGTTTCGAAGCACATACTTAGGCGATATCACCTTATTCGAGAGACAATAGATAGATGAGATGTGAAGATATGTGAAGTACTAACACTTGACAATGTTGTTGACCCATTAGCAAAGCCTCTTGAGTAGTAGATGCATGATGGCAATACTAGATATATGGGTATTATGTGTATGTCTAATTGACTCTAGTGCTAGTGGGAGTTGTTTGTGTAGGCAATAGAGGCCAATAGTTTATTAAAACTTGGTACTTGTATTGAATTATTTATTAATAGAAAAAGACATTTCTTTATTATGTTTGTTTTTACAAAATAATAAAGTCCCTAGAATAACTAGTCCGTTTAATGAAATATTAAGTGTGACTTAATCATGAGATCCCATTAAACATAAGGACATTGTTCTAGGCCGACCATATCGACCCCGATCGACCACTCAGATAGACTTGTATTGCTTCCACAACCTCCTTAGAAAGAGCACTTTCCTCATGAGGCTCACAAAGATCTCAACTGCAAGTGCATTCAACGACTCTCTGCAATCCACTCTTAATAAATAGTGAGTTTGTTATTCTCTCTCTTTCTCTCTCTCTCTCTCTCTCTCTCTCTCTCTCTCTCTCTCTCTCTTCAAATTGTGTTAATAAGTTTCAAATTCAATTTCATTTCTCTCTTCTCCATTAGATATTGACTTGAGTGTTGGAATGTTAACCTTACAGGCCCCCCTCCACCATACCGGAAGCTTCCATTTATGGCTCTATAATGGAACATAGGCGCCATTTATGGAATCGACTTCTAATTCATACGATTTCATGATCGTTCTATAATTTATCAATTTGTAACCTCCTTAGGCCACTGAATCAAAAGCGTGCAGAATCGAACACGAAGATCTTCGGATTCGATCCAATCAACCATCATCTCGATTTTGATTCCTCAAAATTCTAGATCTCTAATTCTTACACCTTTAACTGATGGTTGGTTCCAAGGCCACTCGATATGACATCGTGCGTGAAGTTGTAGTTGCTGTTCTATCGGCAATCAATCCACCGCCTCTACCTCCTCCGCAAGGCACCACAAATTATGGAACGAAATTTCTATTGCATCCAAATATGATTCAGGATTCTCAGATAGCAGGACCTGTTCATACAAAGAAAAGTGTTTTTGTGATTTTTTTACCCATACTAGACTAACTTATCACATGCAGGAATGTGAAACACCAAAGAAAATATGATTGTTAAATTGAGGAAATGACTCAGAGAAAAAAAAACCTTGACTTTTTGTGGACTATATCAAAAGGAAATAGACTTTATCAAACACGTCAAATCACTCACACATAACACATAAGTGTTTCGGTTCCCAAGAGTTGCAATAATGGAACTTCCAAAAAGACATTTGACTTTTGGAGAGTTAAATGCACAAAGCTCAAGGGACTGACACATTTTCTTTTCCTCTTCCAAACATTAAGATGAAGGTAATTGATAATTAAAGTTAGAGTATTAAACTCATGCCTTGTTGAGCATAGACACGGGCTTGGGGGAAACTCATCTAGGCCGACCATATTGACCCTAGACGACCACTCTGATGAACTTGTATTGCTTCCAGAATCTCCTTAGCACGAGGATTTTCCTCATGACGCTCACAAAGATTTTAACTGCAAGTACATCCAACAACTTTCTGCAATCCACTCCAAACGAATAGAGAGTTGATTACTCTCTCTCTCTCTCTCTCTCTCTCTCTCTCTCTCTCTCTCAATCTCTAGGGAAGGCGCTAAATCGATGTAACAAGTTTCAAATTCAATTTTACTTCTCTCTTCCCCCTCACATACTAACTTGAGCGTTAGAGTGCTAACCTTATGGGTCCCATCACTCCACCATACTAGAAGCTCAGATCCGCAATCACTTTCGATCATCAGTTCAATTTTTATTCTAAAACGTAACAGTCACTATTCTTAAAGTATATGTAGTTAATCTTCATTGTGAAGTGGGATAACATTAAAGTATCGAGACTATTATATGGATAAATAGATGATCATATCTCATGGATCATGGACAAAGAGTTATCAAGTCTTTACATATGTATGAATATTATGAGTAATATTTATACTTGATTGATCCGCTATAAGTATACTACCTAAAATATTATGCAAGTGTCATAATCTATTCACATGGTGATAGTGTAACATAATGATTAGGTATTCTCTCTAGAAGAATAATAGAAGTATACTAGTTTGCACATACTCTAATTCTTGTCTTCTAGTTAGCGCAACTATCTCTTTCAACTTTCTCTTTAAAAAGTGACACATCACCTACCCGGAGCTCTAGATACATTAGATAATGATCTGAGTGACACCCATGTAGTTCCACTTTATTTATTCATATTTTATAGAAGCATTGATAGGCAGGTTCTCTCAAGACATATAGATTTTTTTGAAGGAATTCATGACGGTGAGAAGATTGTCCCGCTGACTGAACTTTTCTCTAGATATGGTGGGCTCGCTCAATGTTTCCTTTGGTGTCTTCTTCCTTACAATAACAAAGATGTTCCTGCCTATTTTTTATATGAAAGGGTTTTAGACATAGGGGACTGTACATGGGATTTTCAGGCCTTGATGGCATGAAACACATGAAATGTGGCCGCATAAGATCTTTAATGAGGAGATGCCACTAACTTGATCCATCGTGTTGTGTTTTGTGCCTTTACTTTGAGTCATCTCCATCACGTAATCCTTCTATTTTTGGATAGCCATAGACTAATTCTAAATGATCGGTATAAGGCCTTTGAGAAGGCCATTGACTTCATGTTCGAGGAGAATTTTTTGTTTGTCTGCATAAGGGGTTTATCATCAGATCAAATGTAAAGCGGAAAAGTTTGAGGACGTTTCCCACCAACAATGTCAAATAATATGGAATAATTTTTTATCTTCAAGTGATGACGATGACCAGCTCATATACAATGGTATTTTGTATTTTGTATTCGATGATGAGGGTGCACCTACAAATACTCTGATGATCAAGTCATTGACAATTGTAAGTGTGAGGTTTAAGGTTTAGAATTATATGTTCCTAAGTCTGAACCACTCCTCATACTTTTAGTGTATTGATGCTCTAAAACCTTCTTTGACCACCTTTAGGGTCGAGGATCAATAGGGTCTTCATGTTTGTCACCTACTAGTTGCAGTTGTTGTTGTTTTAGATCACTACATTAACCTGTAATGTCTTTTTTTTGTGACATAGTTCCTCCATAGCGACAAGCATCTCCGTTATGGCGACTCGGATGCCGTGATAACTCTACCAGCGATAACCAGTCAGTTGCAAGATTAGATCATATATCAAAAGTTTGTCATTCTCCCTTCATGGTTACTAATGTATATATATATATATATATTTTTTTTTTTTTTTTTGAGTTTGGATATAGCCTTACTCATTGAATTGTATACAACCTCTTAAACATGAGACTTTTAAAAGCGAGATGTTTTAGATGAGAGATCGAATATATCTATATGTATCTTCTCTTTGGATATCGTATATAAAAACCCTTAAAAATAAAAATCAAACATATATTTAATCCTCACAAAATTATCTATATGTTTGGACAAGACAATTTTTATTTTAAATTTATCAAATCATAAAACAAACTCTTACAATTACACATATCGAAATCATTATTTATACAACTATTTTTTTAGGAAATAAACTGTGTAAAATTAAACAAATCAAAATTATTTATTTATTTCTCAAAAAAATTATTTACTCCCTCCGTCTCATAAAAAGTGTCATATTTGAGCAATGCGCGGTTTTTAAGAAAATGATTAGATGTGTTGGTTGTAGTGAAAAAGTTAATGTCATTTACTAAAATACTCCTATTAAATGTAGTTGATAAAGTAGTTGAATAAAGTGAAATTTAATGAATAGGGATATAGTAGTGGAAAAATAATAATAATTACAACATTGATAATGTAAATGGACAATTATTTTGAGACAAAAAAAAAGGTGCAAATGAGACACTTTTTATGAGACGGAGGGAGTATTTAGAAGTAGAATTTGGATATAGAGAGTTGTTAACAAGATGAATTGAGTAGTTTTTCCTGTAAAAAAAAAAAAAAAAAGATGAATTTAGTATGATTTTTAGTTACGTGGCATCATAAGAAACCGCTAACCATTATTGATTACGCATTTGATTTCATGAAGCCTCTGAATTAAGAATCAAATAGGTGAACATTTGGAGAATGGCATCTCATAGTTTGAGCCTATCTACATTACAATTTCCTTCCAATAGACCAATCCAGAACCTTCATTCCAATCTTTTCTTGTCACCTTCAAGTCTTCATACCAAACCCACAACAACAACATCACTTTCTTCCTCAATTCGAGCTATGGGCACTTCACCTTCTTCTCACTCAAACACCACGGAATTTGAATCAGGTATTCATTTTACAATTGGATTCATATGATATATGCTTGTGAATTGTGATTGCCTGAAAATGTCTCTATGTGTCTTGCAGGATCTAATAGTGTTGATTATAAATCTTTAGACGATGTGGAATGGAAGAAACGGTTAACGGATGAGCAGTTTTATGTTACTCGGAAAAAGGGAACTGAGAGAGCTTTCACTGGGTCAGTTTAACACTAATCTTCCTCCTACTCTTGTTTTTCATTTGTTAAATTTTCAGTAAAGAACATGGTTCTGCGTAGTTGATACAGAATTTTTGTACTCGTTGAAAACATGTTATTTACTTGATGCCACTTTCTAAAATGTAAGTTTTAATGCACCTCATTGATTTCTGATCCATGATGGACGTAATGAATCCTGATAATAGGTTTAATTTTGATGAGATTGTGGGCTCTAGTAGCTTGTCCTTTTAAACACTCTGATGCTTAAGTTAGTGACTGAGTGAGGCTGAGGAATGTTTTTGGTATTAGAGAGTGTGTACATGGACTACAACGTTTATCCTCCTTGTGTAGGTGGATTCTACGGTTTCCAGGATCGTGAAACTTCCTCGTAGGGTGGCTGTCATTGTTTTACTCATTATGTCATCTAACGCTCTTCATTCAACCATGTATTTTGATTAGGTGTATCTGTAGGACAGAATTTAAAATGTTCCCGTGGCCTAACACCCTTCTTTTCTGAACCATTTTTGCTTTAGTCAGTTTAGCGTGCATTTGACTTTAATATTTTGTGTCTGCATATAATTCAGGGCAAGATAAGGAGGCATAGTACATATTCTCGTGTCTAAAGTATTTAATTCTGTACCATCCCGGGACTTTTAAAGATATAAATTATAGTCATGTTGTTGTAAGATTGCTGCATAGCTATTGTGATATGATTTCATTAGTCTGATGCTACTATTTATTGTATTTAACTATTTTTAAGTTTATTTCAGGGAGTACTGGAATACCAAAACTGTAGGGACTTACCATTGCATATGTTGTGACACACCCTTATTTGAGTAAGTACTTTATATGCCCACGCTTGAGCATACTTACACACACTTACGCATTTATTTAACCAAATATATAGCTCGAATCATCTTCAATCAATTCACTTCTTTTTTTTTTTTTCAGATCATCTACTAAGTTTAATAGTGGAACTGGCTGGCCGTCCTATTACCAGCCGATTGGCAAAAATATAAAATCAAAGCTAGATTTGTCGATTATATTCATGCCTCGCCAGGAAGTACTTTGTGCTGCCTGCGATGCTCATCTTGGACACATTTTCGATGATGGTCCTCCACCCACAGGAAAGCGTTACTGTATCAACAGGTAAAGAATCACTTGTTGAATTGGGTTTCTTTTTCACTTGTATAAGTTCTTCACCTTTGTCTAGAAGTTTATGTTTGTTCTGGAATTTCTGCAGTGCTTCCGTGAAGCTCAAACCAAGGCAGTAAGATAGTGAAATGTTTATCACTCAGAAGAAGCAGGTGGTTTAATATTGAAATGGTATGGCTGGAAAACTTGTAAATGGATCTGTGTATACCTTATGCAATTATTTACTCTACTTTACTTGAAGAGTGAAATTGTAATGTGCTGATAGTATATCCAAGTACTTGTAACACGTGAAAAAGTAGTTTATTACATTATTGTACACTTTCTTATATAATGAAGTTTTAAGTGTTGGCGTGTTCTTGTTAGCATTACCAGCTTACCATTTGTTGTTTTCCAACATTGTTGAAGTTTATGAAGTAGCCGGTTTAATCTCTGGTCTGTGGTTTGAAAAATACCACAGACTTTTGCTATTGGCTAAACTTATGATAACTACATCTATGTTGGTTGATTTTGAACTATTGCCATTTGTCTTAAACCAAAGAAATCACTTCATCCATCTGAAGCTCCAAGTACAAGCTTGAGGGAGGAGGAGCTCATTTTCAGCCCTGTTATCAATTTAAAGCCTTTTATCCATAGGTGTGTTATCCCCCAGAGATCCTTGGCATCCTGAATTATACTCTTTGTTTGCTGCATCAACTTCTCATTAATATATATTAGAGGTTGGTTCCTTGTCTGTTGTTGCAGACAAATTGCACGCAACCTACAACCTCTTCCGGTACTCAGAAAGGCTTTTACCACTTATTTTTTATATGCCACAAAAGTCTATAACAACAAATTCTGATGAAGGAAAGAACATTTTCAAGAAGAATCAATTGGGCTACTTTTAGATATCTTAAAATCATTGGAGCGGAATGAAATGAATAGGATGAAATAGGAGTAAAGATTTCATTCTATTGTTTGGATGTTTTAAGACGTAGTAAGACAAATTGTTCATTCCATCCAAATCGAAGAGGAAGAAAGGTGATGGTAAGTGATGAAATGGAATGAAATTAGGGGTGTGCATGATTGATTATTTTTAGAAACCAAACCATAACTATTTTTAAACCAGTTAAATGGTTTGAATTCATAACCATAGCCATATTTCAATCAAAACCGGTTATTAATTTTTAAAATTTTTTTTTTTCTAAAAAAAAATTATAATTATTTTTTTCCAAAAAATTTAATTTTTTTTTTTCACAAAAATTAGTTTTTTTTCTTCGGAAAAATTAATCAAATGAAAACAAATTTATAAATAGCTTCACTTGTTTCTGACGTGTTTGGTGGACATGAATTTGGTTCTCATGATCAGAAAGAAGTTAAATTAAACGTGTCTCCAGAAAAATGTTAGTTTTTTAAAGTTCTGTTTGAATGAATAGCTTATTTTAAGCGCTTATAATATAAGCTCTTATGATGTAAGAGTTGAAGTATAACTCGTTTTTATAGCACTTTTTACTTTGATTTGATAGATCATATTTGAATAAATAGTTTAAGCATGTATAAAATAATTGATTATTCGAAAAAAAAAAATTTATAATTGTATTGAAATATTTGGTTTTTGGATAATAACCGGATTATAACCGGATCCAAAAATAAAATATGGATGAATAACCAACCATTAATAAATAAACTGATTGAAAACCATTCAACTATATCCAGATATTTAAAATGGATTTGGATTTGGATTTGGTTATGGATTTGGGCCTACTAATCAGATATTTTGCACACCCCAAAATGAAATAGATATCACTCAATTATGCTCAGTTCCATCTGATTTTAGGTTGTGTTTGAATATCATAAAATGAACTTAATGGAATGGAGCGGAGCGCAATGGAGATTCCATTTCATTGTTTGTATATTTTAAGATGTAACAAAATAAGTTTTTAATTCCGTCCAAATCGGAAAGAAAATATGATTCGGTACTTGACTCCGAAGATATAAAAGATGTTGATGATCTACGGGATAAATCAAATAAGAACGAGATAATCAAGAAGCTTAAAGAATTAATCCAATTGCTGAAAGAAGAAAATTCAAATGCATATGAAGAATTATCTAAAGAATCTTATGAAGAATCATCATTAGAAGAAACATATGAAGAATATTCATCAGAATCTAGAGAATCTTTGGAAGAATCATCATCAGATGAATCATATAAAGAATTTGTACTATCATAAGAAGATTTTGTAGTATCATATGTAAAATGTGTTGCACCATATGAAATAACTTCATTATCTCAAGAATTCTTTAGAGGATTAGACTCATCATTTGAAGGATCATCTGAAGTATGACCTGAAGATTCATAAGAAGTATCTTTTAAAGAATCAATTAAGGAATCAGATGAAGAGTTAAAATTTTATTTTAAGACTACTTGTGAAGATGACGATGAGGTAACTACTACATCTTACAAACAAGTGTTTGGTTTAAGTATTAAGCTTAGTAAAAAATGATGAGCTAGAAAGATATATCTTAGTGTATTAGAATCATGTTAAAACTCTTAAAAGTGAAAATGATAAGATTGGTGATGAAATTAATGTGCTTAGAAAAAAAAGGCTTTAAAATCAAATAGTTATGAAACATGTGATTCATTGAGAAATGAAATTGAAATCTTGCATGAAACTTTGAGTAAATTTACTAAAGACAAAAAGAATCTTAAAATCTTACATTGTATAATACTAAATCTTTTATAAATATATGTCATGTGAAGGATAAAATAAATTACTCTGTTTATAAATGTAATTAATGTCAAAGCTTAGTCCTTTTGAACCTTATTGTTTTAGTAAAATGCATGATTTAAAATGGTTTAAAGGATACATCTCCAATGAACCAATACATTTTAAATCCACTAACGCTAAAGGATCCAAAAAAAAATTTGAGTATCCAAAGTAAAAATCTGATTTGTTTTGCAGGAATGCTTTGCAACATCCTTAAATAACTCATATCAAAATAAGTTGTACATAGTATATATCTAATCTTTCTCCAAGAAAGATGATCTAATGTTTAATTCTTTGGAAATGACTCCTTGAGTAAATAACTCTTTGGAAGGGAACTCATTTAGAAAAAAATGAATTCTAAGATTATCTCTCACATCAAAAGATTTAGAGCGATGCAAAAGAAAGATAACTAAGTTCAATTTCGAATAAAATAAAGGGGAAGAATTTTTCTCAAGATTACTTGTGGTTTAAGGTAAATCACTTGGTAGAGAATAAACTCATAAAACTCAATTTTTTTTTAAACAAGAATTAAATTAATGCATGATCATTTTTATTTATTTCTACTAATCGTTTACTTGAAAAATAAAGCAAAAGAGGGTATGCTTTCTAAAATGGGAGGTTCCAAAAGTAAGACCGTGAAGCCCAAAGGAATTTCAATCCTAAACAAACTAATGAAGATGAAAAATTCACCTTTTAATCGATTAAGTCGGATGGTTAATCGATTAAGACTATTTAATTTTTAAATATGGCACCATCAAATCGATTAAGGTCAAATATAATCGATTAGAAATTAAATATACATCAAATCCTCGTGGCAAAATCGATTTTCAATCAGTTGTGATGCAAAATTAATCACATTGAAAAGTAAATTGATTAAGCCATCATTTAATTGATTAATAGTGTATTTTTAAAAACTTTTTCAAATCAGTGATTTTGTTTTCAATTAGCATTGATCAACCATGAAATATTTCGTCCAAATTAGATCCAAAATGTTCAGAAAGAGGCTACAAAAGGTACATTCATTCCTCTCTCTTTTACCTCATCTCAGGAATATTTTTCTCTCTTGCTTTCTTTCTTGTTTCTAATTTTTTGTTGCTATCATCATCATCACAATGACATTAAAGAAGATTCTTCTCTTCGCAAACACTTCTTCAAATATCTGAGTTCATAGATTTCACTTCAAAATCCTCGAAAGATTTTTCATGACAAGTTCTTTTTCGATTGTCACTTCCTCAAAACTATTTACCTAGACGCAAATTACTTCATGAAATTCAATTTCTACTCAGATCTCTATCAAGCATTGCTTAAAGATTTCATATGCAAAAAGCTAGAGCCAATTTATCTAAGATTAATCAAGATGTTTTATGAAAATCTAGATTTTAAAGATGGGGGGGGGGTACACATAGTAGAAGTATGTAAGACTAAAATTTCTCTCACCATTGAGAACATTGTAAAACTCTACAATCTACCTTCCTTTTGGAAAACCCACACCTTTGTTGTTCTATCAGGTTCAAAACTTAAAAGTATTTATCTCTACTTAAAGCCTTTTTATCAATCTAATAGGAGATCACAAATTCCATATCAAAGAGAATTTGTTGGAAACACCTTATCGTTCCGCGCACCATTTAGTATCATATGTGATTTTTCTATAGAAGAACAATTGTGAAAAACTATTAAAGGATGATGTTGTGATCATGTGGATGCTTACTCAAAGCATCCCAACCAACTGGGCATATGGATTAATTCAACATATGTTGGAATACAAGAGTAACACTAGAGCATGGCCATCTTATAGAAGTTTAATCACAAAAATTATGTCCTAAGCTGGATTCAACTTAGAAGGAGAATGGTTAAGCCAAAGTTCCACTTTGATTGGGAAGAAGTCACTTAGTCAGATAAAAATTAGAGACTTCAATGGAGACGTAGAGTATGAACCAAAAAATATGGAAGTTTTTTATTATGAGATTCCTCAAAATCCTTCTTTAGAAGCACTAATGGCTTCCATTATTTCAAGCACTCAGATATACCAAAATTCTTAGTCAGTTACCAAGCAAGTTGCCTTACTAACAAATCATGCTATTGATTCTAGAGCCAAAGTGCAACTTAGAATGCCTTATGATATTGATGATGATAGCGACAATGATTAGTTATCTTGCTTAATATTTTATTTACTATTTTTGTGTGCTTCATCTTTATGTCTTTACCCCTTTATTGTAATCAAACCTTTTTTTCGTTTTATTTAAAATTTACTTGCTTCCAAGTTTATGATATATGTGGTCTACGTGTTGTCCCTTTTTCCGATTTTTTTATAACGCCAAAGCTGAGAAGTATACTCTCAAAGAGAGTATAGCATACTCTCTTTATATGTGATGGGGAGTTAACCACTCTAATCTTTTTATGTATCTTTTTTCTTCTTCTGTTGTTCCACCTCTTTGAGAAATGCATCGTTATCATAAAAAAGAGGGAGAATATGGGTCTCTATGACAAGATGGAATAACCGTCATTTATTATTAATGATGAAAATTGTCAAGCGAAGTCAAACGACATTTGGTGTTAATGATTCAAGAAGTTCTTGGTGACAATTGTCAAATGAGGTTTGATTGCAAATATCAACTAGTTCCTGATGACGACATCCAAACAAGATACCATTAGTAAAAGATATCAATTTCTAGTTGAAAGTTCTAGACATTGTTGAATTAAGCAAGTAACTTGCAGACTCGAAGTTATGTTCTTTAAGGTTGAAGACTTTGAAGCTATGAAAGTGTGAAAGTTAGTCTGGTCCTCCGTTTAGGATTTCCCAGTCTTTATCAATTTATTGTAAAAGGAACATGAGCAAGTCTCGAGGTACTAAGACTGTGTGTGTGGGGGCACACACACATACACAAATAAAATAATTTTCAGATCTCTTTTGATAAAATCGCTTAAAACCATTCTAAGCACACACTTAATTGGTTAGAAGCTTGGTTAATCAATTAGGAATATATTTTACATTAGTTAATCAATTAAGGGCTTCCTCTACTTGATTAAATCTATTTGTAATGTCTCTTAATCGATTAAATGAGTTGTTAATTGATTAGGTGACATAAAAAGTCAAGCTTTCCTAATTTAGGTTAATTAATATATTATCACTCGGAGTTAATCGATTAAATCATTAAAAAGGCTCATGAAAAGTTTCCTTTTGAGAAATTTTGTAAAGAAGGTTTCTCCTTATTTCATTTCACACCATATTTTTGAAAAAAAATCTTTATACTATTATTTATACTCTTTCATTATAAAAATCCTTTTCACTAGAGTTGTTGTAGTGCCAAAAGAATGAGTAGTTTCTTCTGAGAGTTGTGTTGTGATTGTGTTGTGCTAAAATTTGTTTTACTCAATAGTGTGATTCTCTTGTGTAATATATTTGTAAAATATTTTATGGTCACATGCTAAAACTTAAAAAATCTTGGGGTGAAGGTTCTTGAGTTAAGCTTGTGTAAAACTCTATTTGTTAGAAGGTTTGTAGGCTGATTTTGTAAAAGCTCAAAGTTGATTTTGGCAAAAATCTCAAGGGAAAACTATTCGGTACTAGAGTAGGTCAAATGGTTTAGACCTAACTAGAATAAATCTCTGATGCAAACTTTCTATGTCTTATCTCCTTTACTTTCTATCTTTTATTTTCTCTCCCATGTGTTTCTCTCTTCTTTCCATTACTCCACTGCTATTCCTTTTTTTTAATGTTTATACTAACATTAATGTTTTCTAAATCAAAGGGTTTTATAGATCTCTTTTGAATTTTGAATATCATAATTCTCTCCCCCTCCTCTCTTTTGTTTGGAGTCACATGGTCAACACATGCATTTGTTTATTTTCTAGAAATTAAAAATTTTCTTTATGGTTGATTGACATATTGTATGCACACCGAGGTTTTTTTTTGTACCCATTGCCTTTTCATACTACCCTTATATTAGTATTGCTCCATTTTCAATCCCTTTTAAGCATAATCCCATTTCTTTATGTTAAAAGTCATATTACAAGTCCTTAACCTAAGTCATTAACCTAAAAGTACTTGTTATCACCCTCGTTTCTATAGAGTTAAGTAGTGATGAGTTAAGCCTATATTGGGCACAAGATTTAAGTTTGGGGTTGCTCATGAAATAATAATGTTTAAGTTTGTGGTGGTGGTCTTAAATGAATGAGAATTAAGAAACTTGGATAAACTTTTTTTAAAAATCTACCCATAAAAAAAAGAATGGATATCCTTGAGCATAAAAAGAAATTCAAATTGTGAAGAAGATGTTCACCATCAATCATAGTTTAATTTTGATGAAGACAAAAGGCTATCTTAGAAGAAAGATCAAAGAAGAAAAAGATTGGAATCAAAAAATCAAGTTGGCATAAGTTTTGGATTTCAATGAAATTGAATCATATATAAGTGTACAATGTGTAATTTAATTGTTATAAGCATTAGGTTCTCCAGAATTAATTATAAACATATTGTTAGAAGATTGTAAGAGAAGTCTTAGTGGTAGGCTTGTACAAAGATCTAACAATAATGAAAATCTCTCATGGGTGTGAGGGGACAAGATGTACCCTTGATTGGAAAGGGGAATTAGGATATATCCATGTGTTTTACATTTTTGCATTTATATTCCTGCACTTTACTTCATAAGTTCATAGAAATAATTTCGAAAAAAAAAGAACATAAGCGCCATCGGTTAAAAACGTGAAAAAGTCCTAAAATCTAATTCTCACCTCTCTTAGGTTGCACATTCTATACTTACAATTGGCATCATAGCAGGTTAAGGTAAATTGCTCCTAGATCCAAGTAAAAACTTCATCTGCTAATCCGATTTTTAGAGATGGTGGCAGTAGCAACAAACCTCCATGTTTCATCGGTGAATATTATGACTTTTGAAAAATTCGCATGCAAGCGTATCTAGAAGCAAAAGGAGAAGATATATGGGATTCTGTTGAAAATGGTCTTTACATTGCTAAGACGGTAATCAATGAAGTAGAACATGTAAAAGTTAAAGGTTCTTGGAATGAAGATGACAAAAAGAAAGTGTTATTTAACAAAAAGGCAAAGAACATGCTTCAATCATCCCTGGGTATGAATGAATTCTTTTGCATATCTCATTTTAAAAGAACAAAAGAGAGTTGGGATACTTTAGAAGTCACACATGAAGGCACGATAGAGGTAAAAAGATCTAAACTAAAGACTTTATCACAAGAATATGAAATGTTTAGAATGCATCCCCGTGAGTCGGTTCTTAATTTGCAAAAGAGATTTGCTCACTTAACAAATTACTTGATGGCTCTTGGAATATCTTTTAAAAATTATGAATTGAATCTCAAAGTCCTTAGATCTTTAACAAAGGCATGGCAACTAAAGGTGACAACAATATCAGAAAAGAAGAGTCTTTGTAAAATGTCTTTTGCAACATTGTTCGGTAAATTACAAGAACATGAGTTAGAACTTGAAAGATTGGAGAAACATGAAGATAATGAAAAGAAATAAAAAATTATTACCCTAAAGACTAAAATTAAAAGTTATAATAATTATCAAGAGGATGAATCTCAATCCACTAGTGATGAAGATGATTCTATAGTCAAGAAAATTGAAAAGTTCTTAAATAAGGAAAGAACAAAATAAATGAGTCAAAAAGGAGCACCAAAAGGAGTTACTTACTTTGAATGTGAAAAAAGAGAATATGTCAAAAGTGAATGCCCTATACTTCATAAGAAGAATAAACTCAAAATTAAGAATGACAAAATGCCAAAGAAAGCATATGTAGCATGGAATGACAATGAAATAAGTCCATCTTCAGATGAAGATCATGCAAACAAGGCATTAATGACATCACATCATTCGAGTGATGAATAACAATAGTTTAGTGATTCTGAAATTTATGATAGACTTTCATATGATGAATTACAAAATGCTTTTCATAAATTGCATGAAGATTTTTTGAAACTTCTAGAAAATGCTCAAAACAAAAGAAAACTGTTTTAAATCTAGAAAGTGAGGCTAATGACACTAAAGTGGAATTAGAAAAAGTCAAAAATTCAACATGATATAAATGTCAAAATTGTGAATTCAAAATTGTTTAACTAAAGCAAGTGATCAAGAAATATGCATAAAGGTCAAACTAGTTTAGAAAATTTGTTAAGTAGTCAAAGATATTCAAGTAATAAATATGGACTTGACTTTTCTAATTTTGTTAAACCTAGTACAAGTCAAACTATATTTGTAAATACTACTAAAATATTCAACAATAAGGAATCAAAGAAACTAAATGTTGTAAATCAGCATAAAAGGCCTCATGATAGAAATAACTTTTATGTAGATAAAAGGAATCATGTTTTTATACCTACTTACTTTTATTGTAATATAAAAGGCCATACTCCTAAGGCTTTCTACATAAGAAATGGCGGTGTTCCTTACGGTGAGAATGTATGGGTAAAGAAAGGAAATAACCCAAGAGGACCCAAAGAAAATGGGTACCTAGAAAGTACTATTAATTATTTTGTAGGTACTTGAAGATCATATGCTAGTATTGGAATCAAAGTATCAAGTTTGCATAAGTTTTAGATTTTAATGGAATTAGATCATAGACCAAGGTACAATGTGCAATTTAATTGTAATAAGCATTAGGTGCTCAAGAATTAATCATAAACATTTTGTCATGCATTATTTTCAAAATTACACAAAATGACATTTTTAACTTAGAAATTTTTCTAAGTATAAGTCAGGTAAATTGATTAACCAATATGTGTCGATCAATTTATAGTGGCTCTGGTTGAACAAAATTTAGTTTTTAATTAAGGTAAATCGGTTACCCTCTTGTATCCATCGGTTTACCATTCCAGATTTGACTAAGTATATCGATTAACCCATATATGTCAATCGATTAACCTAGTTATTTTTTTTCACATATTTTTTGGACGTTGAGGATATGTGAATCGATTAACATCCTTGGGTAAATCGATTTACCTCTGCAGCTTTTGGAAAAATATGAAGCAACATGATACCTCTTCATTGTACTTTTTCATGAATCATTTTCCTAAAGCATTGCAAATTATTTCTGATTATTTTCAAGCATTGAAAGCCTTTTCAAAATGGTGTCTTGTGATGTATAAATAACATAATCATTTGACAGTAAAACTCAAATTCTTCATGAACAATGTTTTATTTGTTTTAAAGTGTCAGTAGTATTTAATAGAGAAACTTTTTCCTGCATAATTTTCATTGATTTGGGAATTTTTTTAGTGAAAACACTAGAGTACTTAAATGTTTATATACTCTTGAATTGTTCATTAAAGGATAAGATTAATATTTCAAGATATTAGAAAAGCACAAAACTCTCAATTTTATCATGTCTGCTGCAAAGTCTATATGTATTAAATTTATCTGTTTGTTGTTATATTCACTAAGTATGTGGTGATTTTGTGTGTGTAAGGAAGTAGTTTTATTTTTTTACAGGAGTTTGCAAATAGGAAGGGTTGCCTTTCTATTTGTTGGAAAAGTCCTTTGAATCAGGGTGATTCAAAGGCCTTCATAGTTGTTGGTATTTGGAAATTAATGAAGTGGTGTACTTCTTTGTTATTTTTAGAATATTGTAAGAGAAGTCTTAGTGGTAGGCTTGTACAAAGATCTAACAATAGTGAAAACTGGAGGTGTGAAAAGTACACAAGAAGGAGGGGGGTTGAATTATGTTTCACGTTTTCTTTAATTTATCTTCTGATTAGAGTTTCAGAATCAGAACTGGTGTTTAGATTCTATTTTAATTCATTGGCAGCAAATATAACAAAAGTAAATAAATAGCAGCAGAAGACATAAAAGATTTATCCTAGTTCCTCCCCTAACTGAGAGTACTCCAATCCCTTTGCCTCACAAGAGATTTTCATTATAACCACTTCATGATTACAATCGCTTATGCTTCTGCATAAGTCTTTTACACCTGCTCAGACCAACTGTCATAGACTTCCTTGCTTAGAGCACATGTTTAAGACTTTCCCTTGCCCACACCTTCTGGCTGAGTCACCTGCTCCAAAGGTATTATGGTTGAGACTTCCCTTTGTTTAGAGCACATGTCTAAGACTTCTTTCTCACGCCCTCTGACTGATCCACCTGCTCTTCTGGTCATCCAGACTGAGACTTCCCCTTGCTCAAGCAGCACTTGAGACTTCCTGCTAACGCCCCTCAAACGGAGACTTCCCTCTTGCTCAATCAGACTAGCTGAATAAGACTTTCACAACTCAAGCACTTAAGCAATGAGACTTACGTGGCTTAAGCATCTTGGCTTAAAACTTTTTGCTTGAATCCCAATGAGACAAGACTTCTGCTTAAGCACATAGCAAGAGACTTGATCTAAACTACTGAAGGCTCTGCAGAATAGAGAACAAAGTGTACATGATACAAGCATCAGAGGTATGAGAAATCACCATAACAAAGACCTAAAGCTCTTAAGATTTCTAAGATATTCAATGGTATGAAATCTTAAGGCTTTTACAATTACAACCTAAATCAGAATATCTGCATATCACATTAGAGTTGATAATTGCTTGATCTTGCTACTCCTTCATCTGAAGAATCCTTGTTAAGATTCAAACTTGAATCTTTAGCCATATTTATAGACTTTGCAGAAACTAGCCGTTGAGGAAGTGACTTGATCAAGTGTCTTTCCCTTTACTCCATAGTACAAGAGACGTTGAAGATGGATGCACCGCAGATTCTTATCCAGTGTGTAACACATTTAACCTTTGAGTCTTCAAGAGGTTTTGTACTGATAGAGCTATTGAGAGCAGACATCCTTAGAGCATGCCAACCTTTCTTGAGCCTTACAATCTTGTATACTCTATCTAACAAGCTGATAAGACAATACAACTTGCTTTTTGCAGTACAAACAATCCACAACTTTATCACCAACTCAGAATGGTACCAGATACTGATATACAATTACCAAGTGTAGTAACTAGTCTGAATGTTGAGGCCTTCAGATCAGAGTCTGCGCCATGCCACACTAGCAATTGTTATTCAAACTCTGCCACCAGAAGCTAGCAATGAAGCAACTCCCAAGTGTTTCTAAGTAAAATCGATTCTGATTATTTATGTACAAGAACAAGAACCTATATAAATAAAACACACATCAAATAAACCATTGTTCTTTTATTACTTTTGTTATCATCAAAACTAAAAGAGAATATGTCATGAACAAATCTTGTTCTATCAATCTCCCCCTTTTTTGATGATGACAAACACAAGTATTTAAAGGACAATGTTGGGCATTTAATTTTCTCTGCAACAACAGGGTATGAGGTTTGTAAGCTCCCCCTGAGTCTGATAGTCTAATATGAGTTCTATTGACTCTAACACCAAGAACTATTTTTCAAGAAAAAAATAAATTAGTCTTCTTAGTAACATTAGGGTCTGAGGTTTGCAAGCCCCCCTTGAGTCAAACAGTTCCAAGGTTGAGGTTTGTAAGCTTCCACTTAGTTCCATATTTAGGAAAACCAAAATAACAACATTTTAACTTCCTTTGGCAACATCAGAATACGAGGTTTGTAAGCTCCTTCTGAGTCTAATAGGCTATGTCAGAGGTTTGTAAGCTCTTACTTAACACTATGTCAAAAGAGAGTTAAAATATGTTGCCTTTTTAACTTTCTTTGGCAACACCAAAATATAAGGTTTGTAAGCTCCTTCTGGGTCTGATAGGCTAAGTCTGAGGTTTGTAAGCTTTTCCGTAGACTTATGTACAAGAAAGTTAAAATACGCCCTAGGCAAGGTAACCATAAAAACAGAAAATAAATGACATGAAAATAAATGACCAATATGTACAACTGAATAGGTACTCAATGGGTTCAGTTCACATCAAAAAGAATAAAATAAAAGAAGGAAAAAGAAGAAAAGAAAAAAAATTCACTTATTAATGCAATTTAGATCATCATTACTCGATCAACTTCCAAGAGGAAAAGTAATCAAGTAATAAGAATCATTAAGGTTTATAAAGTGCTCACTTTAAAGTCTTATTGGTCATTACTATTCCAAGAATTAAGCAAGGATTAATTTCAGACTCTTGGTATGCACAGAAGCCATTATAAAAGCACCTAAATTCTAAGTCATTTTTATTAACATCTTCCTATAGAAATGGAGTCATCAACTGAGGGTCATAATACATCCGTCATAACAGATGTAATAGAGAGCTCTACAAGCTTAGAAGTCTAATCTCCTCAGAGGCAAGCTCCTTCTGAATCTTCTACAATTGAGCCTTTTCCCTCAACACCACTTACTTCTGAAGAGGCAACTTCAGCAGTTCCTGAACAACCTTCAGAAAGAGGTTCGTCAGTAGCTGCTTTGAAGCCAAAGAGAAAAAGTATGAAGAGGTTAAAGAAGAAAAGAAGGGTCAACAAGCGGTTCTACCGATCACTCCCAGTTATAGAAGAGGAAGAAGAAATTGACTCTGATGACAAAGAAGTGGATTATGGCAACAGTGGACGTCGTAGGGTACGAGATGCTATAACAAGGGAGCTTTACTAGAAGACACATCTTGTCCCCTTTTTTATTTAAAATATTTTTTAATCCAGATGCTTAATATTAATGAAGTAGTTTTTTAACCAATATTTCTTCAGCATGCACGTACATCCCATTAATTTTTCTTTAGATTTTCTGAAAGTACGTTAACAAAGTGAAACTAACACAGAAACGACAGTTAAAACAAATCAAACATTAACTCATAGCTGTTCAGTGATTCTTAAATAGATTAGACTGCTAGATAACATTTCCAAGAGTTATTATTAGAGTACCGATAAGATTTAACCAATACTTAAATAATATTAAATTCAAGACAATGTATGTAACACGTATATAAAAAGGTCTCAAGTAAGCATTCTTCCATCATCACTTAATCCCTAAAACACTAAAATGTACAAGCAAAAGCAAATTTGGGTTCCAAAGAGAGATTTCAGGAAGGCAACATTACTGAATGCAACAACTCAAGCAAACCAAGGCAAAGCAGCAATTGAAGGTTTTGCAAGCAAGAAGACAACTTCATAAGTGCTCTCCTCTTCAGCATCCTTTGTGAAGACACACAGAAGAAGAAGATCTTCTGGATCCAGACGTAGAAACCAACTGAAGAAGGAGGCTTTGGAGTTTCCTAAGGAAGAATGGCAAGATTTCTTAGATAATCTGGACATGTCAAATGATCCTAGAGAATTCCTTAGGTCCAATCCAACAGACTAGGAAATCTAATTGTCTTGTAATAACTTCCTTTTCATTAATGAAATAAGTTGAAACATTGAGTACCTTTACCTATTTATTTTTTATTCTCATAAACAACAAAGAATAAATATTCAACAGTTTAAAACTGAACAAAAGAATGAACAAACTTGAATTAATAATAAGAAGCTTAATACAAAGATTTCAACAAAATACAAAGCATAATTATGCATAAATCTAACATCAGAATATTTCATAGATAACTTCAAACTTGTCTCTCCAAATATTCGAAGAACTAGCCTCAGAATTTATGTTAACCCCCTCTGAACAAGTATTTCAGAAATAACTCGTCCAAAAGGAATGGAGAAGGTCTTTCCCTTTTGAAAAGAAGAAAGAGACATTTTCAGATGGCCAAACATAACTTGAGGAAGATAAATCTTCGAATCTGAATTAAGAAGTAGAAGCAGATCTTTTTCAATAGGGTCCACAATCTTTATCCTTAGGAAGTAAGTTTGAATTCAGAATATGATTCCCAACAACAGCATTAGGAAGAAGATTTGAGACCTCTGATGTATTAGATGGGTCTACAAAGATACGCCAAGTAGGAAGATAGTGTTCCCAAACAAGAGTTCCTGGGATTTCTCCAATCTCCTCACAATTGATCACGTTTGCAATTGCTTTAGAGGTTACTATAATAGAAACACCAATTACTCTAGACATAATAGCATACTCAGAATTCAGCTCAACAATGGAGGCATTAATCCAAAGCTCTTTGACAAGACTTGGATAAGTGAAACCACAGAGCATCTCAAAGTAGCCATTCCAACATTGTTTAGACATAGTCTTCCAGAAGTTGAAACTTATCTTAAGCAACTCATCAAAATCCATAAATTTTTCATTGATGACAGCCAGATGATTCAAATGAGAATTAACTGAAGA
Organism: Lathyrus tuberosus; assembly: GCA_022829125.1. Classification (NCBI taxonomy): domain Eukaryota; kingdom Viridiplantae; phylum Streptophyta; class Magnoliopsida; order Fabales; family Fabaceae; genus Lathyrus; species Lathyrus tuberosus. The sequence continues at coordinate 12,586,785 of JALAZF010000136.1, forward strand.
ACTCATCTCAGGTTTGGTTTGATTAGCATACAAACAAGAGGAAAAAATAAGAAGAAGAAGATGAACTAAACAAGAATCCTACAAGAATAAGAATCTTGTCAGAAAAAGGACATAATGATGTTTCACAATACAGGGAATATTAACAACAAGTACCAAAAGAGAAAACACCATTACCCAAAGGTTCTTTATCTAACAAATATTTCAATTCCACTAGATGAGTTTCCTCTTTATGAAAATTTAAGTATTATAAAAGTTTTTGGAATTTTTTTTACTTAAACTGTTATGTCAGTCATAAAGAGTCTTCTTCTGAATCTTAGAGTCTGACAACTTTCAGAAGCTATCACCCATCAGAGTCTAGTAGATCTAGACTTAGACAAAGATATCATCTGTCAGTCACAAGTCTCTAAGATTCTATTCAGAACTAGCACTTTATCTTGAAACAAGAGTCATGAGGGATATATAAATATTGAATTGTCTTCTTTAGACAGCTAACAAGCAATGTTATCAACACAAAAAGTGAGAAAATTGTTTCCATAAATATGATCATCATCTGGCTTAATAAGACATTCAGTATAGAGAAGCACAATTGAGCTTCCTCTTAAATATTTATGAAGTTCTTCTTTTCAAAAGAACTTCTCTAGAAGTCTAACAGAAACTTTGTATTTACATCTATACAAATGTTTCATTGAATCAAAAGATAAACCAGAAAAGAACAAGCATACCCTTTTTTTATTGGCCAGACTCGATTCAGTATTCAGACTTGACCAAAAGAGTCTGAACACAACTTTGAGTGGATTCTAATTCAATGGCTGTCTAACCATTAATTCCACTACTCTCACCAAATTCAGTACAACCAGTACTTGAATCTGGGTTGTTGGCTCTTCCTCCAATAAATGTTGTAAATAACCTTATGGAAGATGCCTCTGCTTATTTCCTTGATATCTGTAGCAGATACATTATGATACTCATATTTCTATAAGACCATACATGTAAGTACAAACAAAATCTTCTTTACCTTATGTTCCAATCTAATAGCACAATCATAAGTCACTCCAGAGTATAAGTCTAGGATGAGATATGATAGGAACAAAATCTTGTTCTAAGCAGAGTCACTAATCTCATTGTCTATGATTAAATCTTCTGAAATCATTGACAAGCTTAGAACCAGATCGTGTTAGCTATCAGAAATTGACATAAAGCAAATCAAAGTACTGTCTTAGTACGACTGACAGAACTTAAATAGAAGTTGAAGACTTCTCATAGAAATTTCTTTTAAAACAACTTCCATGATGATCCTCAAACAAGAAGCAGTGGAGTTTCTTAAGATATCACCTTAAAGAACAAACTCCACATTATCAAATATTTTAAAGCAAGATAGATTTAACAACATCTCTTGCTCTTCAATACTTGATTTTTATTTCAAAACACATATGTTTATTTTCACCTGTATCCTACACTAATATCAACTTCAAGAGATTAGACATCGAAGAGCATCTGATATTAGGTTATGGTAGTGTTTCTTCTTGCTTTCAGATCTGGGAGATCTGTTGAAATACATGTATTTCATAAGCTTTTGAAGTTACTCTTCTATCAACAGATATCAAAATTCATTCAATCAGTATGGAAGTTCTTCTGACAAGAAACCTAAGTCTCTCATCATCAGTCATTCCAAGGAACTGGGCTAAATTGAGAAGGTGATCTGTTGAATAATTTTTCATCTAACTTCATTTCTTTCCCTTGAAGACTGCAAGATAAACCTTCAAAACACTGCAGATTCAAGATGTAAACATCCTGAAAAACTATGACTTTAGATTTAAGTCAAAAAGCAATCTTCTTAGAATTTGCTTGAAAAGATTAGATGAAGTGTAACTGCTCAAGCTTCAAAAACTGATCCCCACAAATTTGAGCACAAGAATTCAAAGATAGTCCAAGCATCATACATATCAATGATGTTGATATACTCAAAAGTGAAATAGAGCATATACCAAAATACAACTATCTTTGAAGATATTCAATATGCATCTTCTAAGCTGGTGAAAGAGATTTTCAAGATGATCATCTTTACACCATCAACTTCTATAGTAATATCTCTTTCAAGGATATTCTATAGACCTTCATCAACCCTTTATCAAGACCAATGAGTTAAAAATATGTTTAACTTTTCAATCATTTAAATTCAGTGGAATCATCCATTTGAATATGGTAGGAAAAGCCGTATGATATTTTTCATGTGGCACTTGATTCCTTCTTGAAGAAGAAATATACTTTTCTTCTTGGATCATTATCTGCGCCACTGTTAAGTGTTAAGCACGAACCATGCTCTAATACCAATTGATGGTGTGAAAAGTACACAAGAAGGGGGGTTGAATTGTGTTTCATATTTTCTTTAATTTATCTTCTGATCAGAGTTTTAGAATCAGAACTGGTGTTCAGATTCTGTTTTAATTCATTGGCAGCAGATATAACAAAAATAAATAAATAACAGAAGAAGACACAAAAGATTTATCCTGGTTCCTCCCCTAACTGAGAGTAATCCATTCCCCTTTCCTCACAAGAGATTTTAATTATAACCACTTCATGATTACAATCGCTTATGCTTCTGCATAAGTCTTTTACACCTGCTCAGACCAAATGTCTGAGACTTCCTTGCCTAGAGCATATGTCTAAGACTTTCCCATGCTCACACCTTCTGACCGAGCCACCTGCTCCAAAGGTCTTCTGGTTAAGACTTCCCCTTGCTTAGAGCACATGTCTAAGACTTCTTCCTCACGCCCTCTGACCAAGTCACCTGTTCTTCTGGTCATCCAGACTGAGATTTCCCCTTGCTCAAGCAACACTTGAGACTTCCTGCTCACACCCCTCAGACGGAGACTTCCCTCTTGCTCAATCAGACTAGCTGAACAAGACTTTCATAGCTCAAGCACTTAAGCAATAAGACTTATGTGGCTTAAGCATCGTAGACCAAGACTTGTTGCTTGAATCCCAATGAGACAAGACTTCTGCTTAAGCACATAACAAGAGACTTGATCTAAACTACTAAAGGCTCAGCAGAATAGAGAACAAGGTGTACATGATACAAGCATCAGAGGTACGGGAAATCACCATAACAAAGACCTAAAGCTCTTAAGATTTCTAAGATATTTAATGGTAAGAAATCTTAAGGCTTTTATAATTACACCCTAAAACAAAAAATCTGCATATTACATTAGAGTTGATAATTGCTTGATCTTGCTACTCCTTCATCTGAAGAATCCTTGTTAAGATTCAAACTTGAATCTTCAGCCATATTTATGGCATTTGCAGAAACTAGCCGTTGAGGAAGTGACTTGATCAAGTGTCTTTGCCTTTACTCCATAGTACAAGAGACGTTGAAGATGGATGCACAGCAGATTCTGAATCCAGTGTGTAATATGTTTAACCTTTGAGTCTTCAAGAGGTTTTGTACTGATAGAGCTGTTGAGAGCAGACATCCGTAGATCATGCCAACCTTTCTTGAGCTTTGCAATCTTGTAGATTCTAGCTGACAAGCTGATAAGACAATAATCCTTGCTTTCTATAGTACAGAAAATCCACAGCTTTATCACCAACTCTGAATGGTACCAGATGCTGATATACAATTACCAAGTGTAGTAACTCGTCTGAATGCTGAGGCCTTCAGCTCAGAGTATGTGCCAACCTCACTAGCAATTGTTCTTCAGACTCTGCCACCAGAAGCTAGCAATGAAGTAACTCCCAAGTGTGTCTAAGTAAAAGAAATTCTGATTATTTATGTACAAGAACAAGAACCTGCATAAATAAAACACACATCAAATAAACCATTGTTCTTTTAATACTTTTGTTATCATCAAAACTAAAAAAGAATATGTCATGAACAAATCTTGATCTAAGGTTGTGAGGGGACTAGATGTTGTTTAAATTAAATTAATAACAATTAATCACATATACATGTTCTACACATTATTTCATATACTTTAGTGCGGAATATAATAGATAATACGAACATGTATATAATTACAGGATCTACGACATTTTAGTATATGAGAGAAGAGATTGTACGAATACCTGGATGAGATTCCAGGAATACCTGGATCTATTGAGAAAGTTTTGTTGGCGATAATCCTGAAAGATAGAAGACAAACAACTAACACCTGGTGGCTTGTATGGTTCTTCCTCAACTGGTACTCCTAATGCATTGAATACTCTTCAGACGGGGAGAAGAGATAAATTGCTTGTGTACAGTATATTGGAGACCATAGCCTACATATAAAGTGGTGGCCAATTAGGGTTCCCATTATTTCAAAATGGTCCATCCTGACATCCACTCGTATTTGAGCCCATATCCAATTAATTAGTTAATTAATTACTAAATATAAATCTAATTAGCCTTTTAAATTTATTTGACCACTTAATCAATTAAGCCTTTTAATTTTGATAAATAGCTAATATAATTAAAATATATATGCCCACATAATAATTATTGGAATATAATAATTAAATAATGTTTAAATTATAAAATATTCCAGCAATCTCTCACTTGGGTAATATATTTTTAATAATTATATCACAATTTTTTAGGCGCGCATCTGAATGCTATTTATCTTTAGATTTCAACTTTACAATCTGGTCCACCCCATACATCAATAATGGGACCACCGCGGCTGTTGTCACTGATGTATAACGTGACGAAACCCCGATGACCACCACATAAATGTACTTGATGACATAGATCGATATGGATGAGTGACATGGAAATTTCATGTAATGTGATATCGGAATCATGCTTATTTCCAACTGCTCCAACTGAATTCTTTATTGAGATCAAACCGAAGTTTGCAAATTCAGTATTTGCACAAACGATTCAGAAATGATTATAACAATAATAACCTCATAAACTTTATTTTTGGAGATAATATTAACATAAAGTCTGTATCGATATCAAAACAATATTATAAAACATAAAGAAGGAGTGACTCCCACTAATCTAGGACATCCTTAGTGACAACAATCATATGATATACCTTATATGTCAAGTAGGGGTGGCAAAACAGACCGAGGCACGCCGGGCCGGCCCGCCACCTGCCAAAAAATGGCGGGCTGGGCATGGATTTTGGGCCCGCCTACCCATTTCGCCCGCCCCGCCAAAACAAAAATCCCCGCGGGCAGAATACATAATGGGGAGGGGTTAGCCCGCCAGCCCGTTAAAAAAAAATAAAAAATAACTACATAGATTAGAAAATGTCCATGGCCCATTTGGAAAGAAAAAAAATATGGCCCAATATTTGTTTTAAACTATTATTATTTATGGAAGTTTTTAGTTTTAGTTTAAATTTTTATATTATATTAGTTTTAGTTTAGCTTGTCATGATATTATTATATTAGTTTTGATTGTTTTAAGGGTTAATACCCCTTTTGGCCCCTGCCATATAGGCGAAATCCCAAAAACAACCCTGTAAAAAAAAAACACAGATTCCATCCCTGCCATTAGTAGATTCCCTCGTTTTGCCCCCTGAGTGGATTTGGTCAACCATATTGATGACATGGCGCGCTTAGTTGGAATTTTATTTATTTTTTATTTATTTAATTACACGCGTGGCATTTTTATTAATATTTTAATATTTAATATTTTTTTTTATTTTTTTTTATTTTTTTTTATTTTTTTTTAAATTTTTTTTTTTTTAATTTTATTTTAATTTTTTGTTTTATTTTGTTTTATTTTTTTAATTTGTTTTTATTATAATTTTTTTAATTTTATTCTTTTTTTTATTTTTTTTCGTTTTTATTTATATATTTTTTATATTTATATATATATATTTTTTTTCGTTTTTGGACCTAATTTTTATTTTTAATTCTATTTTAAACAAATTGTTCTTTTAAAAATTAGTTTCATTATACTAATCCATTTATTTCAATTTATTACCATACTAATCCATTTATTCTCATACTAATTTCAATTCAACAATACTTATGAGTGATTTATTACCATTATAACTCCACTCATCAACCATCTTTATAACCTCTCTCCACTTCTTTTTTTTTTCGTTACAATATTGTTTCATTTCTTCTCCATTGTTTTCAATACTCATCAACCATCCAAAACTCAATACAAAGCATACTCATAACACAACAATACCACACACCCTAATAAACAAGAATCTCAAGCTCTCATCACTCTCCACATCCTCATGAAAATGGTAACTTGCTACTGCCATGTTCACACCATAAGTTGGTAACTTACTATATCATTATCCTTACAGACAAACATTTGAATGTGAAAACGTCATTTATTGATGATAAAGTAAGCAAACAAAAACATCAAAGCCCTACAGACAAACATCACTACGTCTTGGGCAGAACGTAGGATTTTACACAAACAGAAAACAAAGGCAATTACTCTTGATGGGTCACTTGGATGACTTTCTCAGACGACCAATTGCATAGACTTTTACCGGGAGTGCAGGGGCGGATCCACTCATCCATGTCGCAATCATTATCCCCTTCATCATCAATGGCATTAACCCGATTAAAGAAGACACCAGCACTTGTGAACTGGACTGGACCATAAAACTTAGGAGGCTCTTGAGCTCGTCGGGGTGGCTTATATCCCAGTCCATAAGTATTCTGCTTCACCTGAACATTAATGACTTGGCCCCACTTCTGGGAATCACCAGCTTCAACTACAGCGCGTGCATCTTTGAAAGAAGACATTGAAACTTCTGGCTGATTTACCACCTCGGGTTGATTAACCACCTCAGGCTGACTGATCACTCTTGGAGGCTCCTCAGGAATTTTCACGGCTTCAAAGGCTTGGCACAGAGTCTCATGTATTTCACCATCTGACTCCATATACTTGAAGGTTGATAGGTGACTCACCATGATGTCTTCCTCACCACAGACTGTCACAACATGTCCATCCACCATATATTTCAGCTTTTGATGCAGCGTGGACGTCACTGCCCCAGCACCATGGATCCACAGACTATCCAATAAACAACTATAGGCAGGCTGAATGTCCATGATATAGAAAGTGGCTTCAAAAATTTCAGGACCAACTTTGATCGGCAATACAATTTCTCCAAAAATGGACCTCTTAGAACCATCGAACGCGCGCACCACCAGGTCACTTCCAAGTTAGGGTTGCTATTACCGACGAGATAATAGGGCACACACACACAGCCTGCTATTACCGACGAGATAATAGGGCACACACACACAGCCTACTATTACCTTACATTACATTCATATGTACTTATATATGTTACTTGTCAATCATATAACTGTTTATAGATACAACATCCTTATCCTCCCCTTACATGCACATTCATATGTTCTTTGTACAAAAAATTGTTCATACCAAAGGATAATGATATAGTAAGTTACCAACTTATGGTGTGAACATGGCAGTAGCAAGTTACCATTTTCATGAGGATGTGGAGAGTGATGAGAGCTTGAGATTCTTGTTTATTAGGGTGTGTGGTATTGTTGTGTTGTCAGTATACTTTGTATTGAGTTTTGGATGGTTGATGAGTATTGAAAACAATGGAGAAGAAATGAAACAATATTGTAACGAAAAAAAAAGAAGTGGAGAGAGGTTATAAAGATGGTTGATGAGTGGAGTTATAATGGTAATAAATCACTCATAAGTATTGTTGAATTGAAATTAGTATGAGAATAAATGGATTAGTATGGTAATAAATTGAAATAAATGGATTAGTATAATGAAACTAATTTTTAAAAGAACAATTTGTTTAAAATAGAATTAAAAATAAAAATTAGGTCCAAAAACGAAAAAAAAAATATATATATATAAATATAAAAAATATCTAAATAAAAACGAAAAAAAATAAAAAAAAAAAGAATAAAATTAAAAAAATTATAATAAAAACAAATTAAAAAAATAAAACAAAAAATTAAAATAAAATTAAAAAAATATAAAAAAATAAAAAAAAAAAAAATAAATAAAAATAAAAATAAATAATAAATAAAAAATAAAAATATTAAATATTAAAATATTAATAAAAATGCCACGCGTGTAATTAAATAAATAAAAAATAAATAAAATTCCAACTAAGCGCGCCATGTCATCAATATGGTTGACCAAATCCACTCAGGGGGCGAAACGAGGGAATCTACAAATGGCAGGGATGGAATCTGTGTTTTTTTTTTTACAGGGTTGTTTTTGGGATTTCGCCTATATGGCAGGGGCCAAAAGGGTATTAACCCTTGTTTTAATATAATTTGGTAACATGTATGGAGAGTTGGTGTGTTTACCTTTGGAACAAGTCCAATTATTCTACTGTATTTTTGAAAAGGTAGCATGTATACTCATAGCAGGGTAATGAAATTAGTGTTGAATTATGTGGTTAGGGTGAACATTAATGTTAGTTACTGCTATATTTCTAATTTGCTATATTAATCTAATTTGCTAGTTTATCATTATTTGCTAATTTGCTATATTAATCTAATTTGGTAACATGTACGGAGATTTGGTGTGTTAACCTTTGAAATGTAAAAAAAACAAAGCATTTTAATTTATTTAAAAAAATGGAAAAAAATTATTAAAAAAAGAAGGCAGGCCGGCCCGCCGCCCACCAACCCGCCACCTTGGCAGGGCGAGCTTGAATTTCATGCCCATTTCACCTGGCGGGCATGCCCATCCCGCTCTTTTTTTTGGCGGGGAGGGGCGGGGCGGGGCAGACGACCCGTTTTGACACCCCTAATGTCAAGTCTTTGATTAGTATGTCAGCTAACATAAAATTTCTATCTATATGTTCAATCCTTCAACAACAATAACTTATAAGTTAATGAACTTTATAAAATAGTTGTTGAAACGTTATCCGAGTGACTTATGCCACGATATAACTCGAGTTGTCTTTCAAAACCTTTTACTATATGCAACCAAGAGACATTAATACTTATAATCATTTTTTGAGTTAGGATGCGCATTATAAATAGACATCCAAAAGGATTAAAGTTGAACATCCTGATGATCTCCAAATTATTCGATCTCTAATATGTGAGCATGAATTCTTTTGTTCCCTATAACAATCCTTATGGGTGCTTCATTTCAACAATTCAAATTTTGAATTTTCGTATCTTCCAAATGATCTCATTATATATACGCTTATTCCGGATGCATATACATGATAATACATAAGATTCCCAAAAAAAACGAAAAAGTATATAAAAAAACTTCATTTTCTAAATTTCCAAATTCTTTTATTTTGGACAATGATTGAGACTTAACAGTATCCCTTGATAATTGAGACATACCCTAATTTATTGTCTTTCATGTGAGTTTTATTTTCAAATTTATTGATAGATATAAATCTTTTGTGATAATCAGATGATACCTTGAGAATAATCTCTAAGTATCTAAATACCTAATACAAAAAAAGACGTGTCCAAGATCTTTTATTGCTAAACTTTTGTTAGAGATTTTTTCGTTTCACACAACAATTATATATCATTGCTGACTAAATAAAATAAAATCGACACATTAAACTAGGAACATAAACTTACTCCTACTGAACTTGTAAAACATAATAATTTTTCATAGTAGACATCTCAAAACCAAATGATACAATTATCTTATGAAATATTGTGGTATCACTAATGAGATAATTTCATTAACACATAAATGAATTTTATTTGTTCAGAAACCATAAACTTTGTATCTATTGACAATAAATTTTCTCTCATTGCACCATATTGTATTTCTTAATGTCGCCATTAAGAAACACAACTTGATATCCATCTTATGAAGCTCCAAAATTATAACAAGTAACAAGTGTCACAACTATCATAGTAGAGTCTTTCAATCATACCGAATATAATTTCTCTTTTTAGTCAATTCTTTATGACACTTGATGCTCTAGTTCTTGAGGATGTTGAGTTTGATCTTTCAGAATTAATTTCTTAATTTAATTGAGAGAAAGAACAATAATATCCGTATGAGGGCCCAAATTTTCTATATAAATAACAACTATATAAATTGAGTTAGAACAAATTCTTTCCCACTCAGTTTTGTTCTTTGACCATATCTCTCCCACAAACTCAATATTCTCAAGACACATTATAATATTTGTCTCAAAATATTCTTTAACTTAGGGCTAAAGTTTATATTTCTCAAACTTTTCAAAAATTCTAGATTGTCATAAGTCATGACCGAATTAACTATAATATTTGAATTTAAAAGACAAATTGAATCCATCATAAAAAAAAGAAGTTATCATATTAAAACTAAACTTTATTCATTCACCAAATTATCTTTTAAATACAAATGTAAGCTTATAATGACAATCTAAAGTAGTTTTGAAAAATATCAATCTTCACCAAATTTGTCCCCTTCAAATTGATGTAACTTTCAACACCATTGAACATTTTTCAATTTAGATCATATGATCTTATTATTCTTTATTTTCCCTTATCCTTTAAGGTATTTACTGAATGAGCACTATTTTATTTTCTCTCGCTTCAATCTTTTCTTTATTGCACACTTTATGAAATTATTCTATTAGAGAATAATTTATAACTTTAATAGTTATAAACTTAATTGTGCAAAGAGAATACCATATGCTAAATTTTCCACAAAGTCACCTAATTGACAAAAGTATAGCGCTTTAGCAAGATTAAATAATTTTATAATACGCTTCTGATATTTTCTTTTCTTAATAATCTTAATGAAAAGTCATCAGTCCAATGAGAGTTTGTCTTTCGCTTTATTGCTTTAGAAGCACTAAAATTTAAGCAAATATAATATTTAAGATCATAGACTTGTCTAATTTGGAGTGTAACCACTTTTTAAACTTGAGTCTCACTTTAAATATACTAAATTATGAGAAAATTTGAGTTTCTCCATCCTTATGTAAGGTCTAGAATCAAGAACATAATGTTCATATTTTATTCCTAAAAGTTAAAACTTTTGAGAATCAATGTCTAACTTATTTTGCAATAAATTAACTATATTAGTTTATAAATAACAAAATAAGATGTACTCACCAAAATACCAAATTCACCATTGATATTAAAGCTTTAGATAATAAAATCAATTGCTAGTATTATTTATTTTCAATGATCAAACACTAACAATAAATATTTATAAAAAATAAAGTCTTACAATTGTCACATGTTTACCTTATATATGTGAGTGCAATCAAATAAACACTTGAAAGATTTACACTCATACAACATCATTACTGCTATATCAATAAATTATTATATAAACATTCATCTTTACTTATAAATTAAAAGACTCAAACAAGATACCAAACACACCATTAATTCTCAATCTTTGATTGCAAAAATTAATTGTAAATGGTACTCTCACGCAATGATTAAACATTACTAATAAGTCTGGTCAGATAATGGACGTCTTTGATATCAATCATTACTCACATGGATAAAATTAATAATTACTACATATTTACCATCATTGGTATGCAACTGTTCGACCAAACTGTGTCTTCCTTTTGACCGACCATAACAGTTCGCATTAACAATTACACACTACATCTTTTATAATTCTGATTGAATTAAATTTACACAACAGAGGTTACTTTTGCAACATGTTGCTTCAATCAACTCAATCAAAATTACTAGCCATTTTAATAAATTCAATGGGAAGAGTTTTAAATTTACAAGGCACTACCCACAAATGTAGGTCGTATTCATTTAGGATATCGTCTAATAATAATAATATTTCTTGAAAGTCTTTAGTGTGAGAACAAATTCACAATAAAATATAAGTTTTATGAATTTATACAAATTGCATGATTAAAAAAAATATTGTTGTATAAAACTTAATAACAATAAACTCAAATAATATAATCATGCTAAATGTATAACTTCAATTCAGATAAACATTAAATATTTATATATCCAAAATAAATGTCAAACAAATTCACATATGCACCAATTAATTCTTTAAATAAATCATTTTAGAATCAACAAAACCAATTATGAAATCCAAAGTATTCAAAATTTAAAGAATCAAATCTTTAGTTTTACCTTATAATTTTGATAGCCATTCAAAATATTTAAAAAAAATTCATAAATAATTTATAATAACTAACTATATATTAAAAAAATTAATATTTGTCTTATCTCTCAAAATATAAATTCATGAGCATATTTTATGTGAATTAAATTGAAAGATAAAACAATAATTAAAAATCAAATAAAATGATTTGATAATAAAACTTTTTTTTAATTAAAAAAAATCACCTATATAAGATTTAAATTCAATATTTGTCTTTCCCAAATAATTGCCACACACACATATGTGTATATATATATATATATATATATATATATATATATATATATATATATATATATATATATATATATATATATATATATATATAATACTCTCTAGCCACAAATAAAGTATTGAAAATCAAAATCTTTAATAAAAATATATTTTTATGATTTTCAATCACCGATCATAACCATATATGTGATTCCAAATATATTTAGCATAATATATATTAAATAACATATCTCTCAAAGAAAACCAAAATTTCCACAAATACTTTTCTTAAAAAAACATAAATATAATATTTTGAATCAAAACTTTATCATATATTTTGCAAGTCAAATTCAAAACTTTATTTGATGATAACAAATTATATTTGAATCAAATCTAAAATTTGTGATATATAATCCTTTATTTGAAAGAACATAAAAGAACATGCGTACATATAAATTTATATTGAAGAACGAAAACCATACAAATCGTTTCAAAACAAATATAGACACGGTCGTAAGTTTCATACTATCACAATCATTTAACAAATAAAAGAAAACATCCCCAAATATTATCATAAAAAATTCATGCCTTGAAAAACAAAATTCACACAGTCATGAATTTTAAATATATGTTTCATAATCGCATATCCATAAAAAATTGAAGTTTAGTGGATAAATCTCAATAAACTTAAAATGAAGATCTACTCTGATACCACTTGATGGAATTAAATCAATGACAATTAATCACATATACATGTTCTACATATTATGTCGTATACTTTAGTGCGGAATAGAATAGATAATACGAACATATATATAATTACAGAATCTACGACATGTTAGTATATGAGAGAAGAGATTGAACGAATACCTGGATGAGATTGTTGGAATACCTGAATCTATTGAGAATATTTTGTTAGCGGTAATCCTGAAAGATAGAAGACAAACAACGAACACCTGGTGACTTGTATGGTTCTTTCTCAACCGGTATATTGGGGACCATAGCTTATATATAAGGTGATGATCAATTAGGGTTTCCATTATTCCGAAATGGGCCATCTTGACATCTACTCATATTTGAGCTCATATCCAATTAATTAGTTAATTAATTACTAAATAGAAATCTAATTAACCTTTTAAATTTATTTGACCACTTAATCAATTAAGGCTCTTAATTTTGATAAATAACTAATATAATTAAAATATATATGCCCACATAATAATTATTGGAATATGATAATTAAATAATATTTAAATTATAAAATATTCCAACAGATGTACCCTAGGTTGGAAAGGGGAACTATGGTGTATCCTTGTGTTTTTTTTTTTTTTTTTTACATTTTTGCATTTATATTTCTTCCTTTTACTTCATAAGTTCATAGAAATAATTTTAAAAAAATAACAACATAAGCACCATCGCTTGAAAACATAACCTAATTCACCCACTCTTAGGTTACACACTCAATACTTACAAAAACCTCTATAATCTAGTACCATATCTTGAATTTTTCCTTGTGTTAAAAAGATAAAGTTTATAATTAGATGATTGTAAGGTAAATCGCCTTACTATAAATAATAAGGTCTACTATTCCCAAAGTTATGTCACCTTAACCAAAATATGTTACAACCCTAAAGACCTAAGAAGTTTGTGTTACAATGCTGATCTGATAGGCTAATTAGAAAAGTGTCAGGCTTATGGTAAAATGATATTTGTATGTTGGTTGACTGATAAACTTCATGTTCATTTGAGCAGACTTGTGATAAAGAGAGAAAAGTTGTGTATAAATTAAGGATGAATATGTTTTTTTAAACTTATTTAACTTGAGGTTTGAGATTGTAAATAACATTTGGACATGATCATGAAAGTACTTCTCTAAGTATCTTTAAACTTGGGAATTATTGTTACTCAAGCAATGTTGCTTTTTTACTGTAGATTCCTATATCTTAAGCTTTTTTTTAGGGAAAGTAACGACTCGTTTTGAGGTTGTGATGACACTCAGTCATACTATCATCTTCAACAAGTTTTTACATTATTTTAATCACTTTTTCTATTAACATTGCATGTTTTGTAGCAACTTATACATAAATCGAGATCATTGTGGAAAGTCTCAACTCATATCAAATTATGTTAACCAGACAACTCTAAAATGTTTACACACGATTGAGGTTACCTTAATAAGAAGTAAAGCGAAGCAAAGACAACACAAAAAGACTAAAACAAAGGAAGATCCACTCTACCAAAACTGTGTCATGATAAATGAGGATTATCGTACGATACCATGATGAGATCCAAAGGAGGATCATTGTGTGACCCTATGATAATAAGACAGGAGAATTTGTATTCCTATTTGGAAAAATGTGAATTTTGCACATAACGTGTGATTTTTTTAGGTTTCATTTTGATATTTAAGAGTGTCCTTGTTGATAAATACTCTCGTTCTAGAGACGTGAAATTTTTTATCTTAGAAAGTGTTATAGAATATGTGTTCCTTATTTTTATTAGAGTACTTCTATAATTACATGTTCATCTAGATTGTGATCAAGTTTATATAATAAATCTTATAATCAACACCATCATAAAGAAAAATCAGGTGCTCTTACATCCATATCAAAGCGTCTTTACGACTTTTTAAAATGGTGTTGTTTATGGATAAGAATAATTGTAAGTGAAATAATTCATACAAAGAGTTAAAAAGGTATAATCAAACTATTTTAGATCGAGTAATGAAAAATATAACGCAATAGAAATAGTAATTATTTTCCTTAACTAAGTATTTATCATCACGACCCATTGGTATTGTCTTAATACTTTTTTTTCCAATATTTTTATTTTACTTCTTGAACTATTTTAAAAAGATTTCTAACTTGTATCATATACACAAATCCACAGTTACTAAGTTTGCTAGAAATGTAAATCGAGATGTAAAACACAATATATCTAAGTAAAATAATGATTTTTAAGTCAAAATTAAAATAATCCTTGCAGATTCAAACTTTATAAATGTTATTAGTTGACAACATATGGAACACTTGCAAAAATTTTCCATCAGTTGCAAAGATAAAAGTCAACATGGAGAAAGTTAACAAAATAACCATGTCTAGATTTCTTTAAGACCTAAATTGTGACATAAGTGACATAGTGGAACTGCATCACTATATGAAGGTAGATATTTAGTGCAATAAGCTATAAAGGCTGAACAAAAATGTTAAAAAATGGCCTAGCAAGGAGAAGCATAACTACTTTAAATTTACGAACGCCAATGAATTAATGAAAGTGTAGAAACTTGTTAATAAGCAAGTTAAAGGTTATTTTTGTTAGGGAGAAATTGGGTGAGAAATGTCTAGAAGTGGGATTGAATAGAACTTACCCTATAAATTGGTTTTAAAAAGGTTTTTCTTAAAATCAAAGTTTTCACAAAATTAGGGCAGCTAAAATTTTATAAAATATACGTTGGGTCGATTTCACAAGTTACATAATGTTCAGACTGAAGGTGTGAAAAGTACACAAGAAGGAAGGGGGTTAAATTGTGTTTCACGTTTTCTTTAATTTAACTTCTGATCAGAGTTTTAGAATCAGAACAGGTGTTCAAATTCTGTTGTAATTCATTGGCAGCGTATATAACTAAAGTAAACAAATAACAGCAGAAGACATAAAAGATTTATCCTGGTTCCTCCCATAACTGAGAGTACTCCAGTCCCCTTGCCTCACAATAGATTTTCATTATAACCACTTCATGATTATAATCGCTTATGCTTTTGTATAATTCATTTACACTTGCTCAGAATAAATGTTTGAGACTTTCTTGCTTAGAGCTCATGTTTAAGGCTTCTACTCACATCCTCTGACTGACCCACTTGCTCTTCTGGCCATCCAGACTGAGACTTCCTTGCTCACATCCTCTAGCCAAACCACTTACTCTTCTGGCCATCCAGATTGAGACTTCCTTGCTCACATCCTCTGATCGAGCCACCTGCTCTTCTGGCCAACTAGACTGAGACTTCCTTGCTCACATCCTCTGATCGAGCCACCTGCTCTTCTAGCCATCCAGACTGAGACTTCCTTGCTCAAGTAGCACTTGAGACTTCCTGCTCAACCCCTTAGATGGAGACTCTCCCTTTGCTCAATCAGCCTAGCTGAATAAGACATTCACAACTCAAGCACTTAAGCAATGAGACTTATGTAGGAATCTAACATCATAATCTTTCATAGATAGCTTCAAACTATAAAGGAATCTAACATCATAATCTTTCATAGATAGCTTCAAACTTGTCTCTCCAAATCTTAGAAGAACTAGCCTCAGAACTTATGTTAACCCCCTACTGAACTAGTATCTTAGAAATAACTCGTCCATAAGGAATGAAGAAGGTCTTTCTCTTTTGAAAAGAAGAAAAAGGCCTTTTTAGATGGTCAAACATAACTTGAGGAAGATCAATCTTTGAATATGAATTAAGATGTAGAAGCAGATCTTTTTCAATAGGGTCCACAAGGTCTAAATATTTATCCTTAGGAAGTAAGTTTGAATTCAGAATCTGATTCCAAACAAAAACATCAGGAAGAAGATTTGAGACCTCTGATGTATTAGATGGATCTACAAAGATACGTCAAGTAGGAAGATAGTGTTCCCAAACAAGAGTTCCTAGGATTTCTCTAATCTCCTCATAATTGATCACATTTGTAATCACTTTAGAGGTTACTATAATAGAAACACCAGTTACTATAGACAAAATAACATACTCAGAATTCAGCTCAATAATGGAGGCATTAATCCAAAACTCTTTGCAAGACTTGGATAAGTGAAACCACAGAGCATATCAAAGTAGCCATTCTAACCTTGTTTAGACACAGTCTTCTAGAAGTTGAAACCAATCTTAAGTAACGCATCAAAATCCACAAACTTTTCATTGATGACAACCAGCTGATTCAAAAAAGAATGAACTAAGGAACTCATCTCAAGTTTGGTTTGATCAGCACACAATTAGGAAGAAAAGAAGAAGAAGAAGAAGAACTGAACAAGAATCCTACAAGAATAAGAATCTTGTAAAAAAAAGGACACAATGATTTTACACAAGACAACGAATAGAAGTTTAACATAAACTTTGTATTTACATCTATACAAATGTTTCATTGAATCAAAAGATAAACCAGAGAAGAACAAGCATACCCTCCTTTTTTTGCTGGCCATACTCGATTCAGTATTCAGACTTGACCAATAGAGTCTGAACACATCTTTGAGTGAATTCTAATTCAATGGCTGTCTAACCATTGATTCCACTACTCTCACCAAATTCAGTACCACCAGTACTTGAATCTGGGCTGTTGGCTCTTCCTCCAATAAATGTTGTAAACAACCTTATGGAAGATGCCGCTACTTCTTTCCTTGATATTTGTAGCATATACACTATGATACTCATATTTCTATAAGACCATACATGTAAGTACAAACAGACTCTTCTTTACCTTATGTTTCTTCCTGATAATAAAATCATAAACCACTCTAGAGTATAAGTCTAGAATGAGATATGATACGAACATAATCTTGTTCTAAGCAGAGTCACTAATCTCATTGTCTAGGATTCAATATTTTGACTTTGAAATTAATGACAAGCTCAGAACCATGATAACATGAAAATGTATCGTGTTTTTAGGCTCATAACGCATGTTATTCATTGTTAATTTAGTATGATTTATCGCTTTTATGTCGTGTTTTGTTCATTTTGCAGGTTTTAATAAGTGTCAGAGCAATTTCGTAGAGAACTCAGAAAAGGAGTAGAGGAGCAAATGAAAATACATAAAAATGGCCTTTCTGGTGCATGGCATTCGCCATTACCCTAATGGCGTCCACCATGTACCAAAGCCACGTAATTTAATGAATGGCCTAATGGCGTTCACCATTATGTTGCAGTTGCAAAAAACGCGGAGTCAGTTTTTGACTCCCTCATCCCACTTTCCTTCTTCTTCTCAACCTCCTTGCACGTTGGAGGCAGTTGCCAGACCCATTTGATGTCTATTTATAGGCTGCTTCTTGACATTTCTGAGCATCCAAGTTGTGCGGAAGCTCTATCGAAATTAGTTTCTAGTGTTAGGCAGAAAAATCACTTGTAAAAGAAACAATAACTCACATCGAGGGATTGGTACACAAATTCAGTTTTTACTTATTTCTTGTACTCTTGGATCAACAACAATCTTGCCGGAATTAATCAAAGTTTATTTATCTCTCCAAGTTCTGTTTTTACTTCTACTTTACAGGTTTTTTATCGCTTTAATTTAATTATTGTCATCGCATTATTCTACTTCTTGGTAAGCTGTCTTTAAGTTTAAATGCTGCGTTTATGTTGTTTTTATTTGAAATAATGTCTTGCTAAATTGTTTGAGACCGGCGTATGAGGACCTTCGTTACAGATGAGGCTCGGTAGAAAATAATATGCGCGAAATTATAGTAAAATTTTGTTTTGGTTTTAGTTTCCAATTATAAGTCTTAAAGTTTTGTAACGAGAGTGAAAAGCAAACTAAGGTTCGAGCCGATAGTGCAAGAGTGTGACGATTGAGCCGGATAGTGGAAACTAGGCATCGATCATAAAAACAGCGAGAGCACTTTAGGTATCGATTAGGATCTAATTGATTTTCAAAATACGATTTTTAATTAAAATGGGCGAGCGAGAGCAAAATCTCATGGTTAGACAGTGTGGCTTTAATCAATAGCGCGAGAGTGTGAGACAGAGCTTTTAAATTGATATTTTCTACGAAACATAGTCTAACTACATTTAGTGCCTAAAATCTACAGAGTCCTTGAACAACACGGAATCCATATTCCGACCTCTCTTTATTATTATTTCCAAACCTTTAGTAAATTGCATTTTTATTTCCGTCAAATCTGTTTTAATCATTAGCCTTAGCTTTACATAGCATCGATAGATAACAGTAGATTGATTATTAGTCCCTGTGGGTTCAATATCTTTTAAAACTACGCGATAGACTGTATACTTGCAGTTAGATCATCCGATAAACTGAAAAGGTCTCGGTCATGTTTTTGGCAGGGTTGTCAGGGACTAATTTAGTCAATATTGTGATTCCGTTGTTGCGCAGTATAAACTAAGGCAACAAATTTTCCTTTTTAATTCGTCGATTGTATGCCAAACACTTGCTCTCAAGGCGAAATGTTAGAGCAACCGATTGACGATATTGAGCATTTTATTAATTTAAGACGCTGAATCAATGATTTTCGAATTAAATATAATCTTCCTGAACCTGAAATCCCTTTTCCAAAACTAAGAATTCCCATGGCTGAAAATCCATTGAACCGTCCTCTCAAGGACTATGCTGTTCCATCGTAAGACAACCTCACAATAGCATTGCTTCCCTTGCCATCGAGCAAAATGATTTCGAACTAAAACCTTCATTGTTACAAGCCGTTCAGCATAACCAGTTCTTTGGGAGTCCTACAGATGACCTGAATCTTCATCTATCGATGTTTGTGCAATACGCTGACGTCGTGAAAGCGAATGATGTTAGTAATGAAGCCATAAGACTACATCTTTTTCCTTTCTACTTAAGAGATAGAGCTAGAGCTTGGCTCTAGTCTCTACCATCCAACTCTATCACTACGTGGGACGAGTTGAAGAAACTCTTCTTAGCCCGATACTTTCCACCTAGCAAAATTGCTATGCTAAGAGCCCAAATCAACGGATTTAGGCAAAAAGACAATGAATATCTTTTCGATGCTTAGGAAAGATACAAGGACATGTTGAGGATCTGTCCACATCATGGACTTGAAAAATGGTAGATAATTCATACCTTCTACAATGGTCTTCTATACAATACCAAGTTGAACTTGAATGCTACAGCTGGTGGCGCTCTAATTGACAAACCTTATGAAGACGCCTATCAACTCATTGAAAACATGGCTCAGAACCACTTCCAATAGGGAGGTGAGAGAACTCCTACAGAGAAACCTGCTACGAAGAGCGGAATGTACGAAGTTAATAACTTAGACCGTGTCAGTGCTAAAGTGGATGCGCTTACTCAAAAGATTCAGAGTTTGCCTGTGACTCCCGCAGCCACCGTGGCAGTTATGACACCCAATTATGAATTATGTGGAACCCCTGGGCACAGTAATGTTGAATGTCATTTATTAGTTGGTATTCCAACCGACCAAGTAAACTACACCCAAGGAAACCCGTACTCAAACACTTATAATCCTGGCTGAAGGAACCATCCAAATTTTTCCTACAAGAGCAACAATGCTTTGTTAGCTACAAACCCAGCACCAGCTCTTCCTCCAGGCTATCAGAAAGGAGCCCCGCTACTCCTCAAGCATCTAGGAAGTCAAACATTGAGCTGTTATTAGAGAATTTCATCATAACCCAAACTCAACAAAACAAAGAGTTCACCAACCAAAACATACACACGAGTGAACTGCTGAAGCAAATGGCAAGTAAGCTTGATTCAATGGCTACCTATACCAAAATGGTAGAGACCCAAATCTCTCAAGTAGCCCAACAACAAGCATCAACAACATCCCCAGCCGGAGTATTTCCAGACCAACCGCAACCTAATCCTAAAGGCCATGCAAATGCTATCACATTGCAAAGTGGGACATAATTAGATGGACCGGAAGATCCTAGAATCCAAAATCCACCTCTGTGTCAGAAATCTGAGAAAGAAACTGAAAAGGTAACGAAGAGTGACCAATCAAATAAACCCAGTAAGGAAGATGACAAAAGTGAAGAGGTCGTAAAGAAAGAAAAACCATATGTGCCTCCACCACCATATAAACTGCCGATCCCTTATCCTCAACGACTTTCTAAGTCTAAAAATGAAGGGCAATTCAAGAAATTCGTAGAGCTTCTTAAACAACTTAATATCACTATACCTTTCACAGAAGCTATTACACAAATGCCCTCATATACAAAATTCCTTAAAGAGATCCTATCTAATAAGAAAAAGCTCGAGGATAACGAGACTGTTACACTTACTACAGAGTGTAGTTCTATAATTCAAAATAATATGCCTCAAAAATTAAAAGATCCAGGTAGTTTTTCCATACCATGTGTAATCGAAAAATGTGTCATAGACAAAGCACTATGCGACTTAGGAGCTAGTGTTAGTATAATGCCCCTTTCTATATGTGAAAAACTCAAATTAGGAGAAGTAAGACTGACGAGAATGTCTCTTCAACTAGCTTACTGTTCTATTAAATTTCCTGTAGGTATGCTAGAGAACGTTCCCGTCCGAATAGTTCAATTCTATATCCCTACAGACTTTATAATAATGGACATAAAGGAGGATTCCAACATTCCCATAATACTCGGAAGACCCTTTTTGGCCACTGCTGACGCCATCGTAGACGTGAAGAAAGGAAAGCTAACCTTCGAGGTTGGTGAAGAAAAAGTCGAATTTATCCTTTCACAATTCCTAAAGGCACCAGCTATCGAAGATTCCTACTGTTCCCTAGATATCATTGATGAATGTGTAAAAGAAATGGAGATGGAACAATCTAAGTATGCTGAAATACTGAAGATTCCAGCACCTCCTATAATAGAAGATGATAACTGGTGTGAACTATACGTAGATGATAGTCTGAGGGAATGCTTAGCACTAACTCCAAATCCTATGCCTTGCCCAAAGAAACCTTCTGTAGAACTCAAAACACTACCCAAGAATCTAAGGTATGAATTCCTAGATACAGAGCTCGAACGCCCTGTAATAGTCAACGCAGACTTAGGACAGATATAAACTGAGAAACTATTACATGTCCTAAGAAAATACCCTAAAGCTCAAGGCTATAACATCTCAGATCTGAAAGGGATAAGTCCCTCTTTGTGCATGCATCACATTATGCATGCATCACATTATGCTAGAGGAAGACTTCAAAACCTCTAGAGAACACCAGAGAAGGATCAACCCCATCCTGAGTGATGTAGTTAAGAAAGAGGTACAAAAGCTGTTAGAAGCAGGAATTATATACCCGATATCCGACAGTAACTGGGTCAGCCCAGTTCATGTCGTGCCAAAGAAAAGAGGTGTTACAATTGTCAACAAAGAAAAGGGCGAAGCCGTAGCAAAACGTGTTGTAACTGGATGGAGGATGTGCATCGATTATAGAAAGTTGAATAAAGCCACTCGTAAAGATCATTTCCCTTTACCTTTTATAGACCAGATGCTCGAACGATTAGCTAAGCACTCTCATTTCTGCTATTTAGACGGTTATTCAAGATTTTTCCAAATTCCTATTTATCTCGATGACCAAGAAAAGAATACCTTCACTTGTCCCTATGGTACCTTCGCCTATTGACAAATTCCATTTGGACTATGTAACGCTCCCGCAACATTTCAAAGATCCATGATGGCGATCTTTGCAGATTTTCTAGACGACATCATGGAAGTATTCATGGATGACTTTTCCGTTTATGGGCAGAGTTTTGAAGGATGTCTAACGAACCTAGAAATGGTATTTGAGATATTTGTAAAAGTTAATCTCGTACTTAATTGGGAAAAATGTCATTTCATGGTCCGACAAGGAATAGTGCTTGGACACATAGTGTCCGATTGGGGGATTGAGGTCGATAAAGCTAAGATAGAAGTCATAGAAAACCTTCAACCTCCGAAAACCGTTAGAGAAATACGTAGTTTCTTAGGACACGCCGATTTTTACCGACGATTCATAAAAGATTTCTCTAAAATAACTAAACCTCTAACTGGCCTGTTAATGAAAGATGTTGAATTCATCTTCGATGAAAAGTTCTTAGAGGCGTTCCAATTGTTGAAAAAGGCTCTGATTACTGCACCCATCATGCAACTACCTGATTCGAGTAATCCTTTCAAAATAATGTGTGATGCTAGTGACTATGCCATAGGTGCGGTCTTAGGACAACGGAAAGACAAAAAGCTTCATGCAATTTATTACGCAAGTAGAACTTTAGATGAAGCACAAATGAACTACGCCACCACAGAAAAGGAACTCTTATCCGTCATTTTCGCATTAGATAAGTTCTGTTCCTACCTAGTGGGAGCTAAGATAATTGTCTACACTGATCACGCCACAATTAGGTACTTATTGAGTAAGAAGGACGCCCAGCCAAGACTTTTGAGATGGATCCTACTACTTCAGGAATTCAATTTAGAAATTAAGGATAAGAAAGGAACCGAGAATGAAGTAGTCGATCACCTCTATAGACTTTATAATATAAAAGCCGAACAAGTACATATCAATGATGATTTCCCTTATGATAGACTAGTAGCCCAGTTAGAAAGTAACACAACTGAATGTTCTCTAATTTATAATGAAGCAGAAACTAATGAATTTGTGGAAGCAGTATATACTAAGACTATTGTGCCATGGTATTCTTACTTTGTTAACTACCTAGTGACCAAAGTACTTCCACCAGATTTAACTTATCAACATAAGAAGAAATTCTTTCATGACTTGAAACATTACTACTGGGATGAGCCCATTCTTTTCAAGAGAGGCGCCGATGAAATTTTCCGTCGATTTGTCCCCAAAGAGTAGGTAGACGACATCATATCCCATTGCCATGCTGCACCCTATGGAGGGCATTCAAGCACATCCAAGACTTGCATAAAGATCCTACAATCCGACACCTTTTCTGGCCTAATTTATGGAAAGATGTCCATACCGCAATTATAAATTAGGACCAGTGCCAATGCACTGGAAACATCTCTAGGCGCGACGAGATGCCATTAAAAGGTATCTTAGAAGTGGAAGTCTTTAACGTGTGGGGTATTGACTTTATGAGCCCCTTCCTATCTTCTTTTGGTAACAAATACATACTCGTAGCTGTTGATTACGTTTCAAAATGGATAGAGGCCATAACCTCTCCTACAAATGACACGCGAGTGGTTATTAGACTTTTTAAGAACATCATCTTTCCGAGATTTGGTGTGCCGAGACTTGTCGTTAGTGAAGGTGGCTCCCATTTCATTTCAAATATCTTTGGGAGACTGTTGCTCAAATATGGAGTCCGACATCAAGTAGCGACACCTTACCACTCTCAAACGAGTGGGCAAGTTGAGATTTCCAATAAAGAAATTAAGAAAATATTAGAGAAACCCATTGCACTTCTAGGAAAGATTGGTCTACGAAACTTCACGAAGCTCTGTGGGCTTCTAGAACAGCTTATAAAACCCCAATAGGAACCACTCCATTTAAACTAGTTTATGGTAAATCATGTCACCTGCCGGTCGAACTAGAGCACAAAGCTTATTGGGCCATTAAGACCCTAAACATGAATTACACAACCATAGGAGAGAAAAGAATCTTAGACATCCATGAACTAGAAAAACTTAGATTATATGCTTATGATAATGCCCAGATTTACAAGGAAAGAACTAAACAGTGGCATGATAAGCGAATAACAAAAAGTGAATTTAATGAGGGTGACATAGTCCTTCTTTTTAATTCTCGACTGAAATTATTTCCAGGCAAACTTCGTTCTAGATGGTCTGGCCCTTTTGAGGTCATAAAATTATTCCAAAGCGGAGCCGTAGAAATACGAGGTAAATCAAATGAGACATTCGTTGTAAACGGGCAGCGACTTAAGCATTACCTGTAGCGTACGATTTTTGTCGGTGACGCGGCCACCTTACCACAATTGGTTGGAATTGGGTGCTACTTTCTGATTTCTTATTTATCCTATGAAGCTGGAAAGGAAAGGGAAGATATCTAAAACTAACCTTGCACGCAAATGTTTTCTTTAACAAATGCTAAGAGATTGGGGGGTCCGAGATCAGGTTATACAATGGGGAGTTGTTAATTACCCAGTGTATATATGGTTATCCATAGATCGTTAGCAAATTCTACTGTTTATCTACTTTACTGGTGTTTATCTGTAAATTGGGAAAGTTTCTTCTTTGGGAATGTTTGAGAGAGTAATTTTGTTGTTTTCAGGCTTTTCGATGTTTTTGGTAAGGTACTGGACCTAAGATTTTTGTTATGTGTGCTCGCTAAGATTTCATAATCTTATGCCTTCGTATTCCCGTAAAGATAACAGGGAAATCAGAGCAATCATAGTTCCTCCTATTCTATGGGAGAATAGGAGGAAAAAGATGATGGTGTCTTGTTTAAAGCTCAAGATTGAAGCTAAAGGTTTATTTGTGTCTTGTTCGAAGCCCAAGATTGAAGCTAAAGGTTTGACTGAGAGAGAATTTGTCATCTCTAAAGGGAGATATCTCACCTGTTCATCACAGTTGTTGGGGTATTTGGTTATAAAGGGGAATTACTTTAACTGGGATATGAGAATCCAGCAATGCCATAATTTCCTTTATGAGGGTGATGTCCAGAAGGAGGAAACTTTAACTCAGTGTTGAGCAATGCCATTTTTCCTTAGGAATCTTTCATGCTAAGAGAGGGACATGGGCTTGGATGTAAATAATCTAGAGGCTTGCCATTTACAACAATTAGATGAAAGAGGAAGTTTACCAGGATAAAAGAGGGATCACAACTTGGATTTTTTAATAAACAAGTGTGCCACTTACATCAGTTATTTGGGATTAGGTTTTGTTTGATTATCTGTTTTGATGTGTGATGTACAGAGAAATGTCTTCCTGCAGAGAGAACTGTTGATTTCCTCTGAGGGGATGATGGTTTTATGTGTGCCTTGATCAAAGCACAAGGTTGAAGCTAAAAGGTTGACCCTACTAGGTAGTTTTATATCAGTCTTGTACAAAGCCCAAGATTGAGGCTGAAAGAGATTGACTCTGTTTAGGGAGATCATTATACAAAGCCTAAGAGGAGGCTGAACATTGACTTTTCCGGGGAAAGTTTTTGTCTGTCTTGTACAAAGCCCAAGATTGAGGCTAAAAAAGAGTTATTGACCCCACTGGGGAATATTTATATGTGTCTTGTACAAAGCCCAAGATTGAGGCTAAAGGGGATTGACTCTACTGGTGAGAGGTTTTATCTGTCTTATAGAAAGCCCAAGATTGAGGCTAAAAAAGTTTAATTGTCTCAGCTGGAGAATATGACCTGTAAAGCCCAAGATTGAGGGTAACTCAGTTGAGGAAAAATCATTATACAAAGCCTAAGAGGAGGCTGGTTGGGGAATTTCTTATATAAAGCCTAGGAGGAGGCTAGCTTCTGCCGAGAATTATTGAGATCCAGAGACAGGTCCAAAGTGGGGAATCAACTCTTGCTGAGGATTACAGAAGAGTTGAGATATCAGAGACCACGAGGTTCTGATCTGTTAGGGTTGTATTGATGGTAAGTTGGCCCTAGCTGGGGGACTTAGAATGAAAGGTTTAAACTCTGCTGATGAATGGATGAAATGATCAGGGTTTCTCATTTTCCTTGAGGAGATGAGACTTTCCAAGTCTACTGGTGTGAAAAGGTTTTTTTCTTCACTGGAGAATGATCTTTGTATGAAGCCCAAGAGGAGGCTGATGTTTGACTCATTGGAGGATTGAACTAGAAAAAGATGACTAAGTTCTGTCTTATACCTGTAGGAGATCTTATGGTCCTTGTACTAAGCCCAAGAGGAGGCTGAGAACTTCTAAGAAGCCTTTAGGTCCTTGTACAAAGCCCAAGAGGAGGAGGCTGAGAACTTCTAAGAAGCCTGAGGGTCCTTGTACAAAGCCCAAGAGGAGGCTAGGGGTGCTTTTAGGAAGCCTGTGGGTCTAAGCCTGAGAAAAGTTCAAGAAAGGTTTCACCGGAAATAATCCTTTCTTTAGTGAACAGTTCTAGGGTTTGAAGAAATTCAAGAGAGGTTTCACCGGGAATAATCCTCTATGGGGAAATGAATTTATTGTAAAAATCTCTAAGTAGTGATAGTCTTGAGAAAAGTTTCACCGGGAATAATGCCTTTCTCTTTGTTCCATATTGTATAAGCCCAAGAGAAGGCAAGACTGTATCTGGAATTTCCTATGGGGGAACTAGTTTTGACCATGTTGAAAGAATAACCACTAGCTTGATTTAAATCTAGACCTAGTTGCTGGGGAAAACTCTAAGCAGATATATATACAGGTATATACAGATGAAATATATAGACAAGTATGTTGAAGAGTGTAGTAGGACTTACAGGTGAGCAAGCTTCCAGCATAACTGTATGGTTAGTTATTCAAGAAATTGAAGAAAGTTTTGATAACACTTTGAATTTGAATCTAAATCAAAAGGAAATGTTATTCTTACTCAAGGAGAGGCCCAGATGAAAAAACAATGATCGCTAGGGGTGTTCGCGGTGCGGTTTGGGCGGTTTTGACGCTAAAAATCATCCGAACCGCGAGAGAAAAAAGCATGCAGTTCGGTTTGGTTCGGTTGGCTTTTAGAAAAAATCCAAACCAAACCAAACCAAATCAGTGCGGTTTGGGTTGGTTCGATTTTTTTACAAGATTTTTATTGAGCCATACATACACATATAAAGAACAACATAACTTTGTGTTTAGTCATTCATACATTACCAAATAACGAAAAAACTCATCATATTTAGACAAAAATTTCTCATTCAATATACAAAAATCAATTTAATAAAAAGTGGAAAAAAATAGTAGCATAAAACAATATCAAAAATATTATAATTAAACAAAATAAATGGAGAAGAATGAAGATTAGAGAAAAATGAAAAAGAAAAAACATGAGATGTGAGATTAGAGAAGAAAAGTGCGATAAAAACGTAATTAGAAGAGAAAATAGTAACATAAAAATGAGAAGATGAAAAAGAAAGAACATGTGAGATAAGAGATTAGTGTAGAAGAGGTGAGATGTATATGGCAATGAAGATGAGAAGAATGTGTAATACTATTAGGAGAGGTTGGAGAAGGTTGAAACTTAAAAGCTAATGGGTTTGAGTTTTAGGTTGGATATGAGATAAGTGAAGTTTGGGTTGTAATATAATGTGGTTTGGTTTGGTTTAGTTCGGTTTGTAAAATACAAACCGCAAACCAAACCAAACCGCACGGTTTTGTTAAAAGATGACCCGAACAAATCTGAACCAAATGCGGTTTTTTGCGGTTTCGATTTGGTTTGGTTTGGTTTACGGTTTTCTATTGGGTTGGTTCGGTTTTGAACACCCCTAGTGATCGCACCACTATTTTTGAGAATTATACCGGGACTTATACAAATGACTGAGGCCCAAATTATTTATGTACAAAGGGGGTTGGGTTTTACACTCTATTAGAGGCCCAAAAGTTTATTAAAAGAATAAAGATGGGACTTACAACACAAAGGGGAGGCCCAGATGAAAATTATTTTGAAAACGGCGATCGTGCTGAGATTTTTAAAACGACCGGGACTTATACAATGACTGAGGCTCAAAATGGTTTGTGTATAAATGGATGAGACTTACACTCTATCAAGAGGCCCAAAAGAGTTCAAAAAAAGGAGAGATGAGGCTTATAGCTCAAGGAGAGGCCCAGATGAAATAACAGTGATCGCACCGTTGTTTTTGAAAATCTTATCGGGACTTATAGAATGACTGAGTCCCAAAAGAAGTTTGTACAACAAGGGATAAGTCTTACACTCTATTAGAGGCCCAAAAGTGTTTTGAAAAAGATTTGTAAGTGTAGAAATAATCAAAATCCTAATTTTATTTAAAAAGTATTTTAATTGAATAAAATTCAATTAAAATGATCAAAATTATCAAACAAGTGTGAAAAATAATTTGTGATCAAAAACATGTTTCATTCATAGAATTATTTGCAAATCATTTGAATTTGAAAAATCAAGAGAAAGAAATATTTTTAAATGCCTAAAAACAAATAAAAAGATAATTCTTTACAAAATACCAAATATATGAAATAAATAATATTTTTGTGAAATTTTTGTAGAATAAAATATTTTAACATTTTTGTGAATTTAAAAAAAAAAAGAACCAATAAAAAATAATTAAAATTGAGAGAGAAATTAATTTTGGAAATATATAATAAAAACCATGAAAATCTGAAAAATAGCAAAATATGGCAATATGGTCTGGGTGGGTCTTGAACCCACGACCTCCCAACCAAACACACATGCGCGCTACCACTGGGGTGGTGATACATCCATGTATCAAAACCACCCCATAAACATATATGGGGGGCCTAATTTCTAGGCCTGGCCAAGGCAAAAACCAGATTTTGGTTGATTTGCAAGAAGGCAATAACTTCCTCAATTCTCCATGCAAGAAGGCATACCTAGAATTTCATGAGGAATCCAATGGTGGTCTTAGATTTTTCTAAAGATGCCTACATTTTAAAACCCGATAGTGGTTTCAAAATAGGCCAAGATTTGCAAGTTCTATGATATCCTATTATACAAGCAGCAATAGCATGATAAATTGGTTCAAACACAACACATTGGATATATATGACATGTTTATGATCAATGGACTTCAAAGCAATGCATATTTTAAGAGGTCAAGTGGTGATGCACTTAACTCTTGAAGCTCCTTGTGCTAACTGTCAAGATCCTTGTGCCAGAAGTAATTCAATGCTTTAGACACTCTTACTTGATCCCTTAGAAGCTTTTAGGATGATCAAAACCAGCTGGAAACCTCAGGAACAAGTATTGGCTCTTTCTTGCAAAAGTAGCAAAAATGACCAAAATGGTAACTCACTCAAATGGTGTTACAGTTGAGGGAAACCTATTGGGATAGTTTGAGGGTGATATTTGGAGTGTGTTTGTAGCTTTGTTTGGTTTTGAAAGTGACTGAATCAAGACATGGCTTGTAAAATGCAGAAAAGTCAAAATTTGAGGTTTTGGAGGTTGACTTTATGATTTTGAGGTTGTGCAATGTGGATGAAGGTTGGAACACCTCCAATGGATGATTTATGATGTGTTAGGATGGTTGCTTGAGTGGTTTTTGTTCTGGTTTCAAGAATTCCCAAATTGCTTCAATGTGACTTGAAATTGAAGTAAGAGAAGGAGAGTGAGAAAACAAGGCTTTGGTATTGTTTTGGTGTGGTTTGAAACATCAGAAATGACCTCTATTTATAGGAGAGAAGTTTTTTTTTGAAGGAATAGTGTTGGATGAGGGATCACTCTATTATCCAATGGATATGCCCATGTATCACTTCCTTAAATGCCAAGGTACCAAGTCTTCACTTGGCCATTGACTAGAGCTGATATTTGTAGCTCTAGTCCTTCTGATCTTTGTAACAAACTTGACTCAATTGGACTGATCTGTGCTGGTTCATGACAGCTTAATGCACTACACCAGTTCCAAATGACAAAGCTTGGTTTTGGATTTGCAACATTAATGATCACATGCCAAAGGGATTGAATTCTTGCCTTAGGGTCCAAGCTTGCAGGTTTTTCATGATTGACTGAGATTCTTGTTGAATTTGGATGAGGATCAGTCTTGCATAGTCACCAAAATTGGACTCAAGAATTATGTGCCACAAGTAATGCACAATTCTGTCTTGGAAATCAGTATGAGCAAGGCATGTTGGGAGGTTCTTAACTCCTTGACTAAGTTGAATCAATGTGAGTTCTTGTATTCTTTGGAAAGCTCTCATGACATACTTTAACTTTGATGTTCACAAATGGACCTGGTTCAACTTTGATCATGATGAAAACTGACCTTAAAGTTGGTAAAAAGTGAAACAAATTCTGACTTTTTGAAAATTTCACTAAGTGTTGGAAAAAGTGGTCATTTCCACTTTTTGTGATTTTGATCAATCCATAACTCAAAATCCATGAGGATTTGAAATCTCTTGTAGTTAACACTTTTAAAGTATGTAATGAGGGCTTTCATTTGAGCTTTGGATGGAAGAAAAAGGCCTTAGGGTTTAGGAGTTATGACCTTGCAAAGTTGGGTAAAAACCACTTTTGTTCCATAACTTAGAAAATTTTAAGTTTTCTAAGGTTGCCCCTTTTGCAAGTTACCTCACTTTTCTTGATTTTTCTTGATGAATGATGATCAAAATCATACATTAACATTGTTTTGGACTTAGGGGAGCCATATTTGTGAAAAAAATCCAAAAAGTCAAACTTGATTTTGGGCACAGTTGACTTTTTGTCAGATGAATTCCAAACTGTGTGATCCTTTATGCAATCAAGTTCTTGACCCAATTCAAACCTAATGGATGGATTCCATAGGTGTTTTAGGGTGTATTGAATCATGTCCTAAGGTTTGGGAACATGTCTGGGTCAAAGGTCAAATATATAGTTGACTTTTTCTTCAAAACCCTAATTGTGGTCCAGATGAAATTGAAACTTGTGAATCAAGCTTCTTGGATTAATACATTGTTGTAAATGGATCAATGTGGTGTATTTGAGGCCCTCAAATCATGCCTTGAGGTCTTGGCTCATGCCTTGCTCCAAAATTCCACTTAGGGGTGAATTAGGTCAAGAAATCCTAATTCCTGATTTTTTATGAATGCATCCCCTGAGGCTATTTTGACTTGATGATTGGGTCCATGAGGTCCCTTGGAGTATCTTGGGTCATGCTTTGAAGAATTGGCTCATGCCCAAATGAAATTTTTCATCTGGAGGCCTTGGTCGACCAAAACCCTAATTTTGTGACACTGGCGATCTTGAGGCTTGATCCACTTGGAATGCTGCAACCTTGTGCTTGATTCTTGATATGGGAGACCTCTTGATACTTCATGGGTGTTTAAGAGGCTAGACAAGTTGAAGATCATGTCATTTCTTGATTGATCTTTCGTCTAAATGACCTGAGAGGGCTTGAAACCCTAATTCTTGATTGTAGTGAATGCTCAACAATCCTTGAGGAGATTGATGAGGCATGACGGCACATCCATATTGTGGTAATGATTTGCACAATGATGAGAAATCTTGGTGGTCAAAATTTGGGGTATAACATTACCATAGCATAAAAAATAAAGATTTCTACATAAGTTATAAACTAGAAGAGCTGCCCGCTCTTTCGAAAGACTAGTCCCTTAAAAATTAATGTCGAGCTCCCAAAATTAAATGAAGCGCTACGTGGGAGGCAACCCGCGATCTTAAGTTTAGATTTTTATTTTTATTTTCTTATTTCTAAACACTTCTATGTGGTACAACTCATTGCTCTAACCACTACTAACTTACTCTATGTCTACTTTCAGGATAACATAACTTAGGCTAACTTGATACTAACTATAGAGAATGCAGCCCATTGATGATATGGAGGTTACTTTTAGGAATAAAGCCTAGAGGTGACGTTTCGAAGTTTTAGCTCAGAGTGATATGGCATTATCTATCTATCCTGATGGACCCATCATGACTACCCTAGTTGTTCGAGATAATGTGATGTACCTACTTAGCCAGATAAGATGGGATAACTTTGCTGTGAGGAGGAGGTTTAGCACGTATCGTAGGATAACCCTTGAGTTCTTGAGTTCCTTTTTCTATGATCCTAACAGAGGGTTAGGATTTAACATGGGCCTGACTACCTTCAGACTTTTTGTGACCAAACACCGTTTCACACACTATGAGATGGACGACCTATTAGGATTTCTGAGTGGCCCAGATGTGTTTACCATAGCTTAGGAGGATGCCCTCATGGATCTTGACCTTGAATTTTTCTGGGGTAGTATACCCGGAAACCACCACCCGGAACCAAATTCTATGTTTTCCGACAACATCCACAACCCAGCTATTCGCTACTTCCACAAAATCCAAGCCCACACACTATTTAGGAAAGAGGAAAACATCACCTCATGTAGCGTCGGTTTTTTGGTGACGCGACCACCTACCGCATTTGGTGCTACTTTCTGATTTATGTATTTATCCTATGAAGCTTGAAAGGAAGGGGAAGTTATCTTAAAATAACCCTGCACGCAAGTGTTTTCTTTAATAAATGCTAAGAGACCAGGGATCGGGGTCTGGTTATACAAAGGGAAGCTATTAACACCCAGAGTATCTATAGTAATCTATATGAACCTTCTTTTACATGTATTTCTACTGTTTGAAATGTTTTCTGGTGTTTATCTGCTATGGATTGGGAAAGTTTATTCTTTGGGAGTGTTAAGAGAATGTTTTTGTTGTTTTTGGGTTTTCTATTATTTTTGGGAAGATACTGGACCTAAAATTTTTGATTTGTGTGCTCGCTAAGATTTCGCAATCTTATGCCTACGTATTCCCGTAAAGAGATTTGGGAAATCAGAGCAATCATAGTTCCTCTTATTCTATGGGAGGAAAGATATTTGGTGTCTTGTTCAAAGCCCAAGGTTGAAGCTATCAGAGTATTTGTGTCTTGTTCAAAGCCCAAGATTGAAGCTAAAAGGGTGATTGAGAGATAATTTGTCATCTCTAAAGGGAGAAAACTCCCCTATTCATCACAAAATGTTGAATAATTGGTTATAAGGGAAATTACTTTAACTGGGATGTGTGGAATCCAGCAATGCCATAAATTCCTTTATAAGAGAGACGTCATGAAGGAGGAAGCTTTAACTCAGTGTAGAGCAATGCCACTTTTTCCTTTATGAATCTTTCAAGCTAAGAGAGGGGCATTGACTTGGATGTATGGAATCCAGAGGCTTGCCACTTATAGCTGTTAGATGAAAGAGAGATTTTAGCCAGGATAAAGGAGGGACTCCAGCTTGGATTTTGAATCAACAAGTGTACCACTTACAACAATTTATCTGGGAAAAAGGTTTTGATTGTTTGTTTCGACATATGATGTATAGAAGAGGTATCTTCCTACAGAGAGGACTCATGGTCTCATCTGAGCGGATGTTGTTTATTTTGTGTGCCTTGTTCAAAGCCCAAGGTTGAAGCTAAAATAACATGACTCCTCTGGGGAGTGTTATATCTGTCTTGTACAAAGCCCAAGATTGAGGCTAATTGGGGGAAATTCTTATATGATGCCTAAGAGGAGACTGACTATTGCTGAGGATTTATTGAAATCCAGGAGCAGGTCTAAATTGTGTTGGGGAATCCAAAAGGCAAATTAACCCTTGTTGGGGAATCGAGAAAGAGTTGAAGTACCAGATGCCACGAGGTTCTGATTCTATTAGGGATTTGTTGATGGTAAATTGACCCTTGCATGGGATTTTCAAGGTGAAAGTTAAGCTTAGTTTGGGGTCAAAGAAGTTTAGAGGTGAGTTTGAAAACCTTGGAGGTTTCAATTCTCCTGGGAATTAATGTATTGGTAAATTGATCAGGATCTATTCTACGCTTTTAGGAAGCCTATGGGTCCTTGTGCTAAGTCCAAGAGGAAACTATGATAATGAGACTTTCTAAGTCTACTTGTATGAAGCCCAAGAGAAGGCTGAGACTATCCAAGTCTCTTAAGAAGAGGTAGACTCTGGTTGGAGAGAGATCTTTGTATGATGCCCAAGAGGAGGCTGTTGGTTTAAGGGATAAAGATCAATCCTGGAATGATTGGGTATTCTGGAGTTTTGAATTTCCTAAGGATTGAACTAGCAGTGATGACTGAATTCTATCCTATGCTTTTAAGAAGCCTTTGGGTCCTTGTACTAAACCCAAGAGGAGGCTGGGAACTTATAAGAAGCCTGTTGGTCCTTGTACTAAGCCCAAGAGGAGGCTGAGGATGCTTCTAGGAAGCCTGTTGGTCCAAGCCTAAGAAAAGTTCAAGAAAGCTTTCACCGTGAATTAATCCTTTCTTTGTTGAACATTTCTAAGGTTTGAAGAAATTCAAAAGAGGTTTCACCAGGAATTAATCCTCTATGGGGAAATAAATTTCTTTTATATATGTTTCTAAGTTTTGACAGTCTTGAGAAAAGTTTCACTGGGAATAATGCCTTTCTCTGTTCCATATTGAATAAAGCCCAAGAGGAGGCAGACTGTATTGAGGGGAGTTTCCTATGGGGGAACTAGTTATTGACTATGTTAGAAGTAACCTCTGGTTTGACCTAAGTGTAGACCTAACTACTGGGAAAACTCTAGACAAACATGCACAAGTATATATAGACAAGTGTATTAACAGGTATATAAACAAGTATGCATTGAATTGAAAAGATGTTGGGTCTTACACTCTGAAAAGAGGCCCTAGTGTATTGTGATTGATTGTATGATTAGGGTTTTAAGAAATTGAAGAAAGTTTTGAGAAAACTTTGAGTTTGAATTTGAAGTGAAAGAAAGTTGTTTAAAAGAAAAGAATGTTTGGGGCTTATAACTCAAAGAGAGATCCAAGTGGTCTAAGAGCAGTTTCACCGGGAATAATGCTCCTCTTAGTACCAGTTTAAAATAGATAGATGATTTTGAAAGTAGAGGTATGCGGCTTACAACTCAAGTAGAGGTCTATGGAGGTTGTTTATTGTTTAAAACAAAGTTTATGTACAAAAGATTTAGGCTTATACTCAAGGAGAGACCCATATGACTGATTTTGAAAACAGGGATCGTACTGCGATACCGAAAAACTTTGTGGGACTTATACTATAGCAGAGGCCCAAAAATTTATCTATGTACATAGAGGTTTGGGTCTTACACTCTATTAGAGGTCCAAAATGTTTGTAAAGAAAGAAAAGTGGGGCTTATACTCAAGGAGAGGCCCAGATGAAAAGTAATGAACGCGCCGTTATTTTGAAAATCGCACCGGGAGTTATACTATGACAGAGGCCCAGGAATTATTTATTTACAAAAGGGGTTGGGTATTACACTTTATTATAGGCCCAAAATGTGTTTCAAATGAAGTTGAAAATTTAAAATCAAGGGAAAACCCTAATTTTAATTAAAAATACATTTTTCAAAGAAAAATTAAATAAAAATGATATAAAATATCAAATATATTCAAAAACATGTTGAGAACTTTAAATTTTTTTTGAAAATAGATGTTTTAATCCTCAAGATGATTTGAACTCAATTGATTTTGAAAAATCAAGAAAAAGAATTTATTTAAAAATGTTTAAAACAATTAAAAATAAATTCATTGAAAAATTCAAAAATATATCAAATATAAAAGATTTTTTTGTGAAATAAAATATTTAAATATGCAAAGGATTTATGCTTAAAAAATCATTTGAAAAAGATTAAAAATGAGAGAGATATGAATTTTTGAAATTAAATAAGAAAATATCAAAATATTTAAAAATTTAAACTTTTGAAAAAAGGCGCCAAGAACACTTGTTCTTGCTCGTGCCACTCAGTTTTTTCCAGATTTGCAAAACCCTCTAAATTTCACTCAAAGCGTAATGAAATCAAACGAAATAAACATCAAACCTGCTCGATTTTGAGCGAAGAACACGATGGTACCATTTAATTTCATTTATTTTAAGTGTAGAGTGAGATATTTCGTATGAACATAGAAACCCTAGTTTTTGAAAAAACCATAGTGAAATCTTATACACGAAAGATAACATGCAATTGATTGAGGGTTATCACTCTATGAACTACCAAAAATATGTTGATAACTTGAAAATAAATTTATGATGCATGAAGTATAGAGTTTGAGAGCTTCGGGCTTACTTGTGCAAGAGGAATTCGAATTTTGATGTAGAGGGGTTACAGATGTTGTGTGATGATCTGAACAACTTCAATGGACCTTATGTAGTGTGTTGAGAAGTTTGAAATGGATTGAAAACACCTGGATCTTGTTATGGCACCCCAACTGCAATTTGGTCCAAGTTGGATTTTGAGGTTGTTGATCCTAGTGCTACAGATGATGGAGAAGTGTTTGGATAGCTTCTATATGATATATGTGTGGTGTTAGGATCATTGGTTGTGGTGGAATGACTCTCTATTGAAAAATTCGCAGGTTACTTGCTAAAGAAGCATTTTCTGGTTTTGAAGAGTGAATTGAAAGAAAACATGAGTGGAGATGTTTTGGTGTGTGTTAATCAGTCACAAATGACCTCTATTTATAATAGAGGAAGTTTGTTTAGCAAGGAATAGTGAATGGAGGCTGATCACTATGTGTAGCGATGTAGCCATTGACTTGGATGTTTCAAAGTGCCAAGTCTCCTTTAGCTTGACTCAATTCAATTTTTGCAGGTTTTAACACTCAGAGCATTGGACTGAATCTTGACTGGTTTGGATTGATATGGCTTGGTTCATGACACCTCAATGCATTGCATTAATGTAACATTGCCAAAATTGAATTTCAAAGTTCATGTCATGATGGATTTGCACATGCTTAAGTGGAATTCTTGCCTTTTTGATCAAGTAACAAATGAGTCATCAAGAATTTTTTGTTTTTGGAAGATGAAAAAGTTGGCAAAGTGACAAAATTTGAAGGAGAAAATCGTGTGGCACAAGTCATGCACCAATGCTGTCTTGAAAAACCAGAATTTTATGTCATGTTGCAAGGCTTGTAACTTCTTGCTCAAATTCAATTAGGATGAGTTCTTGTACTTTTTGGAAATCCCATATATCATAATTCAACTTTTATGTTTAACTTTGGTCTTGATTCATCTTGGATCATGATGGAAAATGGCTCCAAAGTTGGACAAAACATGAGACAGATTCTGCCTCAAATTTTTCTAATTGTTTAGAAAATGTCCATTTCTTAATTTTTGTGATTTTGATCAATTCATAACTCAAAATCCATGAAGATTTGGAATATGGTGTAGTTGACAATCTTGTAGTATGTAATAAGAGCTTCCATTTGAGCTTTGGATGGAAGAAAAAGGTTGCTTGGATCACAAGTTATGGTCTTGCAAAGTTGGGTAAAAATCACTTTTTTTCATAACTTAGTGAAATTTCAAGTTTCTCAAGGTTGCCCTTTTTGCAAGTAACCTCACTTTTCTTGATTTTTCTTGATGGATGATGATCCAAATCATAAGTTAATATTGTTTTTGACTTGAAGAAGTCATGTTTGCCAAAAAATCTCAAAAGTCAAACTTGGTTTTGGGCACAGTTGACTTTTTATCAGATGAATTTCAAACTTTGTGATCCTTTATGAAATCAAGTTCTTGGGCTAACTCAAACCTAATGTATGGATTCCATAGGTGTTTTAAAGTGTCTTGAATCATTTCCCAAGGTTTGAGACCATGTCTTGGTCAAAAGTCAAAGGTATTGACTTTTTCTCAAAAACCAAAGTTTGTGGTCCAGATGAATTTGAATCTTTATATTACTCATGAACCAAGTTCTTTGTGTCAATTTAAACTTGTAAGAGGATCAATATGATATATTTAAGGTCTTCAAAACATTTCTTGAGGTCTTGGCTCATGTCTTGCTCCAAAAGTCAACTTAGGGGTGAATTATATCAAGAAACCCTAATTCCTGATTTTTGATGAATGCATCCCCTGAGGTTATTTTGAGCTTATAATTGGATACATGAGGTCCCTTTGAGCTTCTTGGATCATGATTTGAAGTAATGTCTCATGCCCAGATGAAAATTTCCCTCTGGAGGCCTTGGTCGATCAAAACCCTAATTTGGTGACACTGGTGATCTTGAGGCTTGATCAACATGAAATGTTGCATTCTTGGGCTTAATTCTTTATGTGGGAACCTCTTGATATTTTATGGATGTTTGAGAGGCTTGACAAGTTGAATATCATGTCAATTCTTGATTGATCTTTTGCCTGAGTGTTCTGAGAGGGCTCAAAACCCTTACTTCTTGATTGAGGTGAATGCTCAACAATCTTTGAGAGGATTGATGAGGTATGAAGGTACATCCATATTGTGATGATGATTTGCACAATGATGGGAAATCTTGTGGTCAAAATTTAGGGCATGACAGATGCCCCTATTTAATCTTCTTGGACCCGAAGGTGTGAATGGCGAAGACGTTCGGACATTCAAGGTAAAAGAGGATTAAATATCGGAATACCCGAAATTTTGATTGTGGTTGTGAATGGTAACTATTTTCTCATCCATCTTCTTTTGCTGAGTAATCTTACTTAGAAAAGGGTAAAACTTCCCCTCGATCCTGGTCTTCAGCCACGGAACTGGTCTTAGTTTCTTTTGAAATAAACTTCCCCTCGATCCTGGTCTTCTGCCATGGAATTGGTCTCAGTTTTCTCTTGAGATAAACTTCCCCTCGATCCTGGTCTTCAGCCATGGAACTGGTCTCAGTTTCTTTCTTGTCGAGTTCTTCTCATAACAAGGAATGTTATTTGTGATGGTTTCCACCAAACTTCTCGCTGGGGAGATGCCATTTGATGGAAAAACGATTTGATGTCAGACTTGCTGGGAAAAACCATTGGTCTGAACTGCAGTGGTGTGCAAACTTCTTTGTTGGAGATTCCATTTACTGGAGAAATTACATCATACTTCCCCTCGAGACTTCTTTGGAGACATGCCATGTGGTGTAATTCAATTTTGAGGTTCTGATGACTTTATTGAAAGTAAATTTTCCAGAGAGAAACTGCCATATTGCCAAGAGTCTTCTGTAGAGAGGCTTTCTCTGGGGATTTTCTTTAATCCGAGAAAGTAAAATATCACCTTCATTGGTGAAGAGGGAAGTTTCAAAGGTGTATAACCAAATGGCTTCTTGTCTTTCAGAGGTTTAAGTTATCAAAGTGGTTTGAGAACCGATTTCAATCCAGGAATACACTGGAGAGAGATTGTTTAGACGATACATTTCTTGACGAGAAAAGAACTTAAACAGGAATTTTGTCCTATCTGACGTGGTAAAGAAGACTGACAACTTTATCGGAGAGAGGACAGTTATCACTTTGGGATGAGTATGACCAAAGTGAGTGTAATGCAATATAAATATGAATTTGAATCAATTATACATGATGTATGTATGAAATACTTATGCTGACAAGACAGACATGACATACGAATTGACGATGAGTTCAACTGGATACTCGGCCACTCTGGGAGATGGGGGTATCTTTGGAGATTTTGAAGGTAGTACTTTTGTTTGGGAACAGGGATTCTTACGTTTGTTCTGGTTTTCGGAGGTACAAACCTGCTAGGGATAGAAACCCGTTCTTGCTTTTCAAGGGTAGACCCCACTGGGGAGAAAAACCAATCATTGGTTCGCAGAGGTAAGAACTCTATCGAGGATGATAGATGGGACATTCCATCTGAAGTAATTAATCCTTCATTCAGGGTGTACTGATTACAAGGAGTATTTTGATTATGTATTTTAAAGTTTGGTCACTTCCGGGGAAGCTGTTGATATTCCTTCTTGTGCTCATTAATCAAAAGGAAATTGCCATCTTTATTTTAAAAGTAGAAGTAAATTTGAGAGCAAAAGTAAATTCATTTTTTGTTTCAAGAATGTTAATCAAATAAACATGTCATTTTGCAAAGCAGAATGAATGAGAATTGCAAACAAAAGGCACTAGGGTTCAAATTTTTATTGATAGAATCGTAATAAACCAAATGTATGATCCCATGGAGCATTACAAAGTTTAGAAAATGGTAATTTAAAGGAAAAGGGGCTACATTGAAACATAACGACCGTTATCCTTCCACCAACTTTGAATTCTGGGTATTTTCTAGCTTCTATCGAAGATAACCTTGATTACGAATTTCTTAACAGATGACGTTGCCGCTGAGGAGTCAATCTTGTCGGATATAGTTACTTGCCTTGAATCCCTAACTTTTTCTTAGATTTCCCTATCGAGTTTTCAATCCATCGGGATAGTCATTGTCTATGTCTCTAATTTTTACCTAGACCGCCCTTTTGGGTTTTCAATCTAGCGAGACGTTTTTTTTATTAAGGCGAAGTATTTCTTGACTACATCAACATTTGTGGGGTAGGTAAACTTCTCTCCATCCATGGTTGCGAGTCTTAAGGCACCACCTGAGAAGGCTTTCTTAACAACATCTCGGCTATCATAATTTGGGGTTCATTTGCCCATGGAATCAGTGAAAATGATTGGATCTTTTTGAGTACGAGGTCGCCTTCTCTGAAGACACGAGGTCGGACCTTTTTGTCGAACGCTTTCTTCATCCTTTGTTGATATAACTGACCATGGCATAAAGCCGACATTCTCTTCTCTTTGATTAGATTCAGTTCATCGTGTCGGCTTTGACACCATTCAACTTCTGTTAACTTGGCTTCCATCAATACTCTCATTGATGGGATCTCTACTTCTATGGGGAGTACTGCTTCTATGCCATATACTAGAGAGAAAGGGGTTACCCCTGTTGAAGTTCGGATGGATGTGCGATAACCGTGAAGAGCAAAGGGCAGCATCTCATGCCAATCTTTGTAGGTTACAACCATCTTCTGAATGATTTTCTTAATGTTCTTATTAGCCGCTTCTACCACTCCATTCATCTTAGGCTGGTAGGGAGATGAGTTATGGTGTTCAATTTTGAACTCAACACACAATTCTTTCATTATCTTGTTGTTCAGGTTGGATCCATTATCCGTAATGATCTGGTTTGGAACACCATAATGGCAAATGAGATTGTTCTTGATAAATCGGACCACCACTTGTTTGGTCACATTGGTGTATGATACCGCTTTGATCTACTTGGTGAAGTAGTCAATGGCTACTAGGATGAGCCGATGTCCGTTTGAGGCTTTGGGCTCAATCATGCCAATCATGTCGATTCCCCATATAGAAAAAGGCCATGGAGAAGAAAGAACTTTGAGATGTGTTGGCGGTACATGGATTTTGTCGGCGTATATCTGACACTTGTGACATTTCCTCATATACTTGTAGCAATCGGATTCCATTTTCAGCCAATAATATCCTGCTCTCAGAATTTTTCTTGCCACTGTGTGTACATTGGCATGAGTGCTAAATAATCCTTCGTGAATCTCTTTTAGTAACATGTTTGCTTCGTGTCTGTTCATGCATCTGAGCAAAACCATGTCGAAATTTCTTTTGTAAAGTGTATCATTGTTTAGGAAGAAGTTTCCAGCCAGTCTTCTGAGAGTCTTCCTATCTTTTCTTGATGCCCCAGACGGGTATTCTTGTCTTTGAAGGAAGCATTTGATATCATGATACCATGGTTTGTCATCGATGACTGCTTCAACTGTGAATATGTAAGCGGGCCTATCAAGGTGCATTATATCGATCTTGGGTACGTCGTTCCATCGACTCACACTAATCATGGAGGATGGAGTAGCCAATGCATCAGCCATGTGGTTTTCTTCACGAGGAATGTGATGAAACTCAAACTTGTTGAAGAAGGGCAACAACATGTTGCGTAATCTTTGTAAGGGATCAATCTTGGTTGGTATGTGTTCCACTCTCCTTTGATCTGATTTATAACCAGGGCTGAGTCTCCATACACATCCAAGTTCTTTATCCTTAAGTCAATAGCTTCTTCGAGACCCATGATGTAGGCTTCATATTCGGCCTCATTGTTTGTACATTTGAATGCCAATCTGGCAGTGAAAGGAATATAGGTACCCTGAGGTGTTACGATGATTGCCTCAATATCGTTTCTATAAGCGTTGACAGCCCCGTCAAATATTAGTCCCCATTGGGAACCTGGCTCTGGCCCTTCGCTTGATAGCAGTTCATCGCAATCTTTCATTTTTAGGTACATCACGTCTTCGTCCAGGAAGTCAAATTTGACTGATTCCTGATCTCCAATCGGTTGATGAGCCAAATGATCAGCTAAAATACTTTCTTTGACAGCTTTCTGAGCATGGCACTTGATGTCGTATCCGGATAACAACATTTGCCAACGGGAAATCCTTCATGTTAAAGCATGCTTTTCAAAGATGTACTTGATCGGATCCATTTCGGAGATTAACCAAGTAGTTGACAAATCATGTACCGGCGAAGACGTTTAGCTTCCCAAGCTAGAGCACAACAAGTTTTCTCGAGCATAGTGTATCGAGTTTCACAGTTTGTGAATTTCTTGCTTATGTAATAAATGGCAGATTCTTTTCTTTTCGTCTCGTCTTGATGGCCAAGAACACAACCCATGGAGTCTTCCAAGACTGTTAAGTAGATGATCAGTGGTATTCCTTCCACTAGAGGAGACATAATCGGTGGATTCAGCAGATATTCTTTGATGCTGTCGAAAGCCTTTTGGCAGTCTTGTGTCCATATACAACTTTGATTCTTTCTGAGTAGTTTCAAGATTGGCGCGCATGTCGCAACCATGAGGGATATGAATCTTGAGATGTAATTGAGACATCCCAAAAATCCTCTTACTTGTTTTTCAGTCTTTGGAGAAGGCATTTCTTGAATGGCCTTAACTTTGTCGGGATCAACCTCAATTCCTTTTTGGCTGACGATGAATCATAAGAGTTTTCCTAAGCGTACACCGAATGTGCACTTATTGGGATTCAAGCAGAGTTTATATTTTCTCAGGCGCTCGAATAGTTTTGACAAATTCTCCACATGTTCTTCTTCTGTCTTAGATTTGGCAATCATGTCATCGACATATACTTCAATCTCTATGTTCATCATGTCATGAAACAGAGTTGTCATGGCCGTTTGATAAGTCGCCCCTGTGTTCTTTAGACCGAACAAAATCACTTTGTAACAAAAGGTGCCCTATGAGGTGATGAACGAAGCTTTCTCCATGTCTTCTGGTGCCATTCTGATTTCATTATAGCCCCAG
Organism: Lathyrus tuberosus; assembly: GCA_022829125.1. Classification (NCBI taxonomy): domain Eukaryota; kingdom Viridiplantae; phylum Streptophyta; class Magnoliopsida; order Fabales; family Fabaceae; genus Lathyrus; species Lathyrus tuberosus. Next base: position 12,630,305 of record JALAZF010000136.1, read on the forward strand.
AATCCATCCATGAAGGAGAAGACTTTGAATTTTGCTGTGCTGTCAACTAGCATGTCAATGTGTGGTAGGGGAAATCATCCTTTGGACTTGCTTTGTTTAAATCCATGTAGTCTACACACATTCAGACTTTCCTGTCCTTCTTTGGAATGGGCACTATGTTGGCTAGCCATTGAGGATATTCTGAGATGGCAAGAAAACCTGTGTCGATCTACTTCTGCACTTCCTCCTTAATTTTGATGGCCATATCTGGATGAGTCATTCTCAATTTTTGTTTGACTGGCAGACATTCTATTTTCAGTGGTAAGTGATGTTCCACGATGCTGGTATTCAACCCTGGCATGTCCTGGTAGGACCAAGCAAACACATCTGGAAACTCTTTGAGAAGTTTTATCAAGCCCCCTCTGACAGTTGGACTGAGCAGTGTTCCAATCTTAACTTCTTTCCTTTCTTCTTCTGAACCCAAATTGACTATTTCCAACGGCTCTTTGTAAGGTTGAATAGACTGTTCCTCATGTCTGAGTAGTCGGGAGATCTCTTATAGAATTTCTTCATTCTCTTCTTCTTCAGCTTCAAATACCGGGAATTCAAAGTTGGGAGAAGGCATTGGATCATATGTTTCAATGGGGTTTAAAACAATAATCTGAACGACATGATGATTCTTTTTTTTAGAAAAGACAGAGAGAATGCAAAAGTGTGTGCATTGTATTTTTTTTTTGAAAACGCTTATTTTTATTTTGTTTTTTTTATGATTACCATTTTCTGAAAAAGCGAAAAGTGAAAATAGCAATAAATGCAGAAATTCAGAATGACATTATTTATTTATGATTTTTCGATTCTTGAAACACAGCCCTATAAAACAAAACTCTGTCGCTTTGGGCGGAGAGAAAAGAGACATTTACAGAAAAGTAAAACCCTATAAAACATCCATTTCACCCGGGCAAGGTGAAAGGTTAAAACAAAGATTCGGCAATTACTTTGATTTATGAACGACATTCGGGACATCGTCCGCAACCTAATGGCGACGAACTCCTATGTGGATCACAAAGTCCGGTACTTTCCTTCTTGGTTTGTCTTTAGTAATAACACTGATTTATGGCGAAGTGGGATCATTGGAGTCTTCTTCCCATGCAGAGTTATTATAAGAGGTCTCTTTTGTCGCATCTTCAACAGTATTTTCAGTCTCAAGAGGATCTCCCCATCCAGTTGGCTGGATGTCCTCATATCTAATGCGATAGCTTTCGGGAGCAGTGTATTTGACTAGAAAGGCATACTTGCAGCTTGGCTGCCCCAAGGTATCCCAGGTTTCTGTGGGAATACATGAGTCATCTTCTTCAATGACGTTGACCTCAGGAAATGCATAGTTAATAAATTCTTGTCCTGCGATCTTTGCAAATTTATCAATATGGTGTTGGGCATTTTTGGAATGTCCTGGGTAAGGATTCCATGATTCTGGGAGAACAGGCGTATTCTTTTCAAGATTATTCAGCAGATAGGCATTATCCGTCTGACTCTTTTTCCCCGAGTCTTCCATGTAAGGCTTCTAGATAGGCAAATCATCCAGGGGATCATAAGAATCATAGTCAAAGTTGCCTTTCATCAGAGTGTCTTCCTTTAATGAGTTGGGTGGAGCACGACATCCTTCGGGATCACAATCTCCGTAGATCATTTTGACATCTGATCTTGGTATATATCTGGGACTTTGCTTTGGAGAGCAAAATGACATGTCTGTTTCTCCCTGAGATATATAACCTTCATCGTTGAGATAAGATTTCCACTCTTCATCTATATCAGAAGAGTTGTTCTCTTCGATGGTGCGGACTTCTTGAGATATTGGGTGGAGGAAGCCTCCACTGTGGAATAAATCCTGAATGGGACGCAAGCTTTCATCCTTCTTTGTAGTCTGGGTACTTGTTGGAGAAAAACCAAGACCTTTTCTTATCTTGTTATTGGCAGGAATTATAATCTGTTCCCATCCTTTTATGTTACCATTCCCCATTACTTTGAGAGCGTCTTTGTATGAGGAAATCGACGTTCCTCTTTCTTGGTGATTCTCATTGCTCACCGAGAGTTCTTGAAATTGAGTTCCAACAACCTCCTCTGGTTCTAAGTAGGAGAATGATGATAGGTTGCTCACAATTAAAGCTTGTTCTCCACATACTGTGACCAACTTGTCATTCTTGACAAACTTCAGCTTCTGGTGAAGTGTCGAAGTGACTGCCCCAACTTCGTGTATCCAAGGTCTTCCTAATAAACAGCTGTATGCTGCTCGGATGTCCATGACATGGAAAGTGACTTGGAAAGTGTGGGGACCAATGGTTATGGGAAGGTCGACTTTGCCAATAACTGTTCTCCTGGATCTGTCAAAGGCTTTTACGATGATCTCACTGCCTCTCATGGGAGTACCTTGAAAAGATAGTCATACCAAAGTTGACCCTGGCAAGACGTTCAAGGATGAACCTGTGTCTACCAGTACGTTGGCTAAAGCATCGTCCTGACAACTGACTGTGATATTGAGTTCCATGTTATGGTTCTTGCGTTCCTCTGGAAGTTCTTCATCACTGAATCCCAAATTGTTGCAGGAAGTGATGTGGGAAATAATGCTATCGAACTGACCCACTGTTACATCTTGTTCTACAAAGGCTTATTCTAGAACCTTCTACAGAGCTTCTCTGTGAGCTTCTAAACTGAGCAGGAGAGATAACACAAAGATCTGAGAAGGAGTTTGCAACAATTGATCCACAATGTTGTACTCGCTTTTCTGGATGAGCTTTAGCATTTCATCATTGTTCTTTACAGGTTCCATATTGCTGGATTGACCAATTTTTTGATTAGGAACTTCAGCTTGAGGTTCCTTTTCCTTTACAGGTTCTCCAACTCCTCTGTTGAAGATTCGACCATTCTGGGTAACTCGACTGATATCAGCGATGTTTACAACGTATGGCAGTGGAATTTCTTTTCCATCTTCTATGGTAGTCGTACCGTACTTGTACGGAATAGCCTTTTCTAACTTGTATGGTATTGGGCCTGGCAGATAGATAACAACAGGGGCTTTTTGGGCCTTTTGACCATCGTAGGCAACCTCAATCGGCTCTAGGTAGGGAATTTTTCTACTGTCAAGAGGGATCTTTGATTCATTGAGCAGAGGAATTATGGTGTAAACATCCTTGGTAATTCCATGATGGGAACTATGACAATGCTTTTGTCTAGTAGTCCTCGGTCCTTGTTTTGAACAGGGAGGCAACTTTGTACCATGTTGATTAATTGAGAATTCAAGCATGGTTGAGTTTCCTTTCGATCTAACTGATGCCGGAGAGCTGCTCGCACGAGGTAGCGTCCTTGGTTATTTTCTAAACATGTTCCACAACGATCATAATTATGAGGTGGTACCCGAACGTACCCACTTTGTATGTAGTGCATCCTTACCAGATCCGTTTCTAGTAAGCGGATGTCACAACTTTGGGGTCTATCAGAATTTCCATTAGTTATGCTAACTTGTTGCGTGTCTTCATCTTGGTAGATCGGGAGCCACCAGTGGTCCAACAGATGTTGAAGAGTTCTTTGTACAAGTGTATAACCTTGATCGTTTTTGGAGCAATCTCTGCAGTCCTGATAATCATGCGGGGACAGGAAACCAAGTCTGGCCTGCTTGGCATGTAACTCTACTAGACTGGTATTCATTAAGTGGATGTCGAAGATATGAAACATTTTAACCTGATGATCATTCCTTTCATGGTAATCTTGGATCCATCCAATATCCATTTGACGCTGGAGGGCCTCTTGTACAAAAGAGCATCTCTGATTGTCTTTTGAGCAAATTGGGCAAGCGATGTAATCGTGCCGCGACAAATTGTAATACTGACTTTGTCTTGAATGCATTGCCACTAATTTGGCATTCATTGCATGGATGTCATGATTTTGAACAATGTTTGGATGTGCATGGGCCATGTTTACTTCACGAATCATGTGATCTTGAATCCACCCTAAATCCATTTGCCCTTGAAGATCTGTTTGTACAATGATACATCCTTGATTGTTTTTAGAACAGATATCACACTGATGATAGTTGTGAGATGGCACATGACCGTACCCGCTCTGTCTGCAATGCATTTTTACCAGATTTGTTCCTAGTAAGCGTACATTATGAATTTGATAACTGCTGCCAGGTTCTCCTTCTATCAAATTCACCGTAGTCTTCTCATGTTGCGGTAATGGGTTCGTTTGAACATTTGGATTCGTATCTTTGAAAGATAAAACCTTGTTTCTGATGAGCTTTTGTACATCAGATTTAAAGCTGAGGCAATTCTTAATGTTATGTCCTGATCCTCCTTAATGGTATGGGCAAGTATAATCTGCTTTGAACCAAAAAGGTGGATTGTCCGGCACTGCGAGAGGAGTCATTGTTTGAACGTGCCCCTTGGCTAGCAGAAGTGGAAATAATTCTGCATATAACAATGGTATGGGGTCAAACCCTGGCGATCGTGAAGTAGGATTATTGCTATTGTACTGCGGGCGAGCCTGCGGAAGAGGTTGTTGCTGCCTTTACTGATATTGTTGTTGATTTGGTTGGCTCTGAGCAACCTGTGGTTGATATGTCGGAGTGGGCGCTGGGTTGATAGCGGGAGTTACTGCTGCTACCCGCCGAGGTAGATACCTTCGTCTTTGCTTACCCAGAGAGATATTACTGATATCTTGCTCTTTCTTCTTTTGGAAAGCACTACCGTATCTTTTAGTACTGCTGGATGGTTTTACATCTTTGACCTATCGTCCTTCTCGGACTACTTCCTCAAGGCGTACCCCCATGTTCACCATTTTAGTGAAGTCACTAGGTGCACTGGCAACCATCCGGTCATAATAAAACGAGCTTAATGTTCTCAGGAAGATCTTTGTCATTTCTTTCTCCTCAAGAGGAGGACAGATCTGGGCGGCGATTTCACACCATCTATGAGAATACTCCTTGAAGGTTTCTTGATCTTTTTGGGACATTACTCTGAGCTAGTCCCTATCTGGTGCCATGTCCAAGTCGTATTTATACTGCTGAACGAAGGCTGCCCTGAGATCTCTGAAAGTACTGATCTTGGTACGGTTTAAAGCCATGTACCATTTGAGTGCGGCACCGGTTAAACTGTCTTGGAAGTAATGGATTAGTAGCTGTTGATTTTCTGTCTGGGTAGACATTTTTCGAGCATACATTACCAAATGACTTTGAGGGCTAGAGTTTCCTTTGTATTTTTCAAAGTCAGACACCTTGAATTTGTACGGTATCTTTACATTAGGGACCAAACAGAGGTCAGCGGCGTCCTTGCCAAACAAGTCTTCTCCAGGAATGGCATGTAGTTCCTTCTGCATTTCCAAGAACTGTTCCTGGAATTCATTCATCCTTTAATATACTTATTCGTTTCTGCCAGAAGTGGCTTGGAGAATCTGTTCCTCTGGGATAGTGTGCACCACCGGTTGTGGTATAGACATTACAACGATAACTCTAGGTGTTTCAGTGACCTGAAGTTTGTAACCTTCTGGAGTTTCTGTCGTAACCTTTGCACCTTCATTTACCTGAAGTTTGTAACCTTCAGGTCTGGCGGTTCCTGCTATGGCTTCTGGGTCTTCAGTGACCGGAGGTAGATATCCTTCAGGTATAAAATTGAAAGGCATGCCCCAGGGAAAACCTTTAGGTATGTTGTACTGAGGATGACTGCCAGGTGTTTCAAATGCTGGTGTAGACATAATCTCTGAGATCCCAGTCCTTTGAGGTGGTTGATCCTGAGCTTCGGCCAGGGATTCAATCGTGTTGCGGAGTTTCTCCAAACTTTCCTTCAGAGTGTTGATTTCTTTTCTCAGCTCTCCGTTCTCTTCTTCGAGATCGTCCATTTTCTTTTGCCGATTGGCCCGAGTATTGTACGAATGAGACAGTTTGACTCTAGAGTGCGACACATGTGTGAGACTCAATGACAAAGATGTGCTATGTGAGAATGATGAATGATAGGCAAAGAATGAGAATGATATTTCTTTTTTAGTTTTTGTTTTCAAAAGAACTTTTAACAATTATATTGCAAATATCATATAGCAGGGGGAACCCTTTTATTAAACTCGAAAAATTGCAATATTTTACAGGGAAAAGTACAGTATTTTACAAAGTGCGAGAAGGAAAATTAAGCCTATGGATCCTGAATTTTTCTTTTCTTTGATCGAGTCTCTCCAACTGTTGTTGGGTCGATGATCCTTTGCCAAGTGAAAGGAAAGAGAAAATTTCTTCGTTCCTCCTGACTTTCTATAACATGCTGCTCTAATATCTCAATCAGAGCATCCTTTTCCTTCAGTAGTTCTTGGATCTTTGTGCATTTCAAATTAATAATCTGGTACTTGTTCTTCCAAGAGTTTTTCTCACGTTGGACTTTGTTGAGAGCGATCTGGAGTTTTTCCGCATCGGACATGACATAAAGGACAAATTCCTTCAAGGGAAAAGCTTCTTGACGAGGGTAAGGCATCTTCAGTTTGATAGCTCTAGTTTGTACCCAGTGGAGGTAAGGCTCTACAGAGATGCAATTTGGCCTTCCTAGGGACTCTCTTCCCTTCTTGTGAACATGTTTCCAGGCATGCACTATTTCTTTCTTTAGTGCCCTGTCATTTTCTCCTTCCTTGAAGAAAAGACCTTCCAGATGATCATTATGTGGGATATTCTTCATCGGGTATCCAAGTTGACGGCGAGCTAAAATTGGATGGTAGTTGATTCCTCCCTTAGTGCCAATGAGGGGTATGTTGGGGAAACTTCCACATTTGTCGATGATTTTTATACCTTCATAGATCCAATTGTAACAATCTATGTCAGAATTGGTAAGAGACATAATCTTCTGCGACCATCGCAGACTACTCTTGTGATCCCAAAAAGCAGCAGACTTGGGTAAGTGGGAAATAAACCATTTGTAGAGTAATGGTACACAACGTAAGTGGGAAATAAACCATTTGTAGAGTAATGGTACACAACATGTGATCATCCCTCCACTATACAAATTCCTTAAGTGCACATAATGATAAGCATCCGCGAGCAAGGTTGGGACTGGGTTCCCAATTAAGAATATCTTAAAAGCATTGGTGTCAATGGAGTTGTCTATGTTGGGAAAGAGGAATGACCCATATATGAGCAGAACAAAGACATCCTCAAAAGCGGTTACATTTCCTATACTGGCAAAGTGTAGAGCTTTCTCCATCAGGAATTTAGCCTGTAAACCCTGGATTCCTCCCTTGGTGGTCATGGGAGTCCTGATATCTGACTCTTCCAATGAGGTTGCTCTTGCAATGGCTTGATCTTTTGGAATTACTTCTAATCCAGAAAATGGGTCTTGATCAGTGATAGGTAAATCAATCAGGTGAGAGTACTCTTCCAGTGTTGGTGTAAGTTGTTAATCCGGGAATATGAAGCAGTGGTATACGGGATCATAGAACTGAACCAGTGTAGACAGAACCACTTCAACCATGTTGACCTTCAGAAGAGACAACCGTCCTTCGTGCTTAGCTCTGAAAGCTTCGAGATTAGTAATCATCCTTCCCAATTTCCTTAGGTCTTCCAGTTTTGGAACCTTGAAGGTGTACTTGTGCATTTTTCTTCTACCGAAATACATAACGTAACTTTTGATATTTGCAATTATTGTTTCAGTTCTTTTAGAAAAAAGATTTTTTCTTGTTTTAAAAGGAGTTTTTTAATGAATGCATGGATACATGAATTCAGCAAACAAAAACATTTGAAAACATGGATTTAGGGGTTCATCGTCACGAGCATGGAGTCATGGATCTACCCATCCCCAAGGTGTGTACTAAAGGTCAATCTTTGTACCTGTAGAACGGGTTCTAACAAAGGTTCCCAAAATCATTGACTCCTCTTAAGGATATTAACAGCAAACCGACTGACTCATGAGAGCTGTAATATCCCAAGATGAATCTCTTTTGAGTGTAGTATCGCGTATCAACTATTCCCAATAGTCACCGCACTACCTAATGGTCAAATGGTTAAATGCTTACTAGTCCTCAGTTTCAAGGGTATCCAATGGGAAAAAAATAATGCTTTCACTACTTTCTCGTTCAATATTGGTAATTCCACGAGGGTACCTCCACTGATTCGGTGGACTCTCAAGTTAGCTTGGTCGGGACTCACTCCCTATAAGCCTCCCTGAATACGCCACCACTTATCTTAATGTTCTCTCAGACTCACCAAATGCGTATTAATCGCATTCCCAAATGACAATAATTTAAACAAGTATATCAAGTAATATGACAGCATATGATATATAAAAAATGAGAAAGCAAGTAAAAATAGCAGAAGAATAAATGCAAAGCAAGGCCTAGACCTCTTAGGAAATATAATTCTAATGATAGTCCCCAGTAGAGTCGCCATTTTTCTGTGGCGTCGGTTTTTTGGTGAAGCGACTACCTACCGCATTTGGTGCTACTTTCTGATTTCTGTATTTATCCTATGAAGCTTGAAAGGAAGGGGAAGATATCTTAACATAACCCTACACGGAAGTGTTTTCTTTAACAAATTCTAAGAGATCAGGGATCGGGGTCTGGTTATACAAAAGGAAGCTATTAACACCCAGAGCATCTATAGTAATCTATAGGAACCTTCTTTTGCATGTATTTCTACTGTTTGAAATGCTTTCTTGTGTTTATCTGCTATGGATTGGGAAATTTTCTTCTTTGGGAGTATTAAGAGAATGTTTTTGTTGTTTTTGGGTTTTCTATTATTTTTGGGAAGGTACTGGACCTAAGATTTTTGATTTGTGTGCTCGCTAAGATTTCACAATCTTATGCCTACGTATTCCCGTAAAGAGATTTGGGAAATCAGAGCAATCGTAGTTCCTCCTATTCTATGGGAGGAAAGATATTTGGTGTCTTGTTCAAAGCCCAAGATTGAAGCTATCAGAGTGTTTGTGTCTTGTTCAAAGCCTAAGATTGAAGCTAAAAGGGTGATTGAGAGAGAATTTCTCATCTCTAAAGGGAGAAAACTCACCTATTCATCACAAAATGTCGAATAATTAGTTATAAGGGAAATTACTTTAACTGGGATGCGTGGAATCCAGTAATGCCATAATTTTCTTTATAAGAGAGACGTCATGAAGGAAGAAGCTTTAACTCAGTGTAGAGCAATGCCACTTTTTCCTTTATGAATCTTTCATGCTAAGAGAGGGGCATTGGCTTGGATGTATGGAATCCAGAGGCTTGCCACTTATAGCTGTTAGATGAAAGAGAGATTTTAGCCAGGATAAAGGAGGGACTCCAGCTTGGATTTTGAATCAACAAGTGTGCCACTTACAACAATTTATCTGGGAAAAGGTTTTGATTGTTTGTTTTGACATATGATGTATAGAAGAGGTATCTTTCTACAGAGAGGACTCATGGTCTCATCTGAGGGGATGTTGTTTGTTTTGTGTTCCTTGTTCAAAGCCCAAGGTTGAAGCTAAAAGAAGATGACACCTCTGGGGAGTGTTATATCTGTCTTGTACAAAGCCCAAGATTGAGGCTGATTGGGGGAAATTCTTATATGAAGCCTAAGAAGAGACTGACTCTTGCTGAGGATTTATTGAAATCTAGGAGCAGGTCTAAATTGTGTTGGGGAATCCAAAAGGGAAATTAACTCTTGCTGGGGAATCGAGGAAGAGTTGAAGTACCAGATTCTATGAGGTTCTGATTCTGTTAGGGATTTGTTGATGGTAAATTAACCCTAGCATGGGATTTTCAAGGTGAAAGTTAAGCTTGGTTGGGGGTCAAAGAAGTTTAGAGGTGAGTTTGAAAACCTTGGAGGTTTCAATTCTCCTGGGAATTAATGTATTGGTAAAGTGATCAGGATCTATCCTATGCTTTTAGGAAGCTTGTGGGTCATTGTGTTAAGTCCAAGGGGAGACTATGATAATGAGACTTTCCAAGTCTACTTGTATGAAGCCCAAGAGTAGGCTAAGACTATCCAAGTCTCTTAAGAAAAGGTAGACTCTGGTTGGAGAGAGATCTTTGTATGATGCCCAAGTGGAGGCTGTTGGTTTAAGGGATGAAGATCAACCCTGGAATGATTGGGTATTCTGGAGTTTTGACTTTCCTGAGGATTGAACTAGCAGTGATGACTGAATTCTATCCTATGATTTTAGGATGCCTTTGGGTTCTTATACTAATCCCAATAGGAGGTTGAGGAACTTCTAATAAGCCTGTTGGTCCTTGTACTAAGCCCAAGAGGAGGCTGGGGATGCTTCTAGGAAGTCGGTTGGTCCAAGCCTAAGAAAAGTTCAAGAAAGCTTTCACCGAGAATTAATCCTTTCTTTGTTGAACAGTTCTAAGGTTTGAAGAAATTCAAAAGAGGTTTCACCGGGAATTAATCCTCTATGGGGAAATGAATTTATTTTATATATGTTTCTAAGTTTTGACAATCTTGAGAAAAGTTTCATCGGGAATAATGCCTTTCTCTGTTCCATATTGAATAAAGCCCAAGAGGAGGCAAACTGTATTGAGGGGAGTTTCATATGGGGGAACTAGTTATTGACTATGTCAGAAGTAACCTCTGGTTTGACCTAAGTGTAGACCTAACTGTTGGGGAAACTCTAGACAGATATGCACAAGTATATACAAACAAGTGTACTAACAGGTATATAAACAAGTATGCATTGAATTGAAAAGATGTTTAGTCTTACACTCTGAAAAGAGGCCCGAGTGTATTGTGATTGATTGTATGATTAGGGTTTTAAGAAATTGAATAAAGTTTTGAGAAATTTTTTTGAGTTTGAATTTGAATTGAAAGAATGTTGTTTAAAAGAAAAAAATGTTTGGGGCTTATAACTCAAAGAGAGGCCCAAGTGGTCTAAGAGCAGTTTCGCCGGGAATAATGCTCCTCTTAGTACCAATTTAAAATAGACAGATGATTTTGAAAGTAGAGGTATGGGGATTACAACTCAAGGAGAGACCCATAGAGGTTGTTTATTGTTTAAAACAAAGTTTATATACAAAAGATTGGGGCTTATACTCAAGGAGAGACCTAGATGACTTGTTTTGAAAACAGGGATCGCACTGTGATACCGAAAGACGTTGTGGGACTTATACTATAGCAGAGGCCCAAAAATTTATTTATTTACATAGAGGCTTGGGTATTACACTCTATTATAGGCCCAAAATGTTTGTAAAGAAAGAAAAGTGGGGTTTATACTCAAGGAGAGGCCCAGATGAAAAGTAATGAACGTGTCGTTATTTTGAAAATCGCATCGGGACTTATACTATGACAGAGGCCCAGGAATTATTTATTTACAAAAGTTGTTGGGTCTTACACTCTATTAGAGTCCCAAAATGTGTTTCAAATGAAGTTTGAAAATTTAAAATAAAGGGAAAACCCTAATTTTAATTAAAAATACATTTTTCAAAGAAAAATTAAATAAAAATGATATAAAATATCAAATATATTCAAAAAGATGTTGAGAACTTTAAAAAATGTTTGAAAATAGATGTTTTAATCCTCAAGATGATTTGAACTCAATTGATTTTGAAAAATCAAGAAAAAGAATTTATTTAAAAATGTTTAAGTATGCAAAGGATTTATGTCTAAAAAATCATTTGAAAAATATTAAAAATGAGAGAGATATGAATTTTTGAAATTAAATAAGAAAATATCAAAATATTTAAAAATTCAAACTTTTGAAAAAAGGCGCCAAGAACACTTGTTCTTGCTCGTGCCACTCTGTTTTTTCTAGATTTGTAAAACCCTCTCAATCTCACTCAAAACGTAATGAAATCAAACGAAGTAAACATCAAACCTGCTCGATTTTGAACGAAGAACACGATGGTACCATTTAATTTTTGTGATTTTGATCAATTCATAACTCAAAATCCATGAAGATTTGAAATATGATGTAGTTGACAATCTTGTAGTATGTAATGAGAGCTTCTATTTGAGCTTTGGAACGTTGCTTGGATCACAAGTTATGGTCTTGCAAAGTTAGGTAAAAATCACTTTTTTTTCATAACTTAGTGAAATTTCAAGTTTCTCAAGGTTGCCCTTTTTGCAAGTAACCTCACTTTTATTGATTTTTCTTGATGAATGATGATCCAAGTCATAAGTTAAAATTTTTTTTTGACTTGAAGAAGTCATGTTTGCCAAAAAATCTCAAAAGTCAAACTTGGTTTTGGGCACAATTAACTTTTTATCAGATGAATTTCAAACTTTGTGATCCTTTATGAAATCAAGTTCTTGGGCTAACTCAAACCAAATTGATGGAATCCATAGGTGTTTTAGAGTGTCTTGAATCATTTCACAAGGTTTGAGACCATGTCTTGGTCAAAAGTCAAAGGTATGGTTGACTTTTTCTCAAAAACCCTAGTTTGTGGTCCAGATGAATTTGAATCTTTATATTGCTCATGAACCAAGTTCTTTGTGTCAATTTAAACTTATAATAAGATCAATATAAGATATTTGAGGTCTTAAAAACATTTCTTGAGGTCTTGTCTCATGTCTTGCTCCAAAAGTCAACTTAGGGGTGAATTAGGTAAAGAAACCCTAATTCTTTATTTTTGATGAATGCATCCCCTGAGGTTATTTTGAGCTTATGATTGGATCAATGAGGTCCCTTTGAGCTTCTTGGATAATGTTTTGAAGTAATGGCTCATGCCCAGATGAAAATTTCCCTCTGGATGCCTTGGTCGATCAAAACCCTAATTTGGTGACACTGGTGATCTTGAGGCTTAATTAGCTTGAAATGTTGCATTCTTGGGCTTAATTATTGATATGGGAGACCTCTTGATCTTTTATGGATGTTTGAGAGGCTTGACAAGTTGAAGATCATGTCAATTATTGATTGATCTTTTTCCTGAGTGCTCTGAGAGGGCTCAAAACCCTTACTTCTTGATTGAGCTGAATGCTCAACAATCTTTGAGAGGATTGATGAGGTATAAGGTACATTTATCTTGTGGTCAAAATGTAGGGTATGAAACCTCAGTATCTAGAGACGAGCTACTTATCATGTTTTGTGCCTCCCAATCTAGACCCGTGAATGCTGCTACATTTATGTTAGCGAAATTAGATAGGATTGCTCTAGAGACTCATGGTCCTATCCTCATAGGAGGATTGGTTACTATGATTATTGCTGCCGTTCGACTTATATACCCCATCAACCGTTTACATGCTTTATGAGGTATCCGTCTGTCATACCCCAAATTTTGACCACTAAGATTTCCCATCATTGTGTAAATCATCACCACAATATGGATGTACCTTCATGCCTCATCAATCTCCTCAAGGATTGTTGAGCTTTCACTACAACCAAGAATTAGGGTTTTGAGCCCTCTCAGAGCACTTAGACAACGAATCAATCAAAGATTGACATGATCCTCAACTTGTCTAGCCTCTAAAACACCCATAAAGGATCAAAAGGTTTCCCATATCAAGAGTTAAGCACAAAGTTGCAACATTCCAAGTGGATCAAGCCTCAAGATCGCAAGTGTCACCAAATTAGGATTTTGGTCGACCAAGGCCTCCAGATGAAAATTTTCTTCTGGGCATGAGCCAATGCTTCAAAGCATAACCTAATATACTCCAAGGGACCTCATGGACCCAATCATAAAGTCAGAACAACCTCTGGGGAAGCATTCATCAAAGATCAGGAATTAGGGTTTCTTGACCTAATTCACCCCTAAGTTGACTTTTGGAGCAAAGCATGAGCCAAGACCTCAAGACATGATTTGAGGGTCTTAAATACACCACATTGATCCATTTTCAACAATGGATTGATCCAAGAAGTTTGATTCACAAGCTTCATTTTCATTTGGACCACAATTAGGGTTTTGAGGAAAAAGTCAACTGTATCTTTGACTTTTAACCAAGACATGCTCTCAAACTTGGGGACATGATTCAATACACCCTATAACACCTATGGAACTCATCTATTAGGATTGAATTGAGCAAGCACTTGATTGCACAAAGGATCACACAGTTTGGATTTCATCTGATAAAAAGTCAATTGTGCACAAAATCAAGTTTGACTTTTTGAAAATTTTCACAAATATGGTTCCCCTAAGTCAAAAACAATGTTACTATATGATATTGATCATCATTCATCAAGAAAAATCAAGAAAAGTGAGTTAACTTACAAAAGGGGCAACCTTAGAAAACCTAAAATTTTCTAAGTTATGGAACAAAAGAGGTTTTTACCCAACTTTGCAAGGTCATAACTCCCAAACCCTAAGGTCTTTTTCTTCCATCCAAAGCTCAAATGAAAGTTCATCTTACATACTTCAAATATGTCAACTACAAGAAATTCCAAATCCTCAGGGATTTTGAGTTATGGATTGATCAAAATCACAAAAATGGGAAATGGCCACTTTTTCCAACACTTAGTGAAATTTTCAAAAAAAGTCAGAATCTGTTTCACTTTTTCCAAACATTGAGGCCAATTTTCACTTTGGTCCAAGCTGAACCAAGACCAATCTTGGACATCAAAGTTAAAGTATGTCATGAGAGCTTTCCAAAATGTACAAGAACTTATCCTAATTCAACTTGAGCTAAGAGTTACATCCATTGAAAGTTGGTCATCCAAAACTGATTTTACTCGACAGATTTTGTGCATTTTGCTCGAGTTAGCTAAATTGGACAATTGCAAGCCTTGTCATCCATTTGGACACCTCAAGGAATAACATCAGAGGGAAAAGATTTGATCCACAAGCCTCCCAAGTCCAAGGATCTACATGTAGCTATGTGGCACCTAAAAAGGATAAAAATCTCAAAGACTCCAATTTTGTTTCAATGCATTCAATGGATTCACAGGGTGGCAAGCATCAAGGCATTGCTAACTGAATTGAGTCAAGCCTTATCTCTGAATCAGAGGACTCATAGCCTGTGCCCTAACCTCAAGTTAATGGCTAGAGGAGACTTGAGATTCCCTTGGATCAACATTGGCCAAAGGCCTGTACCAGCTGTCATTCACTATTCCATGCAAAAAAAACTTGCTCTACTATAAATAGAGCTCATTTGTGGTCAGTTTGAGTAGACCAAAGCACAACAACAATTGCTTTCCTCAAAATCTCTCTCATTATGCAGAAATGCATTCTTTTGCAAGTCACCACTGAGTTTTCGAGTTAGAGAGCCATTCCACCACAACTCATGATCCAAACACATCCGATGTATCATATATAAGCTGTTCAAACACTCATCCTTGGTCTGAAACACCAAAATCAGAAAGTCAACCTCCAAAATCTCAAATTTTGACTTTTTTGCATTTTTCAAGCCATGTCTTGATTCAGTCACTTTCAAAACCAAACAAAGCCTCAAACACACTCCAAATATCATCCTAAAACTGTCCCAACAAGTTTCCCTCAACTGTAACATCATTTGAGTGAGATACCATTTTGGTCACTTTTGCCCCTTTTGCAAGAAAGAGCCAATTCTTGTTCCTGAGGATTCCAGCTGGTTTTGATCATTCTAAAAGCTTTTAAGGGATCAATCAAAGGTGTCTAAAGCATTGGATCACTTATGGAACAAGCATCTTGAAAGATAGCACATGGAGCTTCAAGAGGTAAGTGCATCACAACTTGACCTCTTTAAATTATGCATTGCTTTGATGTCCATTGATCATGGACATCTCATACATATCATATGTGTTGTGTTTGAACCAATTTTCCATGCTATTGTTGTTTGTATGATGAGATAGCGTAGAACATGCAAATCTAGGCCTATTTTGAAACCACTATCGGGTTTTAAAATAAGGACATCTTTAGAAAAATATAAAAGTACCATTGGATTCCTCATGAAATTCTAGGTAGAATCCACTTAAATTTTGTCCAATTCCATGAAGAATTGAGGAAGTTATGGCATTCATGCAAATCCACCAAAACATGGTTTTTGCCTTGGCCTGGCCTGAAATTCAGGTCACCCTTATGCATTCATGGGGTGGTTTTGATACACGGATGTACCGCCACCCCAGTGGTAGTGCGCATGTGTGTTTGGTTGGGATGTCGTGGGTTCAAGACCCATCCAGACCATTTTGCCATTTTCCCTATTTTGCTATTTTTCACATTTTTCATGGTTTTTATTAATTAATTCCAAAATTAATTTCTCTCTCAATTTTAATTATTTTTTAGTGGTTCTTTTTTTGAAAATTCACAAAAATATTAAAATATTTTATTCCACAAAAATTTCACAAAAATATTATTTATTTGATATATTTAATATTTTCCTAAAGAATTATGTTTTTATTTGTTTTTAGATATTTAAAAATATTTCTTTCTCTTGATTTTTCAACTTTAAATGAATTTCAAGCTTTCATGTGATTAAGCATGATTTTTCAAAATATTTTTCAAAGTTGACAACTTGTTTTTGAATATATTTGGTATTTTATATCATTTTTATTTAATTTCCTTTAAAAATTATATCTTTTAAAGTCAAAAATTAGGGTTTCCTCTAAGTTTTGATTTTTTTCAAACTTCACATAAACTCTTGGGCCTCTAATAGAGTGTAAGACCCATCCCTTGTAAATACAAACCTTTTTTGGGCCTTACTCATTGTATAAGTCCCACTGTGATTTTAAAAGTCTCGGCGCGATCACCACCTTTAAAACAAAATCACCTAGGCCTCCCTTTGGTTGTAAGTCCCATTTCAAATCTCTTTTTAAAAAACTCTTGGGTCTCTAATAGAGTGTAAGACCCATCCCTTTGTAAATAAAACATTTTTTGGGCCTCAGTCATTGTATAAGTCCTGACACAATCTTAAAAATCTCGGCGCGATCGCCGTTTTCAAAACCATTTTGGGCCTCTCCTTGAGTTGTAAGCCCCATATTTTGTACAAAAAATAAACTTTGGGCCTCTAGTAGAGTGTAAGACCCAACCTCTTTGTAAATACAATAATTTGGGCCTCAGTCGTTGTATAAGTCCCGATATAATTTTCAGTATAATAGCACGATCGCTGTTTTTCATCTGGGCCTCTCCTTGAGTATAAGCCCTAATCTTCTTTTAAACAACTTTCCCTTTTGATTTAGATTCAAATTCATAGTTGTTATCAAAACTTTCTTCAATTTCTTGAATAACTAACCATACAGCTGTTACAATGGAAGCCTGCTCGCCTGTAAGTTTTAACAGCTTTCTTTTACATACATGTTTATATATACTTGTTTATAATGCTGGAAGCTTGCTCACCTGTAAGTCCTCCTACACTCTTTTACATACTTGTCTATATATTTCATATGTATATACTTGTATATTATCTGTTTAGAGTTTTCCCTAGCGATTAGGTCTAGGATTAGATCAAGCCAACAGTCACTCTTTCAACAAAGTCAAAACTAGTTCCCCATAGGAAATTCCAGATACAGTCTTACCTCCTCTTGGGCTTATACAATATGGAACAGAGAAAGGCATTATTCGCGGTGAAACTTTTATCAAGACTGTCACTATTAGAAAATTGTCAAAGAAATTCATTTCCCCAGAGAGGATTAATTCCTGATGAAACCTCTCTTGAATTTCTTCAAACCCTATAACTGTTCACTATAGAAAGGATTAATTCCCGGTGAAACCTTTCTGGAACTTTTCTTAAGTTTGGACCCACATGCTTCCTAAAAGCATCTCCAGCCTCCTCTTGGGCTTCGTACAAGGACCCTCAGGCTTCTTAAAAGTTCTCATGCCTCCTATTGGGCTTAGTACAAGGACCCGAGACCTCTTACAGGTATAGGACAGAACCTAGTCATCCTCTGCTAGAGCAGTCTTTCTAAGAGTCAAAGCCTCAGACCAATTAAGGGTTGATTCTTATCCCTTAAGACATCAACCTCCTCTTGGGCATCATACAAAGATAGAAATTTTCATAACAGCAGACTTGGACAGTCTCACCTCCTTTTGGATCTCCCGAAACCCTCAAGTTTCCCAAAGGAACAGAAGAATAACCTTGATCATTCCATAACACTCAATCTTTCATCCTAGAATTCCCCGGCTAGGGTCAATTTACCATCAATAAACCCTAAATCAGAACCTCAAGGCATCTGATATCTCAACTCTTCTGTAATCCTTCGCAAGAGTTGATTCCCTAATTTGGACATGTCTCTGGATTTCAATAATCCTCAGCAGAAGTTAGCCTCCTCTTAGGCTTTATATAAGAAATTCCCCGACCAGCCTCCTCTTAGGCTTTGTATAATGATCATCCTCAGCAGCTTTAGCCTCAATCTTGGGCTTTGTACAAGACACCAAATAAAAATTCCCCAGTGGAGTCAAAACTTTTTTAGCCTAAATCTTGGGCTTTGTACAAGACACCTAAACATTCTCCAGCTGAGTCAGTCAAATTTATTTTAGCCTCAATCTTGGGCTTTGTACAAGAAACATATAAAACCTCTCCAGTAGAGTCAATTTCTTTTTAGCCTCAATCTTGGGCTTTGTACAAGAAAGGCAAAATATTCCCTGGAATAAATCAATTCCTTTAGCCTCCTCTTAGGCTTTGTATAATGATCTCCCCAAAAGAGTTAGTCCCTTTTCAGCCTCAATCTTGGGCTTTGTACAAGATAGATATAAAAACTCCATAAATAGAGTCAACCTTTTAGCTTCAAACTTGGGCTTTGATCAAGGCACACAAAAAAATCTACATCCCCTCAGAGGAAATCAAAAGCCTCTCTGTAGGAAGACATTTCTCTGTAAATCACACATCAAAATAGAAAATCAAACAAATCCTAATCCCAGATAAGTGTTGTAAGTGGCACACTTGTTGATTCAAAAATCCAAGCTGTAGTCCATCTCTTATCCTGGTAAATCCCCTATTTCATCTAACAGTTGTAGGTGGCAAGCCTCTGGATTATTTACATCCACGCCAATGTCCCTCACTTAGCATGAAAGATTCCTAAGGAAAAATGGCATTGCTCCACACTGAGTTAAAGTTTTCTCCTTTAGGACAAATCCCTTATAAAGGAAATTATGGCATTGCTAGGATTCTCATATCCCAGTTAAAGTAATTCCCCTTTGTAATCAGTCACCTAATAGTTGTGATAAACAGATGAGATATCTCCCTTAGAGATGACAAATTCTCTCTCAGTCAAACCTTTTAGCTTCAATCTTGGACTTTGAACAAGACACAAATAACCTTTAGCTTCAATCTTGGGCTTTGAACAAGACACTAAACATATTTTTCCTCCCATAGAATAGGAGGAACTGCGATTGCTTTGATTTCCCTGTTTTCTTCAACGGGAATGCGTAGGCATAAGATTGCGAAATCTTAGCGAGCACACTAAACAAAAACCTTAGGTACAGTACCTTACCAAAAACATCGGAAAAACCCGAAACCAACAAAAACTCTCTCTCTTTCTCTTTCTCTCTCTCTCTCTCTCTCAAACATTCCCAAAGGAGAAACTTTCCCAATCAACAGACAAACACCAGTAAGTAGGATAACAGAAGAAATTGCCAAACAACCTGTGGATAACCACATATAGGATGGGTAATTGACAACTCCCCATTGTATAACCTGACCCCGGACCCCCCAATCTCTTAGCATTTGTTAAAGAAAACATTTGCGTGCAAGGTTAGTTTGAGATATCTTCCCTTTCCTTTCCAGCTTCATAGGATAAATAAGAAATCAGAAAGTAGCACCCAATTCCAACCATGGCGATAAGGTGGTTGCGTCACCGACAAAAATCGCACGCTACTATACATATTAAATTTTTCTTTAACTGAGGCATCATAGCCAAGTGGTGTATAATTTTACACTACCTAACCATGAGAGGATAAGTGTGCACAACAGGAATAATTGGTTGTACAATTTGGAGGGCCAGAGTGGGTCACCCACTCCACCTGATACCCCTCAAGCCTATGAGAACCGAAATTCCATTTTCTCTGATGCTGATTCACTTACCTCTGGTATTCACGCAGAGCTTCCCATTGATCACACTACTGTAATTGATGCCGTCAGGACAGAAATTGATACAGTTAGAGGAAAGCTCAGCAATCTGCGCGTGGACTTTCTTGGCTTTATGGATGTTTCTAATGAGCAGTTCGACCACTTGTTTCAGCAAATCTATTCCATGATGCGTTTCTTTGATCCTAATGTCAGACGCCGTAGCGGCTAGTGTTGCTTTATTGCACTGATTTCTGTTTTTCCTACCATGCACTTAGACAGTGAGGTCACTGCCTTGTTTAAGTGTAGGGGAGGGAATGTTTCTCTGCTTTCTAGTTAGGAATTTTATTTTTATCAGGATTTTATTTCATTTTTCTTGTTATGTTTACATTATCGTCGAGCTACCGACGTTAAACTAGAACCAACCTATGTTTTAGTTAAATTTCCTATTTCTCGTTTTAATTACTTTTTATGATCTTGATTAAGGCCATGTGCTAAAACCCTTTCAACTGACAAAACTTTGGCCTTAACAACTGAAAATCATTGAGAAAAACCACTGCTTTTAAACCTGAGTTTAATTTTTGCACATTTTAAGTAAATGGTTGTTGCCAATATGCTAACAGTGTTCGCCATTAGCCTGATTTTTGAAAAAGTAACGTTTAAAGCTAATGGCGTTCGCCATTAGCCTAAAGGCGGTTACCATATCAGTCTGAACGACAATTTTGGTTTTATAACTTCCCTTGCGCGTATTTTTGAAATTACCCCCATTTAAATCCCATAATCTCTTACTCTACTATCCATTCATTCATATCCTTAACCCCAACCTTCAAACTTCATTTCATCATCATAAACATCCATAATCTACTCTCATTCTCTCTCAAAAACCAATTCTACTCATCCTTCACTTCTCCCCAAATTCCTACCCATTTCTTCAAACTCTTCAATCTTCCATTCACCATGCCTCCAAGAGCCATGAAACCAAGAAGAGAAGTAGATTACATGGGTATCACCTTCGGAGAAGGGGTAGAGGGAGATAATCAAAGGACGAAGTACCTCAAGCTTTTCAAGAAGGATGTCGCGGCAACGAGGTATCCCGATAATGCCACCCTTTGTGACTTAGGTTTAATTAATAGTATTAACTGGATGATAGAGAACCTAGGAATGACTTATTTATGTTCATTGACAAGCCCTACATATGTTAGGCTTACTTATGAATTCCTTAGTTCATTTAGATATGCCACACCTGTGGGAGGAACACGCACTATAGGCACTGTTTCGTTTAGAATGTTTAATAGGAATTTGTAGCGGTAAAAGTCGTGAGTGTAAGTTATTGATTAACTTAACTTATAAAGCAAGAGTCGCCACCGCGCTTTTATTTATTCCATAAAGGAAAAGGAAAAAAGAGCGAATAAATCCTAAGAAGTCTAAAAAAGCAAAAGCTAAAAAAGACAAAGAGAAATGGGTAATAGGGGTTGGTTATGTAAAGGGAAGCTTTTACGCACCCAATACATCTATAGTACTCTATAGGAGCCCTTTGATGTATTCATGCTTTTGGTCTGAAAATGGTTTGCTTGTAAAGAGATTGAGGAGATGAGAAGAGAAATATTTTTTTAGATTTTTGTGTTTGGAGAGACTTATCGCCTCATGCCTACGTACCCACGATGTGCAATGTAGGATCAAAACCCCGTAGTTCGTGGTATAAAGAACAAAATATTGTTTGTTTTGGTTGATTTTAAGTGTAAAGACAAGTCGTCATTTCCAAGCGAATAATTCCGCTTAAAGAAATGAATCATGTCTAAACTTATGAAAAAAAGTTTAAAAGGAAAAGTGCACAAAGCACAAAAAAGAGTTTGATGAGTTTTTGTATTTTTTATGTTTTTATGAAATGGTAAAAAATATGGTTAATATTGGTTGACATTTATTAAAGAAAACAAAGCTTAAAAATCACTTGACCAAAGTCAAGGTTTTATTATGAAAGCGGTTTTATGTTCGAAAACAAGAAGGTTTTGAAAAAAGAGAGGAGATTTTGAAAATTGAAGAAGGGGTGGAGAAGAAGTGACTATCCTAGTGCATGAAAATAAAAGCTAAGGATAAGAAAGATCTAACCACATGGACAAGCTCCATAGCATCAGCATTTTTCCCTTTTTGATTTGGTCTTGATTCAAAACAAGTCTTCAAAAGAGGACTCCAAGTATCCAAAATCCAAGGTTTTCCATCACAAACTCCCAAGCATAGGTTAGGGTCCTAATTCTAAGTCCTAAAGTCCGTAATCAAGAGTATAGGTCCTCCAAAACAGGGGATAGTGGCCACAGTCCAACAATTAAGAGCACAAGTCTTTTAGTGGTTTAATTCTTTATTAATGTTTTATAGTCCAAAATGGACAAAAGAAAAATAAAGCACAAGATAAAATGGTCCAAGTGGACAAAAGAAAAATGACATAAACATAAACATGATATGATAAACGGCATAAAACATAAAAATAAAGAGAGATAGGGAGTGAGAAGTAAAAGTAAAGAAGTTAGAAGTTAGTGGTTAGTAGCACAAGGCTCTAGTGCCATAAGCCTTCACCGATTATTCTGTTTCGTGTTATGAACTATAGTGATTAAACAATGCACTTAGGCCAAAGTTAATGAACTCGACAGAAGATTGGTAAAACCAAAGCCTCTACAATGCCAAGTTTCAAAGATTATGGACGTAATGCAAAAAAGATCAATCACTATTGGGTTGACGCGACCAATCAAGGTCCGGACCACGAAAGTTCAAATTCCGAATTGGATAAAGAGGGATAAATGTTGCGCTATGTTAAGCAATCACCGAGTATTTTACAAAGTAATTACCCTACAATGAGGCCGGTCAATAGATCTTTGTGCTAATGCATGCTAGATGAACGATATGTAGATCGTCATCCGAAAGCAATACAACACGAAAATAAAATAGGTAACAATCTAGTCTTGATCAAGAATTCAACAAAAAAATTCTAAGATCCATAAGACTTTCATCGATCAAAATAAAAAAAGGAAATAGATGAAGATAAAGCCAAATTGAATTACAAAGTCAAGAACCTTTCATCTTCAAGTTCAATCACCTTTAATTGATAGATTTAAGTGTGAAAACATATCACTAATTCAAAGCACCTCAAATGAATTCAACAATTCATTTAAAGATAGATTTGAACTAATGAATGTTTAATTATTTTAACCATATCCAAAGTCCATTGAAATTGAAGAGAAATTAATCTCAACAATGTGTTTCATGGCTGAAATAAGAAGAAAGAGGAAGAAGGAGGAAGAAAAACCAAAACATCCCCAAAAACAAGCAAAAAAACACATTTTGGAGGCTGGTTAATCGATTAACTAACTCACAGTGTAATTATGTTAATCGATTAACCAGTGCAAACTTCCAATTTTTGCGCAGAAACAAGCTGTTAATCGATTAACCTAAATGTACATGTTTTGGTTAATCGATTAACACTGTAAAAACAACAGAAAATCAGTTTGAAAATTGCCAAATCCTTGATCACTCATTTCTTCAAACATCTTAGGATCAAGGATTCAATTGTGCACGAATTTTTGAGTAAAACAGTAGCAAAAACCAACAATCAAACACAATTACAAGATCCAAAGGATCAAGTAACAAGGATCCACCAAGGATCTACAATATGGAAGATGAAATTGAAGCTTCAACAATGGTGAAAGATGAATTACCACTTCAAATCTGAAAATTCCTTCAAATTGCTTCAATATCCAAATTCCAAAGCCTTGATCTACTATAATTGATGAACAAAAACAAGAATGGATGAAGGTTTAGCTCAAAGTTGAACAAGATTCAATGTGAAATCTTGTTAACTTTTAAAAGAAGAAAAGTGAGCTTTAGTGAAATTTGTGGTTAGGAAGATAATTTCCAAGAGGTTTGTTGGCTATCAAAAGCTTCAAGAGAAAATTTAGCAAGGTGAATTTGGCTATCAAAAGCTTGAAGAATGAATGAAATGAAGCCTCTATTTATAGAGTTTAGGCTTGGAAAATTTGGTGGTTTGGAATTGGGATTGGAAGATCAAAATTAGGATTAGAATTCAAATTTGGAGGGAAATCACAAAAGAGTGGTGATTAGTGATGGTACATGGTGGGAAATGATCAAAGTGATGTAGGGAATTAAAATGAGATGGTCTAGAATATTCCACATGTGATCAAAATGATGAAAATTGGTGCCAATTGCTGCAGAATTTGAATTTGGCACATTTTTTTCAAAAATATCACGTGTTAATCGATTAACCATTTCACAGTGCAATTAGGTTAATCGATTAACCAGTGCAAAAAATGAAAAAAAAATGGCTTTTTGGTGAGCTGTCTTGGTTCTAGCTCGATTTTCTTGCTTATCAAAGAAGGCATGGAAATAAACACATGAACCTTGGAGTCCCTTGAATAATAATCAATTAAATCTTGGAAACTCTTGATCAGATAATTTTTGAATTAATCGCAGATCAACTTTGACTTTATTTAGATGAAATCTGTTAGACTATGGCTATGGATCTAGAAGGGGGGGGGGGGGGGGGGGGGTTGAATAGATCCTTCGAGTTTTACACGCGAAATTGAATTTTAAAGATTGTTTGATTGGAAGCTACCACTGGATTAAAAGTCTACAACGAACCTTCTACCAAAAGGATCGGATATGCGCGAATATATATTGCGAAAGAGTATGGAAGAGAAAAATTCAGTTCTATTAATGTGATCAAACACAATCAACAAATTATAGCGTGTTTATGTATAATCCAAACCAATGAGGCAAACAATGAAACACTAACGGTGTTTGAGTTTGCTTTGCGACAAATTATCAAACACTTGGTGTGTACACACACACTAAGTGCATAATTTCTATGGTTAGTAATTTCAAGCTGCTCTTAGAAACAATTCAACGAATTGTATCACTTTAACCAAAACGATTTTTCAGCTTTAGATTACGACACCTCAGAAATTTAGACAACTTGAAAACTTGGCAAATTCAAACAATGCAGAAAAAATGTAAAGAGTTAAAGGAGAAAGAGAACGAACGCGATTTGATTAGGCAGTTCCCCAATCGTCCTCGCTATGGGTACATCTGCCCCTAATTCCGAACATGGAATTGAGATATATATATTATCATTGTAATTGAGAGTTTATACAAGAGAAAACTTCTGAACAAACAAATCTTCGAACGTCTTCGAATTGTTGATGTAGAGCCTTCTCTTCCCTTGATTCAAGATGAATCAAGTGCTTCGAATATGGTTGATTCAATTATCGTCCCGCGCTACTAAACCGAAAGAAAACACCGTTCTGCGATTACCTTCACTCGATCAATTGCAATCTACCAAAGATTCGAACCCAAGCCTCTCTTCTACGATCCTCTGATTACAGCTACTAAACCGGTCTCTTCGGTTACCTTCGCCCAGCTGAATCCTTGTAGAACAAAGCGACTTGTGCAAAACCCCCAAAATCCCTTTGATTCTTGGAGGAGAAAACCCTAAGGTTTTATTCAAGAAACACCTACCACAAATCTCAACTCAGAATCAAAGATAGCACTTCCTGAAATCTGAACCTTATCACTTCAAATCAATGAACACAACAAACAAAAATTGGTTATGTGTAGTTGTTTGAATGCTCAAGGAAGAAGATGAAATTGATGAGAGAAATGGCATAAAATCTTTCACGTTTCTTGTTACCAAAAATGAAAAAAATGAACTAACAAGATATATATATATTATGCTATGTAATAATGTGGAAATAACAAAATTTTAAGATGAAAATACAAGTGAGAAAATTGGCAGGAATCAGCGAGCGGTCGGCCTATACAGAAGGTATAGGCGACCTGTACAAGCCCGCGCACACAACTACGCAAAACTGCATACTGTGCGTCGACCGGAACAGGGAGTGCGTCGACGCATACCCTAGAAACATGCAAAAAATCAGGATTTTGAGATTCCTAAGGTGTTGGGACATCTCTAATGAACCTAGATCATTTCTAATCATAATCAAACATATGTGCAATACTTAACTACTTGAGTTTTTCATATAAACCACTATGTTCTAATCATGAAGGTTTTGACATCATTAAAAATAAAGTACATAGAGAGAATCTTCCCTCACATACTCCCCCTTTTTGATGATGGCAAAACACTCGATGTGAGATGGTATCCTCCCCCTGACTTTATGCATCCACCAATGTTTGATTATCTCAGTACCTGTTATTCTTTCCAATGTTCTCTCCCCCTTTGACAACATCAAAAAGAGAGAGAGAGAGAAATAGCATGAATAGAAAATATCAACTGAAAGTGCATTTTAACAAATTACAACGATAAGCATTAACAAACATTCACACATAATGGATGTTAACGAAACATAGTGAATATTAAATTAAAAACAGTTAATGGATATGAAAAACATGCAACATAACAACCACACAGTTAAAATTGAAACATTGTCACGAGAACTAAAAATCAGGCTAAAGTTACTTAGAATCATAAACAGAACATGAGATAGCAAGTGAAACGTAAAATGACATGATGCAAAATGAGATGGTGTTCCACATGGCCTCCTCCCCCTAAATGAATGGCCTCGGCTGTGAAACGGTTGAGGATGATGAGGTGGTGGAGGTTGCACATCCAGCTGCTCGGTCATCTCCAACACTGTACGATTCAGAATGTTGAAGCTGTTTGTAAGAGCCCGGTGCTGATTCGCAGAAGTTTCGGTCATTGTGTTGAATCTTCCCATCACATTTGTGGCAAAAGATTCAAAGTTGTTGGCATGAGTGTGAATTTCTTCTTGCAGAGACTTGAATCGTTCCTCTTGAGCTGTGGCAAACCGCTGTTGATCAAGTTGCATCATCCTCATAAGTTCAAGAATGTCTTCATTGTTTTGTTGAGGACGCGGAGGTGAAGGAGGAGTGTAATATGACTCTTGGTAGTTCAGCTCTTGTGTTGGTGGCCTATAATTGGAACCAAGATGGGTCCAACAATTATATTGCCATTGACCCCATCCTTGGTCAACTTCAGTTTCCATTGGAGATTGCCATCCTTGATTTTCTTCAGATGCTTGATACATCCATGCAGCATTATCATCAGCCCCCGTATCCATTTGGTGCCATTGAGCATTGTCATTTTGATTCTCGTCATCATCATTCTGTTCATTTTCACCTTCTTCATTTTCCCTTTCTGCTTCTTCGTCATCGTCATCTTCTTCACTAGAATCTTCCAGAACAGCCGTGTTGGCTTTCACAATATACTTATATTTTCTCTCTACAGCATCCCACATGTGGCCCATCATAGTCATGGTTTTCTGGCAGAACTCTTGATTTGTTGAGATGGACTTATAGGGAATACCAGGAACAACTATTGTAGCATTATTGAAGAACTTTTGAATCACGAATGCATACCCAAGTGCAGTCCCTCTACCGGATCCACGAAGAGCATACATTCTACTCGCAAAGTAATAAGGCCAACTGATTTTTATCTTATTCATCATAATGTAGATTAACTGAATCTCAGGTTGATCTACCCTAGAATAACCGCCTTGCTTGGGTCTAAGAATATGAGCAACGATCCACTGTAGAATTCTAGGGATATGAGCCAGTTTTCCCGTTGTCACTGCCTTAGGGAAGAGATTACTTGCCACAATGTCATCAGTGTATGGTCTCCTGAGCATAGAATTTAAAGCCTTCTTATACTCATAATCATTTACATGCGTAGTATCAGTGATGTGCTGGACAGGCGTCTCATTTGTTATAGACAGACCAAATAAATCTTGCCATGTGGTGTTTTGGACAGTAAGAACCTTATTTCCTAGTTTGCAGTTGAACATAAAATCATCAAATTGTCCAACGAGACCCGTATAGAAAAGCCTTACCAGATCCTCATTATATTTGACGTCACATTCCAAAAAGCCATTTAGATTCTGAAAATCCAATAACTCTATGATTTCGTCCAAGTGCATGCGTTGAACCGTAAGCCGATAATACACATATTGTTTGATTATAGTTCTTTTCTTCATACTCTTAAACAAGTCAAGATTTTCAGGAGAAAGTAGAGAGGGAAGAGTTACCGGCGAATCTTGTGGAGGTTGAGAAGTACCGGCTTGAGCAGAGGTTTCTCTTGAGACCCTTTTACGGGTGACTCTCCGTGTAGCCATTTGATGCTTGATGTTGAAAGAGGATGAGTAATGAAGAACTTTCCAAGATAGTTATGGAGCCCAAGCTTTGTGGGTGAAATTGATGAATTTAGGGTTTTTGGTGGAGATACGATTAGGGAAGAGGAGGAGATGATGCAATGAAGTAATGATGCAAAGAAAACCTAGAATGTTTTATCAGCAAAAAAAAAAACAAACATTTATAGCAGAAGTCGAGCGAACGGTCGACCTAAGACCCTTACGCGTCGACGCATACTGAAGAAAAATGTGTAATTTTAAAAGTTAAAGCTATGCGTCGACCTACTTAGTCAACCTGTTCAGACCTGTGCTTACTAGTGGAATAATGCATCAACCATGGGTCGACCTACAGACTGTATTAGTCGACGCAAATTATGAATTTGCTGAAAAAAACATAAAAATTAAATTTTGTGACATTTAAACTGTAGTGTTGGCTAAATAGAAAGCTAACATGCACACCAAACATACAAATGAAGAAAGTGAGCATACTATAGCCAATAAACAACAACAATATTACTCAATCATGGTACACTTAATTTCTAATGAAAGAGAACGATATTACCTTGATCGTTTTTGATGATGCGATACCTTACATATGTGGTAATAGCTTTTGAAATTGTTAGTGACAATAGTATAAATGTGCATATAGATGAAGTAAGGATATGACATTTTATAGAGAAATTAAGCACGATCCGAAATGTCGAGAATGCCAAGTTCCCTACGGATATGAAAGAAAGGCTCAGTGGCTAAAGGTTTTGTGAAAATGTCAGCAAGTTGATTTTTTGAATCAACATGCTCAAAAATCACATCACCTTTCTCAACATGATCCCTAAGGAAGTGATGACGTATTTCGATATGCTTGGTACGTGAATGTAATACAGGGTTCTTAGTTAGATTTATTGCACTAGTGTTATCGTACAAAATTGGAATCCGCTCAAGTTTTAGATTGAAATCAAGCAATTGTTGTTTAAGCCATAGGACTTGAGCATAACAACTACCGGCGGCAACGTATTCCGCCTCGGCTGTTGACAAAGCAACGGAAACCTGTTTCTTGCTATGCCAACTCACCAAGGAATTTGCGAAAAGATGACATGTGCCACTAGTACTTTTCCTATCCAACTTGCACCCGGCAAAGTCGGAATCGGAATAACCAACTAAGGAACAAGCACTACCTTTGGAATACCACAGACCATACTTTGGAGTACCAGAGAGATACCTAAGTATGCGTTTAACAGCTTTTAGGTGGGATTCCTTGGGATGTGCTTGATACCTCGCACACATGCACACACTAAACATTATATCGGGACGTGATGCGGTAAGATAAAGAAGAGACCCTATCATACCTCGATACCTTTTTACCTCAACATCCTTACCTTTTTCGTCACGATCAAGATTAACACTCGTAGGCATAAGAGTATCTATAGCTTTGCAGTTCAGCATATCAAAACATTTTAGTAACTCAAGACAATATTTCGTTTGACTCACGAATGTGCCCTCTTCAAGTTGTTTGATTTGGAATCCGAGGAAATAGTTAAGCTCCCCCATCATGCTCATCTCAAACTCCCCCTGCATCAAACTAGAAAACTCCTTGACCAAGGTCATATTAGTAGACCCAAATATAATATCGTCAACATAAATTTGTACCAAAATTAAGTGTTTTCCTTGACGTTTAATAAAGAGGGTTGTGCCAACCTTTCCTCTTGAATACCCTTGATCAAGTAGAAATTTGCTTAGACGTTCATACCAAGCCCTAGGGGCCTGTTTAAGTCCGTACAAAGCTCGCTTAAGTTTATAGACATGATCAGGATATTCGTGTGATTCAAAACCTGGAGGTTGGGCTACATAAACCTCTTCACTTATATATCCGTTAAGGAATGCACTTTTGACATCCATTTGGAATAGTTTAAAGTTCTTTGTGCAAGCGTGGGCAAGTAGAAGACGTATGGCCTCGAGTCGAGCAACCGGCGCATAAGTTTCCTCATAGTCGATTCCTTCCTCTTGGTTATAGCCTTGTGCTACAAGCCTAGCTTTGTTACGCGTTATTACTCCATTTTCATCAAGTTTATTCCTAAACACCCATCAGGTGCCTATTACTCGATGGTCTCGCGGAGGGGGGGACAAGGTCCCAAACCTCATTTCTCCTGAATTGATTTAGTTCATCTTGCATTGATAGATACCAATGCTCATCGAGTAACGCTTCCTTAGAGCTTTTAGGTTCAACTTGGGAAACAAAAGCAGAGTAATAACAAAAGTTACTAAGTTTAGAGCGAGTAGTTACTCCCTTAGAGATATCACCGAGAATGTTGTCAATTGGATGGTCTTTTGAAGACTTCCAAGCTGGAGGAAGTTCATCTTTCTTAGCATGATGATCATCCTCACTTTTCACTGGTTGGTGCTCATTTTCCTCCTCAATACGCACTGCTTCAGGCTGATCAATTCCCTTATCAGTGTCCTTGAGTATGTCTTCAGTAGGTACACCTGCACCATGAAAAGAACTACCTTCTCCGACATTTCTCGGATAAGACTCGTCAAAAGAAACATGAACTGACTCTTCAACTACACGTAACCTTTTATTATAGATTCTATAAGCTTTACTTGACTGAGAGTATCCAAGAAAAATACCCTCGTCAGCCTTGGCATCAAATTTTCCTAGAGTCTCTTTTCCATTATTTAACACAAAGCATTTGCAACCAAATACATGAAGGTGAGAGATGTTTGGCTTACGCCCTTTTAAAAGCTCATACGGTGTCTTGTTTAGAATAGGCCGGATGAGCACCCTATTCAAAAGATAACAAGTCGTACTTATGGCTTCGGCCCAAAAGTATTTTGGTAATCCACTATCATTGATCATAGTCCTTCCAAGTTCTTCCAAAACTCTGTTTTTACGTTCCACTACCCCATTTTGTTGAGGGGTACGTGGTGCGGAAAAATTATGATCAATTCTGTTGGAATCACAAAATGCTTCAAATAAATGATTTTCAAACTCACCCCCAGGTCACTTCTGATTGACCCAATGTTTGTGTTTAACTTGTTTTGAGATAATTTAGCAAATCGTTCAAAGGCCGAGAAGGTATCACTCTTATTTGCTAAGAAAATTGTCCAGCAAAACCTAGAAAAATCATCGACTATAACAAATCCATAATAGTTACCACCTAGGCTTTTAACCCTAGATGGTCCAAAGAGATCCATATGGAGGAGCTCAAGGGGTCTCATAGTAGAAACAATGTTTTTAGATTTAAAAGAGATCCTTGTTTGCTTCCCCATTTGGCACGCATCGCAAAGATAATCCTTTGTAAATTTAATTTTAGGCAAACCGATGACTAGGTCTTTAGAGACAATTTTGTTAAGCAAATCAAAGTTGATATGAGCCAAGCGTCTATGCCACAACCACGAATCTTCATTCATAGTGACTAAACACTTGTCTCCATCCAGTGATACCTCATTTAAGTCTAGCATATAGACGTTATTCACCCTCAAGCCCTTAAACACATTATTTTTATCGCAATCTTCAACTACGCAACAATCCTTTGAAAAAGAGACTTTATAATTTTTGTCGCATAGTTGACTAATGCTTAAGAGATTGTGTCTAAGGCCTTCCACAAGAAGCACATCAGAGATAGTAGTAGATGAGGGGTTACCTACACTACCTTTGCCGAGAATCTGTCCCTTGTTGTTATCTCCGTAGGTGACAAACCCCTTTTTCTTCGCCACAAAGTCGATGAAAAGGGATATGTCTCCGGTCATATGTCTTGAGCACCCACTATCTAGAACCCATCTTCCTTCGGTGGTCTCAAGACTTTGTACCTACAAGAATAATCAAGGGAGAGTAGGTACCCAATTCTCATTGGGTCCTTTATGGTGAGTGAAACCAAAATTGCCTTTGGGCAACCATTGATAAATGCCCTTTGGAACAAGAAATCTCCGAAAGCGACACTTAGCAATAGTATGACCGGGCTTACAACAATATAAGCAATCACGATTAGCTTGGAGTTTTCCTTTGCTATCACTATCTCGAATCACATACGTGTATTGTTGATATGGATTATTCATTGTTTCACGATAATGTGATCGATCAATAGCAAACGTAATCTTAGGCTTGAGAGCCTTGTCTAACTTGGCTTTGAGGGTTCTCACCTCTCTTTGCCAAATGTGACAAGTACCACAGCCCCCAAGATCAAACCATGTATGTTTATTCTCATCGATCTTAGTTTTTGATACATTCACCATGGAGTTTTTAAGATCTTCCAATTCCTTTTGGGAATCGGAAACTTTTTTCTCTAAATAGGAAAAAATCTTTTTATTCGAAGCTAAGCGTTGAAATGCTTCCTTAGCTTCGTG
This sequence comes from Lathyrus tuberosus, assembly GCA_022829125.1. Lineage (NCBI taxonomy): Eukaryota > Viridiplantae > Streptophyta > Magnoliopsida > Fabales > Fabaceae > Lathyrus > Lathyrus tuberosus. The sequence continues at coordinate 12,662,615 of JALAZF010000136.1, forward strand.
GTGTAATGTATCAAAAGCTCTTTTTAATTCAGCATGAGACATATTTTGACAGTTTTCATATTTAGAGTGTTTTACCTCTCTTCCTTTGTTGTGACGTGCCATGAGACAAAGGTTGACGGATTCACTTTCGTCACTTGAGGAGTCATCTTTCTCTGATTCACTATCACTTTCCCAAGCGATGTATGCTCGTCGAGACTTGTTGGACTTTTTGTTTGAGCGACTCTTGTCTTTATCCTTATCTTTGTCTTTCTTTAGGGATGGACAATCCGGCTTGTAGTGCCCAGATTTTCCACAGTTGTAGCACGTCCCCTTTACCTTGCCATTTTTATTTCCTTCACTTCTAGATTGCTTCCGGAACTTGACAAGATTTTTGTCCGAGTGCTGAATATCATTCTTACGAATATATCTATTATATCTTTTCACAAATAAGCTCATATCATCACCGGATTCTTCATCTTTGTCGTTTTTGGCTTCATCATCACTTAGTTCTTGATGTGTGGACTTTGAACAAGAAGCCTTAAGAGCTATCGACTTCTTCTCCGTATCTTTTGGCTTCTCTTTCTTTATACTCTTCTCATGTTTATCCAGACTAATGAGCACTTGCTCATGCTCATCGAGTTTACCAAAGAGTGTTGTGAGGTCTAGAGTAGCAAGATCATTGGCCTCCTTGATAGCGGTAACCTTCGGTTGCCATTCCCTACTAAGACACCTCAGAATTTTATTAGTAGAAACCTCATTTGGAATTGGTTTACCAAGAACATGCAATTTGTTGATAATGTGAGTGAATCGTTTTTGCATATCCGCAATGGTTTCCCCTTGCTTCATGTAAAAAAAATCAAACTCTTGCGTTAGAGTATTAATACGAGCCAATTTAACGTCATTAGTGCCTTCGTGGGCTACTTGTAAGGCATCCCACATAGCTTTGGCTGTTTCACAATGGGAGACTCGATAATACTCATCAACTCCCAAAGAGGAAATGATCATATTACGAGCCTTCCAATCATAACTGTACTTTTTCTCGTCTTCCTTATTCCATTGGTCTTCGGGTTTAGGAACGACAACGCCTTCCGCGTTAGTCATAGTGATTGCCATGGGACCGTTTAAAATAACGTTCCAAACCTTCCGATCTAAGGAGTTAATATGAATGCGCATACAATCCTTCCAGTAGCTGTAGTTTTCACCTGTAAAAACTGGAGCTCTATTATAAGCCCCCTTAGGTTCGTTCGCCATGATCCAAGAAGTTTTACCGAAGCACCAGAATGAACCAGGCTCTGATACCACTTGTTAGACTATGGCTATGGATCTAGAAGGGGGGGTTGAATAGATCCTTCGAGTTTTACACGCGAAATTGAATTTTAAAGATTGTTTGATTGGAAGCTACCACTGGATTAAAAGTCTACAACGAACCTTCTACCAAAAGGATCGGATATGCGCGAATATATATTGCGAAAGAGTATGGAAGAGAAAAATTCAGTTCTATTAATGTGATCAAATGCAATCAACAAATTATAGCGTGTTTATGTATAATCCAAACCAATGAGGAAAACAATGAAACACTAACGGTGTTTGAGTTTGCTTTGCAACAAATTATCAAACACTTGGTGTGTACACACACACTAAGTGCAGAATTTCTATGGTTAGTAATTTCAAGCTGCTCTTAGAAACAATTCAACGAATTGTATCACTTTAACCAAAACAATTTTTCAGCTTTAGATTACGACACCTCAGAAATTTAGACAACTTGAAAACTTGGCAAATTCAAACAATGCAGAAAAAATGTAAAGAGTTAAAGGAGAAAGAGAACGAACGCGATTTGATTAGGCAGTTCCCCAATCGTCCTCGCTATGGGTACATCTGCCCCTAATTCCGAACATGGAATTGAGATATATATATTATCGTTGTAATTGAGAGTTTATACAAGAGAAAACTTCTGAACAAACAAATCTTCGAACGTCTTCGAATTGTTGATGTAGAGCCTTCTCTTCCCTTGATTCAAGATGAATCAAGTGCTTCGAATATGGTTGATTCAATTATCGTCCCGCGCTACTAAACCGAAAGAAAACACCGTTCTGCGATTACCTTCACTCGATCAATTGCAATCTACCAAAGATTCGAACCCAAGCCTCTCTTCTACGATCCTCTGATTACAGCTACTAAACCGGTCTCTTCGGTTACCTTCGCCCAGCTGAATCCTTGTAGAACAAAGCGACTTGTGCAAAACCCCCAAAATCCCTTTGATTCTTGAAGGAGAAAACCCTAAGGTTTTATTCAAGAAACACCTACCACAAATCTCAACTCAGAATCAAAGATAGCACTTCCTGAAATCTGAACCTTATCACTTCAAATCAATGAACACAACAAACAAAAATTGGTTATGTGTAGTTGTTTGAATGCTCAAGGAAGAAGATGAAATTGATGAGAGAAATGGCATAAAATCTTTCACGTTTCTTGTTACCGAAAATGAAAAAAATGAACTAACAAGATATATATATTATGCTATGTAATAATGTGGAAATAACATAATTTTAATATGAAAATACAAGTGAGAAAATTGGCAGGAATCAGCGAGCGGTCGACCTATACAGAAGGTATAGGCGACCTGTGCAAGCCCGCGCACACAACTACGCAAAAATGCATACTGTGCGTCGACCGGAACAGGGAGTGCGTCGACGCATACCCTAGAAACATGCAAAAAATTAGGATTTTGAGATTCCTAAGGTGTTGGGACATCTCTGATGAACCTAGATCATTTCTAATCATAATCAAACATATGTGCAATACTTAACTACTTGAGTTTTTCATTTAAACCACTATGTTCTAATCATGAAGGTTTTGACATCATTAAAAATAAAGTACATAGAGAGAATCTTCCCTCACAAAATCCATTCGAGCTGAGGGACTGGTTTTTGGTATTTTTAACCTGTTCTTCCCCTGAAAATGTTAGTGAGCGAAAACAAAATATTTTTGGATTTTAATTAATGGTTAGTAAACATAAACAAATTAAGCAATGAAACAACTAGCAAACACACACAAACTCAAAGATCCCTGCAAGGCACAATCCTACAAAAGAGGGAACCAATGTGTGATCTTGTTTGTAGTATGAGATGCAAAAGAAAAGCAAAGAATCTTAGGGGCAAAAATTAGGGTATTACACCTGCCCCTATTTATGTTTCTTCTATTCGGAGGTATGAAGATTGGCATCTTTGTCTCGACGAGATAGAGGAGACTTAAATATTACAACAAACCAATTTTTGGCCCTAAGAGACCAGAAAATGATTTGATCATGCGAATGATATGCAGACACAAGACCACCGTGGGGAGAAAACGCCACAGGAGACAAACAAGCTGGGGAGCAAAGAGAAAAGACTCCACCGGGGGAAAACAAAAGAGGGAAAACACATCCCAACAGGGGAGGAAACAATCTCCGCTGGGGAAGAATAAAGAGTAAGATTCCAACTGAGGGAAAATTACCGACACCAGAAATAAGAGAGGGATAACACCGTCCTAACATGGAGAGAAAAATCTCCGCTGGGGAACAGATCGGCTAATACCAGACATCCGGTAATAGCATGATCAAAAGGAAAGATTACCAACTACCAAGCAAATGATAGCTATAACAAGGCAGTCAATAAAAGGATATGAGAAGAATTACCTACAACCAACAAAGGGCATGACGACAAAGGTAACGATCTCACAAAGAGGATAAGGTTACCAGCTATCAACCAAGTGACAACTATAACAAGGCAACCAAATCGGGCTATATTACCTACCACCAATAAAGGGCAGGATGACAAAGGTAAGAAGCCAGCTAAAGAAAAATACCAACCATCAACCAAGTGACAGTTACAACAAAGTAAACAGCCAAGGGTATGAGAAAGATTACCTACTACCAACAAAAGGGTAGGACGACAAAGATAATAACCTCAAAAGGGGTCGAGAAGTATCACCTACTACCAACACAGGGCAGGACGACAAAGGTAATAAACTCGAACAAAGAAAGGAGAGACTACCAACTATCAAACAAGTGATAGCTACAACAAGGTAATCAAACCGGGCTATGTTACCTACTACCAACATAGGGCAGGACAACAAAGGTAAATATCTCAAAAAGGTTTGAGAAATATCGCTTACCTCCAACTAAAGGGCAAGACAACAAAGACGATAAACTCGGGCGTGGAGAGATTACCAACTATCAAACGAGTGATAGCTACGATGAGGTAACCAAACCGGGCTATATTACCTACTACCAACAAAGGGCAGGACGACAAAGGTAATAAACCGGCTATATCACCTACTACCAACACAGGGCGGGACGACAAAGGTTATAAGCCAAAAGAAAGATTACCAACTATCAACCAAGTGATAGTTACGACGAGGTAATCAACCAAGGGTGTAAGAAAAATTACCTACTACCAACAAAAGGATAGGACAACAAAGGTAATAAATCTCAAAAAAGGATCGAGAAGTATCACCTACTACCAACACAGGGCAGGACGACAAAGGTGATAAACTCGAACAAAGAAGGAAGATATTACCAACTATCAAACAAGTGATAGCTACAACAAGGTAATCAAACCCGGCTATATTACCTACTACCAACACAGGGCAGGACGACAAAGGTAATAAGCCAGCTATATCACCTACTACCAACAAAACGGGTAGGACAAAAAAGGTGATAAGCCCAAAGCAAGGGACCAAAATTCAATCCGGGAATAAACCAGAGAGAAACGGTCAAACAAGACTCATCCCGAGGAGGAAATATCTCAACGGGGGATTAATTCCATCCCGACAAATGAACTGGGGAGGAAGGCTAAAACAAATATCTTCCACGAGGAATAAACTCAGTGGGGAATTAACAAAGATATGCATTTTATGCTTACGGGTCGACACTCTAATGGAGAGAGGACACACACGCTCTGCGGGGATAATAACACCAGAGAGCAAGGAAACATCAACACAAATGCAAGATGCACAATGCAACAACAACATGCTATGCACAACAAATGAATGTGCATGCAATGCTTATGAGTATGAATATGCTGACAAAACAGACATAAAGATAAACAGAGGGTCGAAAAACATCACAACACCACTGAATACTCGGCTAATCTCAACAAGATGGAGATATCATCAGCAGCTCTGCTAGGGATTCATCTGACGGAATCCTGCAAGAGATAAACAAAAGCCATCAAAGGAAAAAAAAATCCTACTACAAGGCTCAAATCTTGGTGGAGAAAAGAAGATACTCCTTGGGGAAAAACCCAAATATCAATCTTCTAACATTAACGATCCATAAAGAGGATAATAACATAAACTCTGCTTCAGGGATGGAAGGAAAGCTGTTGGGGAATCACAATAACCCAAACTTTCTGATTCTTCCTGGGGATAAAACAGATTCACAGAAACTTCCATTTCAAAAGGATGAAGAGATCTGCATGAGGAGAAAAAATGAATCCACTGAGGGCAGTAGACACAGAAACGTCTATGCAAAATCCATCGGGAATACAAGGCAGATCTGCTGGAGATACAAGAGAAAAGCTCTATGAGGATTAACAACTTCTAAGCAAAACAACCTGGACTTGTTGAGGAAAACAGCAACAAGGTCAAACTGTGGGGGATTTTAGATCGATATTCGTCATAAATGAGAGAAAACCCAACAGGTGACCCATATCAGTATTCCTCAAATAGAGATATTATCGGCAACTTCACTAGGGAACACCCGAAATAGTGATGCACAATCTTCTCTGAAAACAAACAAACTAGAGAGAAATACATCCTGGACTTGCCGAGGAAGATAACGCTGCTCTGCGCTTGGGAATATCCCAAGCAACAACAAAACACCTAGAAGGTAAAACTCTAATGGAAATTCCTCAAATGATTCACACTAGGGGACAACAAAAATGAATCTCCGTATGAGGACTACCATCAAGGAGAGGTGGACTGTCAAAACTACTCGACTACCTGACCATATCATAATCAGCTGGAGAAGATCCAAATCAAAACCTAGCTGGGGAAAAACCAAACAGCATTGACCCTTATGAATTCAACACATCATAACACAACTTTGAATGAACCTATCATCTTGTCAACAAATGGTTGTATGAACAAAACCCTGCCGAGGAAAAATCAACAAACTTTACTGGGGAAATATCGACAAACTCTACTAGGGAGCTGTCAATAAATTCTGCCAAAGGAGCGAGAACGAACCCTGCTGAGGAAAACATTGATCCTACCATTCCGTTGACATTCTTTTTTTTTTATATTCATAATTCAAAGGAAAATGTTTTTGTAATTTTCAAAATTTTAAATCAATTATTCACATTTTGTTTCAAAAATCATCATAAAAAATAAATGAAATTTTGCAAACAAAAACAAAATAAGAATTGCAAACAAAGGGACGAAGGCCCAAATTTTATTAATAGAATGGAAGTCCACAAAGGGCGTAATTCCATGGATCATTACAAAGTTTGAAAAATGGTAAATACATGGAAAGGGTTACATTGAAATACAATGACCATTATTCTCCCTAACGACTTTGAATTCAGATGTGCTCAAAACTTCAGTTGAGAATGGTTGAAACAGAATCCTTGATAGACAATGTTGCTTTCAAATGATCAAGAATGGCCAGATGCAGTTACTTGCCGTAATCCCTAACTTTTGCCTAGATTTCCCTCTCGGGTTTTCAATCTACCGAGATGATTATTTCTGTTTTTGTCTCTAATTTTTGCCTGGACCGCCCTTTCGGGTTTTCAGCCCACTGAGACGCTCATTTTTGCCTAAGCCGCCTTTTCGGGTTTTCAACTTAGCGAACTGTTCTTTTATTTTTTTAGGCGAAGTATTTCTTGACTGCATCGGCATTCACAGGACGAGTGAACTCTTCACCATCCATAGTTGTAAGAAGTAATGCACCACCAGAGAAGGCTCTCTTGACAACATATGGGCCTTCATAATTAGGAGTCCACTTTCCCCTAGAATCATTGGTAAAATTCGAGATCTTTTTTAGCACGAGGTTGCCTTCTCTGAACACACGAGGTCGAACCTTCTTATCAAAAGCTTTCTTCATTCTCTGTTGATACAATTGGCCATGACACAAGGCCGTCATTCTTTTCTCTTCAATCAAATTCAACTGGTCTTATCTGCTTTGGCACCATTCAGCCTCAGACAATTCAGCTTCCATCAAAACTCTCATAGAAGGGATTTCAACCTCTACCGGGAGCACTGCTTCCATACCATAAATAAGAGAGAAAGGGGTTGCCCCTGTTGAAGTGTGGATGGATGTACGATACCCATGCAAAGCAAAAGGGAGCATCTCATGCCAATCCTTGTAAGTAACAACCATCTTCTCAACAATCTTCTTAATATTCTTATTAGCAGCTTCAACAACCCCATTCATCTTAGGTCTGTAAGGAGAAGAATTATGATGCTCAATCTTAAACTCATCACCTAATTCCTTCATCATCTTGTTATTCAGATTCGACCCATTATCAGTGATAATCTCGCTCGGAACACCATACCGACAGATGATTTGGTTCTTAATAAACCGGACCACTACTTGCTTGGTCACATTGGCATATGATGCCGCTTCAACACACTTGGTAAAATAGTCAATAGCCACCAATATGAAACGGTGTCCGTTCGATGCTTTAGGCTCAATCATTCCAATCATATCAATGCCCCACATGGAGAACGACCATGGAGAAGAGATAACATTGAGAGGAGTTGGAGGCACATGAATTTTGTCAGCATAAACTTGGCACTTATGGAACTTCTTCACAAATTTGCAACAATCAGATTCCATTGTCAGCCAATACTAACCTGCCCTCAACATCTTCTTAGCCATTGCATGCCCATTGGCATGGGTACCAAAAGATCCTTCATGAATTTCTTTCATCAACATCTCTGCTTCGTGTCTATCCACACATCTGAGCAAGACCATGTCATAATTTCTTTTATACAGCACATCATCATTCAAGAAGAAACTACCAGCCAATCTTCTCAAAGTCTTCTTATCTTTCTTTGATTCCCCAAGCGGGTACTCTTGATTTTGAAGAAAGCATTTAATATCATAATACCACGGTTTATCATCAACAACCTCTTCAACGGCAAACACATGAGCTGGTCTATCAAGCCGCATAACATCGATTTTGGGCACATCATTCCACCAATTCACCACAATCATGGAGGATATAGTGGCTAAAGCATCTGCCATCCAATTTGCTGCTCTGGGTACATGGTGAAACTCAACCTTATTGAAGAAAGTTAACAACCTTCTTGCATAATCTCGATAAGGAATCAAATCAGGTTGACGTGTCTCCCATTCTCCTTTAATCTGATTAGTCACTAGGGCTGAATCTCCGTATACATCAAGAATCTTAATTCTTAAATCAATAGCTTCTTCCAATCCCATAATACATGCTTCATACTCAACCGCATTATTTGTGCAAGTGAACATCAACCTTGCAGTGAAAGGAATGTGAGAACCACGAGGAGTAACAATTATTGCCCCAATACCATTGCCATATTCATTAACAGCTCCATCAAAAATCAAACCCCAACGGGATCCAGGCTCAGGCCCTTCATCAGGTAATGGTTCTTCACAATATTTAACCTTTAGATACATCACATCCTCATCAGGAAAACCAAACCTGATAGGTTGATAATCATCAATTGGCTGGTGCGCCAAATGGTCAGCCAAAACACTTCCTTTTATCACTTTTCGAGTTCGGTACTCGATATCATATTCTAACAACAACATTTGCCAGCGAGCGATCCTCCCAATCAAAGAAGACTTTTCAAAGATATACTTAATTGGATCCATTTTGGATATCAACCAAGTCGTATGATTCAACATATACTGGCGGAGGCGCTTGGCAGCCCAAGCTAAAACACAACATGTCTTTTCAAGCATTGAGTACCGAGACTCACAATCCGTGACCTTCTTGCTCAAATAATAAATGGCAAACTCTTTTTGACCAGATTCATCTTGTTGACCTAGAACACAGCCCATAAACTCTTCCAGCACGGTCAAATACATGATCAAAGGTCTTCCTTCCACAGGAGGAGACAAAATCGGAGGTTCAAGCAGATACTCTTTAATTCTTTCAAAAGCTTTCTGACAATCCCCTGTCCATACACAACCCTAATCTTTGCGAAGAAGCTTGAAGATCGGCGCACATGTGGCAGTCATATTGGATATAAATCGGGAGATATAATTCAAACGTCCCAGGAATCCTCTTACTTGTTTTTCTATTTTGGGTGTAGGCATTTCCTGAATAGCTTTAACTTTACCAGGATCGACTTCAATGCCTTTTTGGCTGAAAATAAAGCCCAACGATTTTCTAGAACGAACACCAAAAGTGCATTTATTAGGATTCAAACGTTAAAACAGCTTCAATAAGTACTCAATATGATCTTCTTCAGTCTTCGACTTACAAATCATATCATCCACATAGACCTCAATTTCTTTATGCATCATATCATGGAACAAAGTAGTCATAGCTCTCTGGTACGTTGCACCAGCATTTTTCAAACCGAAGGGCATCACTCTGTAACAGAATGTTCCCCAGGGTGTAATGAATGTTTCTTTTTCCATATCCTCGGGTGCCATCTTTATTTGATTATAACCGGAAAATCCATCCATAAAAGAAAAGATACTGAATTTAGCAGTATTATCTACCAGCATGTCAATGTGTGGCAGTGGAAAATCATCTTTTGGACTAGCTTTATTCAAATCCCTATAGTCAACGCACATTCGGACTTTTCCGTCTTTCTTTGGAACAGGCACAATATTGGCCACCCATTGAGGATATTCAAAAGTCATAAGAAAACCAGCATCAATCTGCTTTTGAACCTCCTCTTTGATCTTCACAGCCATGTCAGGATGAGTTTTTCTCAACTTCTCTTTCACCTGTGGACATTCAGGCTTCAATGGCAAACGGTGCTCCACAATATCAGTATCAAGACCAGGCATGTCTTGATAGGACCAAGCAAACACATCAACATATTCTCTAAGAAGCTCCACAATCCTCTTCTTAACATCTGACTGAAGCAGTGCCCCAATCTTGACTTCTTTCTTATCATCATCTGAACCCAAGTTAACCAATTCCAACGGCTCTTCATGAGGCTGAATGGCCTTTTCCTCGTGCTCAAACAACCAAGAAATTTCATCTGGAATCTCTTCAATATCCTCTTCTTCAGCTCCAAGCACAGGGAACTCAAAGTTGGGAGAGGGCATAGGGTCATTGTTTTCAATGGGTTTAACAATCAATCTGCACAATGATTTATGTTTGATTTTAGAATATGAACAAGAAGTGCAAGTATTATGCAGACAAAAGTGATTATCACATTATTTTTTTTTTGGTTTTTTATGTTACCATTTTTCAGAAATAAAGCAAAAAGGGAAAACATAATATGGATAAACAAAATAACATTTTATTGATGATGATAAAATTTGAAACAAAGCCCTCACAAATTCATTTTCACCTTGGGCAGAGTGAAAGGATTTTTGAAAGAAACAAAAACAAATTACTTTGAAATATGAACAACAGTGGGAACATCAACAGCTATCCAATTCTGGTAGACTTGTCCATGTGTCACGAAGTCAGGAAGTTCTTCCTCTTCATCATCCTCAATGATGGCACTGGCTTCATATTCAGGTTCCTTAAACTTCTTCCGAGGGGAATAAAAAGGCACATATGCATCCTCTGGGGACATATACCCGGGGTCTTCCAAATAAGGCTCCTAATCTTCAGCAGGAATGACATCATCTTCAGAACCAAACGGGATGTAGCCTACAAGGTCATCTTCAAGAATTGCAGCAGTAGAAAGATCTTTGCTAGGACAATCTTGAACCATATTGACATATGCCTTGCCATGATTAGGCAGCAGATTCGATTGGACATTAGGATTGGAATCTTCGAAAGACAAAATACCACTCCTAGCCAACCTTTGAACTTTCATCTTCAATGGATAACAGTTCTCAGTATCTTGTCCCGCTCCTCCCTGATGGAAAGTGCAATGAGCTTCGGGCTTATACCACCATGGTAAATCTTTTGGAACAACAGGTGGTGCACGGGTCTGAACAAGATTCTTCTGAATTAAGCAAGGAAGCAAATCTGTATATGTCATCGGAATCGGATCAAAATCTTTCTGAAAATGGCCCCGCTGATTGTTCTGTTGATTAGAATGTTGTTGCTGCACGAGAGCTACCTGAACAACAGGAGCTGAACTGATAACAGGAGTAACAGATGCAACATGTTGCTGACATTGATTATTCTTATTGTAACTCTTTTTGCTTCCTCCATGGGAAATAACATGGGTCTCATCCTCTTTCTTCTTGGAAAATCCTCCACCATCCTTCTTGGAATTACCAGCAGAATTACCATCTTTTGACAAACGTCCCTCACGGACACCTTCCTCTAATCTTATCCCCATATTAACCATCTCAGTGAAGTCACTCGGGGCACTAGCAATCATACGCTCATTATAGAAATAACTCAGAGTTTTCAGAAAAATCATAGTCATCTCTTTTTCTTCCAAAGGAGGATTAATCTAAGCAGCAATCTCGCACCACCTTTGCGCGTATTCTTTGAATGTCTCCTTATCTTTCTGAGCCATTGCCTGAAGCTGGTCACGATCAGGAGCCATATCCACATTATACTTATACTGTTTCACAAACGCCTCACCCAAGTCTTCGAAAGTGCGAACTCGAGTACTGTCGAGTCCCATATACCATTTCAAAGATGCACCAGACAAACTATATTGAAAGTAGTGAATGAGAAGCTGATCATTATCCTTCTGAGCTGACATCTTACGAGCATGCATAGTTAAATGACTCATCGGACAAGAGTTACCCTTATACTTTTCAAAGTCAGGGACTTTGAACTTATGCGGGATCTTCACATTAGGAACCAAGCATAACTCATGAGCATTCTTTCCAAACAGCTCTTTACCTCTCAGAGATTTGATCTCTTTCTGCATTTCAGCAAACTGGTCTTGAATCTCTTCCATTCTATCATAAGCACTGCCATTTTCACTTGGAGCAGTATGGAAAATCTGCTCTTTACCAAAAGGAACAGTGTGAACCACATGTGATGGTACAGTCATCACAGGTTAAACAGTAAGAACAACTGGAACTTTAGGAGGCGGTGGTGGTGGTTGATAACCTTTAGGAACAAAGTTATGAGGCATGCCCCAGGGGAAACCAGGAGGCATGGAATATTGAGGAACACTAGCAGGCGCCATGGAGATGGGCTTAGAGACAATCTCAGAAATGACTGTCCTTTGTATAAGAGTTGAAAGCGGAGGAGGAGGAGGTTGATTCTGAGCAGCAACCATTGCTTCCATCATAGCCGTGAGTCTTTCCAAACCATCATTCAGAGTTGATACTTCTTCACGAAGCTAACGGTTCTCTTGTTGCAACTGATCCATCTTCTTCTTCACATTAGCCCGAGTATTATACTGGTGCGACAGCTTGGCTGAATGAAGACCAAAGGGAAACAATAAGTCACCTGAAAAGGCAAGAAACAATGCAGAATGCTGCTTGATATGCAAGATGCAAATGCAAAGTTTCAAGGAATTATAAGGCATATTGCAAACATTGTTATTTGAAAAACCAAAATCTCATTTATTAATGATGGAAAAGATTACATCTTGGAAGTACAGATTCAAGAATCCTAAAACAAATAGAGAATAAAGAAAACTAGATCCCTAGAGAATCCTATGAGAAGAATTCCTAGCTCTATCTTCCAGCTTCTTGATGTGGGCCTGCATCTGAGTCTTCTCAATCAGCAACTGATCAACGATCAACTTCCAAGGAGATTCTGAACTCTTTGGAATATCGGAAACTGGTTGAATGCGAGAGGAAAATAAATCCTCTTGCGCCTTTCTCTTATTGTTGGCAACTTCATCTTCATTTTTCTTCTTGAAGTGCTCTTGAAGTATTGCATTCTCTAACTCAACAATCTGATACTTGTTCTTCCAAGCATCTCTCTCTTGTTGCATCTCGGCCAAAGCAATCTGAAGCTTCTTTGTGTCTTCCATAAAGTAGAGGATAAGCTTCTTATCAGTCAGAGGCAAAGGTTCCTGACGCGCATAAAGCATCTTCAAAGTAATAGCTCTATTCTTAACCCACTGGCGGTAAGGTTTCGAAGAGACACAATTCGGATTTCCCAAACTTTCCTTTCCTTTTCTACGAATGCTGCACTAAGCTTCCGTGATTTCTCTCTTGAGAGCAACCTGAGATTCTTCTTCCTTGAAAAAGAGACTAGCCAAATGAATGTTCTTCGGTACCTCTCGCAAAGGATATCCCAACTGACGACGAGCCAACACCAGATTGTAGTTGATTCCTCCCTTTGTACCAAGAAGAGGCACGTTGGGAAAATCACCACAACTATCAATAATCATCGCTCCAGAAGGAACACGGCTACACCAATCAATATCAGAATGAGTGAGAGATATGATCTTCCGCGAACAATATAAACCATCCTTGAGATTCTAGAAAGCTGCAGACTTCGGCAAGTGAGAAATAAACCACTTGTAAAGCAAAGGCGCACAACAGATGATCATCCCTTCACCACGAAAATTCCTGAGGTGAATAGAATGGTAAGCATCGGCAAGCAAAGTGGGAATTGGATTCCTAATCAAGAAGATCTGAATAGCGTTGATTTCGACAAAGTTCTCAACATTCGGGAAAAGGAACAGTCCATAAACAAACAAGGCAAGAATAGCCTCAAAAGCAACTGTGTTCTTCACACTAGCAAAGTGATGAGCTCTATCCATCAAGAACTTAGCGGGTAACCCAGGAATCTTTCCTTTGGTATCCATGCGAGCCTTAATCTCAGAAACCTTCAAGTGAGTAGCCTTCGCAAAAACATGATGCTCGGGAGCGGGGTCCAAACCGGAGAAAATTCGACCATAAACAGGCAAACCAAGCAGGAGAGAATACTCCTCTAGCGTAGGTACCAACTGATAATAAGGAAAGGTGAAACAATGCAGCAAAGGATCATAGAACTGAACCAAAGTAGCAAGCAATCCTTCAGCCATATCAACCTTCAATAGAGATAAAAGCCTTCCATATCTAGATTCGAACTTCTTGGTATCAGTAACCAAAGATCCTAGCTCTCTCAAATCCCCTAATTTAGGACTCTTGAAAGTGTACTTCTTTGTACTTCTCCTTCCAAAATCCATAACAAAAGTACCTACAATGTTTGCAATAACACCTTTACGTTCCTTGAAACCTTCCAAAAGAATGCTCATGAATGCATGAGTGCATGAATGCAACACCCACAAACAAGATCACACAAAGCACACGGGTCAAGGTTCAAGTCAAGAGCATGAAGCCAAGGGTAAGAACCAATCCCACAAAGGTATGTACTACGGTTTTGTCTTCATTGTACCTGTAAAAAACAGCGGTTCTAACAGAGTGCCCAGGGTCCACAATCCACTATCAGACACACCAGTGCACCGATTTGCTCGGAGGTTGGTAGTTATCCTCAAGAGAATCTAACCTGAGTGTAGCATCGCGTGACAGCTAAGTCAGATTTGCATCTTCATAGCTTCCGCGCTACGAACCTAAAAAGGTTAGGATGGGTTAAGGGTTACTACGGTCCTCAGTGTTATAGGCTTCTATGGAAAAAGTAATGCCTTCACGATCGCTCGATCGGCATCAATAATTCCAAAGAGGCAACCACCGAGTGGATAGATTCTCAAGATCTTCTTTTTTAGGATTCGACTCCTTCAAAGTTCCATTGACTATACTATCCTCCTATCTCAAAGTGCACTCTGGTCCGGGTATAGGACCTATCTCCCACACAGAGGAACTCCCAAACAGAACAAACGAATAACAAGCAAATCAGACAAAAAGCAATAAATAAATCAAAGTAGGCTAAACCCCTCAAGGGAGGTTCGATCCCCAGCAGAGTCGCCACTTTTCTGTAGCGGTAGAAATTGTGAGTGTAAGCTATTGATTAACCTAACTCATAAAGCAAGAGTCGCCACAGCGCACAGTGTAATTATGTTAATCGATTAACCAGTGCAAACTTCCAATTTTTGCGCGGAAACAAGCTGTTAATCGATTAACCTAAATGTACATGTTTTGGTTAATCGATTAACAGTGCAAAAACAGCAGAAAATCAGTATGAAAATTTCCAAATCCTTGATCACTCATTTCTTCAAACATCTTAGGATCAAGGATTCAATTGTGCACAAATTTTTGAGTAAAACGGCAGCAAAAACCAGCAATCAAACACAATTACAAGATCCAAAGGATCAAGTAATAAGAATTCACCAAGGATCTACATTATGGAAGATCAAGATGAAGCTTCAACAATGGTGAGAGATGAATTAGCACTTCAAATTTGAAAATTCCTTCAAATTGCTTCAAGATCTACACTCCAAAGCCTTGATCTACTACAATTGATGAACAAAAACAAGAATGAATGAAGGTTTAGCTCAAAGTTGAACAAGATTCAATGTGAATTCTTGTTAACTTTCAAAAGAAAAAAAGTGAGCTTTAGTGAAATTTATGGTTGAGAATATAATTTGCAAGAGGTTTGTTGGCTATCAAAAGCTTCAAGAGAAAATTTAGCAAGGTGAATTTGGCTATCAAAAGCTTGAAGAATGAATGAAATGAAGGCTCTATTTATAGAGTTTAGGCTTGGGAAATTTGGTGGATTGGAATTAGGATTGGAAGATCAAAATTAGGATTGGAATTCAAATTTGGAGGGAAATCACAAAAGAGTGGTGATTAGTGATGGTACATGGTGGGAATTAATTATGATGATGTAGGGAATTAAAATGGGATGGTATAGAATATTCCACATGTGATCAAAATGGTGAAAATTGGTGCCAATTGCTGCAGAATTTGAATTTGGCACATTTTTTTCAAAAATTGCACGTGTTAATCGATTAACCACTTCACACTGCAATTAGGTTAATCGATTAACACAGTGAAAAATGGAAAAAATGGCTTTTTGATGTGTTGTCTTGGCTCTGGCTCGATTTTCTTGCTTGTCAAAGAAGGCATGGAAATAAACACATGAACCTTGGAGTCCCTTGAATGATAATCAATTAAATCTAGGAAACTCTTGATCAGATAATTTTTGAATTAATCGCAGATCAACTTTGACTTTATTCAGATGAAATCCTTTCGAGCTGAGGGACTAATGTTTTGGTATTTTTAACCTGTTCTTCCCCTGAAAATGTTAGTGAAAGAAAACAAAATATTTTTGGATTTTGATTAAAGATTAGTAAACATAAACCATTAAACAATAAAACAACTAACAGATACACACAAACCCCAAAGATCCCTGCAAGGCACAATCCAATAGAAGAGGGAACCAATGTGTGATCTTGTTTATGGTATGAAATGCAAAAGAAAAGCAAAGAATCTTAGGGGAAAAATTAGGGTATTACAGTTTATTCAAGCAATCTTTCAGCCATATCAACCTTTAAGAGAGATAAAAGCCTTCTATATCTGGACTCGAACTTCTTGGTATCAGCAACTAAAGATCCTAGCTCTCTCAAACCCCCTAATTTAGGACTCTTGAAAGTGTACTTCTTTGTACTTCTCCTTCCAAAATCCATAACAAAAGTTCCTACAATGTTTGCAATAACACCTTTAAGTTCCTTGAAACCTTCCAAAAGAATGCTCATGAATGCATGAGTGCATGAATGCAAAACCCACAAACAAGATCACACAAAGCACACGGGTCAAGGTTCAAGTCACGAGCATGAAGCCAAGGGTAAGAAACAATCCCACAAAGGTATGTACTAAGGTTTTGTCTTCATTGTACCTGCAGAAAATAGTGGTTCTGACAAAGTGCCCAAGGTCCACAATCCACTATCAGACACACCAGCACACCGATTTGCTCGGAGGTTAGTAGTTATCCTCAAGAGAATCTAACCTGAGTGTAGCATCGCGTGACAGCTAAGTCAGATTTTCATCTTCATAGCTTCCGTGCTACGATCATAAAAAGGCTAGGATGTGTTAAGGGTTACTACGGTCCTCAGTGTTATAGGCTTCTATGGAAAAAGTAATGCCTTCTCGATCGCTTGATCGTCATCAGTAATTCCAAAGAGGCAACCACCGAGTGGATATATTCTCAAGTTCTTCTTTTTCAGGATTCGACTCTTTCAAAGTTCCCTTGACTATACTATCCTCCTATCTTATAGTGCACTCTGGTCCGAGTATAGGACCTATCTCACACACAGAGGCACTCCCAAACAGAACAAACAAGAAACAAGCAAATCAAACAAAAAGCAGTAAATAAATCAAAGTAGGCTAAACCCCTCAAGGGAGATTACTCCCCAGCAGAATCGCCACTTTTCTGTAGCGGTAAAAATTGTGAGTGTAAGTTATTGATGAACTTAACTCATAAAGCAAGAGTCGCCACCGTGCTTTTATTTATTCCACAAAGGAAAAGGAAAAAAAGAGCGAATAAATCCTAAGAAGTCTAAAAAAGTAAAAGGTAAAAAAGACAAAGAGAAATGGGTAAGGGGGGTTGGTTATGTAAAGGGAAGGTTTTACGCACCCAATACATCTATAGTACTCTATAGGAGCCCTTTGATGTATTCATGCTTTTGGTCTGAAAATGGTTTGCTTGTAAAGAGATTGAGGAGATGAGAAGAGAAATATTTTTTTAGATTTTTGTGTTTGGAGAAACTTATCGCCTCATGCCTACGTACCCACGATGTACAATGTAGGATCAAAACCTCGTAGTTCGTGGTACAAAGAACAAAAAAATGTTTGTTTTGGTTGATTTTAAGTGTAAAGACAAGTCGTCATTTCTAAGCGAATAATTCCGCTTAAAGAAATGAATCATGTCTAAACTTATGAAAAAAATTTTAATAGGAAAAGTGCACAAGGCACAAAAAAGAGTTTGATGAGTTTTTGTATTTTTTATGTTTTTATGAAATGGTCAAAAATATGGTTAATATTGATTGACATTTATTAAAGAAAACAAAGCTTAAAAAGCACTTGACCAAAGTCAAGGTTTTATTATGAAAGCGGTTTTAAGTTTGAAAACAATAAGGTTTTGAAAAAAGAGAGGAGATTTTGAAAATTGAAGAAGGGGTGGAGAAGAAGTGACTATCCTAGTGCATGAAAATAAAAGCTAAGGATAAGAAAGATCTAACCACATGGACAAGCTCCATAGCATAAGCATTTTTCCCTTTTTGATTTGGTCTTGATTCAAAATAAGTTTTCAAAAAAAAAAAGACTCCAAGTATCCAAAATCTAGGGTTTTCCATCACAAACTCCCAAGCATAGGTTAGGGTCCTAAGTATAAGTCCAAAAGTCCATAATCAAGAGTATATGTCCTCCAAAGCAAGGGATAGTGGCCATAGTCCAACAATTAAGAGCACAAGTCTTTTAGTGGTTTAATTCTTTATTAATGTTTTTGAGTCCAAAATGGACAAAAGAAAAATAAAGCACAAGATAAAATGGTCCAAGTGGACAAAGAAAAATGACATAAACATAAACATGATATGATAAATGGCATAAAGCATAAAAATAAAGAGATATAGAGAGCGAGAAGGAAAAGTAAAGAAGTTAGAAGTTAGTGGTTAGTAGCACAAGGCTCTAGTGCCATAAGCCTTCACCGATTATTCCGTTTCGTGTTATGAACTATAGTGATTAAACAATGCACTTAGGCCAAAGTTAATGAACTCGACAGAAGATTGGTAAAACCAAAGCCTCTACAACACCAAGTTTCCAAGATTATGGACCTAATGCAAAAGATCAATCACCATTGGGTTGACGCGACCAATCAAGGTCTGGACCACGAAAGTTCAAATTTCGAATTGGATAAAGAGGGACAAATGTTGCGCTATGTTAAACAATCGCCGAGTAATTTACGAAGTAATTATCCTACAATGAGGCCGGTCAATAGATCTTTGTGCTAATGCATGCTAGATGAACGATATGTAAATCGTCATCCGAAAGCAATACCGCACGAAAAGAAAATAGGTAACGATCTAGTCTTGATCAAGAATTCAACAAAGAAGTTCTAAGATCCATAAGACTTTCATCGATCAAAATAAAAAAAGGAAATAGATGAAGAGAAAGCCAAATTAAATTACAAAGTCAAGAACCTTTCATCTTCAAGTTCAATCACCTTTAATTGATAGATTTAAGTGTGAAAATATATCACTAATTCAAAGCACCTCAAATGAATTCAACAATTCATTAAAAGATAGATTTGAACTAATGAATGTTTAATTACTTTAACCATATCTAGATTCCATTGAAATTGAAGAGAAATTAATCTCAACAATGTGTTTCATGGCTAAAATAAGAAGAAAGGGGAAGAAGGAGGAAGAAAAACCAAAACATCCCCAAAAACAAGCAAAAAACACATTTTGGAGGCTGGTTAATCGATTAACCAACTCACAGTGTAATTATGTTAATTAATTAACCAGTGCAAACTTTCAATTTTTGCGCAGAAACAAGCTGTTAATAGATTAACCTAAATGTACATGTTTTGATTAATCGATTAACACTGTAAAAGCAACAGAAAATCAGTTTGAAAATTGCCAAATCCTTGATCACTCATTTCTTCAAACATCTTAGGATCAAGGATTCAATTGTGCACAAATTTTTGAGTAAAACAGTAGCAAAAACCAGCAATCAAACACAATTACAAGATCCAAAGGATCAAGTAACAAGGATCCACTAAGGATCTACATTATGGAAGATGAAATTGAAGCTTCAACAATGGTGAAAGATGAATTACCACTTCAAATCTGAAAATTCCTTCAAATTGCTTCAAGATCCAAATTCCAAAGCCTTGATCTACTATAATTGATGAAAAAATACAAGAATGGATGAAGGTTTAGCTCAAAGTTGAACAAGATTCAATGTGAATTCTTGTTAATATTCAAAAGAAGAAAAGCGAGCTTTAGTGAAATTTGTGGTTGGGAAGATAATTTGCGAGAGGTTTGTTGGCTATCAAAAGCTTCAAGAGAAAATTTAGCAAGGTGAATTTGGCTATCAAAAGCTTGAAGAATGAATGAAATGAAGCCTCTATTTATAGAGTTTAGGCTTGGAAAATTTGGTGGTTTGGAATTAGGATTGGAAGATCAAAATTAGGATTGGAATTTAAATTTGGAGGGAAATCACAAAAGAGTGTTGATTAGTGATGGTACATGGTGGGAAATGATCAAAGTGATGTAGGGAATTAAAATGAGATGGTCTAGAATATTCCACATGTGATCAAAATGATGAAAATTGGTGCCAATTGCTGCAGAATTTGAATTTGGCACATTTTTTCAAAAATTGCATGTGTTAATCGATTAACCATTTCACAGTGCAATTAGGTTAATCGATTAACCAGTGCAAAAAATGAAAAAAATGGCTTTTTGATGTGCTTTCTTGGTTCTGGCTCGATTTTCTTGCTTGTCAAAGAAGGCATGGAAATAAACACATGAACCTTGGAGTCCCTTGAATAATAATCAATTAAATCTTGGAAACTCTTGATTAGATAATTTTTGAATTAATCGCAGATCAACTTTGACTTTATTCAGATGAAATCCATTCGAGCTGAGGGACTGGTTTTTGGTATTTTTAACCTGTTCTTCCCCTGAAAATGTTAGTGATAGAAAACAAAATATTTTTGGGTTTTAATTAATGGTTAGTAAACATAAACAAATTAAGCAATGAAACAACTAACAAACACACACAAACTCAAAGATCCCTGCAAGGCACAATCCTACAAAAGAGGGAACCAATGTGTGATCTTGTTTGAAGTATGAGATGCAAAAGAAAAGCAACGAATCTTAGGGGAAAAAATTAGGGTATTACAGAATTACGCTTTTACTCAAGATCAGATTACAGATATATTGCAGTTTCCTCATGGGAGTGGTTTTGCTTGTGAAGCTCCTTTAGAGAGCGATTGGCAGACTGATGCACTTGGTCTTTGGCATCAAATCATCGGCCAATCCTCTGCTAACTGGGAAGGCCTGAAGTCCACCGCTATCCATAAATCGGCTATTCGGTATTTACACCGCATTTTAGCCTACACAATCTTCGGTTGGGAAAATAATGGGAAGGTGAACTCTAAGGACCTTTTCTTTTTGCACTGCTCACTGACACAGACACCGGTGAATCCTACACCATTCTTATTAGAGCACTTTTAGTCTGTTAGTGTTAGAGTAGGTGGATCTATTTGCGTAGTATGGGTGATTACCTCCATAGCTCGCGCACTAGACTTAGGCACAGAATTGGCTGCACTTCAGCCACTCGAGACACCATTCTTGGATTTAGAAGTCTGCAGTAGTATGCGTCTGATTAAGAACAACCTAGATGATAGGTACTATTTGATGGGTAATAACAAAGGCATCAGGGGGGTTACTTTGCCTTCTTTCGCGCGTACTGATGTGCGCTAAGGGGCAACTGGACTTACGATTTGAATGCCCCCAGAGCCTGGTGATAATGTTAATGTTCAGGCTGATGTGGATAATGACATAAATGATGAGATTAAGCATTTAGAGCATGATGCTCTCGAGACCGACACCCACCCACACACTACACATGGTTTTGCTAACTCTTTTGCTGGTACCTCAGCCGGACATCAGTCCCGTGAGGAGTACGACTGCCCTGCTATCAAGACCGCTCTTGATGATGTCCTGTGTGAGCTTAGACATCGGAACAATATCGACGCCAAGCGTGACCAGCTACTTAGGAGCATGCAAACACAGCAGGAGGAAATGATGGCCACCGTCTGTCAGATTCAGGAGCAGCAGCATGACTATGCTGAGCGGACCGATCATAACATGGGTGACCTCATCGAGCAGGTGAATGTATTGCGTTGGAGGTATCAGACATGAGGGAGTACATGCATCATGTAGGTGTACCCCACCCCGTGTACGGTAGAGGCGGTATTGGACATCATAGAGGCCAAGGCTGACACTGAGCCATCTACCCAGGTTTATCCACTTCTTTTTCCACCTTGCACTGAAACATTAGGGACAATGTTTGGTTCAAGTGTGGGGGAGGAGCTTTACCGCTTTACTTTTTACTTTTTCTATTTTATTTTTCATTTTTTACTATTTTTCTAGTTAGTTTCTTTTAGATTAAGTTGTTTATTTTTACTGTTTGTATGTTTGTTCGAGTCATACATGTGTTGTTGAGTCGTATTGCATGATATTCTTTTCACTTATTAGAAAACTCCCTTAGAGTCGACCCCCAATGAAATTTTTTTCTTCTGATTCAATGGCATGACACTCCGAGAGTATAGGTTGGTTCTCATTTTTAGGCTATGTTAGATAGAATTGGGAAAGTTTCGATAACATCGATACCGTCCTAACACCCCAAACTCCATAATCATGTGACATCGATTTGAGTAACCATTATGCCGAGACATTAAGTTCTAAGTTTTTAAAGTTGCCTTTAAAGTAGTTTATACTAGCAGTCAGCACCATCCTAATGCACACACTAAGTAAGAAACCGATGCAAATATGTGTATGATCTCCGAATTGAATCGAGAATATCTATAGAGCGAAAAGCGAATTAAAGGATATGTTCCCTCTAAATTAGGTGGTCCTCACCCGACCATGTAGCCCAATGGAATAGACTCTTTAAATTTGAAAGAATCCAAAAAGTAAAAAAAAAGAGAAAAAATGTATGTGAATTAATAACGAGATCATTAGACACTAACATGTTTACTTACCATGTGCGTGCGGGGATAATGGGCTTAATGTGATTGCACTAGAATGAAAGGAGGTAAAAAATAACAAAGAGTGTAGGTTGAGTTATAATGGCATGATTCAGATTTGTTTGCAAAAGAAGGGGGTTTTCGTCCGCGAAATGCGGATATGTGTCATTATGATATCCTTAGTGTCAACGTCTAGTACCTATCGATCTAGCACAAGTCTAGCAACCTCTTACTTTTTAGAGTCTTTGTCGTGCCTATGTCTCAAAAACTGTGCTTATTTGTTTTAATGCGTTGGGTGATTGCTTGAGGACAAGCAACAGTCTAACTGTGGACGAGTTTGATAACGTGAAAACGTATCGTGTTTGCAGGTTTTAATAAGTGTCAGAGCAATATCGCTGAGAACTCAAAAAAGGAGTAGAGGAGCAGAAGAAAATGCAAAAAATTGGCTTTTCTGGTGCATGGCGTTCGCCATTACGCTAATGGCGTCCGACATGTACCAAAGCTGCATCATTTAATGAATGGCCTAATGGCGTTCGCCATTGGCCTAATGGCGTTTGCCATTATGTTGCAGTGGCAAAAAACGTGGAGTAAGTTTTTGACTCCCTCGTCCCACTTTCCTTCTTCTTCTCAACCTCCTTGCACGTTGAAGGCAACATACCCATTTGACATATATTTATAGGCTGCTTCTTGACATTTTTAAGCATCCAAGTATGCGGAAGCTCTGTCAAAATTAGTTTCTAGTGTTAGACAGAAAAATTACTTGTAAAAGTGACAATAACTCACATCGAGGGATTATCACACAAATTCAGTTTTTACTTATTTCTTGTACTCTTGGATCAACAACAATCTTGCCGAAATTAATCGAAGTTTATTTGTCTCTCTATGTTCTAGTTTTGCTTCTACTTTACAGGTTTTTTATCGTTTTAATTTAATTATTGTCATCACATTATTCTACTTCTTGATATGCTGTCTTTAATTTCAAATGTTGTGTTTATGCTGTTTTTATTTGAAATAATGTCTTGCTAAATTGTTTGAGACTGGCGTATGAGGACCTTCGTTACTAATGGGACTCGATAGAAAATAATAGGCGCGGAATTATAGTAAAATTCTGTTTTGGTTTTAGTTTCCAATTGTAAGTCTTAAAGTTTTGTCACGAGAGTGAAAATCAAACTAAGGTTCGAGCCGATAGCACGAGAGTGTGAGGATTGAACCGGATAGTGGAAACTAGGCATCGATCCTAAAAACAGCGAGAGTGCTTTAGGTATCGATTAGGATCTAATTAATTTTGAAAATACTCTTTTTAATCAAAATGGGCGAGCGAGAGCAAAATCTCATGGTTAGGGAGTGTGGCTTTAGTCAATAGCGCGAGAGTGTGAGACGAAGTCTTTAAATTGATATTTTCTACGGAACATAGTCTAACTACATTTAGTGCCTAAAATCTACAGAGTCCCTGAGGAACACGAAATCCATATTCCGGCCTCTCTTTATTATTATTTCCAAACCTTTAGTAAATTACGTTTTTATTTCCGTAAAATCCGATTTTAATCATTAGCCTTGGCTTTACATAGCATCGATAGATAAAGGTAGATTAATTATTAGTCCCTGTGGGTTCGATATCTTTTGAAACTATGCGATAGACTATATACTTGCAGTTAGATCATCCGATAGACTCGTAAGGTCTCGATCAAACCAGATGGTGTTAACTATCATAAATTGACATAAAGCAAATCAAAGTACTATCTTAGTACAACAGACAGAACTCAAAGAGAGATTGAAGACTTCTCATAGAAATGTATTGGCTAAAATACAGTTTTGGTCCCCCTGTTTTTCAAAATTCACAGTTTTGGTCCCCCTGTTTTTTTTTTTAACAGTTTTGGTCCCCCACCCCAATTTTGGCCCAAAAAAAGTGATGAACAGTAACCTGTCCGTACATGTCAGTACATGAACAGTACACGTCCGTACATGAACAGTGAGGGGTGGGGGACCAAAACTGTTAAAAAAAAAAATAGGGGGACCAAAACTGTGAATTTTGAAAAACAGGGGGACCAAAACTGTATTTTAGCCAAATGTATTTTAATATAGCTTCCATGATCATCCTCAATCAAGAAGCAATGGAGTTTCCTAAGATATCACCTTAAGGAATATACTCCATATTATCAAATATTTTGAAACAAGATAGATTTGGCAACACAGATGCTTTTTTTCATCTGTATCTTGCACTAATATCAGCTTCAAAAGTTTAGACATTGAAGAGCATCTGATATTAGGTTCTGGTAGTGTTTCTTCTTGCTTTCAGATCTGGGAAATCAGTTGAAATACAAGTATTTCAGAAGCATCTGAAGTTACTCTTCTATCAACATATATCACAATTTATTCAACCAGTATGGAAGTTCTTCTGACAAGAAACCTAAGTTTCTTATCATTAGTCATTTTAAAGAACTTGAGCTAAATTAAGAAGGTGATTTGTTGAATAGTTTTTCATCATCTAACTTCATTTCTTTCCTTTGAAGATTGCAAGACAAACCTTTAGAACATAGTAGATTCAAGATGTAAACATCCTGAATAACTCTGATCTTAGATTTAAGTCTTAGAGCAACCTTCTTAGAATTTACTTGAAAAGATTAGATAGAGTGTAATTGTTCAAGCTTCAAAAATTGATCCCCACAAATCCAAGCACAAGAATTCAAAGATTGTCCAAGCATCAGACACATCAATGATGTTGATATACTAAGAAGTAAGATAGAGCAACTACCAGAATGCAACTACCTCTGAAGATATTTAATATGCATCTTCTGAGCTGGTGAAAGAGATTTTTAAGATTATCATTGTCGTAACCCAAAATTTGACCTCCCGTTTTGCCTTTTGCATAAGCATGTGGATTCGCATCGCTGGCATACACACTCCCATTTTTCTCTGTGTTTTTGTTGCAGGAATATTCAGGTTTCCAAAGCCCGATTAATCATACCCTCACAAGGTTATCACATCATCAACACAAGCAAAATATAAGGGTTTCTATGCCTATTCATCAAAGCAAAAGGTCGAAAATCGGAGCCATGGCCATAACACCTTTTTTCAAGCAAATTGGGCAAATTTTGGCTATGTTAATGATTAACCATTTGCTAGTGCAAAATGGTTAATCAATTAACCCTTGTATTTTGGCAGATTTTGCTGCATTTTCACGACAACAACTTTTCCTCTACTCTTTTGGGGTCTACTTGGTCCTAGCATTGTGTGGAATATTCTAGACATTTCAAGACCTTTCAAGACACTTTAAGGCATTTATTCCAATACATCACTTTGAATCAAGACTACCATGTGGCTTCATTTCCAAGCATGAGGCCATTTGATTTGGACTTGCATTGGGATTACTCCACTGAGTTAACAAATAACTAATTGAGTCAACATCTGACTCAGTGAGTTAAGTGTAACTAACTCTAAAGCTAGCTCCAAAGCTAGCTCCAAAGCACATCCCAAACCTAGCATACTCCAAAGCTATCCTCTATATAAAGAAACCTTCACATTTGTGGAGGGGGATCCAAAAACCTTCAATCATTTTTCACAATTCTTCACTCTTCACTCTCTCATTTCTCTCAATTCTCTCAGGTTTTTCTACAACTTCTTCACATTCATCTTCATCTTCTTCCCAAAACCACACTAGAGCTCAATTATCATCATTGAAGAGTAGCAAATTTCACCTTGATTTTGCTTTCTCTTGAGCTTAAACCTCCATCACATTTCTTCTTAGATCTCTGCAATTACAGCAACTTCCACTTCAATTCAAGTGTTCGATTCAATCGTTTCGGTGCAAATTCGATTTCGGAGCATTTATCGCGTTTTGATCGGTTTTGCTATGATTTAAGCTCAAGATTGCGATTCTTTGGTTTTCTTGGCTTCTTCTCACTACATTTTACTCACAACAATCACCAAGGCAATTCTCCACCTTGTAGGTTGGTAATTTTCGCTCGATTTACTGTTTCAATCACTTTCGCGCATTTACGATGTAGTTTCGATAGTTTTTCGTTGTTGATTAATCATGCGATTGTTTGATCTTTGATCTCCATATTTAATGCATCTAATTTATGATTAATTGCTTCTACTTGATGTAATTTTCATGTACAAATGGATGCCATAACATGTGGATGTTTGGATAAGTGATTAATTGCTGGAAGTGCATTTGAAAACTGATTTTTCAGCCACTGTCCCAGGGTTAATCGATTAACCATTTGCTTGTGCAAAATGGTTAATCGATTAACTCCTCTGTTTTTAGCAAAATTTTGCTGTTTTTCAAGGGTTAATCGATTAACCATTTTGAACTAGCAAATGGTTAACCTATTTACACTGAACCAGAACGCCATTTTTTTGTTTTTTCAAGTTTGTTTGATATTCTTTCCTCATTTAACTTCCATGGCTTGATATGCTTGATATTTGTGGATGTTTTACGAGCTGTTTAACTTCTGTTTGAGGCATGTTTGCAAACTTTCGATGCACGATTTGTCGATTATGGAATTATTTGCATCTTTGACATTGTATGAGCATGTTGATTCTTACACACCTTTTTTCACATGATAACATGATTTGTGATGCATGCTAATTAACATTTGATACTGCCTTGTAATCACATCCTTGATCATATTAAGTTTGTTCTTCATTGAGCAAATTTAGTCTTGTACAGTCAATAATCTGCACGTTTGCTTTGACGATCTTCCGATCCGTTTGGAAGATTGTTGGCTTGATCATTTCCCTTGATCGATTGGTCGAAACATTGTTTCGATTAGTCAATCTCCCCTTGCTTCTCTCTCTAGGATCTTTTAGAGCCTTGTTTCTCTCTATCCCCTGCTGAGTCGGAGGTCCGCACGACGCACTGGAGCACTGTACAAATTGGCACTATTACTCTGTCAGATTCAATCTCCACACTATGCTTTGGTGTTAAAGAAGGGATGATAGTGGAGAATTCCAACACTCATCTTGATTATTTTGGGTAGGGAACGAATCACCATGTGCCTGGAATAATCGTCTCTATCTCCCGACTGTAGTGTATCTCAATCCCTAATTGAGTCGATCCTTGATCACTATTGCCTTTTTCAATCTCCCCTTTGATCAATCACCATTCTCTTAGTTAAAGATATTTGTCACGTTGAGTTAACAACCGTCTTTTGGTTCAACACTTTTTCTCTGGTCAATCACTGTTCATTGATTCCCCACCAGAGTCATGATCATTTGTTCCTTTAATTAATCACAGCCATTCTGTTAAAACCAAAAGCTTGTCTTCCCAAGCAAAGTCTCGCTCTGTTTTCTTCGGTTAAACACAGTTTTCCTGTTCAAACACTGAAACCCTAGCGGAGTTTGCAACCTTCTCTTTCTCCCATTTGATTGGTTAACCACTGCCTGTCAGTTAAAACACCAATTCGTAACTTTTTTCAGTTAACCATAATCTATGTGTTAACATACTGAGCTTCTTTTGAGTTAATCACCTTCTCTTGGTTAATTACTCATTTCCATTCGATTAATAACAGTATTTCTGTTAGCACCGAATCCCCAGTGGGTCACAACCTTTGCTTGGTTCCACACCCATCCTTTGGGTCAGAACCTTTGCTTGGTTACACACCCGTCCTTTGGGTCACAACCATCGCTCAGCTCCACACCCGTCCTTTGGGTCACAACCTTTGCTTGGTTCCACACCCGTCCTTTAGGTCACAACCTTTGCTTGGTTCCACACCCGTCCTTTAGGTCATAAACTTTGCTTGGTTCCACACCCGTTTTTTTGGTTAACCACTATTTATCAGTTAATATACTGAAGTCCCCTCGGAGTCAAACACCTTCCCTTGGTTCAGTACTCTCTCCTTTTGGTTCATCGCAGCCTGTCTGTTGACATCAACCCCTTTTTCCCCCACATAGTCATACTCACTTTCTCTTTAGTTAACCACTGCCTGTCAGTTAATATACCGAATCCTCAGTGAATCTTACTTTGTCTCTATTCATTATCCCTTGCTCTTATTCTCTTGGTTACGACACTATCCCCATTGTTTAGTCCCCAGTAGGGTCACCAACCCTCTGGTCTCCAGCATAGTCGCTGTTTTAACTTTTCTCCCTTATCCTTTTGGTTTCGAAACTATTTATTTGTCTTATCCTCAATAGAGTTACTACTTTTTATTTGCTTTTCCTTCTTGGTTTTGACACCAAATTCTTTTGCTTCCCCAGTGGAATCTTTCTACTTTTCTTGCTCTTGGTTTTGACACCATTTTCCTTTCTTTTTCCCGTCTTTGTTCTTCGAACTACGTAGGCTCTGAATTCCTCATTGCACTATGAGGCTACGTAGGCACGAGATTGCGAGATCTTGGCGAGCCACCTTCTTTTTCCTCTTCCCTGGTTCCATGAACTACGACCCTCTGATTTCCTCATTGCACTATGAGGGTACGTAGGCACGAGGGCCCTAATCCTCCGCGAGCACTTTCTTTCTTTTTCTTCTTTTCCCTTTTCTCTTTTAGCTAGAAGCCTTTAGATAGATAACCCATCCAAGCCTAGAAGCAAGCAAAATGGTTCCCGTCGAGTACGACGGATGCGTAAGGTGCTAGTACCTTCCTTTCGCATAACCGACCCCCTGACCCGTTTCTCTCTCCTTTGGGTTTTATCGATATTTTCCCTGTCCTTTGGGACTAAATAAAGTTCGGTGGCGACTCTGTTGTATCTTTCAGTGTGCGATTCGCTAAGGTATAATCTCGCTAGCTTCAGCTGGTGACTCTGCTAGGGAGTCATTGCTCTTGCAAGTTGGGGTCTCGCCTAGTTTTGTTTGTTTTCTTGCTTGTTTGGGTGTTTATCTTTTGTGCTTTGCTCGCTTTATCTTTATGCTTTACTTGCTTTATCTTTATGTTTATTTACTGCATTTCTTTACTTCTTTGAATATTCATATGCTGTATATTCTGGATATCAGCTATATTTTCTGCTGTTGTTGGGATGAGTAGATATTATTAGAGAGATAAGCTCTATCACCGGGCTTGAGCATGCACATAGGATAGAACGTGGATAGTCATGACGCATGCGTTTTGCGCATTAGGGTTGTCACGAGAGCCACATCCCAGATCGTGATTCGTTTGAGAATACCTTCATCCTGCAAGAATTCGCTACGACGGGGGGTTTCCACTTGAGTCCTATGGTTTGGGAGACCTTCTAGGGACCACCTTGTTGAGTCTAGATCACACCTATGAGAGGGATATTGGGTTTTTGCAGGAAACCAGGACTCTTCATACCTTTGTTCTCTCACGCACGTCATATTTTGCACCGACATAGAAATACATATACAGACTATCCAGAAGATGTTGCATCTCTAACCTGCATTTTATTATCATGTGTGCCAAACTTTTGAACTTGAGTTATTGCATCATCATATGTATGCTGAACTGTTGCATCATCTAACCTTTGCATCATTGGGTGTTGCATATCTCATTTGCATTCCACCTGCATGAACAACATATGCATACATACATTTGCATTGCATACATCCAAACCAGAAAAAACTCACTCTCTTCCCTTCATCAACCAGAAGACAACGACAACCCGACACTGATACTTCATCAGATCCAACAGGTCAAGAATCATGACTGATCATGAGAATACCGCTTACACAGAAACCTTGACTCAGTTCCAGGGTAGGATGGGTCAATTATAGGATAACATGGATTCCATCATGGAACTCCTTCCTACTCGGAGGGATACCACTGTTACCTCCACTGCTGTCATTGATGCAACAATCATCACTCCTGTTGTTACTTCTTCTCCCGCTATTGTTGAAGCACCAGTTGAGACTATGATTCAACCTACTGTCAATCCATCGAGCTCTCATCCTGGTCTGAATCGGATTCCTACTGCCTATCCGTGGGGAATGCCCTTGAATTCTGCTCTTCAGAATGCCAGCGGTGGTGTCTTTGTGCCATATCAACCTTTTGTTGTACCCATGTCCACTAGGAATTCTGTTACTTCCCTATGGGGCATACCTACTCCACTTCCACCTCCTGCGGTGAATGATGATCATGAGATTCCTAAAGCACAGACTCACCAGACTCATGTGACAACTGATTATGAAATCCCTGATGAGGATGAGCATGTGAACATAGGTCCTCCTATTCATGTTCCGGTTTTATCTCAATCTGCCCAAACTCCTGTTCAGAATGCTCATTCTGAATGCCTTATCCTGGGGCATCCTCAAGCATTGTGGTACCTCCTCCTGGTTATCAGTAGGGTTTTCAGATGGGTAAGACTGCTGGTCAGATGGTTAATTTTGGGTTGATACATCCGTCTCAGTTTTTTTCTCTTCAAGTACTTGCTTCAGCCACATCTCAACTTCCAAATCCACAGACTCTTGTCAGACCTACTAATCATAACAGACCTACTGACTATAAACTGTTAGAGGACAGAATCATAGCTATTGAGGGTTTCTCTGCCTTTGGCATTGACGCCAAAGACTTGTGCTTCGTTCCAAATGTTGTGCTACCCCAGAAATTCAAGGTGCCTGATTTGCCTAAGTACAAGGGGTTGAGTTGTCCACGATGTCACATCACAATGTATTGCAGAAAAATGGATTCCTACATAGACAATGATGATCTACTTATCCACTGTTTCCAGGATAGCCTATATGGGGCTTCCTTGGATTGGTACATGAGCCTTGAGCAAGGTAATATCAGAACCTGGAAAGATCTATCAGAAGCGTTCTCGAAGCAATACAAGTACAACTTGGACATGGCTCCCACCAGGTTGCAACTGTAAAATCAAGCTCAGAAAGTCAGTGAATCATTCAGTGAATACGCCCAGAGGTGGCATGAGATAGCTTCACGAGTCCGACCTTCTCTATCTGGTACAGATTTGGTTGACATATTCATGGGCACTATTCAGGGTTTGTACTATGAGAAGATGGTTGGTAGTTCATCCTTCAATTTTACTGATGTTATAACCATTGGGGAATGTATTGAGAATGGGCTCAAGAAAGGGAAAATTGCTGGCACTGTGAATCAACAATCAGGGGTCGGTAAGCCACAAGATGGGTTCTCTAAAGAAAAGGAAGAGGAAACAAGCAATGTCATGGCAAGTGTCCACCTTCAAGTGCAAACTCCCATGACTCCTATGCCATACTGTCCATACCCACATGTTGCTGCTACCCAGTACCAACAACCACCTTATCAACAGCCTCCTTAGGCTTATAATCAGCAAGCCTAACGCCGAGAGTGTCAGGACCAACACAAACCCCGGAATAATCTAGAACGAAGGAATGCTCCTCTAGACCCGATTCCCATGACATACAGTCAACTCCTCCCACATCTGATTCATAACTCGCTGGTGGTTCCCAAAGCTCTGAAGCCCCCACCGGAACCATTCCCACCTGGGTATGATCCTAATGTGTAATGCAGATATCATGATGGATCGGCTGGGTATTCAACCGAGGATTGCAACGCTTTCAAAGCTAAAGTCCAACAGTTGATTGACAAGAAGCACTTAACTGTTCAAGATGAGAAATTGTGGGTGAACAGGAATCCCTTGTCCGTGTAGGGGCCAAGATTGCAAATGCATCCTTTTAAATAACTGATCAAGCCTGAAAGCACCTCCTCAACATTGGCAATCATTATGTCACTCCATCTTTTCCATTTGTAATCTTTTTGTTTGTCAAGCACTGTTCATTTGTAAAACATGTTTGTTTTCGAATGATGATAATAATGAAATAAATATGCATGTTTTGAATAAATTCATTCGTGTTGACTCATACTTTTTATCTGTATCACACATTTGATCAAGCAAAATCAAAAAGAGAATGATGAAATTAAAAGACACGAGATTACTGTCTATATGCTTTTGAATAAAACCTTGCTGATGATGTAAGGCATTTGTTCAAATCCCCAAACACTGGAGGTATAAGGAAGATAATCCCTAGTCAACCCCTTTGGGCCTTGAAGTAAAAGTTTCTTTCTGTACACATAAAACCCTCAATCATAACTAGGGGCAGGGTAGTTTTCAGTTAGTTTGACCATGTGTTCAAATTTCAAAAGAGGAGTACCCCATTTTGAGGATCAACCACATCTTATCTCTCATGCGAGGTCGGAAAATCACAAATCCACAATGGTTGTCCCTCACCGATCAAAGGAGCGAGGTAGACACAACCCTATCAAAACAAATAAATGTCACACGATTTGTTTCAAAAAAAAAAAAGAAAAAAATAAAAAGAGCCTGCTAAGTCAAAAACAAATGACTTAGGCAAAAATTAGTGCATTCCGGTAGACTACAAATTCAAATAATCAGTCTACGCAAAAATTAGGGAAAATAAAAAGAACAAAACAGAGTATCAAAAGAAAAATCCTTAATAAGAGCAGGTTCATGTGACAAAAACAAAAGGTGAGTGACCGCCGCTCCAAAACCCTCGTCGGTTCCTCTACCATCACATCTACCGTTCAAATCCTTTTCTGAAAGGTGAACGCTTGTGTCAAACTAGCTGAACGTAGGACTGGAGAACATCAAGGAGAATGGGTGGGTTAAAATAAATTTTGAGCCTTATATCCTTTCTCTCTGAAACTGTGAACTAGGACACGTTACAACCCTCAAAAGACCTAATTGAAGCAGGGTTTATTTCGAAAGCATACTTTAGTGGGATCATGTTGAAACTGACTCCTAAATATTTGCTTATCATTTGTGCCGATATTGACATGGCATTCTAAATGGTGATCCATTCACTATATGTCATAATTTTACTAAACATACTTGGATTTCAAAACTGACATATGCATGGCATTAGCATTATCATTTTCGAAACAAACACTTTTTACTTGCGAACAAGAACTTGACATCGAGAGGGTTTCCACAATGGAAAGTTTGATCATCTCAAGGGGAAAAATGCCTGAAAACTCCGTTGAGCAAAAAGGCCTAATCACCTCAAGATTCGGTTAATCTAGGGTAATCACGTCGAGACTCAACAAATCTCTCAAAAAGATCAGTTGGTCAGGGGAATTCCACCAAAGATCGATCAGCCAGGGAAAAATCACTTTAGGGTTCATACTAGGGCAAGCATCCCAAGGGCACAAGAAATCAACCTCTCTAAGAGACTGTTAATCAAGGCATACTTTCCCCTTTTTAAAACTCTTCTTTTGTCACCATCGACCAAATTTTCGAGCTACTCTTTTATGTAATCCCCTTCTACCTCGAATCATCGAAAAGTTGGTGCAATTCGAACATTCAGGTCCAAGAGGATTAAATAGGGGCAGCTGTCGTACCCCAAAATTTGACCTCCCATTTTGTCTTTTGCATAAGCATGTGTATTCGAATCGCCGGCATACACACTCGCATTTTTCTCTGTGTTTTTGTTGCAGTAATATTCAGGTTTTCAAAGCCCGATTAATCATACCCTGACAAGGTTATCACATCATCAACACAAGCAAAATATAAGGGTTTCTATGCATATTCATCAAAGCAAAAGGTCAAAAATCGGAGATTTGGCCATAACACCTTTTTCCAAGCAAATTGGGCAAATTTTGGCTATGTTAATCGATTAACCAGTTGCTAGTGCAAAATGGTTAATCGATTAACCCTTGTATTTTGGCAGATTTTGTTTCATTTTCATGACAACAACTTTTCCTCTACTCTTTTGGGGTCTACTTAGTCCTAGCATTATGTGGAATAATCTAGACATTTCTAGACATTTCAAGACCTTTCAAGACACTTCAAGGCATTTATTCCAATACATCACTTTGAATAAAGACTACCATGTGACTTCATTTCCAAGCATGAGGACCATTTGATTTGAACTTGCATTGGGATTGCTCCACTGAGTTAACAAATAACTAACTGAGTCAACTTCTGACTCAGTTTAACTAACTCTAACGCTAGCTCCAAAGCACATCCTAAACCTTGCCTACTCCAAAGTTATCCTCTATATAAAGAAACCTTCACATTTGTGGAGGGGGATCCAAAAACCTTCAATCATTTTTCATAATTCTTCACTCTTCACTCTCTCATTTCTCTCAATTCTCTCTGATTTTTCTGCAATTTCTTCACATTCATCTTCATCTTCTTCCCAAAACCACACTAGAGCTCAATTCTCACCATTGAAGAGTAACAAATTTCACCTTGAAATTGCTTTCTCTTGAGCTTAAACCTCCATCACATTGCATTTCTTCTTGGATCTCTGCAATTACAGCAACTTCCACTTCAATTCAAGTGTTCGATTCACGTTTCGGTGCAAATTCGATTTCGGGGCTTTTATCGTGTTTTGATCAGTTTCGCTACGATTTAAGCACAAGCTTGGAATTCTCTGGTTTTCTTGGCTTCTTCTCACTACATTTTACTCACAACAATCACCAAGGAAATTCTCCTCCTTGTAGGTTGGTAATTTTCACTCGATTTACTATTTCGATCACTTTCGCGCATTTACAATGTAGTTTCGATAGTTTTTCGTTGTTGATTAATCATGCGATTGTTTGATCTTTGATCTCCATGTTTAATAATTCCAATTGATGATTAATTACGTCTACTTGATGTAATTTTCGTGTACAAATGCATGCCATAACATGTGGATGTTTGGATAAGTGATTAGTTGTTGGAAGTGCTTTTGAAAATTGATTTTTCAGCCACTGTCCCAAGGTTAATCGATTAACCATTTGCTAGTGCAAAATGGTTAATCGATTAACACCACCCCATTTTTGTGTTTTTTTTCAAGTTTGTTTGATATTCTTTCCTCATTTAACTTCCATGGCTTGATATGCTTGATATTTGTGGATGTTTTATGAGTTGTTTAACTTATGTTTGAGGCATGTATGCAAACTTTCAATTTGTCGATTATGGAATTATTTGCATCTTTGACATGTATGAGCATGTTGATTCTTGCACACCTTTGTTCACATGATAACATGATTTGTGATGCATGCTAATTAACATTTGGTACTGCCTTGCTATCTCATCCTTGATCATATTAAGTTTGTTCTTCATTGGGCAAATTTAGTCTTGTACAATCAATAATCCGCACGTTTGCTTTGACGATCTTCTGATCCGTTTGGAAGATTGTTGGCTTGATCATTTCCCTTGATCGATTGGTCGAAACCTTGTTTCGATTAGTCAATCTCCCATTGCTTCTCTCTCTAGGATCTTTTAGAGCCTTATTTCTCTTTATCCCCTGCTGAGTCGAGGGTCCGCACGACGCACTAGAGCACTATACAAATTGTCGCTGTTACTCTGTCGGATTCAATCTCCGCACTATGCTTTGGTGCTAGAGAAGGGATGATAGTGGAGAATTCCAACACTCATCTTGATTATTTTAGGTAGGGGACGAATGACCATGTGCCTGGAATAATCGTCTCTATCTCCTGACTGTAGTGTATCTCAATCCCCAGTTGAGTCGATCCTTGATCACTCTTGCCTCTTTCAATCTCCCCTT
This sequence comes from Lathyrus tuberosus, assembly GCA_022829125.1. Classification (NCBI taxonomy): domain Eukaryota; kingdom Viridiplantae; phylum Streptophyta; class Magnoliopsida; order Fabales; family Fabaceae; genus Lathyrus; species Lathyrus tuberosus. The sequence goes on from JALAZF010000136.1 coordinate 12,698,666, forward strand.
TGATCAATCACCATTCTCTTGGTTAAAGATCTTTGTCACGTTGAGTTAACAACCATCTTTTTGTTCAACACCTTTTCTCTAGTCAATCGTTGTTCATTGATTCCCCACCAGAGTCATGATCATTTGTTCCTTTGATTAATCACAGTCATTATGTTAAAATAAAAAGCTCGTCTTCCCTAGCAAAGTCTCGCTCTATTTTCTTCGGTTAAACACAATTTTCTTGTTCAAACGCCGAAACCCTGGCGGAGTTTACAACCTTCTCTTTCTCCTATTTGACTGGTTAACCACTTCCTGTTAGTTAAAACACCAATTCACAAATTTTTTCAGTTAACCATAGTCTATCTGTTAACATACTGAGCTTTTTTTTGAGTTAATCACCTTCTCTTGGTTAATTATTCATTTCCTTTCGGTTAATAACAGTCTTTCTGTTAGCACCGAATCCCCAGTGGGTCACAACCTTTGCTTGGTTCCACACCTATCCTTTGGGTCACAACCTTTGCTTGGTTCCACACCCGTCCTTTGGGTCACAACCTTCTCTTGGTTCCACACCCGTCCTTTGGGTCACAACCTTTGCTTGGTTCCACACCCGCCCTTTGGGTCACAACCTTTGCTTGGTTCCACACCCGTCGTTTAGGTTATAACCTTCGCTTGGTTCCACACCTATTCTTTCGGTTAACCACTATTTATCAGTTAATATACTGAAGTGCCCTCAAAGTCAAACACCTTCTCTTGTTCAATACTCTCTCCTTTTGGTTCACCGCAGCCTGTTCGTTGACACCAACCCCCTTTTTCCCTACAGAGTCATACTCACTTTCTCTTCGGTTAACCACTGCCTGTCAGTTAATATACCGAATCCTCAGTGAATCTTACTTTGTCTCTATTTAATATCCCTTGCTCTTATTCTCTTGGTTATGACACCATCCCCATTGTATAGTCCCTAGTAGGGTCACCAACCCTCTGGTCCCCAGCATAGTCGTTGTTTTCTCTTTTCTCCCTTATCCTCTAGGTTTCGACACCATTTCTTTGTCTTATCTTTAGCAGAGTTACTACTTTTTCTCTGCTTTTCCTTCTTGGCTTTGACACCAAATTCTTTTGCTTTCCCCAGTGGAATCTTTCTACTTTTCTTGCTCTTGGTTTTGACACCATTTTCCTTTCGTATAACCGACCCCCTGACCTGTTTCTCTCCCTTTTGGGTTTTATCGATATTTTCCCTGTCCTTTAGGACTAAATAAAGTTCAGTGGCGACTCTGTTGTATCTTTCAGTGTGCGATTCACTCAGGTATAATCCCGCTTGCTTCAATCATCTTTCAACATCAACTTCTATAGTAATACCTCTTTCAAGGATATTCTATAGACCTTCAGTAACCCTTTATCAAGACCAATGAGTTAAAAATATGTTTAGCTTTTCCATCGTTTAAATTCAGTAGAATCATTTTTTGAATATGGTAGGAAAAGCCGTATGATATTTTTCATGTGGCACTTGATTCCTTCTTGAAGAAGAATTATACTTTTCTTATTGGATCATTATCTGAGCCACTATTAAGTTTTAAGCACAGACCATGCTCTGATACCAATTGAAGGTGTGAAAAGTACACAAGAAGGCGGGAGGGTTGAATTGTGTTTTGCGTTTTCTTTAATTTAACTCCTGATCAGAGTTTCAGAATCAGAACTGGTGTTTAGATTCTGTTTTAATTTAGTGGCAGTAGATATAACTGAAGTAAACAAATAACAGCAGAAGACACAAAAGATTTATCCTGGTTCCTCCCCTAACTGAGAGTACTCCGGTCCCATTACCTCATAAGAGATTTTCATTACAACCACTTCATGATTACAATCGCTTATGCTTCTACATAAGTCTTTTACACTTGCTCAGACCAACTGTCTGAGACTTTCTTGATTAGAGCACATGTCTAAGACTTCTGCTTACATCCTCCGACCGAGCCACATACTCTTCTAGCCATCGAGATTGAGACTTCCTTCCTCACATCCTCTGACTGAGCCACACGCTCTTCTGGCCATCCAGATTGAGACTTCCTTGCTCATATCCTCTGACCGAGCCGCCTGCTCTTCTGGCCATCTAGATTGAGACTTCCTTGCTCAAGCAACACTTGAGACTTCCTACTTACGCCCCTCAGATGAAGACTTTACCTTTGCTTAATCAGCCTAGCTGAATAAGACTTTCACAGTTCAAGCACTTAAGCAATGAGACTTATGTGGCTTAAGCATCTGGGCTCAAGACTTCTACTAATCAGCCTTGCTGATTAAGACTCATACAGCTCAAGCACATAGCAGGAGACTTACGTAGCTCAAGCATCTTGGCTTAAGACTTGTTGCTTGAATCCCAATGAGACAAGACTTTTGCTCAAGCACATAGTAAGAGACTTTGATCAAAACTATTAACAGACCCAGCAGGATAATGAACAAGGTGTACATGATACAAGTATCAGAGGAACGAGAAATCACCATAACAAAGACCTAAAGCACTTAAGGTTTCTAAGACATGCAATGTTTAAGAATTCTTAAGGCTTTTACAATTACAACCTACAAACACAAAATCTACATATTACAATAGAGTTGATAATTGCTTGATCTTGCTACTCATTCATCTGGAGAATCCTTGATCTTTTTTCAGTAAGAACCTTTATCCATATTTATAGCCTTTGCAGAAAACTAGCCGTTGAGGAAGTAACTTGATCAAGTGTCTTTGTCCTTACCCGATAGTACAAGAGACGTTGAAGATGGGTGCACAACAAATTCTAAGTCCAGGGTGTAGCACATTTAACCTTTTAGTCTTCAAGAGGTTCTTGTACTGATACATCCGTTAGAAGTAGTCATCCATAAAGCATGTAAGCTTTTCTTGAGCCTTGTAATTTGTAGACTCTGACTGACAAACTGATAAGACAGTACAGTTTGCTTTCTGCAGTACTGACGACTTCAATCTTTATCACCAACTCTGAGTGGTACCAGATTCTGATATACAATTGCCAAGTGTAGTGACTCATCTAAATATTGGACCTTCAGCACCATGGTCTGCGCCAAGGCACACCATCATACTTTCTTCAGATTCTGCCACCAAAAGCTAGCAATAAAGCAACTCCCAAGTGTGTCTAAGTAAAACAAATTCTGATTATTTATGTACAAGAACAAGAACCAGCATAGATAAAACACACATCAAATAAACCATTGTTCTTTCAATACTTTTGTTATCATCAAAACTAAAAGAGAACATGTCATGAAAAAATCTTCTTCTAACACAGACGACACAATAATATTGGACATATGACTTCACACACAATAGAAGGAGGGTGAATTGTGGGTTTAAAAAAATAGATGTTTGAAAAACTTTTAGGATCATTTTCAAAGTTTAAATTCATTTTAAAATGTTTTAGAAATTATTAGCAAATTAAGAATAAAATATGGAATGTAAATAGTTAAGGGATAAAGTGATAGCACCGGGAATTATAGAGGTTCTGTAAAAAAAGAAAATACCTAATCCTCTCCCTTACGAATTTTTATTGAGAGTATCTGGTAAATCTTAAGATCTTTTAGTAGGTTGAACTCTCTAACCCCCTTATACAAGGAAAATGAAGTTTCTGGCTAACATCAAACCAAACAACGAACAATAGAGAGAAGCGGTTAGTCTTCCTTCAAAATGACAAATTGAAGCGATTAGTCTTCTTTCTTAACAATAACTTGAAGCAATTATTCCTCAAGCTAAGCCAGGATTTTACATGGGCGTATCTCAAACCTAGGTGAGCGTTTAATTTGAGTTGAACTCACGAACCAAACCAATGTTTTGATGGGCTGACCACGAACCTATGAGATTTTATACTGGGCTTATTTATATCCTTAACATGATTTTAACATGGATGAGATTATGAATCGAACCATGATTTTTACTAGGATAACCACAAACTAATGTGAGATTTTATACCAGGCTGATATTAAACGAAATAAAGCTTTTGAACAAGCTGAGCTTTTGAACCAAACCGACGACTTAGTAAGTAAATCCACAACCCAAATATTTTCAAGGGTTTATCTTCTAAACCAAACAAAACAGCCCCTTATGTATAAATTATTCAACCAAGGTAAAAATGTTCCTTGGTGAATTGATAATAAAATCCTTCCAGAATTACAAAGAATTCCTCACTAAACAAAAGGACTTTCTCGAAAGCACTACAACTAAATATAAGTGAGAGAAAGTTGAACAATATTTGTAGAGAGAGAGAGTGAGATGTGAGGTAAAGTTCTCACGATTTTGGATGAGAAAATATGAAAGAAGGGTCCTATATTCATAGGCTAGAGGTTGGAACGAAAAAGGAAAATTTCTTGGGCCAAAATTAATGTGACAATCGATTGACATCTTGGTCTAATTGATTGGAAGGTCTCAAATTAATTGTTTAAGATGTTTAAAAAGGAAGGAAAATATATATAGTCATTGTCATTCATTAAGACATTATCCTAAACGATTAAGGACAACTTTTACACTGACTCAATCAATTCGGTTTATGTGACTATTGTCATACCCCAAATTTTGACCACTAATATTTCCCATCACTTTGCAAATCATCATCACAATATGGGTGTACTTACATGCCTCATCAATCTCCTCAGGAATTGTTGAGCATTCACTGCTCTCAGAACTTAGGGTTTCAAGCCCTCTCAAAGTTCTTAGCCAAAGGATCAATAAAGAAATAACATGATCTTCAACTTGTCTAACCTCTCAAACACCCACAATGGATTAAGAGGACTCCCACTTCAAGGATTAACCACAAGGTTGTTCCCTTCTAAGTGGATCAAGCCTCGAGATCGCCAGTGTCACCAAATTAATGTTTTGGTCGACCAGGGCCTCCAGATGGAAATTTTCCTCTGGGCATGAGCCAATGCTTCAAATCATAACCTATGATGCTCCAAGGGACATCATAAACGCAATCATCAAGTCAATTTTTCCTCAGGGGATGCATTCATAAAAAATCAGGAATTAGGGTTTCTTGACCTAATTCACCCCTAAGTTGACTTTTGGGACAAATCATGAGCCAAGACCTCAAGACATGATTTAAGTATCTCTAATACACTACATTGATCCATTTGAAATAATGGATTGATCCAAGAAGCTGGATCAACAAGTTTCAGTTTCATCTGAACTACAGTTAGGGTTTCGCGAGAAAAGTCAACTGTATCTTTGACTTTTGACCAGGACATGCTCCCAAACCCTAGGACATGAATCAATATACCCTATAACACCCATGTAACATGTCCATCAAGTTTGATTTAGGTCAAGGACATGATTTCCTAAAGGATTGCACAGTTTGGAATTCATCTGATAAAAAGTCAACTGTGCACAAAAGTCAACTTTCACTTTTTGGGATTTTTCACAAAAATGGTTTTTTAACCCTAAGATGATGTTAATGTATGATTGGAATCATCATTCCTCAAGAAAAATCAAGAAAAGTGGGATAACTTGTAAAAGGGGTAACCATAAAAAACTTAGAAAATTTTCTAAGTTATGAACAAAGTGGCAAAGGTACCAACTTTGGAGGATCATAACTCCTAAACCACAAGGCCATTTTTTCCCATCCAAAGCTGGATTTGTAGCCCTCATGGCCCTCTACAAAAGCTTCAACTACACCTTATTCCAATTCATTATGGGTTTTGAGTTATGGAATGATCAAAACGGCTGAAAACATGAAATGTCACTTTTTCCAACACTTAGTGAAATTTTCACTAAGTCAGAATCTGTCTTACTTTTTTCCAAATGTAGGGACATTTTTCACTTGGATCCAAAAAGTATCAAAACCAATTGTGATCAAACAGATGTTGTATCATATAAGGGCTTTCCAAAATGACCAAGAACATCACCAAATTCCACTTGGGCCATGAGATATGACAAGGGCAATATGCCTTGCTGAAAACTGCCAAGGCTAGGAAGAATTTTGCATTTTTGCTCGATTTGGCAAAATCAGCTAATTCCAAGCCTTGTCATCATCTTGGACACATCTGAGGATCAAATCCAAAGGGGACAAACACTGAGCCAAGCCTCCAAAGTCCTTGGAACAAGAAGTAGCATGCCAAACTTAGAAATCCCTAATAGAGGGACAAGACTCCAATTTTGGATTGGAGCATTTAATGGATGCACCAAGGTGGCATGGACTGACACATTTGCAACTGAATTCAGTCAAGAATTATCCAAGACCAAGGGGACCAGCAGCCTGTGCCCTAACCTCTAGTCAATGGCTAGAGGAGACTTGGATTCTCATTTGCCAACATTGGCCAAACCTCTGCTGCAGTTTCCATTCAATATTGATCCCAAAACAAACTTGCTCTACTCTAAATAGAGCTCATTTGTGCTCAGTTTGAGTACACCAAAGCCATCAAACAGATGCTTTCCTCAAAATCTCTTTCTCTTGGCAAAAATGCCTTCTTTAGCAAGGAAACTCTGAGTTTTTGAGTTAGAGAGCAATTCCAACCAAACCAATCACACACACACCTCATATATGTCATGTATAAGTTGTCCAAAGTCTCTCAAGTGACCTGTAATCCTTAAATCACAAAGTCACCTCTCAAAACCTCAAAATAGTACCTTTGTGCATTTTTCAAGCCATGTCTTGATTCAGTCACTTTCCAAACCAGATAAAACCTCAAACACACTCCAAATAACATCCTTGAACTGTCCCAAATGGTTCCCCCATCTGGAACACCATTTGAGGGAGTTGCTATTTTGGCCATTTTAACCCCTTTTGCAAGAAAGGGCCAATTTGTGTTTTTGCAGGTTCCAACTGATTCCACTCACCCTAAAAGCTTCTAAGGGATCATTTGAGAGTGTCCAAAGCATCAAACCATTTTTAGAACAAGAGGCTTGACAGATTGCACAAAAACTCCAAAAAACTCAAAATGAGGTAAGCCTCATGACTTGAACTTTCCAAAATATGCATTATTTTGAGGTCCACTGATTATGAATCTCTTATATATGTCATATGTGTTGTGTTTGAACCAATTCATCATGTAATTCATGCCTGTACCAAAGTGTAGCATAGAAAATGCAATTATAGGCCTATTTCAAAACCCCTATCGGATTTTGAGGAGGGATCATGATCTAGAAAAAATACCACCACCATTGGATTCCTTGTGAAATTCTAGGCTAGATGCATATAAATTTTGTCCCCAAACATGGAGAAATGAGAAAGTTATGGACCTTCCCGTTTCTTGCCAAAACTTGCCTTGCCTTGCCTTGGGCCAGGCCAAAAACAAGGCATGCCTTGTATATTTGTTGGTTGGTTTCAATCAACGGATGTATCACCACCCCAGTGGTAAGGCGCGCGCCCTATAACCTTGAGGTCGTGGGTTCAAACCCCACCCGTGCCATTTTGTGTTTTCTCACATTTTGCTATTTTTCTCATATTTTCATGTTTTATTAATTAATTGGAAAATTAATAACTCCTTCAATTTTAATTATTTTTTATTGTTTCTTTTTGCAAAAAATAAAAAAATGTTGAAATATTTTATTCCACAAAAAAATTGGATTTATATTATTTATTTAATATAATTAGTATTTTTGTGAATAAATACTTTGTATTTGTTTTTAAACCTTTTAAAAATAAATATTCATATTAAAAATCAACACCAAGTAGGTTTTAATTCATCTTGTGATTAAAACCTCATTTTTCAAACTTAAAACCAAAATTCCAAGTTGTTTATTCAAACTTATTTGGCATTAAAAAATGATGAAATTAGGGTTTTGTTGATTTTCACCCTAACAAACTTTTTCAAACACTCATGGGCCTCTAATAGAGTGCAAGATCCAACCCCTCTTTGAAACCAAAAAACTTTTGGGCCTCAGTCATTGTATAAGACCCACGGTGTTTTCAAAACTTCGGCGCGATCATCGCCCGTTTAAAACAAACCATCTGGGCCTCTCCTCGAGCTATACGACCCATTCAAAATCACTTTTGGGCCTCTAATAGAGTGTAAGACCCAATCCCCTTTTAACCAAAACCTTTTTAGGGCCTCAGATATTGTATAAGTCCTTCTGTGTTAAAAGAAAACCTCGGCGCGATCGCCAGTTGAAAAATCAAACCCTTGGGCCTACCCTCGTGTTATAAGCCCCATTTATTTTCCTTAAAACTTTTTGGGCCTCTTGAGAGAGTGTAAGACCCATCCCCTTTGTACAGAAAAAGTTCTGGGCCTTAGTCACTTGTATAAGTCCCTGTACAAAGTGGCAGTGCGATCACTGATAAAACCCTGGGCCTCTCCTTGAGCTGTAAGCCCCAACAATCTTTTCAAAGCACTTTCTCCTTTGATTTTGTATATAATATTGTTATCAAAGCTTTCTTTCTTGAACAACTAACAATACAGCATTGAAGCTCTACAACCGAGTAAGTGTTTACCCGCTTTCATTTACCGCTTTCATATGTATATAACGGTAATGTGGGGCTGTTTCACTGTAAGTCTTCTTTCATAAACTCATATCAACTGTGTAATAATAGTATAGATATTTAGAATTTCCCTGGGATCTACGTCTCGAACTAGACAAAACCTCGCCTCATTACATCAACATTAGATAACTAGATCTAAGGAATTTCCCCGTGAACAGTTCATATACAGAAGGACATTGTTCCATGTGAAACCCCTTCTAGAACTGTTCATCAGCCTCCTCTTGGGCTTAGTGCAAGGACCCGCAGGCTTCCTAAAAGCATCCCCGCCTCCTCTTGGGCATTGTACAAGGACCCGTCGGCTTCTTAGAAGTTTTCACAGCCTCCTCTTAGGCTTCGTATAATGATTCTTCCTCCGGGAAGATAGCCTCCTCTTGGGCTTCGTATAAATTGTCCCTCGGCTTCTTAAAAGTTTCCAGCCTCCTCTTGGGCTTCGTACAAATTGTCCCGACGACCTCCTAGAGGTATAGGAACAGAAATTAGTCATCTTAATAGAACAATCTTTCAAAGAGTCTAGATATCACTACTACTGTTTCTTACGCATAGTACAAAAGATAAAACCCATAGACTCGGACAGTCTAAAGTTCCCTCGGATTCCCCATTTTCCTAAAGAACGGGAAATAATCTCCACCCTCAGATCAAATCCATGAGTACAACATTACCCATATAAGAACCAATTTTCTCTTTTAACCAACATACCGGACCTGTCACTCAACTGAAACAGTAACCATAGCCTCCTCTTGGGCTTTGTACAATGATTCTCCCCAGTGGAGCAAACATTTTTATCCTTCATCTCGGGCTTTGTACGAGATACAAAACACTCTCTTGTTGAGTATAAAAGACTCTCTTGTTGAGTCAGACACCTTTAACTTCCATCTCGGACTTTGTACGAGATACAAAACACTCTCTTGTTGAGTATAAAAGACTCTCTTGTTGATTCAAACACCTTTAGCCTCCATCTCAGGCTTCGTACGAGGTACAAAAACACTTTCTCGTTGAGTATAAAAGACTCTCTTGTTGAGTCAAAACTTTTAGCCTCCCTCTCGGGCTTTGTACGAGATACAAAAAGACTCTCTTGTTGAGTCAATTTCCTTTTAGCCTCCGTCTCGGGCTTCCATACCAGACACCAAATCACTCTCTTGTTGAGTCAAAACTTTTAGCCTCCATCTCGGGCTTTGTACGAGACACAAAAAGACTCTCTTATTGAGTCAAACCCCTTTAGCCTCAATCTTGGGCTTTGTACAAGACAGAAAGAACATTTTCCCCAGAAAAGTCAACCTTTTAGACTCCTCTTAGGCTTTGTATAAGGAAACCCCGATTGAGACAATCAACCTTTTAGCGTCAGAGCTGTGCCTCGTTCACAGCATACAAACATCAACAACTCCTTTTTTTCCCCATCTAATTGATGTAAGCGGTAAGCCTCTGGATTGTTTACATCCACACCACTGTCCCTTTTTTAGCATGAGAAATTCCTAAGGAAAGATGGCATTACTCTAAACTGAGTTAAAGTCTTCTCCTTCAGGTTAAAAACCCCGATAAAGGAAATTTTGGCATTGCTGGATTCACATATCCCAGTTAAAGTAATTCTCCTTTATAATCAGTCACCCAACTGTTGTGACAACCAGACCCCTTTAGAGATGACAAATTCTCTCTAAAGACAAAACCCCTTTAGCTTCATATCTTGAGCTTTGAACAAGATACAAATAGACTTTTTAGCTTCATGTCTTGGGCTTTGAACAAGATACAAACCAAATCACCTTCAGCTTCACATCTTGGGCTTCGAACAAGGTACAAATAAATTTTAGCTTCACGTCTTGAGCTTTGAACAAGACACCAAAACACCATTTCCTCCCATAGAATAGGAGGAACTACGATCGCTCTGATTTCCCTGTTTCGGTAAACGAGAATACGTAGGCATAAGATTGAAAGAAAAATCTTAGCGAGCACACTAATCAAAAACCCAAAATCCCGTACCTTTACACATCAATCGAAAAGCATCAGTCCTAACATCCTACCAATAGCATAGTCCCGTCATTTCAGCCTTAACAAAGTAAGAAGAAAGAGCCCCCACTTCCATATAGCATCCGTAACCTAACAGACCGCTGTTTAAACTCAGTATGCAAGCAGGGTTATTTGGAGACATCTATTTCCCTTCCTTCATTAGCTTCAATAGGATAAAAAATGAATCGACCTATAGTCCCCCCAAAGAGCGACAGTGCTTAAGAACCACATCCAAAATCGCTCACTACAACAATCAATTGGACAATACAAATTTTGTCCAAAATCATTCAGACAATTTCTGATTCAACTGGCACAACTTCAAAAAAATTTTAGGAATAACTTTTTAGGAAAAATAGGCTTGAAAACATGTTTATAGTGTGTGTATGTGTGTGTGTGCGTGTCTGTGTATGTGTTTGATTTAGTTGTATAACATTACGAAAATGCCCTTTTGCTTTTACAACATACTGTTCACTCAGACGCGACAAAATGAGCTTTCACACTTTGAAGCTTCAAGACTTGCCACATAATTCAATCTTATATACACTTGCTTGAATTCTACTTGGATATGATGCATGGGTTATATTCCATTTAGGTGCCATCATATGAGGATGTTTATAGTGATCATCAAACCCATAAAATCCTACTTAGTATGCTTGCATCTTTATCTGCTTGTTATGCTTGCCTTTAGTTGTCATGATCAAAGGCATATGCATTATTAAGAACACAAAGGCTTCCTTAACTTGTAAAACATGGTTCCACATTCTCCCTTTTTTTTATGATCATAACACATCTCTTAGGGAGGTGGTAAAAGAAATAAACAGATATATTTTGAGTGATTAACCCCCCCCCCCCCCCCCCCCCCCCCAATTAAATAGAGAATATACTCTACTTTCCCTGAGAGTATACTTCTCCATGTTTGTCAAAATCAAAAGGGATGGTAAAAGATGTATTGCGAGAATTTTTAATATGCAAACATATTGACACATAAATATTTAGGAAAGGGAAAGACATCACACTTTTATTAATTCAAATTGTTGAAATTCAAAGTTCAAGAAGCGGGAAATTACTAAATTTGAAGCAAAATTTGAAAGCAATGTGAAAATAAGAAAATAAACAAACTAAGACATCTAAGTGAGATTATTCTTTTCCATAAGCATCATAATTGCTTTTGATGATCCTTTTTAGTTCTTCCATGTCTTTGGATATGATGTTAGAACAAGATTTGTTCATGACATTTATCCTTTGGGTTTTGATGATAACAAAGTATTGAAAGAACAATGGTGTTATATAATGTGTGTTCCAAGTATGGAGGTTCTAAATCTTAAAGAGAATACTTTCAGAATTTGATGTAAAGACACACTTGAGAGAAGCTGAGTTACTTGCCTCTGGTGGTTCAAAATTTGAAGAACACTCTTTAAGTGATATCTGGCGTAGACTCTGAAGCTGAAGGCCTCAGTATCAGAAGAGCAACATATTGTCTCTACACTTAGTAAATGTATCAGCTTCTGATGAAAAATTTAGAGTTAGTAATAAAGCTAAAGTTATCCGTACCACAGAAAGTAAGTTGCATTGTCAAATCAGCTTGTCAGCTAGAGTCTATGTTCACAAGGCTCAAGAAGAGTTGACATGCTTTACGGATATCTACTCTCAACGGATCTATAGTACAAGATTACATGGAAAATGTAATGGTTAAACATGTTACAGAATGGATTAAGATCTTTTGGTGTATCTATCTTTAATGACTCTTGTACTATGGAGAAACAAAGACACTTGTTCAAGTTATATCTTCCAATGGCTAGTCTTCTACAACTGCTATATAAGTTGTTGAAGATTCAAACTAAATCTTCAACAAGGAACAAGGAACAAGAAGCATTAGAGAAGGAAAGCCAAGAAGGATAAGAGTTTTTTACACTTCTATCTGGATGGAGGAATAACAAGATCAACAATAAGCAACACAATCGAGTATGCAAAAATTATGTTATATGTTGTAAATTGTACAAAGCCTTAATATTTCTTAAACATTGAATATCTTAGAAATGTTAAGTGCTTAAGGTATTTGTTATGGTGATTACCATGTACCTCTGATTTTGTATCAAGTACACCTTGTTCTCTATTATGCTAAACATGATATTTAGTAGTTTAGATAAAGTCCCTTGCTATGTGCTTGAGCATCAAAGTCTCTTTCTGAAAAGCTTTAGCCAAGTAAGTCTCCTGCTATGTGCTAGAGCATTGAGAGTCTTGACTAATTATTAATTGATAAGAAGACTTGTACTTGAGAGTATGAGCATAAGTCTTGGGTTCATGGAACCTGAGCAAGGAAGTCTTATGCTGTGGTCTGAGCAAAGAAGTATTGAGTATAAGGGCCTTAAGCAGGAAGTCTTGGGTTCGTGGAACCTAAGCAAGAAGTCTTGGACTTGAGAGTCTAAGTAGGAATTCTTGGGCTTGAGGGGCTTGAGCAAGGAAGTCTTGGGTTCGTGGAACCTAAGAAGGAAGTCTTAGACCTGAGGGGTTTAAGCAGGAAGTCTCGGGATGAGGGTCTGAGCAAAGAAAAGTCTTATGCTTAAGTGCATTAGCAATTGTAATCATGATTTGATTATAGTAATAAAATCTATTGTGTTGCAAGGGGCTGGACTACTCTCAGTTTGGGAGGAACCAGGATAAATCTGTGTTCTTTATCTTTTATTTGTTTCTGTTAACATTCTGAAGCAACGTTAACATTACGACGGTAACTCTGGGCGTTTCAGTGACCTGAAGTTTGTAACCTTCAGGAGTTTCTATCGTAATCCTTGCATCTTCATTTACCAGAAGTTTGTAACCTTCAGGCCTGGCGGTTCCCGCGACGACTTCTGGGTCTTCAGTAACCGGTGGAATGTATCCTTCAGATATAAAGTTGTGAGGATGACTGTCAGGCATCTCGAATGCCGGTGTAGACGTACTCTCCGAGATTACAGTCCTTTGATGTTGTTGTTCCTGGGATGTTGCCAGGGATTGCATGTCGTGATGGAGTTTCTCCAAACTCTCCTTCAGAGCGTTGATTTCTTCTCTCAGCTCTCTGTTTTCTTCATCGAGATCGTCCATTTTCTTTTGTTGATTGGCCCGAGTATTATACGAATGAGACAGTTTGACTCTAGAGTGCGACACATATGTGAGACTCAAAGACAAAGATGTGTTATGTGAGAATAATGAATGATATGCAAAGAATGTTATATTTTTTAGTTTTTGTTTTCAAAATAACTTTTAATAATTATATTGCAAATATCACACAGTTAGGGAGACCCTTTTATTGAACTTGAAAGATTGCAGTATTTTACAAGGAAAAGTACAGTATTTTACAAAGCGCGAGAAAGGAAAATTAGGCCTATGGATCCTGAGTTCTCTCTGAGGAGAGCTCAGATGCTAGTTCCTGAACTTTTCTTTTCTTTGATTAGGCTCCTTCAGCTGTTGTCGAGTCGATGATTCTCTACCAAGTGAAAGGAGTGAGCAAATTTCTTCGCTCCTCCTGACTTTCCATAGCATGCTGCTATAATATCTCAATCAGAGCATCCTTTTCCTTTAGCAGTTCCTGAATCTTGGTACATTCCAAATTAAGGATCTGATATTTGTAATTCCAAGAGTTTCTCTTGTGTTGAACTTTATTAAGAGCGACCTGAAGTTTTTCCGCATCAGACATGAAATAAAGGACAGATTCCTTTAAAAGAAAAACTTCTTGACGAGGGTAAGGCATCCTCAAATTGATAGCTCTAGTTTGTACCTAGTGGAGGTAAGGTTCTGCAGAGACAGGGCCTGGTCTTCCTAGGGATTCTCTTCCTTTTCTGTGAATATGTTGCCAGGCATGCACTATTTCTTTCTTTAGTGCCCTGTCATTTTCTCCTTCCTTGAAGAAAAGACCTTCCAGATGAGCATTATGTGGGATATTCTTCATCGGGTATCCAAGTTGACAACGAGCTAAAATTATATGATAGTTGATCCCTCCTTTAGTATCAATGAGGGGTATATTAGGGAAATTTCCACATCTGTCGATGATTTTTATCCCTTCGTAAATCCGATTGTACAAATCTATATCTGTATTGGTAAAAGACATAATCTTCTGCGACCATCGCAGATTACTCTTGTGATCCGAAAAAGTAGCGAACTTGGGTAAGTGGGAAATAAACCATTTGTAGATTTGTACAATCGGATTTACGAAGGGATAAGCATCCCTCTATTGTACAAATTCCTTAAGTGTACAGAATGATAAGCATCCACGAGTAAGGTTGGTACTGGGCTCCCAATCAAGAATATCTTAACATCATTGGTGTCAACGAAGTTGTCAATGTTAGGAAAGAGGAATAACCCGTACATGAGCAGAACAAAGACATCCTCGAAAGCAGTTATATTTCCTATACTAGCAAAGTATATAGCTTTCTCCATCAAGAATTTAGCTGGTAAACCCTAGATTCCTCCTTTGGTGGTCAGGTGAGTCCAGACTTCTGACTCATCCAAAGAGATTGCTCTTGAATGGCTTGATCCTTTGGAATTTCTTCCAATTCAGAAAATGGATGTTGATCAGTGATAGGTAAATCAATCAGGTGGGAGTATTCTTCCAGTGTTGGTGTAAGTTGATAATCCAGAAAAGTGAAGCAGTGGTAAACCGGATCATAGAAATGAATCAGCGTAGACAGGATCCCTTCAACCATGTTGACCTTCAAAAGAGACAACAATCCTCCATGCTTAGCTCTGAATGCTTCAAGATTAGTAATCATCCTTCCCAATTTCCTTAGGTCTTCCAGTTTTGGAACCTTGAAGGTGTACTTGTGCATTTTTCTTCTACCGATGTCCATAACGCAACCTTTCTGATATTTGCAATTATTGTTTTAGTTCTTTTGGAAAAAGATTTTTTCTTGTTTAAAAAGGTTTTTTAATGAATGCATGAATGCAGCAAACAAAACACTTGAAAACATGGGTTTAAGGGTTTATCGTCACGAGCATGGAGCCATGGATCTACCCATTCCCCAAGGTGTGTACTAATTGGTTAATTTTTGTACCTGTAGAACGGCTTCTAACAAAGGTTCCCAAAATCATTGACCCCTCTTAGGGATATTAACAGCAAACCAATTGAGTCAACAGAGCTGTAATATCCTAGGACGAATCTTCTTTAAGTGTAGTATCGCGTATCAACTATTCCCGATAGTCACCGCACTACCTAATGGTTTAATGGTTAACTGTTTATTAATTCCTCAGTGTCATGGGTACCGCACTGGGAAAACTATGCTTTCACGACGTGGTCGTTCAACATTAACAAGTCCACACGGGTACCTCGATTGATTTGGTGGATTGGTAGGTTAACTTGGTCAGGATTCACACCCTATAAGCCTTCCTGGAGACGCCACCACTTATCTTAATGTTCTCTCAAACTTTCCACATGCGTATCAATCGCATTCCCAGATAACAGTAATTTAAACACGGGTATCAAGTAAAGTGACAGAATATGATATATATAGTAGAAAACTGAGAAAGCAAATAAATCAACAGAGAAATAAATGCAAAACAAAGCCTAGACCTCTTAGGAACTCTAATCCTAAACGTCCCCATCAGAGTCGCCATTTTTCTGTAGCGTGCGATTTTTGTCGGTGACGCGACCACCTTATCGCAATGGAATTTGGGTGCTACTTTCTGATTTCTTATTTATCATATGAAGCTGGAAAGCAAAGGGAAGATATCTAAAACTAACCTTGCACGCAAATGTTTTCTTTAACAATGCTAAGAGATTGGGGATCGAGGTCTGGTTATACAAAGGGAGGCTATTAACACCCAGTGTATCTACGGTAATCCATAGGAACTTTTTATTGCATGTATCTCTGTTAACTTAAAATGCTTTCTTGCGTTTATCTGCTGTGGCTTGGGAAAGTTTCTCCTTTGGGAGAATTGAGAGAGTGTTTTTTGTTGTTTTTGGGTTTTCTGTTGTTTTTGGGAAGGTGCTGGACCTAAAGTTTTTGATTTGTGTGCTCGCTAAGATTTCGCAATCTTATGCCTACGTATTCTCGTAAAGAAATCTGGGAAATCAGAGCAATCGTAGTTCCTCCTATTTCTATGGGAGGAAGAATATTTGGTGTCTTGTTTAAAGCCCAAGATTGAAGCTTAAAGAGTATTTGTGTCTTGTTCAAAACCCAAGATTGAAGCTTAAAGAGTATTTGTGTCTTGTTCAAAGCCCAAGATTGAAGCTAAAAGGGTGATTGAGAGAGAATTTGTCATCTCTAAAGGGAGATATCTCACTTATTCATCACAAAATGTTGAGTAATTGATTATAAGGGAAATTACTTTAACTAGGATATATGAATCCAGCAATGCCATAATTTCCTTTATAAGAGAGGTATCATGAAGGAGGAAAGCTTTAACTCAGTGTAGAGTAATGCCACTTTTTCCTTATGAATCTTTCATGCTAAGAGAGGGACATTGGCTTGGATGTTAGGGATCCAGAGGCTTGCCACTTACAGCTGTTAGATGAAAGATGAATTTTATCCAGGATAAAGGAGGGACTCCAACTTGGATTTTGAATCAACAAGTGTGCCACTTACAACAATTATCTGGGAAAAAGTTTTGATTGTTTGTTTTGATATGTGATGTATAGAGGAAATATCCTCCTGCAGAGAGGACTCATGGTCTCATCTGAGGGGATGTTGATTTTTGTGTGCCTTGATCAAAGCCCAAGGTTGAAGCTGAAAGAAATTGACTCCAGTTGGGAGGTTTTTATCTGTCTTATACAAAGCCCAAGATTGAGGCTGACTGGGGAGATTCATTATACAAAGCCTAAGAGGAGGCTAACTGGGGAAATTCTTATATGAAGCCTAAGAGGAGGCTAACTGGGCAAATTCTTATATGAAGCCTAAGAGGAGGCTAACTCTTGATTGGGATTTATTGAAATCTAGGAGCAAGTCCAAATTGTATTGGGGAATCTAAAGGTTTTACTCTTATTGGGAATCAGGGAATAATTGCGGTATCAGATGCCACGAGGTTCTAATTTTACTAAGGATTTGTAGATGGTAAATTGACCCTGGTTGGGGATTTTTAAGGTAAAGGCTTAAACCTTGTTGGGGGTCAGGGAAGTTTAAAATTGAGTTTGAAAACCTTAGAGGTTTTAACTCTGTTGTAGACTGATGCATTGTTAGAAATGATCAGGGTTTTTCCCGTGCTTTTAGGAAACTTTAGGGTTTTTGTATGAGATTCAAGAGGAGATGAGACTTTCCAAGTCTACTTGAATGAAGTCCAAGAGGAGGCTGAGACTATCCAAGTCTCTCAAGAAGTGGTAGGCTCTAGTGTAGAGAGGGGTCTTTGTATGATGCCCAAGAGGAGGCTGAGGGTTTAAGGGATGAGGATCAACCCTAGAATGGTATGATGTTCTAGAATTTTGAATCTCCTAGGGATTGAACTAGTAGAGATTACTAACTTTTATCCTGTACCTTTAGGAGGCCTTTGGGTCCTTGTACTAAGCCCAAGAGGAGGCTGGGGAACTTCTAAGAAGCCCGAGGGGTCCTTGTATTAAGCCCTAGAGGAGGTTGGGGATACTTATAGGAAGCCTGTGGGTCCAAGCCTAAGAAGAGTTCAAGAATGGTTTCACCGGGAATTAACCCTTTCTTTGTTGAACAGTTCTAAGGTTTGAAGAAATTCAAAGGAGGTTTCACCGAGAATTAATCCTCTTTGGGGAGATAAATTTCTTGTATACACATATATTTCTAAGTTTGACATTCTTGAGAAAAGTTTCGCCGGGAATAATGCCTTTCTCTGTTCCATATTGTATAAGCCCAAGAGGAGGCGGACTGTATAGGGATTTTCCTATGAGGGAACTAGTTTTGACTATGTTGTAAAGTAACCTCTGATTTGACCTAAGCATAGACCTAACTGATGGGGAAAATCTAAGCAAGATATGCATAAGTATGTACAGACAAGTAAATTGACAGATATGTAAACAGATATGCATTGAATAGATATGGGGACTTACATTCTGAGAAGAAGCTCAAGTGTATTGTGATCTATAGTATTGACTACAACTGTATGATTGATTAGGGTTTCAAGAAATTGAAGAAAGTTTTGAGGAAACTTTGAATTTGAATTTGAATTAAAAGAAGTTTTGTTTAAAAAGAAAAGAATGTTTGGGGCTTATACAATAACTGAGGCCCAAATGACTTATTTGAAAATATTGATCGCATTGCGATATCGACAGACGTTGTGGGACTTATACTACAGCAGAGGCCCAAAAATGTTTTATGCACAAAGGGGTTTGGGTCTTACACTCTATTAGAGGCCCAAAAGTGTTTGTAAAGAAAGAATAATGGGGCTTGTACTCAAGGAGAGGCCCAGATGATTTATTTGAAAATGCGACGATCGCGCCGTGATTTTGAAAACCACTGAGGGACTTATACAATGACTAAGGCCCAAAATTATATGTACAAGAAGGAATGGGTCTTACACTCTATTATAGGCCCAAAAAGTTTATTTTTATACAAGAGATCGGGCTTACAACTCAAGGAAATGCCCAGATGAAAAACAGCGATCGCACCATTTATTTTGAAAATCGTATCGGGACTTATACAATGACTGAGGCCCAAAATGGTATATTTACAAAGAGAATGGGTCTTACACTCTATTAGAGGCCCAAAATTGTTTCAAATAAAATTTGAAAAAATCAAAATTAAGAAAAACCCTAATTTTAATTTTAAAATACAATTTTCAAAGGAAATTAAATAAAAAATGATATAAAATATCAAATATATTCAAAAAAAAAGTTGTCAACTTTGAAAAATGTTTTGAAAAATCATGTTTAATCACATGACAACTTGGAATTCATTTGAATTTGAAAAACCAAGGTGGAAATTTCATTTAAAAATGTTTAAAAACAAATAAAATGAAATTATTTACAAAAATTCAAACTATGTTAAATAAATAATATAAATCTGATTTTTTTGTAGAATAAAATATTTTAACATTTTTGTGAATTTTCAAAAAAGAACCAATAAAAAATGATAAAAAATGAGATAGAAATTAATTTTTGAATCAATTAAGAAAAATGACCTAGAAATTCAAAAATTCAAAATATGGCGCCAACGGTCATCTTCTTCCTCATGACCTCCCTCCATGGCCGTTTTGCAAAACCTAACATATCTCTCTCAATACGTAATGGTTTTGACTTTTGTAAACACGAAAGTAGTGTATTTTTTAACAAGGATTTCAATGATATAAATTAATTACATTTATATTAAGTGTGGAGTGAGAAATCAAAAGATGAACATAAGAACCGTAATTTCTGCATGAACTCTATGAAATCCTATACACGATAGCTACAAAGCAATTGATTGAGGGGAAACACTCTACATAAGTGCAGAAACATGTTTGTAACTTGAAAACACATTTATGATGCATGGATCATAGAGTTTGAGAGTGTCAGGCTTACCTCGGCAAGAGGAAATCGAATCTTCAGTTGTAGGTGTTACAGAAGTGTTTTGATGATCTGGACAGCGTCCTTGGACCTCAAGTAGTGTGTTTGTAAGCTTGGAATGGATTGAAACAACCTGGAACTTGTTGTGGCACCTCAACTGCAACCTTGCCAAAAAGCTTGAGCAAATGGATGGTGACTTTGTGATTCTGGTGTTCCAGATGTGTTTTGAGGTTATGGATCACTTGTATATGACATATGTGAGGTGTTAGGATGGTTGGTTTGGATGGAATTGCTCTCTATTTGAAAATTCAAATGTGAGTTGTAAGAGAAGCAAATTCTGGTTTATAGAGTGATTTAAAGGAAAGCATGAGTGGTTATGATTTGGTGTACTTGAATTGATAAAAAAGAACCTCTATTTATAGTGGAGCAACTTTGTTTTGGGAGAAATAGTGATTGGAGGCTGGATCACTCCATTATCCATTGAACTTTGTCATGTAGCCAAAGTCTCCTCTAACCATTGACTTGAGTCAATCTTGCAGGCTATGAGTCTTCTGTTGCAAGGATAAGGCTTGACTCCTTTAGTGATCAATGACCCAGTCCAAGCCACCTCAATGTATCTCTGGAATGCCTTGAAACAAAATTGAAGTTTTTGGATTTGCAACATTGAATTTCACATGCCAAGGAATAGGATTTTTGACTTGGTGGCTTGGTGATCAGATCCCTCATCATTCAAGTTGATTTTGGACAGAAATGAAATGATGCAAGTGTCCAAAATTGGCTCAAGAAATCGTGGGAACCAAGTCATGTTTTCATGCCTTTGTGTGGGCAGGGTGAAAAATGATATTTTTGGAGGTTTGTAACTCCTTGCTTAAGTTGAACCATGGGAGGCTCTTGTACTTTTTGGAAAGCCCCAATAACATACTTCAACTTTGATGTTTAACTTTGGTCTTGAATCATCTTGGATCATAATGAAAAATGGCCTCAAAGTTGGTTAAAATGCAAAACAGATTCTGTTCAAAATCTCACTAAGTGTTGGAAAAATGGCAATTTTCATATTTTTGTGATTTTGATCAATCCATAACTCAAAATCCATGAGAATTTGGAATCTGTTGTAGTTGACAATCTTGAAGTATGTAATGAGAGCTTTCATTTGAGCTTTGGATGAAAGAAAAAGGTTACTTGGATCACAAGTTATGGTCTTGCAAAGTTGGGTATAAATCACTTTTTTTCATAACTTAGTGAAATTTCAAGTTTCTTATAGATGCCCCTTTTTTATCAGATGAATTTCAAACTTTGTGATCCTCTATGAAATCAAGTCCTTGACCTAATTCAAACCTAATGGATGGATTCCATAGGTGTTATAAAGTGTCTTGAATCAAATCCCAAGGTTTGGTATCATGTCTTGGTCAAAAGTCAAACACACATTTGATTTTTCATCAGAAAACCCTAATTGGTCCAGATGAATTTGAATCCTTGTACTGCTTATGAACCAAGTTCTTTGAGTTAACCCTATTTTGTAAATGGGTCAATATGAGGTATTGGAGGTCTTCAAAACACTTTTTGAGGTCTTGGCTCATGCCTTGCTCCAAAAGTCAACTTAGGGGTGAATTAGGTCAAGAAACCCTAATTCCTAATTTTTGATGAATGCCTCCCCTGAGGCTATTTTGAACTTGTCATTGGGTCCATGAGGTCCCTTTGAGCTTCTTGGATCATGTTTTGAAGTATTGGCTCATGCCCAGATGAAAATTTCTCTCTGGAGGCCTTGGTCAACCAAAACCCTAATTTGGTGACACTGATGATCTTGAGGCTTGATTTGCTTGAAGTGTTGCATTATCATGCTCAATTCTTGATGTGGGAGACCTCTTAATCCTTCATGGATGTTTGAGAGGCTTTGAAAAGTTGAGGATCATGTCCATTCTTGATTGATCCTTTGTCTAAGTACTCTGAGAGGGCTCAAAACCCTAATTCTTGGTTGGAGTGAATGCTCAACAATCTTTGAGAGGATTGATGAGGTATGAAGGTACATCCATATTGTGGTGATGATTTGCACAATGATGGGAAATCTTGTGGTCAAAATTTGGGGTATGACACAACTTATTAATCAGAATCTGAACTCTGATTAGAGGCAAAGTTAAGAAACGGAAAACACAATTCAACCCCCTTCTTGTGTATTTTTCTCACCTTCAGTAGGTATCAAAGCATGGTCTGTGCATAACACTTAACAATGGTGCAGATAATGATCCAATGAGAAAAATATGTCTGCTAAAGACTTTCCTTCAAGAAGGAGTTAAGAACCACATGAAAAATATTGGACTGCTAATCCTACCATATTCAAAGGATGACTCCACTGAATTTAAATTATCGAAAAAGCAAAATATATTTTTAATTCATTTGTCTTAATAAAGAGTTTTGATGAAGGTATATATAATACACCCTTGAGAAAGGTATTACTATAGAAGTTATTGGTGTAGGGATAATCAAAATTTGAAATGCATTCTAGTAGGTGCTCTATCTCATTCTGAGTATATCAAACTCATTGATATGTCTAATGCTCAAGACCATCTTTGTATCCTTGTGTTCTTATTTGAAGGAAATCAGGTAGAAGCTTATTAAGTTACACTTCATCTAATTTTTCAAGCAAATTATAAGAAGCCTGCTTGCTAGCGTTAAACCAAAAAGTCACATCTACTCAAGAAGCCAAAAGTTTGAGTAGATTGAGTCTTGAAGGTTTTAATAGCATTCTTCGAAGAAAAGAAATGGAATTAGATGATGAAAAGTTGTCAAACAGATCACCCTTCCTCAAGCCTCTTGAAGAAAATTCTTATGGAATGTTTGATGATGAGAAATTGACCTTCCCTATCAAAAGACTCTTTCAACTGGCTGAATGGAATGTGATATGTGTTGATAGAAGAGTAACTTCAGAAGCTTCTGAAATAATCTTATTTCAACTGATTTCCCAAATCTTAAGAACAACGAGAAATACTACCAGAAAAACCCAAAAAGAAAAATGTCAGAGATCTTAAAAGTCTATTCTAATGAAGATGGCATAGTTGAGGATTCAGAATATGATGAAGAAAGTAATCAGACATTGTTGGCCATTACTTCTTCTGAAGAACCAATCTCAATCCAGGAAAAAAATCAATTATTGAAGAGAAAGAGATAACTTCCAATCTATCTTGCTTCAATATTGATAATAAGGAGTCTGCATCTCATGATGATGTCTTAAGTGACTCCATTGCTCCTTTGGAAATTGAAGGCTATCATAGAATATGTGTTAAAGGAAAATTCTATGAGAAAACTTTCATTTCTTCTTCTATTTTTTGAAATACTATGACAGTGTTGTAAACTTTTTTTATGCCAATCTTTGATAGAAAACACTATCTGAATTTATGCTTGTCAAATTTCAAAGTCAAAAGATTTAATCCAAGATAATGAAATCAAAGAATCTACTAAGAACAAGATTTTGTTAATACCATTACTCATCCTAGACTCATACTCTGGAATGAATCATAGTACTGCTATCAGGTCAAGGCATAAAGTAAAAGAAATCCTGTTAAGACTGACATTTCTGGACTCATAGAAATATGAGTACCAATATCCAAATTTGTATTTGCTGTAGATATCACAAAAGAAAGGAGCAAGGTATCTTCCATGGTACTTGATCAAAGGTTGTTTATAACATTTAATGGAAGAAGAGCCTACATCTCAGACTTAAGTTCTAAAAGCATAGAGTTTGGTGAAGATAGTGGAATCATTGGTTTAAAAGCCAATGAATCAGAATCCTCTCAAAACAGTATTCAAATTCCATGGTCATATCTAAATACTCATCTGGAGCATGACCATGAAAACAAAAAAAAGGTATGTTCTTTACTTTCCTTGCAAAATTCTTGACTCAATGAAATTTTTATGTATGAGTTAATACAAAGTCTTAGTTAGATCTTAAGAGAAATTCTTTTACGAATCTTCAGAAATATTTAAAAACAAACTATGTTGTATTTGTCTATATTGAATATCTCATTAACTAGATGATGATCATATTTATGGAATCAGTACCTTTACCTTTTGTGATGATACTATTGCTAGTTAGTTGTCAAATAAACCAATTCAATATTCATTAATCAAGCATGACTCAAGTTCCAAGAGAAAAAGCTTGATTTTGAATAGAATATCAAGGACTGATGACTAACAAAAGATGTCTCACTCGAAGTCTAATTCTTCTAGACTCTGATGATAGATAACTTCTGAAAATTGTCAGCCTCTGAGATTCAGAAAAGGAATCTTTACTTCTGATAAAGCAGTTTAAGTAAAAATCTTTTTAAAATAACTCTGTTTACTTACAACTCCATAAAGTTGATTATCATCTAGTGGATGCAAGAAATCTGTTGGGTAAGAAGAACCTTAGGGTAATGATGTTTAATTTTTATATATATTTCTATTATATTTATCCCCTACCTTTGTGAAACATCATGTCGTGTCATCTTTCTGTTCTTCTGACAAGATTCTTATTCCTTTAGAGTCTTGTTCAGTTCTTTTCTTTCTATTTGTTTTCTTCTGTGTTGTTCAAACCAAACTTGAGATGAATTTTCTAGTCAATTGTCCTTTGAATCAACTAGTTGTCATCAATGAAAAGTTTGTGGATTTTGTTGAGTTGCTTAAGCTTGGTTTTAACTTTTGGAAGACTGTGTCTGAACAAGGTTTGAATGGATACTTTGATATGCTCTGTGGTTTTACTTATCCAAGTCTTGTCAAAGAGTTTTGGATTAATGCTTCCATTATTGAGCTATGTTTCGAGGGTGCTATTCTTTCCAAGGTTTCTGGTGTTTCTATAAGAGTAGCCTCCAAGATGATTGCTAATGTAATCAACTATGAGGAGATCAGAGAAATTCCAGGTACTCTTGTTTGGGAATACTATCTTCTTACTTGGAGTACTTTTTTGGATCCATCAAACATCTCTCAGGTCTCAAATCTTCTTAGTAATGCAATTATTTAGAATCAGATTCTGATCTCAAACTTGCTACCTAAGGACAAAGATCTGGACTTTGTGGACCTTATTGAAAAAGATTTGCTACTTCTTCTCAATTCAGACTTGCAGATTGATCTTCCTTAAGTTATGTTTGACTATCTGAAGGAGACTCTTTCATCTTTTCACAAGGGAAAGACATTCTTCATTCCTTATGGACGAGTTCTTTCAGAACTGTTGATCTAATAAGGGGTTATCATTAGTTCAGAGGTTGATTCTTCTAAAATCTGGAGAGAAAATCTTGAAGCTATCTATGAGAGTTTCTGATGTTTGATTTATACAAATATATGCCTTATAATTGTTAAACATCTTATATTAAGCAGTCTTGTTATTAAAAATTGTTCTTGTTCATGTTCATATTCTTGTTCAAGTTCATGTTTGTCTTAACTGTTATATATATATATATATATATATATATATATATATATATATATATATATATATATATATGTATGTATGTATGTATGTATGTACGTATGTATGTATATATATATATATATATACACACACACACACACACTCACACACACACACACACACACACACATATATATATATATATATATATATATATATATATATATATCATGTTGTTTAAGAGAATAATAAATAGGACTAAAACTAAAAAAAACATGCATCATTCTTATTGAAAGATTGGAAGCTGTTACATATTTTTTATAAATAAACATTCTAGATATTTGGATATGTCCTAAGGCATTTCCTAGGTTCATCTGACATATCCATATTGTTTAAATAATTTTCCTAATATTCTCGTGCAAACTCAACAGCCTCCTTCCTCAGAAGATTCCAGCATTTTGATCTAGAAGTCTTCTTTCTTATTTGTGTCTCAACAAAGGTTGTTGTAGAAGCATGTGCTTCTGAAGTTGTTTGCTTGCTTGTAGATCCTTTAGTTGCTGCATTCTTTGTGTTTGCTTGAGTTGTTGCATTTAGCATTGTTGTCTTTTTGAAATCTCTCTTTGTAACCCAAATTTGTTTCTGCTTATACATTTTTGTGTTAAAAAGATTAAGTGATTAAGGAAGTTAGTATGCTAAGGTTTTTAGAGTCTATTCATCAAATTACATTGAGTATTTATTGTTTTAATATTTATTAGTCAAATCAATCTTTTAACGTATGACTCTTGTAAATGTTATGTTAACAAGTTAATTTTTGGTTTTGTTTATCTTCATACTTCATTTATGCTTTTATCAAAAAATCATAGAGAAAAATTAAAAGATTGCACATGCAAAATAAGAAATGGTCATAATAGTTTTTCATTAATCAACTTAAAGGATTAAAAAAAGGGACTGGAAAGTACTAAGATTATAACTAATCTAATTCCTCCATTTCCTTGCGACCTATCCAGTTTCCCCAATCGACGTCAAGCTCATTTTCATTTACATCCTCATCCTCTGGCTTTTAGACAATCAACTCATAAAATATGTCATCTCTGATCTTCATCATCTTTTTCTTCTTCATTGATTTTTTCCTCGATTTCAAATCATCAGTTTATGGACCTTCTTCAGTAGGTCTCTAAGCAACTGAGGATGAAGCCCCGTCAAAAGATTTCGGTGTAGTGGACAAAGGACCAGTCACAGATGCTTCAGAGTCTACTGGATTCTAAAGACCTTGAGTCTCCAGATCATTAGCACTCTTTGAAACTTCTGTTATAACGAAGATGTTGGTGCTCTCAGTTGTTGTCTCCATGTTGTGTTGTAGGATGTTGATGAAAATGACCTATACTTCGGTTGCTTTTATAGTGAAGTCTAGATGACCCAAACGTCGGAATAAAATCCTTTTCTTGATTCTTGGAATTGTTACGACCAATAAAATAAAGATGCATTGTACAATTCTTTAATGATCTCTATTACTTGATTGTTTTCTCTTCCTTGGGAACTAGTCACGTAATGATGCTCTGTTACGCATTTATGACTGTAATTCTTTCCTTTTTTTCTTTTTATTCTTTTTGATGTGACAAAAGGGGGAGAAAAATGTAGTAGTATTTAATAAAGAATCTGAACCCTTCTAATTTAATGTTGTTCATTTATAATTTAATGTACTTTTAAATTTCTGTTATTTTGGTTATTTTTGGTTATTTTGCCCGGGTGATATATTTTAGTTTTCTTGAATATAAAACTAAGGGGGAGCTTACAAACCTCAACCTTGGACTATTAGACTCAGAGGGAGCTTGCAAACCTCAGACTCTGATGTTGCTTAGAAAATTAAAATATTTTTTCTTGAATATAGTACTTAGGGGGAGTTTACAGAACTCAACCTTGGATTATTAGACTCAGGGGGAGCTTACAAACCTCATACCCTGACGTTGCCAAGAAAATTATAACTGCCCAACATTGTTCTTTACATACTTATGTTTGTCATCATAAAAAATGGGGAGATTGTTAGAACAAGATTTGTTCGTGACATTTATCCTTTAAGTTTTTATGATAACAAATTATTGAAAGAACAAGGGTGTTATCTAATGTGTGTTCCAAGTATGCAGGTTCTAAAGCTTAAAGAGAATACTTTCAGATTTTGATATAAGGACGCACTTGAGAGAAGCTGAGTTACTAGCCTCGGGTGGTTCAGAATCTGAAGAACAATCTCTAAGTCATGTCTGGCGTAGACTCTGAAGTTGAAGGCCTCAGTATCAGAAGAGCAACATATTGTCTCTACACTTAGTAAATGTATCAGCTTCTAATGAACATTCAGAGTTAGAAATAAAACTAAATTTATTCATATAGCATAAAGCAAGTTGCATTGTCAAATCAGCTTATCAGCTAGAGTATATGTTTACAAGACTCAAGAAGAGTTTACATGTTTTACGGATATCTAATCTCAATGAATCTATAGTACAAGATTACATGGAAGACGCAATGGTTAAACATGTTACACAATGGAATAAGATCTTTTGGTGTATCTATCTTCAACGTCTGTTGTACTATGGAGAAACAAAGACACTTGTTCAAGTTATCTCTTCCAACGGCTAGTCTTCTACAACTGCTATATAAGTTGCTTAAGATTTAAACTAAATCTTCAACAAGGAACAAGAAGCATTAGAGAAGGAAAGCGAAGAAGGATACGAGTGTTTTACACTTCTATCTGGATGGAGGAATAACAAGATCAACAATAAGCAACACAATCGAGTATGCAGAAATTCTGTTATATGCTGTAAATTGTACAAAGCCTTAAGATTTCTTTGTTATGGTGATTACCACGTACCTCTGATTTTGTATCAAGTACATCTTGTTTTCTATTCTGCTAAACATATTATTTAGTATTTTAGATAAAGTCTCTTGCTATGTGCTTGAGCATCAAAGTCTCTTGCTGAGAAGCTTGAGCCAAGTAAATCTCCTGCTATGTGCTAGAGCATTAAAAGTCTTGATCAGTTGTTGATTGAGCAGAAAGTCTTAGACTATGAGTCTGAGCAGAAGCCTTTTACTTGAGATTGTGATCATAAGTCTTGGGTTCATGGAACCTGAGCAAGGAAGTCTTAGGCTTCGGTTTGAGTAAGGAAGTCTTGAGTCTGAGGGGCTTAAGCAAGAAGTCTTGGGTTCATGGAACCTAAGCAAGAATTCTTGTACTTGAGAGTCTAAGCATGAAGTCTTGGGCCTGAGGGGATTGAGCAAGGAAGTCTTGGGTTCGTGGAACCTAAGTAATAAGTATTGGACCTCAGGGGTTTAAGCATGAAGTCTTGGGATGAGGGTCTGAGCAAAGAAAAGTCTTATGCTTAAGTGCATAAGCAATTGTAATCATGATTTGATTATAGTGAAAGATCTCTTGCGTTGCAAGGGGACTGGACTACTCTCAGTTTGAGAGGAACCAGGATAAATTTGTGTGTTCTTTATCTTTTATTTGCTTCTATTAACATTTTACTGCAACGTATTAATTAGAATCTGAACATCAGTTTAAATTATGAACTCTGATCAGAGGCAAAGTTAAGAAATGAAAAACACAATTCAACCCCCCTTCTTGTGTATTTTTCTCACCTTCATATGCTTTGGAAGATTTCGTAGACTTTATTGATTTATATGTTCTCTGGTTATTCTAGGTCTTCTTCTTTAACCATTGGCTCATCCGACAATTTTCCTTGTTTTATGCAAACCTTTGGTTTTAAGTGGGTTTATTTGAAGGGTAATTTTATTTTTTCCATGGGATTGATAGCAAGGTAGTTTAGGGTAATGGAGCTTTTGAAGTTCTTAAATCCTAGGTCCCTCATAGGTGTAGGATGTTCCTTCAAAAGGTAGCTGCAAAGTTCTACCAAAATTATCCTTGTGGATATCTACTCCCACTCGTCTAACTGATGATCTCAAGGATGTTTCTATTATCTGTAATTTTGAATAAAATTCTCTTACAAGGTTCGGAAAGGTTCTATCGAGTATCTTTGTGAAGAATTCCTTTATAGAGGCTTGGCAGATTTGAGAGTATGGTTTGCAACTTCTATAAAGCTTGGCTCTATAAACCATGGTTGAATCACTTTCTTTCTAAGAATCACAATTTTCTCATCTTGATTTCTATTTATTATACCGGCAGTGAAGACATCTCTCTTTTGGGCACCTCCAGACTTAAGGCATGTGTCGCACCTCAAAAAATCGCTTAACCGAAGACACGACCCTCGCGTGAAAGGCGCGGAAAACAGTTCGACAGAGTCGCCACCGAACTTTATTTATCCCAAAAATAGGGAAAGGAAAATATCGAGAAAACCTTTAAGGAGGGATAAGAACATGGTCGTCGCAACCACATTCTGGGTTCGGGAGCCGGTTATGTGAGGGGAAGGTACGCGCACCCCCTCACGTCCGTTGTACTCAACGGGAACCTCTTGATTCGAATCGCGATACTCGCTAGCTAAGCTTATTTGTTTTCTCCTCTAAAATAAATGCGGAAAGATAAAGATAAAAGGAAAAGATACTAATGGGAAATGGGTGGTTTAAGGATAGAGTGCTTGGCAAGATCATCGCAATATTGTGCCTACGTATGCCCATTCGGACGAGAATGAGTAATCAGAGCAATCGTAGTTCGACTACAGGGTTTGACGGAAAAAGATGAAAGTGTGCATGCAAACGGGGAAAAAGAAAAAAAAGTGTGGACGCAAACGGGGGAAAAAGAAAAAGTGTGGAAAAGGGGAAAAAGATGGTAATGTGCTCGCTAAGATCATCGCAATCTTGTGCCTAATTATCTTTACTCGGACGAGAATAAAGAATCAGAGCAGTCGTAGTTCGTGGTATGCCCACGAAACAAGGGAGTTGGTTGATTTTTAAAAGAGGCGCCAATTGCTCACACACGAGTAAGAGAACTCGAACCCAAACAATCGAAGAGAGATCAAAGACTTGAACCCCCATTTTTCGCCTTAAAAGAGTTACGATAGTTGTTAATTGTTTTTGAAGTTTATTATGAAAATCTGCTTGACGTTGGATCAAGGGTTTATTGTGTGCGCTTGATTAATTTGAAAAGGAATTGATTTGTTAAAAGAAGAGGCATCAATTGCTTACACACGAGTAAGAGAACTCGCACCCAAACAATCGAAGGAAGATCAAAGATTTGAACCCCTATTTTTCACCTTAAAAGAGTTGCGATAGTTGTTAGTTGTTTTTGAAGTTTGATTAAGAAAATCTGCTTGATCAAGGGTTTATTTGTAAATGGAAAGAGTTTGGTTTGAAAAGACTTTGGCTTTGAGGTTGATTTGAAAATGGGCTCGACGACGAATCGAGAGTTTGGTTGAAAAGGGTTCGTTTGAAAATGGCTCGACGACGAATCGAAGATTTGGTTGGAAAAAAGGTTTGTTTGAAAATGGCTCGACGACGAATCGAGAATTAGTTTGAAAATGAGTTGCCTATGCTAGTCCCTAGGGGTGCTCCTAGTAAACAAACCACAATCAAAAGAAAACTAAATGCGTACATCGGAATGGGGGAGCGGGGGTACATGTAAATTACAAGGGATGACATGAAATAAAGGATCTCGTTGTAAGGTAGCCCAAGAGAAAGCCGTGTGTGTGCAAAGTGTCCTAAACTAAGCCTTGATCGAAAATCGCCAAGCAACTAACAGTCCATCAATTATTATTTTAGGGTTTCGATATTTTTAGTGTTTTTGATTAATGGTGAACAAATGAAAAATGGTTAGATAAATATGAATATGGATATGAACAATGATAAGATTATGAATAATATAATCGAGATAATATGAACAAGGTATAATATTGACATAACATTAAAGTTGGTCTCGTCTTAATCACGATTTAATTGATAAATTAATAATCGACGACTTTTGACATTCATTGACCAAAAGTGAAAATAAAAGAATATAAAGTGACAATTAAGAAATTAAATCGAAAATATGAATACAAAGCATAAAGGCCTCACCTTTATCGAGATTTAATCGAGAAATCGATAAATCAATCGATATTTAGTTTTCATGGACCCAAAATGAATAAAAATAATTGAAATGAAATAAAATCGAAAATGACAAGAAAAATAATAAAGGTCTCACCTTTATCGAGATTAAGTCGAGAAATCGACAAATCGTCGATGTTTGGTTTTCATTGACCCAAAATAAATGAATAAAAATAAAATAATGAAATACATTGAAATAAAAAATAAATAGGCCTCATATATATCAAAATTCCATTGGTTTGAAAAAACCAATTAAACCATGAGTATTGTTAGATCATTTGCCCCTAGATCGAAATAGAATTGAAAACTTAACAAAAATAAATTGAGAAAACCTAACAATAATTAGATTAAAACAACATATTGACAAAAACTTAGAACATTAAACTAAAGAAAAAAAGGGGGGTTAGCAAATGAAGGGAATGTGTGAAGTAGGAATCATTTGGGCTGGAAATGGGGCGCCGTAAGCCCATCATCCTAAAAACCAAAAATAAAATAAAACAAAAACAATGAAAAAAGGAAAGGCATGGTAACGTTCAGAATCACTCATAGTCAGATCTTCTTCAAAATGAAAAAGTATCAACCAAAATATGTTCATAAGACAAAGTTAACCACAATGTGGTCAATGAAAACAACAACTCACGCAACAAATCCGACCCTTACTTCCGTCGATCTCACCCTCCGTTTCGCTCGCTCAATCTGGTTCGGTTTCCGCTCACGATTTTGTTTCATTTCACTCTTTCATCTCCATCTCTCTTCTACTCATTTTCGATCTGGTTTTCTGGGTTTTGAAATGATGAGTTTTGTGGTTGGATTTTCTAGATGTGTTTTGGTGGTTTGTTGTGAAGATTTTGTTGTTGGGTTGTTGTTGTTTATGAAGGTTGAAAGAGATTTAATGGAGGAAAAGTTTGAAGGTTGTTCTGTTATTGAAGAAGAAGGAGACGAAGGTTTTGTTGGATGCTTTGGTTCGTGAAATTTTGAAGGTAGGTGTGTTTTTATGAATGTGTTTACGCAGAGAAGGGAGAAAGTAGGAGGAAGGTTGTTGTTGTTGCAAATCGAAAAAAAAGAAGTAAGGTTGTGTTGTATGGTGGAGGTGGGTGGAAGGTTTGTGAGGGTTGAAGGTGAGATCTAGTGGCGGCTGGGTTTTTTTTTCTGAGTGAGAATGAGAGAGGTTTTATAGAGGAGAATGAGGATTTGATTGTGGAAAGAGTGGAAAGGATTGTGTCGAATATGCTGCTATGCATTTTTGAAAATTTTGTTTTCGGGTTATTTGGGATGTCCTGGTTTTGTGCGTTAGTTGTGTGAATGATATGCAGGGGTGGGGCGGTAATTTGTGGTTTGGCTAGTACGTGAACCACTCACAGTTTTTTTTTTTTTGCGTTCAAATTATGCGGTTTTTGGAATTTGTTTTGTAGTTTTGATGAAATTAAATATTGATGTGTGAAGGTTTTTGTGTGTAACGGCTTGGTGGTCATTTGTACATAACTTCTTTTTTTTTTTTTTTTTGCAGGTAATAATATGGTGTGGTCAAGATATAGTACATGGGCTTTTATAAAAATGATGAACAATGGGCCTTTGGAAAGAAAAGAATATGGATGTGTAATATACAAAAAATGGTGATTTGGATTTTTGAATTTTGTTTAAAATGAACATTGAACATAGGATTTGAAAAACTAGATATTAAATTATTTGGATAATGGCATGTGAAAATAAAATGGTTTTGAAATGGATAGAAAAAATGGATAACTTAAAATAAGGAAATTGGATAATGGAATTGGGTAATTGAAAAATGGATATGGAAATAAATGGATATGGATGGATAATTTTGGGAATTAGTTTTGGATATGAAATTTAAATGAATATGGAAATGGTTATTTAATTGGATTAGGACTAAAATGGTTAAATATATATATGGATAAAAATTAAAGGAGAGATGAAGTTGAAGACAACATACTTTTGGATTTTTTCTGAATAATTGTTAGTGGGTGGATGTACAGATGAAAATCATACACAAGTAGGACAAATTTGGGGTATGACAGATGCCCCTATCTAATTGGCTTAAACCGAGTAGGATGAACTGCTACGGAGTTCAGTCTTTCGAGGTAGAAGACAAATAGATATAAAGAAGACCACAAATTTGTCCGAAAAGAAAGAAAAGGGATTGAGAAGTTGAAATACGAGAATTCTGACACCAAAAGGATGACAGACCTATCACCAAAAGGATGATAGTGAACACGCACACAGACCCTTCCACCAAAAGGATGAAAATGAGGTCAAAGCCTGCTATTACCAAAAGGATAATAGGGCATACACGCACACAGACCCTTCCACCAAAAGGATGGAAATGAGGTCAAAGCCTGCTATTATCCACGAGATAATAGGGCACACACACACAGACCCTTCCACCAAAAGGATGAAAATGGGGTCAAAGCCTTCTATTACCAAAAGGATAATAGGGCACACACGCACACAGACCCTTCCACCAAAAGGATGCAAATGAGGTCAAAGCCTGCTATTACCGACGAGATAATAGGGCACACACACACACACCGACCCTCCCACCAAAAGGATGAAAATGGGGTCAAAGCCTGCTATTACCAAAAGGATAATAGGGCACACACGCACACAGACCCTTCCACCAAAAGGATGGAAATGAGGTCAAAGCCTGCTATTACCGACGAGATAATAGGGCACACACACACACACAAACCCTTCCACCAAAAGGATGAAAATGGGGTCAAAGCCTGCTATTACCAAAAGGATAATAGGGCAGATACACAGCCTGCTACTACCAAAAGGATAGTAGGGCACACACACAGCCTGCTACTACCAAAAGGATAGTATGGCACACAACACAGCCTACTATTACCAAAAGGATAATAGGGAACACACACAATGGCTGTCACTCACCAAAAGGATGACACACAGGCCAAGGATGACGGATCAAAACAAGCTACTACCACCAAAAGGATGATAGGAATTTCTTATTTGTGAGGACCAACACCAAAAGGATGAAGGTTAAATTGAAATGACATGGTTTCGGCTATCACCAAAAGGATGATAGAAAAGCTTTTATTTGAGGGTTACCAACACCAAAAGGATGGAGGTTGAATTGAGTTGACTGGCTTTGGCTATCACCAAAAGGATGATAGAAAAGTTTTTATTTGAGGGTTACCAACACCAAAAGGATGCAAGTTGAATTGAGTTGACTGGCTTTGGCTATCACCAAAAGGATGATAGTAATGTAATTGACAAAAGGTCAAGTTTGCTGGGGATGTGATGAGATTTATTTGGAGACATCAACAAAAGGTTGAAGTAAAGAATTCAATGAGGAAAGCCCACGAAAAGGAAAAGGAAACAGTGAAAAATGGAGAAGGTAACCCGCCAAGATCTACGCAATCTTGTGCCTACGTATCTTTACTCGGACTAGAATAAAGAATCAGGGTAGTCGTAGTTCGACTTGAAGAAAATATTCAATGAGGAACGCCCACTGACTCGGAGGAATGTTTGGAGATCACAGCTTTATCAACAAAAGATTGAAGATTTCATGAGGAACGCCCATGAACTTAAAGGAGATGCCCCTGACTGGGCTGAAGATTGCTTTGCAGTCTTGAGATTGATCCTGGATCTTGACATGCACATGTACGAATGCTTAATTTTGTAATGATGTGCAATGCAAATGTTGACGCGCGGAGATGCAAGTGCTGGGGAAGTATGGTATAGTGCAAATGATGTTGAATGCAATGCGTATGATGCGTATGATGCATATGATTGCAGACGGGTGATTGGATATGTTTGGAGGAGCGCCAGCATGGTGGACTTTTGGTAGTTGCCAATGCGGATTGGACTTTTGGGCAGTGGGAGGGATTTGATTTCCTCGACACTCAGTTTGTTGAAGAAGCCATGATTGAAGCAGACGAAGATGCTCTTGAAGCCTCAAGTTTGGTCACTCGATTATAAGTCATTTCTGAGAAGACCATGACTCTATGCTTGAGGGTTAGGGTTGCCTGAAAATACAGAGGGATATCCCTTCTGCGATGGGTCTTACCCCAGTCTGAATATGGTAATGGTTTGCCCCTGATTAACCAATTTTGAATCAGTCTGATCTTTGGAGGTTGAGCCTTGATGTGCTTTGATATGAATTGCCCCTGATTGAGCGGTTGAGGGATTTGCGCCAGCCTGAGGGTTATGAGGGAGTCTTGCTTCGGGTTGGCACCACTGAAAATTCAAGTTCCTCTTCGATTGCCCCTTGCTGGAATTGTCTTGATGTCCAACACTGATTTGTAATTAAAATTGCTCATTCACAAATGGTAATCTTAATACAATGCTCATGCAAGTTTTGAAAAAGAGTTGTTTATTAGAGTGTGGTGATAGTGAGACGAATGGACCGTTAGTCCAAACGTGTGCTGATTTTGATGGTGTGAAAGATATAGCAAGGAGAATGACACCAATGCTGAAGATTAGCAAATATGGGGAGTCAGTTTACGCAACCTTGCGATAGTTTGCTCTCAGAATAAACCTCGCCTCAATTAGGTCTTTCGAGGGTTGTAACGTGGTCTGGTTCGTGGTTTAAGAAACAAAGGATATAAGGCTCAAAATTTGGTTTGTACCCACCCCTTCTTCGTGATGATCTCCAGTCCTACATTCAGTTAATTCTACACATGTTTGTCTTCCAAAAGGGTTAACAGTGTAAGTGGGATGATTCAAGGTATGCTCAAAATGGCAGTCACCTTTATTTTGTTTTTGATGGATGTCAGTGGCCCTTTGGTTTTGATTTGGTGGTCACTGGCTCTTATTTTGTTGTTGTTGAGGATTCGGGGGCCTCTTTTGATTTTGCTTTTGATCCCTATCTTTTGCATGGACTGATTTCGCTTGTCGAGTCCATCAGGGTTGCCTTGATTTTTGCCTAAGTCTCCTTTGAGGTGCTCGACTTAGCAGGCTTTTGATTTTTTTGATTGATTTTTTTTTTGTCCCTATATTTTGCATGGATTGGTTTTGCTTGTCGAGTCCATCAGGGTTGCCTTGATTTTTGCCTAAGTCTCCTTTGAGGTGCTTGACTTAGCAGGCTTTTGATTGATTTTTTTGGTTTTTGTTGGAGGGTTGTGACTGCCAAGTCTTTGATGAACAACCGTCATGTCTTTTGGATTTTGCTTTGTGACTTGAGTACGTAATTGGATTAGCTAAACACTACCCTGCCCCAGGTTGAGTGTAAGGGTTTGAATATCCGAAGGAAGCTGCTACTTCTAGGCTCGAAGTGGTTTACTAGGGATTAACTCCTTGTCTCTCCAGTGTTTGGGGATTTGAATCAATGCCTGTACATCCTTGGCAGGATTCCATCCGAAAGCATACCATCAGCAATTATGGGTATCTCGTTTTCGTCATCCTCCCTCCAATCATTGCTAAGCGATAGTTGATAAAGAGAGTGAAGTGGAAATAAATGTGTCGGTGTTTTGCAATAACAGGAAAAAATGAGTGAATACGACATAACTGGTTCAAAACATGCATAATCACTACATTAAGAAAACCAAATACAAACGGCAATGTTCAAAGCATACAGTACTTAAACAAATAAAGACAAAATAACAAGAATGCAAAATGATGGGATGGCAACATAACTGCCTTCTTCGGGGAGAACTTGACTTGATTCGACTTGACTAGATGCTGGCACTAGCGTGGCGGCGGCATAGGGTTGTGGATGACGTTTGGAGCCCTCCCATTGAACATGAGAAACTTTGAGTCGATCATGTCTTGAACCTTGTGTTTGAAAGCTCTGCAGTCCTCGATCGTATGCCCTGGAGCGCCCTTATGATACTCGCAATGAGCATTAGCATCATAGTCTGGAGGAATGACAGTTGGAGGAGCTAGGTCCCTCAGAGCGATTGCCTTCTTTTCTGTCAATTGAGCAAAGATTTGAGCATATGATGTTGGCAGACGTCAAAGTCTCTATCTGACCTCCTTGTCCTCTGCTGATTAGGCTGACGTTGTTGAGCAGCTCTCTATTGTTGATGTTGAGGAGGATACTGATACCCCTGCTGGTTGTATGATTGTTGCTGAGGAATCTATTACTGAGGCATTGGAGTTTGAACAGCTTGAACAGTTGTCTGATAAGGCATTGGAGCGTATTACGCAGCAGTAACATATGGATACTGGAAGTATGGCATTTGATAAGGCATTGGAGCTGGAGCTTGTGGAGCTTTCCCTTCTGAGCATAGACAGCATTTATTTCTCCCTCTTTCTTTTTGAATCCATTGTTGAAAGGTTTCTTGGCTTGAGACTGGCTGCTAGAACCTCCTTGGATATTTTCGCTCTTCAGACCCTCTTCGATTCTCTCACCGACAATCACCAAATCAGAGAATCCGGCAGAAACATTACCAATCAACTTCTCATAGTATTGGCCTTGCAAAGTACCCATGAAGATGTCAATCAGTTCACGGTCAACCAGAGGTGGATGCACCCTTGCAGCTAGCTCTCTCCAGCGTTGCGCGTACTCCTTAAAGGATTTGTTGTCCTTTTGATCCATACTCTAAAATTGAGTACGATTCGGAGCAAGGTCAGTGTTGTACTTGTATTGCTTGACAAATGCATCAGCTAGATCATCCCAAGTGCGCACATTTCTACGCTCCAGCTGCATGTACCATTCGAGTGATGCCCCAGACAAGCTGTCTTGGAAGCAATGGATCATCAGCTTTTCATCTTTGGCATGGGCAGCCATCTTGCGGCAGTACATCCTTAGATGCATGTGGGTACAACTGAGACCTTTGTACTTCGGGAATTCCTGTACCTTGAACTTGGGAGGAATGACAACATCTGGCACCAAGCACATTTCCAGAGCGTTCAGAGATTTTGAGTTGCGCCCCTCCATGACTCGGAGTTTTTCAGCTAGGTCGCGACACATTTTGATGGCTTTAGAATCCTGAGCAGCAGTAGGATTGACAATTGGGATAGCAGCATGGTAGTTCTGTACCTCATCATACTGATCCACCAGATTTTCTTCGGCATGAGGAATAGGAACCTGAGTGACAACAGGTTGGGCTTGCGGAATAGCACCAACAGCGACTCCAGATGTTGGAGGTGGTTGAGAAATGGCTCCTTCAGTGGCAGGAGTGAAGTTCATTGGTATCCCATAATTGATAGGGTTGGGAACAGGAACTGAGAGCCTTGAGGGTGACCCTTGAACAGGCACAGTGTTGTTGGTAGCAGCGGCTTCACGCAGTTCTTCTTCTCTTCTGGCCATCATGATGGCTTCAAGAATCTGATCAATCTTTCCCTTCATAGAGTCCAATTCTTCTCTGAAGGTGGCTTGCTCTTGTTGCATCTGCTCCATCATATGTCTTGTGTTGGCTCGAGTTGCGTACTGGTGTCGAGGAATCAGCTTGATTTACTGGAGGAGGAAGGAAGTTGAAGTGAGATTCTGAGGTTGAAAATGCAATGCAAGATGCATAACAGATGCAATACAATGCAATGCGATGACATAAGATGCAATGCAAGATGCAAAATCCAGGATCGCAGGATCAAACAGCTTCAAACAGTTCTGAGGTTGGCCGGGGATGACGGGTCAAGAACCACAGCTAGGATCAAGAAAGCCCACGGGTAGGTTTCTAAAACGGGTAGGTGCCTAGAGTTATGGATACATTTTGAAAACATTATAACCAAGACGAAGAGACATCCGACTATAATATCCTCAAAATAATCTCGTCTAGGTGAGGTCTTCATTTCTTCCCCACGAGAAAGTTTCCTCGGAGGCGCCCACTACACAACCATCGACACATGGGTTCTAAATAGGGTTCTCAGAATCCTAGATCGAGGTCGAAAATATTACTGTCAGGAAGTAATACGTTCAAGGGATCTCATCTGATTGGGGCATTCACATTAACTCACATAGAATTAACACTACCAACCACCATGGGTAAATTGGGTTAATGGTCCTTGGGATCGACGACCCACCTCGAAAGTATTACCACCATGGCAAAGATTCACCACAACAATAATATCTCCAAGGGAATCTACTCCAAGCAGTGGTTTTCGCTTTAACTCACGCGGAAGAGACCACGCAAGCCTACACTACACAACCACCATCCTAATCCTAGGGTTTTTCTTGACTCTGGTATAGAGCCATCTCACAAAGTTCCCAATGTCAGAACAACCCAACAAAGTCACAAAAAGGTAACACATATAAGGAAATAGGAAAGCAAGTAAATAAGCAAACGAGAAGAAAATAAACAAACGAAACTAACGAGCTAACGATTAGAATCAAGATAGGCTTGACTCTCTCTTGCATGGAACAAATCATAATTCCCCAGCAGAGTCGCCATCTGTCGTACCTCGAAAAATCTCTTAATCAAATACATGACCCTCGCGCGAAAGGCGCAGAAAACAGTTCGACAGAGTCGCCACCGAACTTTATTTATGCCAAAAATAGGGAAAGGAAAATATCAAGAAAACCTTTAAGGAGGGATAAGAACATGGTCGTCGCAACCATATTCTGGGTTCGAGAGTCGGTTACGTGAGGGGAAGGTACGCGCACCCCCTCCCGTCCGTTGTACTCAACGGGAACCTCTTGATTCGAATCGCGATACTCGCTAGCTAAGCTTATTTGTTTTCTTCTCTAAAATAAATGCGAAAAGATAAAGATAAAAGGAAAAGATACTAATGGGAAATGGGTGGTTTAAGGATAGAATGCTCGGCAAGATCATCGCAATCTTGTGCCTACGTATGCCCATTCGGACGAGAATGAGTAATCAGAGCAATCGTAGTTCGACTACTTCCTGTAGCGAGCGATTTTGGATGCGGTTCTTAAGCGCTGGTCACTCTCTGCGGTTGAGCTTAAACTACAGGTCGATTCATTTTTTATCCTATTAAAGCTGATGAAGGAAGGGAAATAGATGTCTCCAATTAACCCTGCTTTGCATACTGAGTTTAAACAGCGGTCTGTTAGGTTACGGATGCTGTCAATGTGGGGGGCCTTTGTACTGGTTATTTGTATTTTCGCCAATACTGTTTTCTTCTTCTTTTTTATCTAGACAGAGGGTTTCTGGCGGGGAACAAGGATTAGGATGTTTGGACTGATGTTTTTGAATTACTGCTTTTGATTGATGGAGATATGGGATTTGGGTTTTTGTTTAGTGTGCTCGCTAAGATTTTTCTTTCAATCTTATGCCTACATATTCCCGTTTATCCAAAACATGGAAATCAGAGCGTTCGTAGTTCCTCTTATTCTATGGGAGGAAATGGGTGTTTTGGTGTCTTGTTCAAAGCCCAAGACGTGAAGCGAAAGGTGGTTTGTATCTTGTTCAAAGCCCAAGATGTGAAGCTGAAAGGTCTATTTGTATCTTGTTCAAAGCCCAAGATATGAAGCTGAAAGGGTAGACTTTAGAGAGAATTTGTCATCTCTAAAGAGGGGTTTGTCTGTTACGATTGTTTTATAAAGGAGAATTACTTTAACCGGGATTTGTTAATCCGGCAATGCCATAATTTCCTTTATAGGGGATTTTAACTTGAAGGATAAGACTTTAACTCAGTGTAGAGCAATGCTATCTTTCCTTAGGAATTTCTCATGCTAAAAGAGGGACAGTGGCATGGATGTAGATGATCCAGAGGCTTGCCGCTTATAGCGATTAGATGAAAGGGGAAGGAGTTGTTGATGTTTGTGTACTGTGAACGAGGAACAACTTTGATGCTAAAAGGTTAATTGGATTAACCAGTGGTTTTCTTATATAAAGCCTAAGAGGAGGCTAATATGTGTCTCGTACAAAGCCCGAGAGAGAGGCTAAAAGGTTTTGGCCCGATGATGGAGTCTTTTGGTATCTCATATAAAGCCCGAGATGAAGGCTATTTGACTCAACAAGAGAGTTTTTTATATCTCGTACGAAGCCCGAGATGAAAGCTAAAATTTGTTTGGCTCAATAAGAACCTTTTTGTATCTCGTATAAAGCCCGAGATGGAGGCAAAAGGGGTGATTGACTCGACGAGGGAGTCTCTTATGTGTCTCGTACAAAGCCCGAGAGAGAGGCTAAATGTTGTTTGACTCCGCTGAGGAGGATCATTGTACAAAGCCCAAGAGGAGGCTAACTTCACTGGAGAAGGATCATTATACAAAGCCTAAGAGGAGGCTATGGTAACTGTTTCAGTTAAGTGACAGGTCCAGTATACTGATTTTAAAGAGAAAATCAGTTCTTATATGAGCAATACTTTACTCATGGATTTGATTCAAGGGTCCGGGTTATTCCTGTTCTTTAAGGAAGCGGGAAATCCGAAGGGTATTGAGACTGTCCGAGTCTACGGGGTTTTCTTCCTATTTAACGAAGGGGTCACTTGAGAATGTCTTTGAGACTCAAGGAAATTAGACCGTCCAAGTCGAGGGTTTTATCTTTTGTACTGTGCTTTGAGAAACAGTAGTAGACTCTATGAAAGGACTGTTCTATGCAAATGACTAAGTTCTATTCCTATACCTCTAGGAGGTCGTCGGGACAATTTGTACGAAGCCCAAGAGGAGGCTGGAAACTTTTAAGAAGCCGACGGGTCCTTGTACTAAGCCCAAGAGAAGGCTATCATTCCCGGAGGAAGAGATCATTATACGAAGCCTAAGAGGAGGCTGTGAATACTTCTAAGAAGCCGTAGGGTCCTTGTACTAAGCCCAAGAGGAGGCGGGATTGCTTTTAGGAAGCCTGTGGGTCTTTGTACGATGCCCAAGAGGAGGCTGATGCTTTTAAGAAGCCCGTGGGTCCCTAAACCCCGAGAAATTCAAGGCAATGCTATTCACCGAGAATAGATCAAAGTCAGGAAAGTTCGAGAATTTGGAAGAAACTCAAGAGATGCCATTCACGGAGAAGAGATCATCTCTGGGGAATAGAGTTCCTTTGACAACTTCTATGGGTGACAGTCTATGAAAGGGTTCACAGAGAATGCTGCCTTTCATATCTCCATATTGTTTAACCCCAAGAGGAGGGAAGACTGTGTCTGGTAATCCTATGGGGATCTAGTTTAGACTATTTCTAAGAGTGATCAACGGGCTTAATGCTAGACGTAGTTGCCGGGGAAACTCTAAATATCTATACTATTATTACACAGTTGATATGAGTTTATGAAAGAAGACTTACAGCGAAACAGCCCCACAATACAGTTATATGTATATGAAAGCAGTAAATGAAAGCAATAACCACTTACTCGGTTGTAGAGCTTCCATGCTGTTTGGTTAGTTGTTCAACAAAGAAAGATTGAAAACAACAGTATATTCAAAATCAAAGGAGAAAGTGCTTTGAAAAAGAAAGATTTGTGGCTTACAGCTCAAGGAGAGGCCCAGGGTTTTATCAGTGAGCGCACTGTTTGAATTTGTACAGAGGGACTTATACAAGTGACTGAGGCCCAAAAATTGTTTTCTGTACAAAGGGATGGGTCTTACACTCTCTCAAGAGGCCCAAAAGGTTTAAAGAAAAAGAGTGGGGCTTATAACACGAGGGTAGGCCCAATTGATTTTTCCGTTTAAAATGGCGATCGCGCCGAGGTTTTCTTTTAACGCAGAGGGGCTTATACAATATCTGAGGCCCAAAATTGTTTTGGTTAAAAGGGGGTTGGGTCTTACACTCTATTAGAGGCCCAAAAAATTTTGAATGGGTCTTATAGCTCGAGGAGAGGCCCAAAAGGTTA
The DNA here is from genome assembly GCA_022829125.1 of Lathyrus tuberosus. Lineage (NCBI taxonomy): Eukaryota > Viridiplantae > Streptophyta > Magnoliopsida > Fabales > Fabaceae > Lathyrus > Lathyrus tuberosus. The sequence goes on from JALAZF010000136.1 coordinate 12,741,546, forward strand.
TTTTTCAAAAGGCGACGATCGCGCCGTTTGTTTTTTACGGTATCGGGACTTATACAATACACTGAGGCCCAAAGTGATTTTGTCAAAAAAAGGATTGGGTCTTACACTCTATTAGAGGCCCATGAGTGTTTGACAATGATTTCTTTTGAGTGAAAATCAAAGAAACCCTAATTTTATTCTTTAAAAATAAATATTTAAAGAAAATCAATGAAAAATACCAAATAGGTTTGAATAAACCACTTGTGATTTTTGTTTAAGGTTTAAAAAAATGAGGTATAAATCACAAGAGATATTAAAACTCATTTGGTCTTGATTTTTCAAGATGAATATTCATTTTAAAATGCTTAAAAACAAATAAAAATGAATTTATTCACAAAAATACTAATTATATTAAATAAATAATACAAACTTAATTTTTTTGTGGAATAAAATGTTTCAACATTTTTGTGATTTTTTTGCAAAAAGAACCAATAAAAAATAATTAAAATTGAAAGAGTTATTAATTTTCCAAATAATTAACAAAACATGAAAATAGTGGGAAAAATAGCAAAATGTGAAAAAACCACAAAATGGCATGGGTGGGGTTTGAACCCACGACCTCAAGCATACAAGGCGCGCGCCTTACCACTGGGGTGGTGATACATCCATTGTTTGAAACAAACCAACAAATACACAAGTCATGCCTTGGTTTTGGCTTGCCCAAGGCAAGTTTTGGCTCAAAAACGTGAAGGTTATAACTTTCTCAATTCTTAATGGTTTGAGACAAAATTTATATGCATCTGGGCCAGAATTTCATAAGGAATCTAATGGTGGTGGTAGTTTTTTCAGATCACACTCCCTCCTCAAAACCCGATGGTGGTTTTGAAAATGACCTATAAATGCATTTTCTATGCTACAACTTGGTACAAGCATGGATTACATGGTGAATTAGCTCAAACACAACATATATGACATGTATGAGATGTTTATGATTAATGGACTTCAAATGCACACATGTTTTGGTGAGTGCAAGTTGAGAGGCTTACCTTTCTTTGAGATTTTGGAGGTTTCTCTACAATCTGCCAACCCTCTTGCTCCAGATATGATTTTATGCTTTGAACCACCTCAAATGATCCCTTGGATGCTTTTAGGATGATTGGAATCAGCTGGTACCTGCAAAAACACAAACTGTCCCTTTCTTGGTTAAAAGTGACCAAAATAGCAACTCCCTCAAATGGTGTTCCAGATGGTGGGAACCATTTGGGACAGTTCAAGGATGATATTTGGAATGTGTTTGAGGTTTTATCTGGTTTGGAAAGTGACTGAATCAAGACATGGCTTGAAAAATGCAAAAAAGTGCTATTTTGAGGTTTTGAGAGGTGACTTTGTGATGTTGTGATTATAGGTCACTTTTGATGGTTTGCACAGCTTACATATGATATATATGAGGTGTGTGTGTGATTAGTTTGGGTGGAATTTCTCTATAGCTCAAAAACTCAGAATTACTTGCTTTGGAAGGCAAGTTTGAGGTGAAAGAAGAGATTTTGAGGAAAGCATCTATTTGATGGCTTTGGTGTACTCAAACTGAACACAATTGAGCTCTATTTATAGTAGAGCAAGTTTGTTTTGGGATCCACAGTGAATGGCAACTGCAGCAGGTGTTTGTTCAATGTTGGCCAATGGAAATGCAAGTCACCTCTAGCCATTGACTAGAGGTTAGGGCACAGGGCTGTGGTTCCCTTGGTCTTGGATAAGTCTTGACTGATTTCAGATGAGAATGGCTCAGTCCATGCCACCTTGATGCTTCCATTGAATGCTTCAATCCAAATTTGGAGTCTTGTCCCTATTTTGGCCATTATAGGTTCAACATGCTATTTCTTGTTCCATGGACTTTGGAGGCTTGGCTCAGTGATTGTCCCCTTTAGATTCAATCCTCAGATGTATCCAAGTGGATAGGAGCATTTGAATTTGGCTGATTTTGGCAAATCGAGCAAAATTGCAAATTCTGCCTTGCCTTGACAGATTTCAGCAAGGCAACTTGCCAATGTCATATCTCATGGTGTAAGTTGAATTTGGTAATGCTCTTGACCATTTTGGAAAGCCCTTACATGATACAACAACTGTTTGAACATGTTTGGTTTTGATCTCTTTTGAATCCAAGTGAAAAATCCCCCTACATTTGGCAAAAAGTGAAGACAGATTTGGACTTAGTGAAAATTTCACTAAGTGTTGGAAAAAGTGATATTCTCACTTTTCAGCCACTTTGATCACTCCATAACTCAAAATCCTTAATGAATTGGACTTAGGTCTAGTTGAAGTTTTTGTAGAGGGTAATGAGGGCTACAAATCCATCTTTGGATGAGAAAAAATGGCCTTGTGATTTAGGAGTTATGATCCTCCAAAGTTGGTACCCTTGTCACTTTATTTTTAACTTAGAAAATTTTCTAAGTTTTTATGGTTACCCCTTTTACAAGTTATCCAACTTTTCTTGATTTTTATTGATGAATGATGATTCAAATCATACATTAACATCATTTTAGGGTTAAAAATCCATTTTGGTGAAAAATCTCAAAAAGTCAAAGTTGACTTTTGTGCACAGTTGACTTTTTATCAGATGAATTCCAAACTGTGCAATTCTTCAGGAAAACATGTCCTTGACCTAAATAAAACTTGATGGACATGTTCCATGGGTGTCATAGGGTATATTGATTCATGTCATAGGGCTTGGGAGCATGTCCTGGTCAAAAGTCAAAGTTACAGTTGACTTTTCCCTTAAAACCCTAATTGTGGTGCAGATGAAATTGAGACTTGTTGCTCAAATTTCTTGGATTAATCCATTGTTCCAAATGGATCAATATAGTTCATTAGAGACCCTCAAACCGTATCTTGAGGTCTTGGCTCATGGTTTGTCCCAAAAGTCAACTTAGGGGTGAATTAGGTCAAGAAACCCTAATTCCTGATTTTTGATAAATGCATCCCCTAAGGCAAAATTAACTTGATGAATGGGTCCATGAGGTTCCATGGAGTATAATAGGTTGTGTTTTGGATCTTTGGCTTGTGTCCAGATGAAAATTTTCATCTGGAGGCCCTGGTCGACCAAAACCCTAATTTGGTGATACTGGCGATCTTGAGACTTGATCCACCTAAAAGGGAGCAGCCTTGTGCTTAATCTTTGAAGTGGGAGTCCTTTTAATCCATTGTGGATATTTGAGAGTGTAGACAAGTTGAAGATCATGTCATTCCTTGATTGATCCTTTGTCTAAGGCTCTGAAAGGGCTCGAAACCCTAATTTTGATTGTAGTGGATGCTCACCCATCTTTGGGGAGACTGATGAAGCATGATGGTTCCTCCATACTGTGATGATGATTCTCACAATGATGGGACATCTTAGTGGTCAAAATTTGAGGTATGACACAGGGTTTGACGGAAAAAGGAGAAAGTGTGAATGCAAACGGGGAAAACGAAAAAAAAGTGTGGACGCAAACGGGGGAAAAAGAAAAAGTGTGGAAAAGGGGAAAACGATGGTAATGTGCTCGCCAAGATCATTGCAATCTTGTGCCTACGTATCTTTAATCGGACGAGAATAAAGAATCAGAGCAGTCGTAGTTCGTGGTACGCCCACGAAATAAGGAAGTTGGTTGATTTTTAAACGAGGCGCCAATTGCTCACACACGAGTAAGAGAAATCGCACCCAAACAATCGAAGAGAGATCAATGACTTGAACCCCCATTTTTCTCCTTAAAAGAGTTACGATAGTTGTTAATTGTTTTTGAAGTTTATTATGAAAATCCGCTTGACGTTGGATCAAGGGTTTATTGTGTGCGCTTGATTAATTTGAAAAGGAATTGATTTTTTAAAGGAGAGGCATCAATTGCTTACACACGAGTAAGAGAACTCGCACCCAAACAATCGAAGGAAGATCAAAGACTTGAACCCCCATTTTTCACCTTAAAAGAGTTGCGATAGTTGTTAGTTGTTTTTGAAGTTTGATTAAGAAAATCCGCTTGATCAAGGGTTTATTTGTAAATGGAAAGAGTTTGGTTTGAAAAGACTTTGGTTTTGAGGTTGATTTGAAAATGGGCTCGACGATGAATCGAGAGTTTGGTTGAAAAGGGTTCGTTTGAAAATGACTCGACGACGAATCGAGGATTTGGCTGAAAAAATGTTTGTTTGAAAATGGCTCGATGACGAATCGAGAATTAGTTTGAAAATGAGTTGCCTATGCTAGTCCCTAGGGGTGCTCCTAGTAAACAAACCACAATCAAAAGAAAACTAAATGCGTACATCGGAATGGGGGAGAGGGGTACATGTAAATTACAAGGGATGACATGAAATAAAGGGTCTCGTTGTAAGGTAGCCCAAGAGAAAGCCGTGTGTGTGCACAGTGTCCTAAACTAAGCCTTGATCGAAAATCGCCAAGCAACTAACAGTCCATCAATTATTCTCTTAGGGTTTCGATATTTTTAGTGTTTTTGATTAATGGTGAACAAATGAAAAATGGTTAGATAAATATGAATATGGATATGAACAATGATAAGATTATGAATAATATAATCGAGATAATATGAACAAGGTATAATATTGACATAACATTAAAGTTGGTCTCGTCTTAATCGCGATTTAATCGATAAATTAATAATCGACGACTTTTGACTTTCATTGACCAAATGTGAAAATAAAAGAATATAAAGTGACAATTAAGAAATTAAATCGAAAATATGAATACAAAGCATAAAGGTCTCACCTTTATCGAGATTTTATCGAGAAATCGATAAATCAATCGATATTTAGTTTTCATGGACCCAAAATGAATAAAAATAATAGAAATGAAATAAAATCGAAAATGACAAGAAAATAATAAAGGTCTCACCTTTATCGAGATTAAGTCGAGAAATCGACAAATCGTCGATGTTTGGTTTTCATTGACCCAAAATAAATGAATAAAAATAAAATAATGAAATACATTGAAATAAAAAATAAATAGGCCTCATATATGTCAAAATTCCATTGGTTTGAAAAAACCAATTAAACCATGAGTATTGTTAGATCATTGGCCCCTAGATCGAAATAGAATTGAAAACTTAACCAAAATAAATTGAGAAAACCTAACAATAATTAGATTAAAACAACATATTGACAAAAACTTAGAACATTAAACTAAAGAAAAAAAGGGGGGTTAGCAAATGAAAGGGAATGTGTGAAGTAGGAATCATTTGGGCTGGAAATGGGGCGCCGTAAGCCCATCATCCTAAAAACCAAAAATAAAATAAAACAAAAACAATGAAAAAAGGAAAGGCATGGTAACGTTCAGAATCACTCATAGTCAGATCTTCTTCAAAATGAAAAAGTATCAACCAAAATATGTTCATAAGACAAAGTTAACCACAACGTGGTCAATGAAAACAACAACTCACGCAACAAATCCGACCCTTACTTCCGTCGATCTCACCCTCCGTTTCGCTCGCTCAATCTGGTTCGGTTTCCGCTCACGATTTTGTTTCATTTCACTCTTTCATCTCCATCTCTCTTCTACTCATTTTCGATCTGGTTTTCTGGGTTTGGAAATGATGAGTTTTGTGGTTGGGTTTTCTAGACGTGTTTTGGTGGTTTGTTGTGAAGATTTTGTTGTTGGGTTGTTGTTGTTTATGAAGGTTGAAAGAGATTTAATGGAGGAAAAGTTTGAAGGCTGTTCTGTTATTGAAGAAGAAGGAGACGAAGGTTTTGTTGGATGCTTTGGTTCGTGAAATTTTGAAGGTAGGTGTGTTTTTGTGAATGTGTTTACGCAGAGAAGGGAGAAAGTAGGAGGAAGGTTGTTGTTGTTGCAAATTGAAAAAAAAGAAGTAAGGTTGTGTTGTATGGTGGAGGTGGGCAGAAGGTTTGTGAAGGTTGAAGGTGAGATCTAGTGGTGGCTGGATTTTTTTTTCTGAGTGAGAATGAGAGAGGTTTTATAGAGGAGAATGAGGATTTGATTGTGGAAAGAGTGGAAAGGATTGTGTCGAATATGCTGCTATGCATTTTTGAAAAATTTGTTTTCGGGTTATTTGGGATGTCCTGGTTTTGTGCGTTAGTTGTGCGAATGATATGCAGGGGTGGGGCAGTAATTTGTGGTTTGGCTAGTACGTGAACCACTCACAGTTTTTTTTTGCGTTGAAATTATGTGGTTTTTGGAATTTGTTTTGTAGTTTTGATGAAATTAAATATTGATGTGTGAAGGTTTTTGTGTGTAACGGCTTGGTGGTAATTTGTACATAACTTCTTTTTTTTTTTTTTTTTGCAGGTAATAATATGGTGTGGTCAAGATATAGTACATGGGCTTTTATAAAAATGATGAACAATGGGCCTTAGGAATGAAAAGAATATGGATGTGTAATATACAAAAAATGGTGATTTGGATTTTTGAATTTTGTTTGAAATGAACATTGAACATAGGATTTGAAAAACTAGATATTAAATTATTTGGATAATGGCATGTGAAAATAAAATGGTTTTGAAATGGATACTAAAATGGATAGAAAAAATGGATAACTTAAAATAAGGAAATTGGATAATGGAATTGGGTAATTGAAAAATGGATATGGAAATAAATGGATATGGATGGATAATTTTGGGAATTAGTTTTGGATATGAAATTTAAATGAATATGGCAATGGTTATTTAATTGGATTAGGACTAAAATGGTTAAATATATATATGGATAAAAATTAAAAGAGAGATGAAGTTGAAGACAACATACTTTTGGATTTTTTCTGAATAATTGTCAGTGGGTGGATGTACAGATGAAAATCATACACAAGTAGGACAAATTTGGGGTATGACAGCATGATGAGGCCATGATTATATTGACAGCAAGAGAGAAAACTCACACAAGAAAAAAGCTAAAAGAGAAGAGAGTTTGAGATGCAAATAAAGTGAAGAATGGGTGTCTATTTATAGTGTGCCTTCTGATAATTTTAGGTGTTTAATTCTTGTAAGCCATTAATGGATACTGTGCATATTGAAAATTAGATCAAAATCATTCCAAAAGTGGTGTGCCAATCAATTGGATGATCAAATATTTCGAGATATTGTGCGTATATCATCAATGTTAGGATATGATTGCCTTGGAGAATAAGTTTAGCTTAGATTTGATCAGAAAATATGTGTGCCAAGCTTCTCCAATCGATTGTTTCAATGTGACAATCAATTAGGCTTACGTCAGTCAACCTTCTTGGTGTTTTTTAGGCCTTGCGTTAGATTTTATTTTGGCTATAACTTTTCTTCACCCTTGTTTAACTTTATTTGCACCTCATTTCTATGAAATTCTTGAAAACTTATCTATTTTGTTAGCAAAATAATTTTATTTGATAAGCACAATTAAATTAACTATTTTAAGGAATTTATCAGAGTTTTCCAATCATTCCAAAAAATAGTGTACTACCTCAAATATCAATTCTTACAGTGGGTCTAAGAGCACCAATTCCTTACAGTGGGAGAATTTATAAATGGGATGATTCTTTTTATTATTTAAACCTTTACTCGTTGTTCAATTTGGTTTGAATCCTAGTCCATTTTTATTTAATCAAAGCCTTTGAATTGATAAGATTAAGTCAAGGTTTTCTCTCCCCTTAGTAAATTTACTCAAGGTTTTGTGTAAATTCGCCACTTCCTTTTTCAGTAAGACACAAATCTCACAACCTTCTATTGAGTTTATAATATTGGTTATTTCTAATTTAAGCGATTTATTACTTTCTTTAATAAACTCTACTTATTCTTTAAGGTCTAAGTTACATTTTTTAATCATATAATTTTCTTCATCCAACTTGGCACAAATTTTAAATAATTGCTAGTAGGATCGGTTCGTTACCTCATAATCATCTTTCTCGTAGGATGCCTTTATGCAAACTTCATATTCTTCGTTTGAAGAGAATTCTTCTATGATTCTCCTCTAGGTTGACTCTTCTTTGTTTGTGAATGCTTCGTCTCTTCTTCTTTCAAAGATTCCACTAGAAAATACTTCTTTTTCACAGCCACTTACAAATGAGATTCCTTCATTTGATGTTGAATCCTCCGAAGATCGTTTAACTAATGAATATTTTCTTTTGAAGGAAGCCATGGGATTTGTTTGATAGGAATATGATGAAGTTGACGATTCTTTACAAACATTCCCATCTTTTGATTAAAGGATTGGGTTGTGGTTCCAATTCTTAAATATTAGATATTGATTAGTGACAAACGTTCCAATATAGTTTTAAGCAATTTTAAACTTTGAAAAGTAATGATGAATAATATACTCATCTTCTTCTCCCCGTGTGTTCTTTTCCCCTTGTTCGATACTTGGAGAAATTCCATATATCATTTCAAGAGTATCTCATATTACCTTGGAGGTTTTACAATTATAGATATAAAAAAGTTTAATATCATCTAAGGTCATTACTATAAATTTCTTTGCTTTGAAATATATTTCAAAATTTCTCTTTTCTTCTACGGTCAAAAGAGAATCAGGTTTATTTACTATTTCTCCATTTATTTGGTGAGTAGGGACAAACATGCCGTTTATTATAGTTTCCCAAAATTCAAAAATAATACTTTGTCTAAAGATTCTAAATCTATTTTTCCATATTTCAAACATAGCAGCATAAAATGGTGGAGGTGGGTTTAGGAAAGAGCTATTGTTTAAAAATGCGTTGGAAGTCATCTTCCTCCTGAGACGATTAATCCTTGAATAGGAGTTAGGCTTTGATGCCACTTGTTGGACATATGAATCCACACACAAGAGGGAGGGTGAATTATGGGTTTCAGAAAAAATAGTAGTTTGAAAAAAATTTAGGATCATTTTCAGAGTTAAAATTCATTTCAAAAATATTTTAGAAATAAGCATCGGAAATTTAGAATAAAATGCGGAAAGTAAAGAGTTAAGGGATAGAGAGATAACACCAGGAATTATAGAGGTTCAGTAAAAAAGAAAATACATAATCATTTCCCCAATATTTGTTCTTGAGAGTATCCAGTAAATCTTAAGAGCTTTTAGTAGGTTTAACTCTTGAACCCCCTTATACAAGGAAAATGAAGTTTCTGGCTATCTTTAAACCAAACAGCGAACAACTGAGATAAGCGGTTACACTTCCTTCCAAACGACATATTGAAGCGGTTAATCTTCTTTCCAAACAACAACTTGAAGAGGTTAGTTCCTAATCTAAACCAATATTTTACATGGAATTATCTCGAACCTAGTAGAGCTTTTAATCCGGGCCGACTCACAAACTAAACCGAGGTTTTGACGGACTGACCACAAACCTATGAGATTTTATATCGGGCTTATTTCCAGCCTTAGCTGGCTATTAACCGGTCTGAGCTTACGAACCAAATAAGAGATTTTACTAGGATAACCACGAAATAATGTGATATTTTATACAAGGCTGATCTCGAATCGAAGAAAGCTTTTGAACAGGCTGAGCTTTCGAACCGAACTAACGACGTAGTAACTAAATCCCCAAACTAAAGCTTTTAAAAGGTTTAGCTTCGAACCTAAAGAAAACAATCCCTTATGGATAAATTATTCAACCAAGGTAAAAAATGTTTCTTGGTGAATTTACAATACTACCCTTCTAGAATTATAAATAATTCATTACTAAATAAAAGGACTTTCTCGAAAGCGCTATGGCTAAATATAAGTGAAGAAAGTTGAAAAATGTTTTAGAGAGAGAGAGGGGATATATATATATATATATATATATATATATATATATATATATATATATATATATATATATATATATATATGATAACGTGAAAATGTATCATGTTTATTAGGCTCAAAATGTATGATTCCATCTTTATTTAATTTGTTTTTAATACTTTTACGCTGTTTCATGTTTGTTTTACAGTTTGTTGCATTTTAGGAGCACTCGAGCGAGGTTGGTGGAAAGAAGAGCAGAGGAGAAGAATTTGTGACATTCTGGCACAATAGCATTCGCCATCCCCTAATGGGGTCTGCCATTGTCCAAGATGACACGTCATTTAATGAGGAGCACAATGGCGTTCGTCATCTGCCTTAATGGCGTCTGCCATTATTATGCAGACCAGTTTTTACGAAATTCAGTTGGAACTTCCCTCAACCACTCCCTATTTCCTCTCCAACCGCCCCATGCACGTTTTAGGACTTCTTATCAGTTTATATATAGGTATCATCTGAGCATTTGAAAGGGGGAGAATCGTGCAAAGCGCTGTAGAATTTTCTAGGCAAATATATTACTTGTAAAGTGGCAATAACTCACATCAAGGTATTGTTACAATATTTTCTGTACTTTCTTGTATTACATTTTGTACTTTTGACCGAAGTAATCTTGCCGGAATAAAGTCTTTTCTTCAAGTTCTGTTTCATGCAAATTTAATTTACAAGTTTATATTTACCGCTTTTACTTTGGCATAATTACTTTATTGTTTTACTTGTTATAATGTTGTCTTTAAATTTGAATTCCATGACTATGTTGTCTTCATCTGAAATAATGTGTTTCTAATTCATTCTGAGTCCGGCGTATGAGGACCGTCGTTACTGATGGGACTCAGTAGAAAACAATAGGTGCGAAATTATGTTTAAAATTCTGTTTTGGTTTTAGTTTCCAATTGTATGTTTTATTGTTTCGTCATGAGAGTGGGTAGTGTAACACCCCAAAATTTTCCCTTATATTTTACCATCAATAAGTGGCTTATGCATCACATTTCATGTGCATTTAGGTCATAACATCATACATGCATCATTGGTTTTCCTAAGGCACAGGATCAGAGGCTTCTATGGTATTGGTTGTTCAAAGCAAAGAGAATGGGATGTACTCAAGCACTCATGCTACAAAGGCTTCTCATGCCTCAAGACATCATGTTTGGTTCACCATTTCATCAGGGGATTGAAATTTACAAGAAACTTGAAGAGGATCACTCTCTCCTATCTTTGGTCCTCAGATTAGGGTTTTGATTATCTGTGCATATGACATCTTCATGGGCAAGGATTTTGAAGCCTCATCATGCTCATATCATGTAAAGCATCTTGGTTCAAGGGATTCTCACTTCTCCTCAGAGGAATTAGGGTTTTGAAGGACAATCAACATCTCCTGACTTTTGGGGGCAAATTAGGGTTTTATGTGAAATCCGTTTATTTCTGATTCTTTGGGCAAGACTTGATTTCATGGCTTTCTATATGTTCTCAAGTATCTAGGGGTGGATTATTGACCATCAATCTCATTCAGAAGGGTTTCAATTGGCCAGATGATTAAGAATCAACCAGATTGGGAACAAAGTCAACTGTGCAGTGAAGAAGTCAACTCTTGACTTTTTGAAGTCAATCTTGTGTTCATCATGTTAAGTATGACCAATGGATGGAATTTGATCAAGAAACATCGTAGGAATTATGAAAAATCAAGAATTGTGGAAAGTTACTAAATTTGGCAAATTAGGGTTTTATAAACTTTCCATTTTTGGAAATTTTTTCATTCCATGCAGCCACTTTCAAGGCCATTTTTCTCCATGATCAAAGCTTCATTTCAACTTTTGTCAAACATGAAAGTTGTAGTATGCATTCCAAGCATTCCAACCATATAAAGAATGCATCATTTGGATTCTTGGATCAAAAGTTGTGATCATTCAAAGTCATGACATTCAAGTTGTTCAACATGAGAAACTCCTAGATTTTTCTAAGTCCCAAAATTCAGTTTGGTGACCATGACTTCAAGGCCAATTCTCATCATGTTTTAGACCTCTAATACATTTCTTTCTAACATCAAATTTGTTGTATCAAGTCTACCCTTTAATTTGGTACCAAAACCGTGCCATTTGATCCCATATTCATGGAGTTATGCTCACTCAAAATCATGATCTCATAGTTGTGAAACATGAAGGACTTAGAATTTTTTCTAAGTGCAAGAACTAGTTTGTGACATGGCATGTTCATGATCATTTTTCTTGATGTTTAAAGCTTCCATTCAACTTGCTTCTAACATGAAATTTGTTCTATCAAGTGTCCTCTTTCCAAAGACTCCGAGATTGTGCAAAATGATCCATTAAATATTAAGATGTTATCTTCCAAAGTTAGATCCATGGCATATGTTCTTCATGTCATGAACCAAGACATGACTCATTCAAGTTGCCAAGACAAAGCATTCATTGTGGCCATTGCCAAGCCATGCGCATAATGCCACAAAAATTACCCCATTTGGTCACACAAGCTCTTACACACCATGCACATATCACCAACTTTCACTCAACATACATGAATGGGACAAATAAAAACTTAACCAGCAAGCTTTCTAATTGTACCAACTATTATTCACATCACTACCATTCAATATACACCATCACCTTATAGTGTACACCATAACAATGATGCACATCACAAGCCAAACCCGTGCTCACATAACCTCACTTTCTCATGTTCATTTTTCTTAACCACCCTTCTAACTGAACTCTAATCATGATTAATAGTTAACCACACTTTAACCAACCCAATATAATCCTCTAAAAACCCTTAACCAATTTAGTTACAACAGATTGAGCCAAAGAGATCAAAACTCCATTTTGGCACCCACCATTGGAAAGCTTCGAATCTCACTCCTCCTGGAAGTTTTCTTCATTGTTTTTCCACAATCCTCTTCACTATTGATCCTTCTTGCTTCTGTTTGCAAGAGATCTCATCTGGAATAACTACACTCCCATCCACGAATCCACTACAGTTCATCATCAACTTGCATTTTTCCTCAAGATTCAAGGGTCCTAGAGCATTTATTTTGCTCCCAAAGAAGATCTCAAGACTTGCAGGAAGTTTTTTGGGTTTCTAACGCGTGTGGAAAGCACTTCCGCCCAGGTTAGTTCTCTTGAATTTACAGCATTATTTTAGGGCAATACACGAGCTTAGAGGCATGTAGGTAGTCGCATCTGAAGTCCTACACCATCGTAGGCAATGTTGGTATCCTATTTTTGTTGATTTGAACAGGTTTCAAGATGTAGGTCAAGATTTCGTGCTCTAATTTCATGGCCTTAGAGTACTTATTTTTGAAAACCAAGGTTATATTCTTGATCAGTGTGAAATTGCGTGTGAAATGATGTCAAGGTTTTTCATTTTTTGTGAGGTTTTGTTCAAACTCCGGTGAGGGTCGATTGGGGAAGACGACTGGAGCCCTAGCTCCGGCATCCCCGTTGGCAGGCGAAGAAAGTCAAACGCGTGTGTGTTTTATTCTTATTGGCCATGTGTAAGGTGTTCATCCAACGTGTTATTTCTGAGCCTGCGTGTGAAAAGTTTCAAATGCTGCCAATGATACACTGCCAACGCATTAATGAACTATGATAAAACCCACTTGCCATTTTATTTTTCCCTCATTTTCATTTTATTTTCTGAATAATTGAAATTAGAGAAATTGGTATGTGAATTGGAACTGGGCCAGCGCATTTCTTGCTATACCCACCCCCCCATCTGGCCCAATGCCATATTCTGAACTAGGCAATTACTAACGTGACACCCTCATTGCCTTTTAATTCTTTTTCATTTCTTTTTAATCCTCACTTCATGTTGAATTTTTAAAAATACTTTCTTTCACCCAAAAATTATAAAAGAAATCATGAAGAATATTTGGCATATTAGCTAATTTTCAATCATTTTTAATTTCATTTTTGGAATAATTTGGCATTTATTTTTTATTTTAGGAATAAATGTGTTCAGTTGATATACCTTGCATGTTAAGCTTTGTAAATTGATCTACCCATAATATTTTTTATCCTAAATGTTGTGTTCACTTAGTCACTTGATTATGGAACACTCTGATGATCATTATCCATTTTTTACATTAATTTTGGTTCATTTTTTAATGCCTTTTTGTGACTTGTTTTGAGTGATCCATAATTGTGACTTGTGTAATGTTTGCTATGGTTTGAACAACTTTGGTGCATATTCTTGAACCTATTTTTGGGACATGTTTAGCCACTGATTTCATAATTCTATGCCTAAATTTTCATGATTTTACAAGGCTTCTAACTATTTTTCATGAGTGGATCATTATATGCCTAGTGTTTGGATGTATGTTCAGAAGTAGGTTGAATTTCGTGCTTGTGTATGACCCTTCTTAAGCCAATCTCCTTGACATGTTTGGACATATTCATGATGATATTGTGTACACCATGGTGATGCTTTGATGTTGATTTTTGACCATGATCTATGTGCTTGTCTTGAACCCTAAATGCGTATCCGATTCTTGTGTAATGCTTACCTAAGTGATTGGATTTTGAGGATGCATTTATGCAATCCATTTGGGATCTTTTATCATTGATTTACACTTGATATAGAATTAGGTAGAGCCTTTCCATACCATGTTATAGGTCATTTTGTGTGTATCTAATTGGTGTTATATTTGCATGAATTTGAACATGATTGTGCATCAACTTTGACAACTTCCTTTGAGACAATTACATGCCATCTTTACTCAATGCTTGTGGGACTTAAAGGTGGTATATTATGGGTCATTTTCCTTTGTTGTGTATGCTTATATTCTTGCCTTGACTTGATTTGGTTCACATCTTTACATGATTGAAAGTTCACATGCCCTTAGAAGAAGATTAGGGTTGATTTTGGTCCTTGCTTGTTCCAACTTTTGAGAATGTGTTGCAATGACCAATTTGGTGACAACTTGAGATTATTTTTAAGAATTGAATAAATTTTTTTAACTTCTAACTTAGGTCATTTACAAGTCAACTTCATACTTGCTTGTTCATTGTTGTACCATAAATGATTGATGCATGATATAGGTGACATCTTTGTGTAGAATTGTCCAATCTTTTGAACATGATTTGGTGTGGATGTCATGATCATTTATTGACTTCTTGAACCTCATTTTGAATTGATTTTGATGTGTAATTCTACTTCCCCATGTGCTTTCTTCCTTCATGTTTACATGTGTGAGCTTTTAAGGTGCATTTTACATGAACATTATGATGACATTTGTTTGAGCTAAGATGTGGTACATGACATGAATCCTTTTGAGCCCTCTTTAGACATTAACATGAGTTGAATGTAGTAGGACATAGCTACTGAACTATGTAGGTTATCATCCCTTTAGGACTCATTTCCTTTTGCTAATTGATTGACATTACTTCTAGGATAGTCTTAGGACATTTGCATGAGCATAAGTGCATTGTTTTGCATATTTCTTTCAACTATCCAACAGTTGAGCTTGGTTGACATACATGGACATTTGTGTTAATTTACATTGATATAAACTCTTATGAGACTTCTCTTTCATCTCATTTCTTCTTCTTTACTTCTTTGAATTGTGATTGAATCATCTAATGTTTACTTGTGTATGATCACATGTTCCCTTATGATTCCTAGCTTGAATCTAATTTTGGATTAGGTTCAAAGTAGAAGAGACATTAGGTTACCAATCCAAGCATGCTAACATAGGTAGAGATTCCCTCTCCTAACCTCAACCATAGGATCAATCATTGCATGATAACTTTTAGGATGGAGACCCCCTTAGAGCTTTTCTTTCAACCATTTAAGTCTCTCTTATCTCTATAAAAGATAAAGCAAAAACACTTAATAAATATCGTATGTGGAGTGCGCCACGAGCCTTAAGCACATGGGAAATGATTAGGGAAGGTCTCCTTTACTATTCTAGGGTGCTTTGCAAACGTTCCGTTGGGGGCGACTTTGCAAGGTATTCGCTCCTATGTCATAGTCTTTAGCACGATACATATCACAAACAAAAAAAAATCAAAACACATCTTCTAAAAGATATAAACAAATCAATCATCTTCCTTCGGGATTCTTTTCTCATCTCACTCACTCTAATCATAAGGATACGCTATTTCCATTCTACTGCAAACATGTAAACGCATAAGTCTCCACGCAATGAGCGGCAACACCTAAACTGCTAGTACGCGAATGCTAGCTTCGTCCACCTAAAAAACACAAGCAAACAATGACCCAATGGTACGTCAAACTACGACTGCTCTGACTTCCTCTCGCTCGTCCGATTGAGGATACGTAGGCACAAGACGACGATGCCTTTGTGAGCAACCTTCCCCCAACTTTCCCGTAGTCCCCCGAACTACGTTGAATCCGATTTTCCCATTCCCGAGGGAATACGTAGGCCTATGACGGCGATGTCCTATCGAGTCACCTTTTCTTCTCTTTCCCCGTTTCTCCGTTTCTCGTTCTATTCCTTTCCAGTTAGCAGTGGAGCTTCAGATATCTACACCCTTTGATCAGACAACAAGCATGGATCCCATCGAGTACAATGGACGCGACGGGGTGCTAATACCTTCCTTTCGCATAACCGACTCTCGAACCCAGACTATGGTTACGATGATCATGTCTTTCCCTCCTTTAGCTTTTCTTCGATCGTTTCCTTTCCATGCGTTGGGATAAATAACGTTCGGTGGCGACTCTTCTGTTTTTCCGCCGGTTGATTTTTGCAGTTGCGACAGGTAGCAAATTAAGGTTCGAGCTAATAACGCGAGAGTGTGAGGATTGAACAGGATAGTGGAAACTAGGCATCGATCCTAAAAACAGCAAGAGCGCTTTAGGTATCGATTAGGATCTTATTAATTTTCAAAATATGCTTTCTAATTAAAAGGGGCGAGCGAGAGCAAAATCCTGTGGTTAGAGAGTATGGCTCAGTCAATAGCGCGAGAGTGTGAGACAATGTCTTTAAACCAATATCTTCTACATAACGTATTTAAACATAATTAGTGCCTAAAATCTACGAACTCCTTTAGGAACACGGAATCCATATTCTGGTCTCCTTTTTTGATAATTTCCAAACCTTTAGTTAATTACGATTTTTGTTCCTGTCTTAACATTTTTAACCATAGCCTTAGCTTTACACATCATCAATAGATAACGGTAGATTGATTATTAGTCTTTGTGGGTTTAATATCTTTTAAAACTACGCGATAGACTGTATACTTGTAGTTAGGTTCCGTTAGACTCGTAAAGTCGCGATCATGTTTTTTACGCCGTTACCGGGGACTAATTTAGTCAATATTGTGATTCCGTTGTTGCGCAGTATAGACTAAGGCAAGAAATTTTCCTTTTTCCTATCTCGTCGATTGTATGCCAAACACTCGCTCTCAAGGCGACAAGTTAGAGCAACCGATTGACGATATCGAGCATTTTATTAACTTAAGACGCCGAATCAACGAATTTTGAAATAAGTATAATCTTCCACAACCTGAAATTCCTTATCCAGAATTAAAAATTCACAGGGCTGAGAATCCACCGAACCGTCCTCTCAAGGACTACGCTGTTTTCTCATAGGATGAACCTCATAATAAATAGTATTGCTGCCCCTACAATTGAACGAAACGTTTTCGAACTAAAACCTTCATTGTTACAAGTTGTTCAACAGAACCAATTTTCTGGGAGTCCTACAGATGACCCGAACCTTCATTTATCTATGTTTGCGCAATACGCTGACACCGTCAAAGCGAATGGTGTTAGTAATGAAGCCATAAGACTACGTCTTTTTCCTTTCTCTTTAAGAGATAGAGCTAGAGCTTGGCTCCAGTCTCTACCATCCAACTCCATCACTACGTGGGACGAGTTGAAGAAAGTCTTCTTAGCCCAATATTTTCCACCTAGCAAAACTGCTATGCTAAGAGCCCAAATCAACAGATTTAGGCAGAAAGACAATGAATCTCTTTTTGATGCTTAGGAAAGATACAAGGACATGTTGAGGCTCTCTCCGCACCATGGACTTGAACAATGATTGATAATCAATACTTTCTATAATTGTCTTCTGTACAATACCAAGTTAAATATGAACGCTGCAGCTGACGGCGCTCTGATGGACAAACCTTATGAAGACGCCTATCAACACATTGAAAACATGGCTCAAAACTACTTCTAATGGGGAGGTGAGAGAACTCCTGTAGAAAAACCTATTATGAAGAGAATAATGTACGAAGTTAACAGTTTAGACCGTGATAGTGCTAAAGTGGACGCGCTTACTCAAAAGATTGAAAGTTTGAATGTAACTCCAGCAGCCACCGTGGCCGCTGTGACACCGAATTGTGAATTATGTGGAACCCATGGGCACAGTAACACTGAATGTCATCTATTGGCTGGTATTCCTACCGACCAAGTAAATTACGCCCAAGGAAACCCGTACTCAAACACTTACAATCCTGGCTGGAGGAATCATCCTAATTTTTCCTACAAGAGCAACAATGCTTTGTTCGCTCCAACTCAAGCCCCTGTTGTTCCTCCAGGTTATCAGAAAGGAGCCTCTGCTGCTCCTCAAGCACCTAGGTAATCAAACGTTGAGCTATTATTAGAAAATTTCATCGCAACACAAACTCAACAAAATAAAAAGTTTGCCAACCAAAATGTACACACAAGTGAATCGTTGAAGCAAATGGCAACTAAGCTTGATGCAATGACTACCCATACCAAAATGCTAGAAACCCAAATTTCTCAAGTAGCCCAACAACAAGCATCAACTGCAGCCCCAGCCGGAGTATTTCTTGGTCAACCGCAACCTAATCCCAAAGGTCATGCAAATGCTATCACATTGCAAAGTGGGACAGAATTAGATGGATCGGTAGATCCTAGAATCCTAAACCCATCCATGTATCAAAAATCAGGAAAAGAAACTGGGAAGTCGACAATGGACGACCAATCAAATAAAGCAAATGATGGTAAGGAAGATGACAAAAATGAAGAGGTCGTAGAGAAAGAAAAACCATATGTGCCTCCACCACCATATAAACCACCTATCCCTTATCCTCAAAGACTTGCTAAACCTAAGAATGAAGGGAAATTTAAGAAATTCGTAGAGCTTCTTAAGTAACTTAATATCACTATATCCTTTACAGATGATATTACACAAATGCCCTTGTATGCTAAATTCCTCAAAGAGATCCTATCTAATAAGAAAAAGCTAGAGGATAATGAAACTGTTACACTTACTGCAGAGTGTAGCGCTATAATTCAAAATAATATGCCTCCGAAATTAAAAGATCTAGGTAGTTTTTCCATACCATGTGTAATAAAAAAATGTGTTATAAACAAAGCATGATGCAACTTAGGAGCTAGTGTTAGTCTAATGCCCCTTTCTATATGCGACAAACTCAAATTAGGAGAAGTAAGACCAATGAGGATGTCTCTTCAACTAGCTGACCGTTATGTCAAATTTCCCGTGGGTATGCTAGCGAACGTTCCCGTTCGAATAGGTCAATTTTATAGCCCTACTGACTTCATAATAATGGACATAAAGGAGGATTCCAACATTCTCATTATATTAGGAAGACCCTTTTTGGCCACTGCTAGAGCCATCGTGGATGTGAAGATAGGAAAGCTAGCCTTCAAGGTTGGTGAAGAAAAAGTTGAATTTATCCTTTAACAATTCCTAAAGGCACCAGCTATCGACGATTCATGTTGCTCACTAGATATCATTGACGAATGTGTAAGAGAAATGGAGATGGAGCAATAAAAGTATACTGGAATACTAAAGATTCCAGCCCCTCCTATAATGGAAGATGATAACTAGTTTAAACCATATGTAGACGATAGTCTGAGGGGATGTTTAGCACTAACTCCAGATCCAATGCCTTGCCCGAAGAAACCTTTCGTGGAACTTAAAACACTACCCAAAAATCTAAGGAAGGTTTAAGTTTCTATTGCATGTCCTAGGACATGCAATAATTTTTCAGTTTCTATCTGTTCTTAGACTTAGGACAGATAGAAACTGAGAAATTATTGCATGTCCTAAGGAAATACCTTAAAGCTCTAGGCTATAACATCTCAGATCTGAAAGGGATAAGTCCTTCTGTATGCATGCATCGCATTATGCTAGAGGAAGACTGCAAAACTTCTAGAGAGCCCTAGAGAAGAATTAACCCGGTCCTGAGTGATGTAGTCAAGTGAGAGGTACAAAATTTATTAGAGGCAGGAATTATATACCCGATATCCGATAGTAACTGGGTCAGTCCAGTACATGTCGTACACAAGAAAGGAGGTGTTACAGTTGTCGATAACAAGAAAGGAGAATCTGTAGCCAAACGTGTTGTAACTGGTTGAAGGATGTGTATTGATTATAGAAAGCTGAATAAAGCCACTCGTAAAGATCGTTTCCCTTTACCCTTTATAGATCAGATGCTTGAACGATTGGCTAAACACTCTCATTTCTGTTACTTAGACGGTTATTCAGGATTCTTCCAAATCCCTATTCATCCCGATGACCAAGAAAATACTACTTTCACCTGTCCCTATGGTGCCTTTGCATATCGACGAATGACATTTGGACTATGTAACGCTCCCGCAATGCTCCAAAGATGCATGATGGCAATCTTCGTAGATTTTCTGGATGACATCATGGAAGTATTTATGGATGACTTTTCCGTTTGTGGGCAGAGTTTTGAAGGATGTTTGACGAACCTAGAAATGGTAATAGAGAGATGCGTAAAAGTTAATCTCGTGCTTAATTGGGAGAAATGCCATTTCATGGTCCGACAAGGAATAGTACTTGGACACATAGTGTCTAATAAGGGGATTGAAGTCGATAAAGCCAAGATAGAAGTCATAGAAAACCTTCAACCTCCGAAAACCATTAGAGAAATACGTAGTTTCCTAGGTCACGCTGGTTTTTACCGACAATTTATAAAAGATTTCTCTAAAATAACTAAACTACTAACTAGCCTGTTGATGAAAGATGTTGAATTTGATTTTGATGAAAAATGCTTAGAAGCATTCCAATTATTAAAAAAAGCTCTGATTATTGCGCCTATCATGTGTGACGCTAGTGATTATGCCATAGGCGCAGTTTTAGGACACGCAAGGACAAAAGGCTTCACGTGATTTATTATGCAAGTAGAACTCTAGATGAAGCACAAATGAACTACGCCACCACAGAAAAGGAACTCATAGCTGTCATTTTCGCATTAGATAAGTTATGTTCCTACCTAGTGGGAGCTAAGATAATTGTCTACACCAATCACACCACAATTAGGTACTTATTGAGCAAAAAGGATGCTAAACCAAGGCTTTTGAGATGGATCCTACTACTTCAGGAATTTGATCTAGAGATTAAGGATAAGAAAGGAACTGAGAATGTAGTAGCCGATCACCTCTCTAGAATTGATAACATAAAAGCTGAGCAAACACCCATCAACGATGGTTTCCCTTATGACATACTAGTAGCCCAGTTATTAAGAAACCCGACCGAGTGTTCTCTGATTTATAATGATGCAGAAACTGATGAAGTAGTGGAAGCCGTCTACACTAAAACTGTTGTTCCATGGTATGTTGACTGTGTCAACTACCTAGCAGCCAGAGTAATTCCACCAGACTTAACTTTTCAACAGAAGAAAAATTCTTTCATGACTTAAAACATTACTATTTGGATGAGCCCCTTCTTTTCAAGAGAGGCACCGATGGTATTTTCCGTCGATGTGTCCCCGAAGAAGAGGTAGAAGACATCATAACCCATTGCCATGGTGCACCCTATGGAGGGCATGCAAGCACATCCAAGACATGCGCGGAAATTTGACAGTCAGGTCCTTTCTGGCCTAGTTTATGAAAAGATGTCCACACCACAGTTATAAATTGCGACCAGTATCAACGCACTAGAAATATCTCTAGGCGCGACGAGTTGCCACTTAAAGGTATCCTATCCTAGAAGTGGAAGTCTTTGATGTGTGGGGTATTGACTTTATGGGCCCCTTCCCATCTTCTTTTGGTAATAAATACATACTCATAGCTGTTGATTACGTTTCAAAATGGATAGAGGCAATAGCCTCTCCTACAAATGACACGCGAGTAGTTATTAGGCTTTTTAAGAACATCATCTTTCCCAAATTCGGTGTGCCGAGACTCGTCATTAGTGACGGAGGCTCCAATTTCATTTCAAATATCTTTAGGAGACTGTTACTTAAATATGGAGTCCGACACCGAGTAACAACACCTTACCACCCTCAAACAAGTGGACAAGTTGAGATTTCCAATAGGGAAATTAAGCAAATACTAGAAACAACTGTTGTAACTTCTAGGAAAGATTGGTCTGAGAAACTTCACGAAGCTCTGTGGGCTTATATGACCGCTTATCAAACTCCAATAGGAACCACTCCATTTAAGTTAGTTTATGGTAAATCATGTCACCTACCGGTCGAGCTAGAACACAAAGCTTATTGGGCCATTAAGACCCTAAATATGAATTACACAACCACAAGGGAGAAACGAATTTTAGACATCCATGAAATAGAAGAATTTAGATTCGATGCCTATGAAAATGCCCAGATTTACAAGGAAAAAACTAAACAGTGGCATGATAAGCAGATAGCAAGGAGGGAATTTAAAGAGGTTGACGTAGTCCTTCTCTTTAATTCTTGACTGAAATTATTTCTAGGCAAACTACGTTCTAGATGGTCTGGCTCTTTTGAGGTTATAAAAGTCTTCCAAAGCGGAGTTGTAGAAATAAGAGGAAAGTTTAATGAGACATTCGTTGTAAACGGGAAGCGACTTAAGCACTACCATAACGTAGAAAATAAGGATTTCTGCATAAGTTACAAATTAGAAGAGCTTCCCACTCTTTCAGAAGACTAGTCCCTTCTGAATCAATGTCGAGCTCCCAACATTAAACAAAGCACTACGTGGGAGGCAACCCACGATTCTAAGTTAGATCTTTGTTTTTCTTTTATTCTTTTTATTTTTCTTCTATGTGATACAATTAACTGTTCTAATCACTACTAACTTAATCTTTGTCTACTTTCAGGCTAACTTAGCTTAGGCTAACTTGATGCTAACCTTAGAGAATGTAGCATGTGGATGATATGGAGGTTGTCTTTAGGAACGAATCCCAGAGGCGACGTTTCGAAGCATTAGCTCATCGAGATATGGCATTGTCTATTTATCCTGACAAACCTACCATGACCATTTTAGGGATCAGTGATAGTGTGATGTATCTTCTTAGCCAAATAGGTTGGGATAATTTTGCTGTGAGGAGGAGGTTTAGCACATATCGTAGGCTAACCCTTGAGTTTCTAAGCTCCTTTTTCTATGATCCTAACAGAGGATTAGGATTTAACATGAGTCTGGCTACCTTTAGGCCTTTTGGGACGAAGTACCGTTTCACACACCGTGAAATGGCTGAACTATTAGGATTCCCTAATGGTCCATATGTTTTTACCATAGCCCAGGAAGATCCTTTTAATGATCTTGACCTTGAGTATTTCTGGGGTAGCATAACCGGATACTACCATCTCGGGCCTAATTCCATGTTTTCCGAGAGCATTCACAACCCTACTATCCGATACTTCCACAAAATCCTGGCCCACACACTATTTGGTAAAGATGAAAACATTACACCAGTGTCGAGAGATGAGCTATTCATCATGTTCTGTGCCTCACAAGGTAGACCCGTGAATGCTGCTACATTCATGTTAGCTAACCTCGATAGGATTGCCCGAGAACTCCACGGAGCTATCCTCATAGGAGGATTAATCACTATGATTGCTTCTGCCATTGGCCTGAGATACCCCATTAGTCGTTTGCATGCTTTGGGCGGTATCCGTCCAATGCATATCCACTTTTGTTTTAACTGTGGCATTGTTGTAAATCTGGGACCTATAGAATTTGAGCTGCTTATTGATAACTAAGTGGTACACGATTTTACATTGCCTAACCATAAAAGGACGAGTGTACACAATAGGAATAACTGGCTATATAATTTGGAAGGCCAAAGAGAGTCACCCACTCCACCTGATAACCCTCAGACCTATGAGAATAGAAATGCCATTTTCTATGATGCTGCTTCATTTGCTTCTGGTGCTCACGCAGAGCCTCTAGTTGATCATACTACTGCAATCAACGCCCTCAGGATGGAGATTGCTACACTTAGAGGAGAGCTCACCACCTTGCGTGTAGACTTTCTTGGATTCATGGATGTTGCTAATGATCAGTTCGATCACTTATTTCAGCAGATTTATTCTATGAGGCGATTCTTTGAGCCTAATGTTGCACGTCGTAGGGACTAGTGTTGGTTTATTTGTACCATTTTATGTTTCCTTTAGATTTAGGCATTTTATTGTATTCCCATACTACATTTTATTGTTCTTGTTATGTTACTGTATCGTCGAGCTACCGACGCAGACATATGTTTCAGCTTTATCATGTTTCCATTAATGCAAGTTCTATTTATGTTTCAATTTCATTATGTTTGTTCATTTTTCCTTATTCTAAGTTTAATTAATTATTCGTTTATTTACTATTTATGATTTTAATTAATGCCTTATGCAGAAACCATTCCAACTAAAAATGTTTTGGCCTTGATAACCAAATGATTTAGAAAATGCACTGATCTTAATTCTGAATTCAAATTTTTACGTGTTCAAAGCAAATGGTGGTCCCCATAATGCTAATGGAGTTCGCCATTAGCCTCTTTTTGAAATTGTAATGTTTTAAGTTAATGGCATTCATCATTTGCCTAAAGCGCAACCGCCATATAAGTCTGAGAGGCAGTTACGCTTTTTAAATTTCTCTCTTGCGTGTTTTTCAATTTCCTCGACATTTAAACCTTTGAAAAACTCTTAATCTACTCCACTCATTCACTCCTAAACCTTCCTGTCGCTCCGAGGATTTTCATCCAGGTACAAACGCGAAAGTGGCGCGGAAAACAGAGTCGCCAGCCGTGTAAATTTATCCCAAGAGAGGGAAAGGGAACACCGCATAAACCTGAGGAAGAGGGAAAGGAATGGTCATCGCAACCATAGTCTGGGTTCGGGAGTCGGTTACGCGAGGGGAAGGTGCTAGCACCCCACGCGTCCATCGTACTCGATGGGATCCACGCTTGTTGTCTATTCTAAGGGTGAGTTATCCTAACATCTAGGGCTACACTAAAAGGGGGGAGGGAAAACTAAGACAGACTCGGTAGGACATCGACGTCCTAGGCCTACGTACCCCCTTTGTGCAATGGGGAATTCAGAGTCAACGTAGTTCGGACCAAGTTCTTTTTGTGTTTTTTATGAGCAATGTTAAGTTCGCGTCCGGCAGTTAGGGTCGATGCCTGTTTGCGACTCAGACGGAAAGTAACGTGCCCTTTTTGAAAATAGCCTTTAGTTTGACAATCCCGAAGGACAAAAAGGTTTGAAGTTTGTTTGTAGTTTTTAGGACAGAAGTGACTTTAGTTAGTTCATAACTCAACTTGAACCAAAGTCTACGACACGGGAACGAATGCGTCGCATGGTCGCCCCCAATGGGACGTATGCTCAACACTCTAGAAGAGAGAAGGGAGACCCCTCAATCTTCATTTCCTATGTTTAAGGCTCGTGTGCAAGGCAAGTTGACCTTATTAAGTATTTTAAAGATGTTATAAGATGAGAAGAGAGGCTCAAAAGAAAAGAAAAACATTACGGGAAAATCTATCCTAATGTTATCATGCAAAGATGGCCCTAAGGGGAGGTTTGACAACAACCTAAGCCTAAAGAAAAGAGAAGATGAGAGAAAGAAAGAGTATGGGTGAATATAGATGATTATCCACACCCTTAAATAACTTACCTCAGTCTCTGCATAAAAGGTTAGTACAAAACAGACATAAGCAAAAGTAAGACAAATGAAACCCAAGCAAGTCACAAACCAAAGAGAAAAGGTTACAAACCAAATGAAACTCATCCCAACCAGAATATACACCTTAGAGGTGACCCCCAATGTTTACCAAACAAAATCAAACAAATGAAATGCAGACATGTGGCAAAACACACAAGAAAGTCATCAGAGAAGAAACAAGAGAAGAAAGAGTGAACATGCAAGGTAATCATGCAAGAATGCTTCAAATAATATCCAAGTCAGAATGTGGATGACCTAAACATGTGCCTAAACATGTTATACAAGTGTCACATGAGGCATGCAAACAGGTATCCAAACATCAAATATCAATAGAAGAAAGAGAATGAGGCATATAAGGGAAGCATGTTCAAGTATGTAAGATGAAGCATGAATGACATATGAAATGAATGCAAAGCTCCAAAGTCAGAAACATACATCAAATGAAATGCAAATGAATGATATGGCATGGCATACACAAACCAAACATAAGTCATGAGTAAGCATAGATGAGATGAGGTGAAAAGATAAGTCAAAGAAAGGGCATGTGAACCAAGCATTGAACATATGCACAAAGTATGCAACAACCTTACACCAATGACATATAATGGCAATCAAATGGCTTATAACAATCTAAACATGGTTTAATAAGTCAAAGACACAATCACAAAACTAATGGCACAAGTGCCTTTTCAAACAGATAACCAGACATGATCAGAGATATGCATACAAGAAGCCCTCAAACAAAAGCAAGAAAACAATTAGAAAAACATCTTCTAAAATCACCAAATTACTTATCAACATATCTCAACTAGAAGCAAACAACATGTCAAAAGCTCATGCCAAAATTCACAAGATAGGTCACCCAAACAATTATGCAAAGTCAGATGAGAAACATGGTTCAATATGCAAAAGGAAAGGACTAAAATGCAATATGAAATGATTTTAAAAATGAGAGAAAAATATTTTAATGTAATTCAATGTGTTGGTGAAACAATGCAAAAAGAATGAGTTCAAAAGGTTTTATGGATGATGAGAAATAAAATAAACAATTCATGGTATGCATATATGAAATAGATTCAAAAAGAAATTAAAGAAATAATTAATTTAGATGATAAAAATAAAATAAAATAATAAAATAAAATTTGAGAAAATTTTATAAACTATAAATATGATTCAGGAATTTTTTTGGAAATTTTTTAATGCAATAAACTATTTTTTAAAGATTAAAAATGAAATGCAAATAATTAAATAAAAATAAAGATGAAGAAATAAGCATGGGGGTGAGTTTAGCAACAAAAATGCGTTAGACTTGAACATGGGCTGAAAGGTGGGGTGCGAACAGAAGGCCCAATCCTAAAATCCATCAGAAAAATAAAATAAAAAAATAAAAAAATAGAACACGTGCATATCATGCACCATCATTAATGCGCTGGCCTCAGCATGGCCATCAGATCATGTCAACGCTCCAGATCACATCATCAAGTCAAAAGTCAAAATAAAGGAAAGGATCAAATTAGAGATGCATAGTAGTTAGCGTGGACTGGCACACATGTGAACCATAAAATAAAAACAAAAAATTAAAACGCGTGGCACAACGAGGGCCCTTGGATCAAAGCTATGGACGGCCCTGATTGCGTCCCTTACCTCCAAACCCTAGCCTCGCCAGAGACTGCACCAGACGTCGGAACTAGGGTTCCAATCGTCTTCTCTGACCACCTACAACCCAAAAGAACCTAGAAAATGCAAACAATCACACCTTCTTGACCAGAATTTGATGAGGATTCCAAATATCAAATTATTTTTTACAAACAACCATCACATAAAGCAAAACGAATGAAAAAAGGTTTGGTTCAAAAATTTAAAACTCACGATGCATCCATATTACACGTCTAAACTCAACATAAAACACATCAGAATTATCAGTGCACACCACAGATCATCATGCACGTTTAAAAAGAGAGTTATAGGATCATGAAAAACATCACTAACCTGAGATTGTGCAACATGTGTCCTTGTTATTAGCTGCGAACGATGGTTGCTTTGTGTTCTATGGATCCCAAGGAGGAAGACTGAGAAATTTTTTTTGGAAAAGCTGCTGTGTGTGATGAGATTCGATGAAAAGAAGGTTTAGGGTTACAACTTGAGAACTCTCCAAAATCACGTCTCTTTTTTCCCAACCAGTGCATGAGTAATCTTAAATACCTAGGGTTAATCCACTGATTAGCATTTGGGCCTTACTAATTCCTCACTTAATGAGTTTTGGGTGATTTTGGAAAATTGCATTATGTGAAATACACCCTACTCCATGCATGTATATCCAAACCTCTTATGATGGATCACTTATGTTTCAATTGCTAATCACACCTGTATGGAATTTGGGCCTTGAGATGTTTTGGTTCACGAGTTTTGAATGATCTTGTAATTTTGCATAATGGAAAATAAGTGATGAATAAACCATGAAATTTCTTGGTTCAAAGGCCCAAAATGATCCTTAAGGAATGTTCTTTGATGTTAGAATGTGACATGAAGCAATGGAACCAATTATAGGTCACTATGTTCCAAAATGCAAAAGTTGTGAAAATGGAACCCTAAAAAACCACTTTGCCTTCTTTTGATCATAACTTGAGTTTCACTAATGATATGGAGACCATCTAGTACTTGTTGGAAAGAGGAGAAAAAGATCTTCAACTTTCTTGTTTTAGGAAAATTAATTTGAAGCTTCTTTGATGATGAAAAGTCAAGTTGAATGTAGTGTAAGAACTTGCCCAAAAAGGAAACTTTCAAATTATAGGTCATTTCCATATTTAGTAACTTTTGTACTAACCCTTGATTCTTGATAAATGGTATGAAACTTGACCCTTGAAGACCATATGAAGATGTGAGACCTTGAAACCCTTGAAGAGAACCTCAAAATTCCACAGTTGACTTCCCCTCCTACTGTTGACTTTTCTCCTGATTCCCAATCCACTGGCCAATTGAACTTTTCCTGAACCAAACTGATGGACAATCTTCCATTCCTAGATACTCAGGGACCCAAGGAATACCATGGAATCAAGTCTTGCCCAAAAAATCAGAAATAAACTGACTTTATAGCAAACCCTAATTTTGGTACCCTCAGTCTAGGAGGAAATATCACAGTCTCCAAATCCAAATTCCTCTGAATATGATGTGTATCCTCTCCAACAAAGAGAAGATATGCCATTTGGTGATGATAAGAACCCAAGAAGCTTGCCCATTGGAGCAATAAACCCAAGAATCTCAAAACCCTAATTTCTGCACTGGTTAGGAGAGAGTGGTCCAGAATACAAGGACCCTTGCTTGACCCTTTGAAGAACATCTTCTCCTCTTGAACTGCCTCAGGCACCTTGACCCCATGCTAAGAACCAATGATATGCACACATGATAATGCAAAATGAGATGAAACATAAGCCAGTTAGTACTAAAGTAAGGAGAGCAAATTTTGGGGTGCAACAGCTGCCCCTATTCAATCAACTTGGTCCTGAAGGTATGATAGCGATGGCTCTCAGACATTCCAGGATACACGGGGATTGAATACCAAAAGATCCCCGGAATTTGCTAACGGTGAGAATAACGAACTGGAGCGTGCTGAAAAATAAGGAGTATGACCTCAACCATACCCACAAAAATAAGACGAATATGACCTCAATCGTACCCGCAAAGGAAGACTGACCTCAATCACTCTACCCACAAGGAAAATGTGAATACGACCTCAATCGCACCCACAAAACGAATACAACCTCAATTGCACCCGCAAAGGAAGACTGACCTCAATCACTCTACCCACCAAGAAAACATGAATACGACCTCAATCGCACCCACAAAACGAATACAACCTCAATTGTACCCGCAAAGGAAGACTGATCTCAATCACTCTACCCACCAAGAAAATATGAATACGACCTCAATCGCACCCACAAAACGAATATAACCTCAATTGTACCCGCAAAGGAAGATTGGCCTCAATCACTTTACCCACCAAGAAAATATGAATACGACCTCAATCGCACCCACAAAACGAATACAACCTCAATTGTACCCGCAAAGAAAGACTGACCTCAATCACTCTACCCACAAAGAAAACACGAATATGACCTCAATCGCACCCACAAAACGAATACAACCTCAATTGTACCCACAAAGGAAGACTGGCCTCAATCACTCTACCCACAAAGAAAACATGAATACGACCTCAATCGCACCCACAAAATGAATATAACCTCAATTGTATCCACAAAGGATAACTAACATAAAGTGGACTTCGATGGGGATAACGTGAAACAAAACTTCTGGCTTAAACCACCCCTACTGGGAAAAGGAAACTGGCAAACAAAATATGTCAAGCGAGAACTGAATACCCGGCGAGAACTGGATTTCACAAAAGAGAAAGGCCAAACAAGGCAAACTTCTAACGGACTCAAGATCCACAGATAAGATGACTCCGTTGGGGAAATGAGAAGTCTAAATAAAAGACTCTGCCGGGGAGCACAAGTATGAGGAACGCATCCCTCCAAAATCTCCTGAGTTATGCCATCTCTGCTGGGAAAGAGAACTGGCAAGGAAAGCATCAAATCTGGCTTATGCTTCGAATGCAAATGTTTGAATTTTACCGTAATGCTCCACATGAAGTGGAAATGCTACGCGTTTGAGGATGCAATGCAAATGCTTATGATATACAAAAGGGGTCTCTCTAGCAAAATAAATGCTGGAGAGAAAAGACCAATTTAGCTGGGATGACAAAAATAAATTGTCCTCTGAATCCAGGAACTCTGCTGAGAAGGATCACACTGACCGACTCTTTGGATCCACAACTTCTGCTGGGGATAAAATTCCTAAAGAACATCCACACCACCGGGGATTACACATGACCTATACTGAAGGTAACATCCAAAACCCGAGATTTCTCCTCTGCTGGGGGAGTTGAGAATGAATGCCAATGACAGAACTAGAAGTCAGTTGCTGAGGATTGCTAATAACCAATGGGCTTAGAACTTGCTGGGGGATGCCAACCCATAATCATCCTGCTTGGGGAAAACAACCCATAATACCATCCTGCTTGGGGATACTGCTGAACTTAATCTGCTGATGGGGAGAATGACTTTACCCTCGCCTTGCTGGGGATTAGAACATAACGTTATTGGTGAAAGCGCACTTCCTGACTGGATGGGGAAGGTGGGCACCCTGACTCTGTGGGGAAATAACGTCTTGATCCAGAGAAAATATTTCCCAAATCTCCTGCTGGGGAAGGTCTACTCTGCTGAGGAAAGGTGCAATCTCAATGCTGGGGAGAGCAACCCTACTGGGGGAGTACAATCCTGTTGCCATCCAACCTGACCTGTCTCTAAGGTCATAAAAGGCCCTTTGAACTTTCCACTTACCCAAGACCACCAGGTCTAATGGAAAAAATCATCTCAAGAGGATTTTATAGAAGACCTGGCTTCCACACTGCCCCAGGGTCTTCAAACTCTTGGAGAGATTTATCATATCTCGACATAACTGCCCCAGACGACATAATCTATGAAGTAACTTGCCTCAAAGGATTTGCAATGACTTGAAATACTCTGCCTCAGTATTTTGAACCTTGAAGAGGTGCTTTCAATTAACCGTCTTTAGGATTGGGTAACTTCTCGTGCTCTTGAGGTAGCCTGCCCCAGTACGAGCTTTGAAGTGACTTTGTCCCTGACTGATCTTACAGAGATTTGTCGAATTGACCTAATTTCCCCATATTAAACGCTTGTGGAGAGATTCATCGGATCTCGACATAATTGCCCAAGCTTGACTGAACATTTGAAGAAATTTTCTCAACATGACTACCCATGATTGATTGAACTCTGAAAAGACTTTCTCAACTTGAATGCCCCAACTTGGCTTTATCTTAACACAAATTACTGGGGAGAGCCCACTCTACACTGAGTCTCTTAGCAGCATGCCCCTTGATATGACTGTCCTTCAGAGTTTTCACCATCTTAACTTGGCGTAATCGAGCTTCTCGACTGTCGTTCATCGTGTAAGCTTCTTGGATATCAAACACATGCAAGCAGAAAATGTTTATTATGAGAATGACAATTCTAATGCAACATTCATGTTAACCTTGAAGCTTTATTGAAAATGAGTCGCCAAGCCTTGTGAACGAATCACTAGCTGGGATGCAACCTTGATTTTTGAATGGCAAAACAATGCGCACATGCAATACCAACAAATCTTATTAGCACAACTCATAGGAGTCAGGAACGTTATCCTGTTGAAGTACGCTTTCGGAATAAACCCTGTTTCAATTAGGACTTTTAAGGGTTGTAACGTGGTCTGGTTCACGGTTTCAGAAAAAAGGATTTATGGCTCAAAATTTATTGGTGCCCACCCACTCTTCGTGATGTTCTCCAGTCCTATGTTCAGTTAATCTGACACAATCGCTTATCTCTCAAAAGGTTTACGATCTTTAAGGGACCCATGCAACTAATGGTTTGACACCTAAGGAGGTTTTGGAGTGACAGTTATCCCTCTTTATCTTTTGTGTCTGTAATCACACGAATTTGTTCTTATCGAGGATTTTCTTTTGTAATCCTTTTCGCTTTTCGATTTTTCTTTCTTTTGCCCCTTTTTTTTCTAATTTTTTCCTGGGCTGACTCTTTTGAGTTTTTCGATTTTGAAGTCCAGCGGGATGCCCTAACTTTTTCCTAAGTTGCTTGTTTTCAAGTTTCGACTTAGCGGGCTTTTCTTTTTTTTTATTCCCCTTTTTTGAACAAAGCGTGTGACACTGGTTGTCTTACTTGCTTGAAAGGGTTGTGACTGCCTCACTCCCTGATTGTTGATGGATAACCATTGTGGTTTCACATCTCTTGACCTCTTGACGGTGGGATAGAAGGTAATGGATCCTCAGATGCACACTCTCCTTGAAATTTGAACGTTCGGTCAAACTAACTGACGCCTACCCTGCACCTGGGTTAAGTATGAGAGTTTTTTGTACGAAAGAAACTCCTACTTCAAGGCTCAAAGGGGTTAACGAGGGTCTATCTCCCTTATATCTCCAGTGTTTAGGTATTTGAAACAATGCATGTACATCCTCAACAGGGTTCTATCCTTGAACATACAACCAGAGATTTTGCGTTTTCATCTCATCATCCTCCCTCAAGAGTTCTAGACAAGAAAATTGGTATTGCAGTGCATATAAACATTTAAGAGTGAACACGAATGGATTACTTCAAGAAAATCATGCTTATTGTATTATGATTGTCATTCAAAATCAAACAAGTTTCTACATGCAGACAATATTTAAACAAACAAATGAAAGCTACATGTGAAAATGCAGTAAAGAAACAGGACATCGCCATCGTTGAGGAGACTTGGCTCTGTCTGGACTTATTATTTCTGACAACATACTCGCAGTCTGAGTGATTACTCGGGAGGCTTTAGTTGATTGACTTCCTCTTTCAGCATTTTCTAGTCTTGAGTCAAAGCTTGCATTTTCCCCATGAACTGCCCCATTTGGCTCTATACTTCCCTCGGCTCTGCTTGAATTTGTTCTATGATCAACTTCTGAATGGCTTGAGGAGTTGAGTCTGTGCTTCGGAGAGAACCATATCAGGACAAGAGTAACCAGCCTCGAACACCTGTCATGCACAATGATTATGAATATGAACATGTTTGAATATTCGCAGGGCGATCCATCCCTTGATTCCAGTTTAACAACAAGATAGAATGGAACTTCTACTCATATATTAAGAAAACCAGAGGAAAACCAAATGTCAACAATCACAAATCCAAGATAACAAGTCTGAACACAATAATCATAGATCCCAACTAACAAGTCTGGCGGTGGTCCAAATAATGAAAGAAAATAGAAAACTACGGCATGTCATCAAAGTCCACAAGTGTCAACCCCCCCCATCCATTATGCTTTTTGCTCCAGTCTTGAATTTCCTTGAACAGCTTTTTGGTGTCGGGATGCTTCGGTCTCTGAATTAGCTCTTGAATGAGAACATCTCTCCTATGCATGATCCCTTCCAAGTATCGACAATGCAACTCCCAAGCGTATTCTCCAGAAACACCATCCATGCTAGGACCCTCATTTCTAGGTCTCTTCACTTCGGCTTGGATCTTCAGTTCCTCTATGGAGGCTATGGCTTCATTGAGTCGACCCTCGACTGCTTGTCTCTGGAATACCCCTGATAGGATCTCAGCGTCTTTTTTTCTTGAGCTTCGACTTCAATTGATCAATCTAAGCTAGATAATCGTCTTCTTTTCGCTTATTCTCAGCCATTGCAGTTTCTCGGTGGGCATTGAACCTGTGAATTTTTAACAAAGCCTTGTCCAATTCCTCCTTCTTAGACTCGAGAACCTTACTGATACCGTCTAGAGCTTGCTTCATCCTTTGTCAGGCTATGACCTTGTCAGCTAGCTCCTTTTCTGCCTCAGCGAGAAGCTCTGTCTTCAACTTGGCGATATGAACAGCTTCACCCCGCTCATGTGTCAACAGATAAATCTCTCTTTGTAGCTCATTGTTTTCTTCTCGCAGCTTTTCCTTTTCAGCCCACAACTTGTTAAACTTCTCTATCTCAACTGTGGTAGGAGGCTCAATCAGCAAGGGGTAAGATGGTGGTTCTTTGGAGAATGGTAGAAGCTCCTCCTCCACCCTTTTCTGAATCCAATCTTCATACGCAGGAAATGTTCTGTTATTGCTCTTCCCAAAATAAATCTTCCCCTTCTTATGACGATCCTCCCAAGTACTTGCAGCTTCTTTTAACAGTTCTAGATTGATTTCCCCACTCAGATATAAAGATTCTTGGACCTCCTCGTCTCTTGGTGGCTCTTTCAAGGCATACCCGAATTGCCTAATAGAAAGAATAGGGTTGTAGTTAATTCCCCCTTTCCTTCCTATTAGAGGTACATTTGGGAGACCTCCACAACTAATCATGATATCTTGGCCCAACAAGTCACAGTTAACCCAAATTAGATTATTTGCTCTCAAGCCCATTAATCTTTTGGACCAATCCAATGTTCCTTGAGTATCTACAAATGCCCCAGATTCGGGAAGACGATCAGCAAACCATTTGTAGAAGACTGGCGCACAAAAATAAAGGGGTCCTCCCCTCCTCTTCTCGTTCTTATAATGCACTGAATAATACAGATCTCCAAGCAAAGTAGGTACCGGATTCTTCATGGTAAATATCCGGACAGCGTGCATGTCCATAAAATCCTTCATGTTTGGAAACAACACCGTTCCATAGACACACATAGCCAAGATGGCGTTGAAAACTGACCAACATCTAGCCTTAGCATGCACAGCAGCCTGTTCTATCAAAAATTTCACATGAAAACCTTTACACCCTCCCTTACTGGCAATATTATTTTTCAACAAAGATGGATCCAAATGCAAAGCCTTGGAGACCCTTTCTAAATCAGGAAGTTCTTCAGAAGGATAGAAAGGAGTCTTTTCTTTAATAGAAACATCCAGGATGAGAGCAAATTCCTCCAATGTCGGAGCCAAAAGATAATCAGTGAATAGAAAACAGCGCAGGTGAGGGTCATAGAATTGCACCAGAGTGTGCAAAGCCCTATACTCGTATTCAGTGATGTTGCGAGCAAAATTCAGAATTCTTCCATACTCCTCTCTAAAGTTTGTCAATACCCCGGGTTCTGCCATATACACAATCTTGTGAACAGTATCTAGAAAAAGTGATGGGAACTTGTACACTACGATGTTCTTTCTCTTCTCAGCACTCATCCTTAATAGTCTTCAAAAACCAAAATCAAAGTTAGGATGCAACCCTGCAAATGAACAAACATGTTAGGATGCAGAATGATGATACAAATGCACACATGGGATCAAGGATGCCACACTGATTGGACAACTGCTGCACTGAACCACTGTATAATCTCAAGGATCTGCCCAAATACCCAGAATACCAGAATAACCATAGTACCACACTGATAAATCTGCTGATCAGAAAACCGGGTATGTTGAAGGTCAAGGTTACCTGCAAACCTGTAAACACCCTGCCCTCTCACATGTGGGTACTAGAAAGCCGAGGATCCTCAATATCACGGGCTCTCAGGTCGAGAAATGATGATACGTTCACCATTTCTGGTTTGGCATCATCACCAATCGAGGAGGCCTCAACGGATTCCCCTCAAAAGAAAACATCCCATGGCAAGTCCTCAGCTTCGACACTGAGGTCGAGAAGTAATAGTACATTCATCCCTCGGGGTACAGTACTATCGCCAATCGAGGAGTGCTTCCACTGATTCTTTCCCAAAAGGAAACCCTATAGCAAGTTCCCAGCATTGGGTCCTCGGATCGACATGTGTAATGGGTTTGCCATTTCTGGTCTGCCATTATCACGTCTCGGGAGGAGTGCCGTTACTGAGTCCTCGAGAATGGCCTCCAGAGTCGATAGTTTTCCAAGTTACATTCAATCATCTGCACCAATGCGCAGGATAGAACATTACCAAAGAAAACCTCATCTGGATGTGGAGTTTTCATGTATATTATGTCTGGCCAAATGCCACACGAGTCACACTACTTGCCACGCTAATCCTACGTGTACGCTCAAGCCTGGGTATTGGGCTTATCACTCAGAACCCCCAACCCGCCAAACAGAAGAACAGTGCAGTAGATGATAATAATATGCAATGCAGAAATGCGGTAAAAATAAAATACAACAAATAAAGCAAAACAAAAACAAAAACACCCAAAGAGAACAAAGACAAGCAAACGCTAGGATTGACTCGCTTAGGGATGGACCAGCATAGGTCAACCAGAGTCGCCAGCTGTCGCTCCCAGGATTTTCATCCAGGTACAAACGCGAAAGTGGCGCGGAAAACAGAGTCGCCAGCCGTGTAAATTTATCCCAAGAGAGGGAAAGGGAACACCGCATAAACCTGAGGAAGAGGGAAAGGAATGGTCATCGCAACCATAGCCTAGGTTCGGGAGTCGGTTACGCGAGGGGAAGGTGCTAGCACCCCACGCGTCCATCGTACTCGATGGGATCCACGCTTGTTGTCTATTCTAAGGGTGAGTTATCCTAACATCTAGGGCTACACTAAAACGGGGGAGGGAAAACTAAGACAGACTCGGTAGGACATCGACGTCCTAGGCCTACACACCCTCTTTGTGCAATGGGGAATTCAGAGTCAACGTAGTTCGGACCAAGTTCTTTTTGTGTTTTTTATGAGCAATGTTAAGTTCGCGTCCGGCAGTTAGGGTTGATGCCTGTTTGCGACTCAGACGGAAAGTAACGTGCCCTTTTTGAAAATATCCTTTAGTTTGACAATCCCAAAGGAAAAAAAGGTTTGAAGTTTGTTTGTATTTTTTAGGACAGAAGTGACTTTAGTTAGTTCATAACTCAACTTGAACCAAAGTCTACGACACGGGAGCGAATGCGTCGCATGGTCGCCCCCAATGGGACGTATGCTCAACACTCTAGAAGAGAGAAGGGAGACCCCTCAATCTTCATTTCCTATATTTAAGGCTCGTGTGCAAGGCAAGTTGACCTTATTAAGTATTTTAAAGATGTTATAAGATGAGAAGAGAGGCTCAAAAGAAAAGAAAAACATTACGGGAAAATCTATCCTAATGTTATCATGCAAAGATGGCCCTAAGGGGAGGTTTGACAACAACCTAAGCCTAAAGAAAAGAGAAGATGAGAGAAAGAAAGAGTATGGGTGAATATAGATGATTATCCACACCCTTAAATAACTTACCTCAGTCTCTGCATAAAAGGTTAGTACAAAACAGAAATAAGCAAAAGTAAGACAAATGAAACCCAAGCAAGTCACAAACCAAAGAGAAAAGGTTACAAACCAAATGAAACTCATCCCAACCAGAATATACACCTTAGAGGTGACCCCCAATGTTTACCAAACAAAATCAAACAAATGAAATGCAGACATGTGGCAAAACACACAAGAAAGTCATCAGAGAAGAAACAAGAGAAGAAAGAGTGAATATGCAAGGTAATCATGCAAGAATGCTTCAAATAATATCCAAGTCAGAATGTGGATGACCTAAACATGTGCCTAAACATGTTATACAAGTGTCACATGAGGCATGCAAACAGATATCCAAACATCAAACATCAATAGAAGAAAGAGAAGGAGGCATATAAGGGAAGCATGTTCAAGTATGTAAGATGAAGCATGAATGACATATGAAATGAATGCAAAGCTCCAAATTCAGAAACATACATCAAATGAAATGCAAATTAATGATATGGCATGGCATACACAAACCAAACATAAGTCATGAGTAAGCATAGATGAGATGAGGTGAAAAGATAAGTCAAAGAAAGGGCATGTGAACCAAGCATTGAACATATGCACAAAGTATGCAACAACCTTAGACCAATGACATATAATGGCAATCAAATGGCTTATAAAAATCTAAACATGGTTTAATAAGTCAAAGACACAATCCCAAAACAATGGCACAAGTGCCTTTTCAAACAGATAACCAGACATGATCAGAGATATGCATACAAGAAGCCCTCAAACAAAAGCAAGCAAACAATTATAAAAACATCTTCTAAAATCACCAAATTACTTATCAACATATCTCAACTAGAAGCAAACAACATGTCAAAATCTCATGTCAAAATTCACAAGATAGGTCACCCAAACAATTATGCAAAGTCAGATGAGAAACATGGTTCAATATGCAAAAGGAAAGGACTAAAATGCAATATGAAATGATTTTAAAAATGAGAGAAAAATATTTTAATGCAATTCAATGTGTTGGTGAAACAATGCAAAAAGAATGAGTTCAAAAGGTTTTATGGATGATGAGAAATAAAATAAACAAGTCATGGTATGCATATATGAAATAGATTCAAAAATAAATTAAAGAAATAATTAATTTAGATGACAAAAAATAAAATAAAATAATAAAATAAAATTTGAGAAAATTTTATAAACTAGAAATATGATTCAGGAATTTTTTTGGAAAATTTTTAATGCAATAAACTATTTTTTAAAGATTAAAAATGAAATGCAAATAATTAAATAAAAATAAAGGTGAAGAAATAAGCATGGGGGTAAGTTTAGCAACAAAAATGCGTTAGACTTGAACATGGGCTGAAAGGTGGGGGTGCAAACAGAAGGCCCAATCCTAAAATCCATCAGAAAAATAAAATAAAATAAATAAAAAAAACACGTGCATATCATGCACCATCATTAATGTGATGGCCTCATCATGGCCATCAGATCATGTCAACGCTCCAGATCACATCATCAAGTCAAAAGTCAAAATAAAGGAAAGGATCAGATTAGAGATGCATAGTAGTTAGCGTGGACTAGCACACATGTGAACCATAAAATAAAAACAAAAAATTAAAATGCGTGGCACAACGAGGGCCCTTGGATCAAAGCTATGGACGGCCCTGATTGCGTCCCTTACCTCCAAACCCTAGCCTCGCCGGAGACTGCACCAGACGCCGGAGCTAGGGTTCCGGTCATCTTCTCCGACCACCTGCAACCCAAAAGAACCCAGAAAATGCAAACAAGCACACCTTCTTGACCAGAATTTGATGAGGATTCCAAATATCAAATTATTTTTTACAAACAACCATCACATAAAGAAAAACGAATGAAAAAAGGTTTGGTTCAAAAATTTAAAACTCACGATGCATCCATATTACACGTCTAAACTCAACATAAAACACATCAGAATTATCAGTGCACACCACAGATCATCATGCACGTTTAAAAAGAGAGTTATAGGATCATGAAAAACATCACTAACCTGAGATTGTGCAACACGTGTCCTTGTTATTAGCTGCGAACGATGGTTGCTTTGTGTTCTATGGATCCCAAGGAGGAAGACTGAGAAAGAATTTTTGGAAAAGCTGCTGTGTGTGATGAGATTCAATGAAAAGAAGGTTTAGGGTTACAACTTGAGAACTCTCCAAAATCACGTCTCTTTTTTCCCAACCAGTGCATGAGTAATCTTAAATACCTAGGGTTAATCCACTGATTAGCATTTGGGCCTTACTAATTCCTCACTTAATGAGTTTTGGGTGATTTTGGAAAATTGCATTATGTGAAATACACCCTCCTCCATGCATGTATATCCAAACCTCTTATGATGGATCACTTATGTTTCAATTGCTAATCACACCTGTATGGAATTTGGGCCTTGAGATGTTTTGGTTCATGAGTTTTGAATGATCTTGCAATTTTGCATAATGGAAAATAAGTGATGAATAAACCATGAAATTTCTTGGTTCAAAGTCCCAAAATGATCCTTAAGGATTTTTCTTTGATGTTAGAATGTGACATGAAGCAATGGAACCAATTATAGATCACTATGTCCCAAAATGCAAAAGTTGTGAAAATGGAACCCTAAAAAACCACTTTGCCTTCTTTTGATCATAACATGAGTTTCACAAATGATATGGAGACCATCTAGTACTTTTTGGAAAGAGGAGAAAAAGATCTTCAACTTTCATGTTTGAGGAAAATTCATTTGAAGCTTCTTTGATGATGAAAAGTCAAGTTGAATGTAGTGTAAGAACTTGCCCAAAAAGGAAACTTTCAAATTATAGGTCATTTCCATATTTAGTAACTTTTGTACTAACCCTTGATTCTTGATAAATGGTATGAAACTTGACCCTTGAAGACCATATGAAGATGTGTGACCTTGAAACCCTTGAAGAGAACCTCAAAATTCCACAGTTGACTTCCCCTCCTACTGTTGACTTTTCTCCTGATTCCCAATCCACTGGCCAATTGAACTTTTCTTGAACCAAACTGATGGACAATCTTCCATTCCTAGATACTCAGGGACCCAAGGAATACCATGGAATCAAGTCTTGCCCAAAAAATCAGAAATAAACTGACTTTATAGCAAACCCTAATTTTGGTACCCTCAGTCTAGGAGGAAATAACACAGTCTCCAAATCCAAATTCCTCTGAATATGATGTGTATCCTCTCCAACAAAGAGAAGATATGTCATTTGGTGATGATAAGAACCCAAGAAGCTTGCCCATTGGAGCAATAAGCCCAAGAATCTCAAAACCCTAATTTTTGCACTGGTTAGGAGAGAGTGATCCACAATACAAGGACCCTTGCTTGACCCTTTGAAGAACATCTTCTCCTCTTGAACTGCCTCAGGCACCTTGACCCCATGCTAAGAACCAATGATATGCACATATGA
The DNA here is from genome assembly GCA_022829125.1 of Lathyrus tuberosus. NCBI lineage: Eukaryota > Viridiplantae > Streptophyta > Magnoliopsida > Fabales > Fabaceae > Lathyrus > Lathyrus tuberosus. Next base: position 12,782,247 of record JALAZF010000136.1, read on the forward strand.
TAATGCAAAATGAGATGAAACATAAGCCAGTTAGTACTAAAGTAAGGAGAGCAAATTTTGGGGTGCAACACTTCCAACTTCCTTCCATTACCATAAATATCAAACTTCTACTCATTCTTTCACATTATAATCCAAAAAATCTTCTACTCATCCTTCACCCTTTCCGAATTTCTCAACTTTTCCATCCAACCCTTTCACTCACTCATTCACCATGCCTCATAGAGTAGCAAGTCAAAGAGCAGAGGTTGATTATTTGGGCATTACTTTCTCAGAGGGAATTGAAGGAGAGAACCAGAAAGCAAAGTATCCCAAATTATTTGAGAGGGGTGTCGCGATAACGAGGTATCCCCATAACGCTACCCTTCGAGATTTAGGTTTAATAGATAGTGTTAATTGGATGCTTACTAACTTAGGAATGTCTTATTAGTGTTCACTGGCTAGTCCTACTTATGTTAGGCTGACTTATGAGTTCCTAATCACTTGTAGATATGAAACACCTATAGGAGGTTCCCGCACAGTAGGCACTGTCCATTTTAGAATGTTCAACAGATATTACACTTTAGATCAAGATCAAATGGCCAACATTTTCCAATTTCCTCATGGAGATGGCTTTGCATGCGAAGCCCCTCTAGCGAGCGATTGGCAAGCCGATGCTTTTGTTTTTTGGCGTCAGATCAGTGGCCAAGCCACCGATGATTGGGAAGGCCTTAAGGCCACTGCTATTCATAATTCGGAAATTCGGTACCTTCACCGTATTTTAGCCAATATCACTTTTGGCCAGAAGAACAATGAAACGGTGAATTCCAAGGACCTCTTCTTTTTATATTGCGCTCTGACACAGACACGGGTGAATCCTACACCTTTTATTCTTGCTCATCTTCAGTCTTTTAGTGTTAGAGTGGGAGGTCATGTATGTGTTTGAGGGGTGATCACATCCATAGCCCTTGCGTTGGATTTACGCGACGAGTTGCCTACACTTTAGCCACTCGAGATACCATTTTTAGACCTTGATGCTTGCCATAGTATGCGCTTGATAAAGAACAAACCTGACGGTAGGTATTACTTAATTGTGAGTAATAGAGGAATTAGGGGAGTTACTTTGCCCTCCACTGCACGTACTAATGTGCGAGTGAGGGGCAACTGGATTTATGATCTTAATGCCCTTGAGCCTGGTGACAATGTTAATGTCTAGGCTGGTGTGGGAAATGACACTGACGAGGAGATTGAGCGTATGGAAGATGATGCTCACGTGACTAATACCACCCATGCACACACTACACGTGGTTATGCTAACTTTTCTGCATGTACTTCATCTGGACGTCAGTCACGCGAGGAGTACGATTACACCGCCATCAGGACAACCCTTGATGACATCCTGTGTGAGCTTAGACACCGCAATAATATCGACGCAGAGCATGATGTACTACTTAAGAGTATGCAGAGACAGCAAGAGGAGATGATGACCACCATCCACCAGATCAGAGAGCAGCAGATTGACTTTACTGACAGGACCGAGCATAATATGAGTGACCTCATCGAGCAGATGAACGGATTACGCATGGAGGTATCAGACATGAGAGAGCTTATGTTGCATGTACCACACACAGCTTTTGGTAGAGGCGATATTGGACGTCATAGAGGCCGAGGCCGACACTGAGCCTTCTACCAGGTTTTATTTCACTCCTATTTCCACCTTGTACTGAAACATTGGGGACAATGTTTGGTTCAAGTGTGGGGGTGGAGCTTTACCGCTTTATTTTTCACTTTTTCTATTGCTTTCTAGTTATTGTTGTTTGTTTTTGTTGTTTTGTGTTTAGTTGAGTCCTATTGCATGATACTTTTTTTTTTACTTATTAGAATTCTCCCTTAGATTTGACCCCCATCAAAAAAAATTTGTTATGATTCACTAGTACGACACTCCTAGAGTATAGGTTGTTTCTCACCTTTAGGCTATGTTAGATAGGCTTGGGAAAGTTTCGACAAAATCGATACCGGCCTAACACCCTAAACTCCCTAACTATGTGATGTCAATTTGAATAGCCATTATGTCGAGACCTTGAGTTCTAAGTTTTTGAAGTAGCCTCTTAAGTAGTTTATACTAGCAGTCAGCATCATCCTAATGCCACACTAAGTAAGGAACAAATGCAAATATGTGTGTGATCTAAAAAAATTGAATAAAAAATATTTATAGAAGAAGTCGAATGATAGGATAAGTCCCTTCTAAGTTAGGTGGTCCTCACCCAACCATTTAGCCTAACGGGATGGACCCTTTAAATTTGAAAGGATAAGCAAAGAAAATAAAAAGAGAAAAAAGAAGAAAAAAAATATATTAATAATCTGATTTTGGAATAATGAGATCATCAAACACTAACAGGTTCACTTACCATGTGTGTGCGGGGATAACCGGGCTTAATGTGATTGCGCTAGAATGAAAAGAGGTGAAAAAGAATGAAGAATGTAGGTCGAGTTATAATGGCACAATTCAGATTAGTTTGCATAGGGGGGAGTTTTTGTTCTCGATATGTGAATGTGTGTCACTACGGTATCCTTAGTGTCAATGTCTAGTACCTATCTATTTAGCATTAGCCTAGCAACCTTTACTTTTTAGAGTCTTTGTCGTGCCTATGTCTCAGACGCTGCACTTATTTATTTATTACGTTAGGGATTGCTTGAGGACAAGCAATGGTCTAAGTGTGGGGGAGTTTGATAACGTAAAAATGTATCATGATTATTAGGCTCAAAACATATGATTTCATCTTTATTTTACTTTTTTTTATTACTTTTACGTTGTTTTGTGTTTGTTTTGCAGTTTGTTGCATATTAGGAGCACTCGAGCGAGGTTGGTGGAAATAAGAGCAGAGGAACAGAATTTGTGACATTCTGGCACAATGGCGTTCCCCATCCCCTAATGGCGTCTACCATTGTCCTGGATGACACGTCATTTAATGAGTAGCACAATGGCGTTCGCCATCTGCCTTAATGGCGTCTGCCATTATTATACAGACCAATTTTTATGAAATTCAGTTGGAATTTCCCTCAGCCACTCCCCATTTCCTCTCCAACCGCCCCTACACGTTTTAGGACTTCTCAGCAGTTACCTAGTTTATATATAGGTCTTATCTGAGCATTTGAAAGGGGGAGAATCATGCGGAAGCGCTGTAGAATTTTCTAGGAAAATATATTACTTGTAAAGTGAGAATAACTCACATCGAGGTATTGTCACAATATTTTCTGTACTTTCTTGTATTACATTCTGTACTTTTGGACCGAAGCAATCTTACCGGAATAAAGTCCTTTCTTCAAGTTCTGTTTCGTGCAAATTTAATTTACAGGTTTTTATTTACCGCTTTTACTTTGGCATAATTACTTTATTGTTTACTTGTTATAATGATGTCTTTAAGTTCGAATACCATGACTATGTTGTTTTTATCTGAAATAATGTGTTGTTAATTCAGTCCGAGTCTGGTGTATGAGGACCGTCGTTATCGACGGGACTCAGTAGAAAATAATAGGTGCGAAATTGTGTTTAAAATTATGTTTTGGTTATAGTTTCCAATTGTATGTTTAATTGTTTCGTCACGAGAGTGAGTAGCAAATTAAGGTTCAAGCCGATAACGCGAGAGTGTGAGGATTGAACCGGATAGTGGAAGCTAGACATTGATCCTAAAAATAGCAAGAGCGCTTTAGGTATCGATTAGGATCTTATTGATTTTCAAAATATGCTTTCTAATTAAAACAGACGAGCGAGAGCAAAATCCCGTGGTTAGAGAGTGTGGCTCAGTCAATAGCGCGAGAGTGTGAGACGGTGTCCTTAAACCAATATTTTCTACAGAACGTATTTAAACATAATTAGTGCCTAAAATCTACAAAGTCCTTTAGGAACGCGAAATCCATATTTCGGCCTCCTTTTATGATAATTTCCAAACCTTTCGTTAATTACGAATGTTGTTCCCGTCGTAACCTTTTTAACCATAGCCTTAGCTTTACACAACATCAATAGATAATGGTAGATTGATTATTAGTCTTTGTGGGTTCGATATCTTTTAAAACTACGCGATAGACTGTATACTTGCAGTTATGTTCTGTTAGACTCGTAAAGTCGCGATTAATATATATATATAGAGAGAGAGAGAGAGAGAGTGTGTGTGTGTGTGTGTGTGTGTGTGTGTGTGAGTGAGTGAGTGAAAGAGAGAGAAAGACAAGGAGAGATGGGGGAGATGTGAGATATAGTGCTCAGGATTCTAGATGAGAAAATATTGAGAAATGGTCCTCAATTTATAGGCTTGAGGGTGGCGCAAAAAAGGAAAATTTATAGGGTAAAAGTTAACGTGTCAATCTATTGGCATCTTGCTCCAATCGATTAGAAGACCTTCAATTAATCGCTTAAGATGTTTAAAATGGAAGGAAAAGATATATAGTTATTGTCGTTCATTAAGACACTATCCTAAACTGTTAAGAGCAACTTTTGTGTTGACCCAATCGATTGGGTATATGTTCCAATTGATTGGACAATACAAATTTTGTCCAAAATCATTTAGACACTTCCTGATTCAATTGGCACAACTTTAATAGGCTTTAAAACATGTTTTTAGTGTGAGTGTGTGTGTGTGTGTGTGTGTGTGTGTGTGTGTGTGTGATTTAGCCGTATAAATTTATGAAAATGCCTTTTTTCTTTTACAACATACTATTCATTCAGACGCGAAAGGGTAAGCTTTCACATTTCCTCTCTTTCATACTTTGAAGCTTCAAGACTTATAAGGTAATTCAATCTTATAAACATTTTCTTGAATTCTACTTGGATATGAGGCTTGAGTTATATTCCATTTAGGTGTCATCATAGAGGATGTTTGTAATGATCATAAAACACATCAAGCCCTACTTTGTATGCTTGCATATTTAACCCCTTGTTATGCTTGCCTTTAGTTGTCATCATTAAAATCATATTCATCATTGAGAACACGAAGGCTTACTTAACCTGAAAAAAATGGTTCCACAAAGAAAACACGAAATGGTGAATATCTTAGATAATCAATGAATTAATAAATATAAATTCAATTTGAACGAGATGCCTAAATCAATTTTTAAAATCAATTAATCAAATATAATATTATAAGTTACAAATAGATTTAATCATTATTGATATGAATTAGATTACTTATCTATTCCACACTTAAGCTTATACAACAAATTACTATAAGCAGATAAAGCTTAACAACATGTGATTATATGAAAGCGATAAAGACCTAAACATGCAAATTATATAAAAAATTAAAGGAAATATGGAAAGGGAAGATTGAGTTGGTGTTTATAGAAAATTTAGCGCATTCCTTCTTTATTTATGTCTAATCCAATATCCAATGGCAAGCCATTTCAATTTTATTATCTTCCACTTATTTTGACAATTTTTACAATGTGTGTTTAATACAATCAAGGAACCAGATATTGCTAAATTTAAAACTGAATTAAAATAGATCCAATATGAATATTTCCTTCTTTTTTTATATACAACCCACACAACTGAAATCCCCAAGACCTCCACTCAGTATAGAGTGTCCACCCACTCGAATCCAAGATTCATTCTAAGCATCTATTTCATAGTGGTATTCATTTTACTCTACTAGTCCCTTGTCTGAGCTCTTGGTTTATCTAAAGAAATAAAAAATACCAAATTTATTCGTAGAAACCTTTACTCATTTCTACGGAAGTCTTCAATGGAGAAGAAATCCTTTCTTTATGCTCCTGTTGGATTTTCAATCCTTGCCACACCACACAATATGATTATTGATCAGCAACTCAAAAAATTTAGAAACATTAATAATGAATGAACCTCCTCTATGATATATCCCATACTCCCTAAGAATTGAGAAGCAACCAAAACATGGAAATCATGTTAGAGGTTAAGGATGAGTTCAAATGAAATAAAAAATTGTGAAAAAGTGTACTCTAAAATCAAGTTTCAAGTTTTTTTTTAAATCTTTCAAAGTTATGATGTGTTGTGGGTAGAGAGAAATAAAATGATTTATTTTTGTGCTTACGATTGAGTCAAGAGCAATGGGTGTGATTCGAGTTGAATGAGGAAGTGATTTGAATAAAGAAATTAAAACTCATATTTTGGCCATTTGATCTAAATCAGTGATTCAAGTCACTGATTCGAGTCAAGGAATCCTGTGATTATAATCATGCTAATAGAATAAAAACTTAGAGTTTGAATGAAATTATTGATTCAAATCATCCTTTTAGTGTGATTTGAATCAAGCTTGCTCTTTATTTGAATCAGGGAAACTTGTCATCGGTATCCCCCAATTAGAACTAAAAACCTAATTTTCACACTCATATATTGATTTGAATCATGCATAACCTTTATTCTAATCACACTTCAAAAGGTTCATATTTTAAGAAAAATGAAGTGTTTATTTGAATTGAAAGCTAGTATAATAGGAATGCATTCATGCATTTCTTAACCCAAATATTTGACTAATTAACTTAAACCACTTAGCAAAGAAATTTACCTAAGGGTTTGATTTATGCGTGAAAAAATGATTTAATGAATTGCACTCAGTTTAAAGATAAGGACAAAGATCTAACTTGTAGGAGACTCAATTGCTAAAATGATAAACGACAAAAGATAATGAAAAGGACAAATTGCAAAACCAAAACCCTAGAAGGGTAGAGCAATTTCAGTCTCCCCTTTTTTAATGCATGGTAACTTGAAAAGCTTGCGTTGGAATTAATTCAAGCTTATCATTGAGTAAAGTGTGATCAATGATTTCTTTCATGCTCCCCTTGAAACATTGCACCATACCATAATTGCATAAAACAATGTAAATCGATATATTAAACCCATAACAACTCCCCCCCCCCCCCCCCCCCCTTTGACAAGATCAAAATATAGATAGATAACAATGGAGTTTAAACTCATAAATCCAGCAAACACAAAAAATAATCCAAATAAAATAAAGCAAAACATTAGCTAAATAAAGATATACACAGAATCACAAGATTATATTATAGATAAAATAAGCTAATATGCATAACAACAACATAAATTTTTTAGCAGCAAGACAATGATTACAACATACAAAACTAGATGGAGGAGAAATAAAGTGTAATGCCCTGTATAATATATATCTAGAATAATACCATACAAGAGTTATTATCTGGTACTAACACCATCATAAGTGCCTATTGGCATAATTTACATACTTAACCATTCCTAAAACATAAAAGTCAACCTATAGTACAAGATATGGAAAGGGCCAAAACAATAATAACTAAGATCTAAGTACAATATCCTTCATTGTACTAGATACACAATACACAACATAATAAACAAAACTCAGCTTCTTTGGAAACATCCAAGCATAGCTCCACATGCAAACTAAACCTGCAAACAATACCTGAAAAACAACAACAATAATGGGGTGAGATAATAATCTCATTGAGTTCCCCTATCCTATGGATTCACTCAGCTCTACAGGATTCTAATCAATTTCTATCTCAAATCGAAAGGGAAAGGGATAAGACTTGAGTTCCCACAATTTGCAATGTATGGAAACATGTCTCTTGAGTTCATCAACTCAAACAATCACTAATCGGAAACCTTACCAAGGCATCCCCTATTCCCGTCCTCTACTACGTCTAAGAGATTGGCACAAGTCATGGGTCCTTGAAATGTACTTTGATATATGAAATGGATTCAGATCCAAGGGAAACATAGTCCACATGAATATTCATTTCTCATGGGTCGTACCCCATCACAAGTTTCTTTATCCGTAGGCTTCATTCGTACACATGGGAATCAAACCTGTCAAAGTAATAATGCGTACATTCCAGAGGAGCTCTCTATATAAGCCTCCATTCTCAGAACGACGCATCTCAAGGGAAATAGTTCCGACTACGTGATAAAGCATAACATAACGTCGAATGGATTCAGATTCTAAGGGACATATAATAAACCTTATGAATTTTCACTTCTCATGGGCCTTCCCCCATCACAAGTCTCTTTACCCGTAGGCTCCATTAGCTTATGTAATCACTAAGGATAACGTGATTGTATTCGACAATCACAAGGCATCAGATTTGCCTTAACCATAAACAACATAAACCATACATGTTCCATATAAAGCTATCCTCACAACTAGGCAACTACTTGCCAATGATACTGTCATACCCTAAATTTTGACCACAAGATTTCCCATCATTTTTCAAATCATCACCACAATATGGATGTACCTTCATACCTCATCAATCCTCTCAAAGATTGTTGAGCATTCACCTCAATCAAGAATTAGGGTTTTGGACCCTCTCAGAATACTCAGACAAAGGATCAATCAAGAGTTGTGATGATCTTCAACTTGTCAAGTCTCTCAAACATCCATAAAGGGTCAAGAGTTCTCCCACATCAAGAATCATGCCCAATAGTGCAACATTTCAAGTGGATCAAGCCTCAAGATCATCAGTGTCGCCAAATTAGGGTTTTGGTCGACCAAGGCCTCCAGAGAGAAATTTTCATCTGGGCATGAGCCAATACTTCAAAACATGATCCAAGAAGCTTAAAGGGACCTCATGGATCCAATCATAAGTTCAAAATAGCCTCAGGGGATGCATTCATCAAAAATCAGGAATTAGGGTTTCTTGACCTAATTCACCCCTAAGTTGACTTTTGGAGCAAGACATGAGCCAAGACCTCAAGGAATGTTTTAAAGACCTCAAATATCTTATTTTGATCATCTTAAAAGTTCAAATTGTCACAAAGAACTTGATCTATAAGCAATGCAAGGATTCAAATTCATCTGAATCACAAATTAGGGTTTTTGAGAAAAAGTCAACCCCACCTTTGACTTTTGACCAAGACATGATCTCAAACCTTGGGACATGATTCAAGACACTCTAAAACACCCATGGAATCCATCCATTAGGTTTGATTTAGCCCAAGGACTTGATTTCATAGAGAATCACAAAGTTTGAAATTCATCTGATAAAAAGTCAATTGTGCCCAAAAACCAAGTTTGACTTTTGAGATTTCTTGACAAACATGGCTTCTTTAAGTAAAAAACAATGTTAACTCATGGTTTGGATCATCATCCATCAAGAAAAATCAAGAAAGTGAGGTTACTTGCAAAAGGGGTAATCTTAAGAAAACTTAAAATTTCTCTAAGTTATGAAAAAAGGATGATTTTTCCCAACTTTGCAAGGTCATAACTCCCAAACCACACAACCATTTTCTTCCGTACAAAGCTCAAATGAAATCTCTCATTACATACTTCAAAAGTGTCACAGTGCTTCATGAGCCAAAAAAGCTTGGATTTTGAGTTATAAAGCCATGAAGTTTGGGTTTCAAATTTTTTGAACTTAGACACTTAGTGAAATTTTTGGACAGAATCTGTCTTGTATTTTACCAACTTTGAGGCCATTTTTCATTATGATCCAAGATGAATCCAGACCAAAGTTAAGCATCAAAGTTAAAGTATGATATACAAGCTTTCCAAAGAGTACAAGAACATCATCAAACTCCATTTGAGTAAAAAGATATGGAGTGACTAATATGCCTTAACACAAACTATTTTTTGACAACATTGGTACATGACTTGTATCCCACGATTTCTTGAGCCAATTTTGGACACTTGCATCATTGTATTTTTGTCCAATATCAACATGAATGATGAGGAATCTGAGCATAAGACCACCAGGTCAAAAAATCCTATCCCTTAGGCATGTGGCATTCAACATTCATTTCCAAAACTTTCAATTTTGTCATAAAGCATTCAATGGGTGCATAGAGGTGGCATGAACTGAGGTATTGTTATTCAAATAAGTCAAGACATATCCAAAGTTCAGAAGACCTAAACCTGCAAAGTTGATCTCAAGTCAATGGCTAGAGGAGACTTTGGCTACATGACAAAGTTTAATGGATAATAGGGTGATCCAACCTTCATTCACTATTCCTTCAAAAAAAAACTTCCTCTATTTATAGTAGAGGTCATTTGTGACTGATTTGAACACCCCAAAACATCAAAACTCATGTTTTCCTCCAAATCACTCTTCAAAACCAGAATTTCCTTCTTTGGCAAGTAACATGCGAGTTTCCAAATAGAGAAGGATTCCATCACAACCAATGATCCTAACACCACACATACATCATACATAAGTTGTCCAAACACTTCTCCATTAGGCCTAATTGTAGTTGAGGTGCCACAACAAGATCCAGGTGTTTTCAATCCATTCCAAGCTTCTAAACACCTTACATAAGGTTCATTGAAGCAGTCCAGATCATCACACAACATCTGTAACACCTCTACATCAGAACTCGAATTCCTCTTGCACAAGTAATCCTGACACTCTCAAACTCTATGATCCATGCGTCATAAATGTGTTTTCAAGTTACAAACATGTTTCTGCACTTATATAGAGTGTTTCCCCTTAATTAATTGCTTTGTATCTATCGTGTATGAAGTTTCATGATATTCTTGCAAAAATTAGGGTCCATCTGTTCTCCACTTGAGTTATAAGCCCCAAAAATTATTTCTTTTAAACAACTTTTTTTAAATTAAATTCAAATTCAAAGTTTTCTCAAAACTTTCTTCAATTTCTTAATACCCTAATCATACAGTTGTAATCCATACAATCAATCACAATACACTTGGGCCTCTTCTCAGAGTGTAAGACCCAACATCCCTTCAATTCAATGTATATTTGTTTATATACCTGTTAGTACACTTATCTGTAAATATACTTGTGCATATTTGTTTAGAGTTTCCCCAGCAGTTAGGTCTACACTTAGGTCAAACCAGAGGTTACATCTAACTTAGTCAAAACTAGTTCCCTCATAGGAAACTCCCCTCGATACAGTCTGCCTCCTCTTGGGCTTATTCAATATGGAACAAAGAAAGGCATTATTCTCGGTGAAAATTTCCTCAAGACTGTCAAAACTTAAAAACATATACAAGAAATTCATTTCCCCAGAGAGGATTAATTCCCGGTGAAACCTCTTTTGAATTTCTTCAAACCTTAGAACTGTTCAACAAAGAAATGATTAATTCCCAGTGAAACCTTTCTTGAACTCTTCTTAGGCTTGGACCCACAAGCTTCCTAGAAGTATCCCCAGCCTCCTCTTGGGCTTAGTACAAGGACCAACAAGCTTCTTAGAAGTTCCCCAGCCTCCTATTGGGCTTAGTACAAGGACCCAAAGGCTTCCTAAAAGCATAGGATAAGAATTTAGTCATCTATACTAGTTCAATCCCCTGGAGAGTCAAAAGTCCAGAATATCCTACCATCCAAGAGTTGATCATCAACCAACAGCCTTCTCTTGGGCATCATACAAAGATCTCTTTCTAACCAGAGTCTATCACTTCTTAAGAGACTTGGATACTCTCAGCCTCCTCTTGGGCTTCATTCAAGTAAACTTGGAAATTATCATAGTCTCCTTTTGAACTTCACACAGATACCCTCAAGTTTCCTAAAGGCATAGGGAAAACCCTGATCATTTTATCAATACACAAGTCTCCAGCAAAGTTAAGAACCTCTAAGGTTTTCAAACTCACCTTTAAACTTCTCTGACCTCCAACAAGGCTTAACTTTCACCTTGAAATCCCAGCCAAGGTCAGATTGACCTCGACAAAACCCTAATAAAATCAGAGCCTCATGGCATATGGTATTTCAACTCTTCCCTGATTCCTAGCAAGAGTAGATTCCTTTTGGATTCTGTCATACCCCAAATTTTGACCACTAAGATTCCCCATCATTGTCCAAATCATCATTATAATATGGATGGACCATCATACCTCATTATTCTTCCCAAAGATGGGTGAGCATCCACTACAATCAAATTTAGGGTTTCAGGCCCTCTCAGAGCTCTTAGACAAAGGATCAATCAAAGAATGACATGATCTTCAACTTATCTAAACTTCTCAAACATACACAATGGATCAAGAGGACTCCCACATCAAGGGTTAAGCACAAGGCTGCAGCATTCTAAGTGGATTAAGCCTCAGGATCGCCAGTGTCACTAAATTAGGGTTTTGGTCGACCAGGGCCTCCAGATGGAAATTTTCATCTAGGCATGAGCCAATGCTTCAAATCACACATTAAGATACTACAAGGGACCTCATGGACCCAATCATCAAGTCAATTTTACCTCAGGGGATGCATTCACCAAAAATTGGGAATTAGGGTTTCTTGACCTAATTCACCCCTAAGTTGACTTTGGGACAAAACATGAGCCAAGACCTCAAGAGAGGATTTAAGGGTCTCTAACACACTACATTGATCCATTTGCAACAATGGATTGATCCAAGAAGCTTGATCAATAAGTTTCAAACTCATCAGAACCATAATTAGGGTTTCGCGGGAAAAGTCAACTTTGCCTTTGACTTTTGACCCAGGCATGCTCCCAAACCTTGGGACATGATCCTATACACCCTATAACACCCATGGAACATGTCCATCAAGTTTGATTTAGGTCAAGGACTTGATTTCATAGAGGATCGCACAGTTTGGAGTTCATCTGACAAAAAGTCAACTGTGCACAAAAGTCAACTTTGACTTTTTGAGATTTTTCACAATTATGGTTCTTTGACCCTAAAATGATGTTAACGTGTGATTGGAATCATCATTCATCAAGAAAAATCAAGAAAAGTGGGATAACTTGCAAAAGGGGTAACCATAAAAAACTTAGAAATTTTCTAAGTTATAGAACAAAGTGGCTAGGGTACCAACTTCCAAGGATAATAACTTGAGATCCAAGCAACCATTTTGGCTGATCCAAAGATGGATTTGTAGCTCTCATGGCATACTTTAAAAGTGACAACTACACCTCATTCCAATTCATCATGGATTTTGAGTTATGAAATGATCAAAATGGCTGAAAACATGAAATGTCACTTTTTTCAACACTTAGTGAAATTTTCACTAAGTCAGAATCTGTCTTGCTTTTTTTCCAAAAGTATGGGGATTTTTCACTTGGATCCAAAAAGTATCAAGACAAACTATGATCACATATATGTTGTATCATATGAGGGCTTTCCAAAATGGCCAAGAACTCCATGAAACTCCACTTAAGCCATGAGATATGACAATGGCAATGTGCCTTGCTGCAAACTGTCATGGCAAGGCAGATTTGTGCATTTTACTCGATTTGAGAAAATTTTGCAAATGAAAAACAAGTTTTTCCATCTGAACACCTCAGGGGGAGACCAAGAAGGGACAAACATTGATCCATCAGCCTCCCAAGTCTTTGGAACCAAGAGTAGCATGCCAAACCTAGAAATGCCTAAAAGAGGGACAAGACTCCAATTTTAGTTTGGAGAATTTAATGGATGCAACAAGGTGGCATGGACTGAGCCCTTTCCAACTAAATTCAGTCAAGACTTATCCAAGAACTAGGGAACCAGCAGCCTGTGCTCTAACCTCTAGTCAATGGCTAGAGGAGACTTGGATTCCTATTGATCAACATTTGCCAAACCTCTGCAGCAGTTGCCATTCACTATTGCAGCCAAAACAAACTTGTTCTACTATAAATAGAGCTCATTTGTGCTCAGTTTAAGTACACCAAAGCACTACAACACTTGCTTTCCTCAAAATCTCTTTCCCTAGGCAAAAATGCCTTCTTTAGCAAGGTAACTCTGAGTTTTTGAGTTAGAGGGCAATTTCATCATAGCTCATGATCCAAACACATCCAATATGTCATATCTAAGCTGTCCAAACTATCACAAGTGACCTGTAACACCAAAATCACAAAGTCCCCTCTCAAAACCTCAAAATTGGACTTTTTTGCACTTTTCAAGCCATGTCTTGATTCAGTCACTTTTAAAACCAGATAAAACCTCAAACACACTCTAAATATCATCCTTGAACTGTCCCAAATAGTTCCACACATCTGGAACATCATTTGAGAGAGTTGTTATTTTGGCCACTTTTGCTCCTTTTGCAAGAAAGGGCCAATTTCCATTCCTGAGGTTTCCAGCTGATTCCAATCATCCTAAAAGCTTCTAAGGGATCATTTGAGAGTGTTCAAAGCATCAAAACATTTCTGGAATAAGGCCCTTGACAGATTGCCCAAAAAGCTCCCAAAGAGGTAAGCATCTCAACTTGAACTCTTTAAAATATGCCTTGCTTTGAGGTCCACTGATCATGCATCTCTTATACATGTCATATGTGTTGTGTTTACACCAATTCATCATGTAATTCATGGCTGTACCAAGAGGTAGCACGGAAAATGCATAATATGGCCTATTTCAAAACCACTATCGGGTTTTGAGGAGGATTGATTTTCTGGAAAAACCACCACCACCATTGGATTCCTTAGGAAATTCTAAGCCGGATGCATATAAATTTTGTCTCCATCCATGGAGAAATGAGGAAGTTATGGCCTTCACTTTTCTGACCAAAAACCTTGCCTTGTCTTGCCTTGGCCAGGCCAAGAACAAGGCAAGCCTTGTATATTTATGGCTGGGGTTTGATACACGGATGTATCACCACCCTAGTGGTAAGGCGCGCATGCTGCATACAAGAGGTCTGGGGTTCGAATCCCCCTCGCCCCAGACCCTCTTTTTACTATTTTTTTCCATTTTTTACTATTTTTCATATTATTTTTAATAATTTGGAAAATTAATAACTTCCTCAATTTTAATTATTTTTTATTGGTTCTTTTTGCAAAAAATCACAAAAATGTTGAAATATTTTATTCCACAAAAAAATCAAATTTATATTATTTATTTAATATAATTAGTATTTTTGTGAATAAATTCATTTTTAATTGTTTTTAAACATTTAAAAGTGAATATTTATTTTGAAAATCAAAACCAAATGAGTTCTAAATCATCTTGTGATTAAAACCTCATTTTACAAACCTTAAACAAAAATCACAAGTGGTTCATTCAAATCTATTTGGTATTTTTATCATGTTTATTGATTTTCTTTAAATATTTACTTTTAAAGAAAAACAAAATTAGGGTTTCTTTGATTTTAACCCTCACAAATCTTTTTCAAACTTATTTAGCCTCTAATAGAGTGTAAGACCCAACCCCTTTTGAAAACCAAAATAATTTGGGCCTCGGTCATCGTATAAGACCCACTGTGTTTTCAAACCTCGACGCGATCGCCATTTCCAAACAAATAACTTTTTGGGCCTCCCCTCGTGTTGTAAGTCTCATCTTTATTTTTCAAAACACTTTTGGGCCTCTAATAGAGTGTAAGACCCAATCCCTATTTGAAACCAAAATAGTTTGGGCCTCAGTCATTGTATAAGTCCCAACATATTTTCAAAAATCTTGGCGCAATCGCCATATTTCAAACAAAATCAACTGGGCCTCTCCTTGAGCTGTAAGCCCCACCACTTGTACAAAAACAACTTATTGGGCCTCTAATAGAGTGTAAGGCCTAATCCCCTTTTAACCAAAACCATTTCGGCCCTCAGATATTGTATAAGTCCCTCTACATTAAAAGAAAAATCTCGGCGCGATCGCTAGTTCAAAAATCAACCCTGGGCCTCTCATTGAGCTATAAGAACCATTTATTTTCTTATAATTGGGCCTCTAATAGAGTGTAAGACCCATCCCCTTGTACATAAAAACTTTTTGGGCCTCACATATTGTATAAATCCCTCTGTACAGTTTTCAAAACAACGGTGCGATCATCATTAAAACTTAGGCCTCTCCTTGAGCTGTAAGCCCCAACAATCTTTTCAAAGCACTTTCTCCTTTGATTTTGAATTCAAATATATGTTGTTATTAAAACTTTCTTTGTTGGACAACTAACAAAACAACATGGAAGCCCTACAACGGGTAAGTGTTTATCCGTTTTCATTTACCACTTTCATATGTATATAACTGTATTGTGGGGGCTGTTTCACTATAAGTCTTCTTTCACAAACTTTTATATACTTGTCACATATCTATTGTGTAATACTAGTATAGTTATTTAGAGTTTTCCCCGACAACTACGTCTAGCACTAGGTAAAGCCTTGTTGGTCACTCTTAAATACAAACAAAACTAGATCCCCATAAGTTTTCCAGATACAGTCTTCCTTCCTCTTGGGGTTAAACAATATGGAAACGTGAAAGACAGCATTCTCGGTGAACCCTTTCTCAGACTGTCACCCTTAGAAATTGTCAAAGAAACTCTAACTCCCCAGAGATGATCTTTTCTCCGTGAATGGCATCTCTTGAGTTTCTCCCAAATCCTCGAACTTTCCTGGCTTGATCTATTCTTGGTGAATAGCATGTCTTGAACTTCTCTTGGTTTGGGGACCCACAGGCTTCCTAAAAGCATCCCCGCCTCCTCTTGGGTGTTGTACAAGGACCCGTCGGCTTCTTAGAAGTTCTCATGCCTTCTCTTAGGCTTAATACAAGGACCCTGATGACCTCTTAAAGGTATAAGACAGAACTTAGTCATCCTTTGCTAGAGCAGTCTTTCCAGCGTCAAAACTCTGACTGTTGTAGGGTTGATACTCATCCCTTAATGCTCGTGCCTCCTCTTGGGCATTGTACAAAAGATAAAACTCTAGACTTGGGCAGTCTAAGACCCTTGAGTCTCAAAGACATTCTCAAGTTCCTTTCAAACATAGGAAGAAACACCGATCACTCTGAAACCCGGTCTCTCTCATGAGAGTTCCCCACACTTGGACCCGCTTCAGGATCTCTAGAATCCACAGCGGTAAGGCAGCCTCCTTTTGGGCTTTGTAAAAATGATTCTCCCCAGCAGAGCTAACCTTTTCATACTCTCTTGTTGAGTCACCTTCTTTTTAGCCTCCATCTCAGGCTTTGTATGAGATAGAAAAATACTCTCTTGTTGAGTATAAAAGACTCTTTTATTGAGTCAACCACTTTTAGCCTCCGTCTTGGGCTTTATACAAGACACATATAAATCACTCTCTTGTTGAGTATAAAAGACTCTCTTGTTGAGTCAATTTCCTTTTAGCCTCCATCTCGGGCTCCGTACAAGATAGAAACACACTCTCTTGTTGAGTATAAAAGACTCTCTTGTTGAGTCAATCTCCTTTTAGCCTCAATCTCGGGCTTCGTACGAGACAACAAAACACTCTCTTGTTGAGTATAAAAGACTCTCTTGTTGAGTCAATCTCCTTTTAGCCTCAATCTCGGGCTTCGTACGAGACATCAAATCACTCTCTTGTTGAGTATAAAAGACTTTCTTGTTGAGTCAAACAACCTTCAGACTCTCTTGTTGAGTCAATCACCCGTTCAAGACTCTCTTGTTGAGTCAACTCTTTTTAGCCTCCGTCTTGGGCTTTATACATGACAGATAAAAGTACTCTCTTGTTGAGTCAAACCATTTCAGCCTCCATCTTGAGCTTTATACAAGATACATTCTCCCCAGTGGAGTCAAAATCCCTTTTAGCCTCAATCTTGGGCTTTGTACAAGACAGAAAGAACATTTTCCCCAGAAAAGTCGACCTTCTCGCCTCCTCTTAGGCTTTGTATAAAGAAAACTCCGGTTGGGTCAATCAACCTTTTAGCATCAAATTTGTGCCTTGGTCACAGTATACATCGACAACTCCTCTTTAGAGATGACAAATTCTCTCTTAGCCAAAACCCTTTAACTTCACATCTTGGGCTTTGAACAAGATACAAACCACCTTTCGCTTCACGTCTTGGGCTTTGAACAAGGCACCAAAACAACCTTTTTTCCTCCCATAGAATAGGAGGAACTACGATCGCTCTGATTTCCCTGTTTCGGGAATACGTAGGCATAAGATTGCAAAAATCTTACCGAGCATACTAATCAAAAACCCAAAATCCAGTACCACGTATATCAACCCAAAAGCACCAAATCCTAACATCTTACCAACAATCTCGCAAATGATCCAGACATTCTGATTTTAAAAAAATAAACCAAAGAGAGACCCACATCTTAATAGCATCTGTAACCTAATAGACAGTTATTTAAACTCAGTATGCAAGCAGGGTTAATTGGAGACATCTATTTCCCTTCCTTAATCAGCTCAATAGGATAAAAATGAATCGAACTGTAGTACCCAAGCAATCGTGATTCAAGACCACAAAAATCGCGCTACAGATTCCCCAATACAATTTAGACCTGCTCCTGGTTTTCAATAAATCCTCAGCAAGAGACAACCTCCTCTTAAAAGAATTTCCCCAGTCAGCCTCAATCTTGGGCTTTGTACAAGACAGATAAAACCTTTCCCAGTGGAGTCATTTTTTTTCAGCTTCAACCTTGGGCTTTGATCAAGGCACACAAAAATCAACATCCCCTCAGATGAGACCCTGGGTCCACTCTGCAGGAAGATACATCTTCTATACATCACATATCAAAACAAACAATCAAAACCTTTTTCCAGGTAATTGCTGTAAGTAGCACACTTGTTGATTCAAAAATCCAAGTTGGAGTCCTTCCCTTATCCTGGCTAAAATTCATCTTTCATCTAACTGCTGTAAGTGGCAAGCCTCTGGATTCTATACATCTAACCCAATGTCCCTCTCTTAGCATGAAAGATTCATAAATGAAAAAGTGGCATTGCTCTACACTGTGTTAAAGCTTCTTCCTTCACGACATCCCTCTTATAAAGGAAATTATGGCATTGATGGATTCCGTGCATCCCAGTTAAAGTAATTCCCTTATAACCAATTACCCAACATTTGTGATGAATAGGTCAGATATCTCCCTTTAGAGATGACAAATTCTCTCTCAGTCAACCATTTAGCTTCAATCTTGGGCTTGAAACAAGACACAAATACTCAGATAGCTTCAATCTTGGGCTTTGAACAAGACACCAAATATTTTCCTCCCATAGAATTGGAGGAACTACGATTGCTCTGATTTTCCAAATCTCTTTATGGGAATACATAGGCATGAGATTGCGAAATCTTAGCGAGCACACAAATCAAAAACTTTAGGTCCAGTACCTTCCCAAAAATAACAGAAAACCCGAAAACAACAAAAACAGTCTCTCAATTCTCCCAAAGGATAAAATTTCCTAATCCACAGTAGATAAACACAAGAAAGCATTTTAAATTAACAGAAATACATGCAAAAGAAGGTTCCTATATATTACTATAGATACACTGGGTGTTAACCGCTTCCCTTTGTATAACCAGACCCCGATCCCCAATCTCTTAGCATTTGTTAAAGAAAACATTTGCGTGCAGGGTTAGTTTAAGATATCTTCCCCTTCCTTTATAGCTTCATAGGATAAATATAGAAATTAGAAAGTAGCACCAATTATGCGGTAAGGTGGTCGCGTCACCTAGGAAAAAACCGACAGCTACAGAAAAATGGCGACTCTGCTGGGGAGTTAGGATTAGATTTCCTAAGAGGTCTAGGCCTTGCTTTGCATTTATTTTTCTGCTATCTTACTTGCTTTATCATTTTTATTATATATATCATCTGCTGTCATATTATTTGATATCCTTGTTTAAATTAATGTTATCTGGGAATGCGATTAATACGCATGTGGTGAGTCCGAGAGAACATTAAGATAAGTGGTGGCATATTCAGGGAGGCTTATAGGGAGTGAATCCCGACCAAGCTAACCTGAGAGTCCACCGAATCAGTGGAGGTGCCCGCATGGAATTACCAATGTTGAACGAGCATGTCATGAAAGCATTGTGTAGCGTGCCATTTTTGTCGGTGACGTGACCACCTTATCGCCATGGGTTTCTCCTCACCGCAATGGTAGGAGTTGGGTATTACTTTCTGATTTCTTATTTATCCCGTGAAGTTGAAAGGGAAAGGGAAGCTATCTAAAACTAACCTTGCACGCAAATGTTTAACTGAACAAATGCTTAAGAGATTTGGGGAGTTCGGGGTCAGTTTATACAATGGGGAGTTGTCAATTACCCATCCTATATGTGGTTATCCACAGGTTGTTAGCAATTTTCCTTACTGCTTTCTACTTATTGGTGTTTGTTTGTCGTGGGTTGGGAGAGTTTCTCCTTTGGGAATGTTTGAGAGAGAGATTTTTTGTTGATTTCGGGTTTTTTCTGATGTTTTTGATAAGGTGATGGACCTAAAGTTTTTGCTTTATGAAGGTACTGGACCTAATGTTTTTTATTGGTGTGCTCGCTAAGATTTCGCAATCTTATGCCTACGTATTCCCGTTAAATAAATAGGGAAATCAGAGCAATCGTAGTTCCTCCTATTTCTATGGGAGGAAAGATGTTTGGTATCTTGTTCAAAGCCCAAGATTGAAGCTAAAGGAGTATTTGTGTCTTGTTCAAAGCCCAAGATTGAAGCAAAAAGTTTGACTGAGAGAGAATTTGTCATCTCTAAAGGGAGACATCTCGTTTGCTTATCGCAACTGTTAGGTGACTGATTATAAAGGAGAATTACTTTAACTGGGATATGTGAAACCAGCAATGCCATAATTTCCTTTATAGGGGATTTATCCTGAAGGAGAAAACTTTAACTCAGTGTTGAGCAGTGCCATTTTTCCTTAAGAATCTTTCATGCTAACAGAGGGACAATGGCATGGATGTAAATAATCCAGAGGCTTGCCACTTACAGCAATTAGATGAGAGAGGAAGTTTACCAGGATAAAAGATGGATGATAGCTTGGATATTTGAATCAACAAGTGTGCCATTTATAGCAGTTATTGGGAAATAGGGTTTGTTTTTAGTTTTGTTTGATGTGTGATATACAGAGAAATGTCTTCCTACAGAGAGTTTTTTATTTCCTCTGAGGGGATGGTGGTTTTTGTATGTGCCTTGATCAAAGTCCAAGGTTGAAGCTAAGAGATTGATTGACTATACTGGGGAAGTCCTTATACAAAGCCTAAGAGGAGGCTGGAAAAGGCTGACTCAACGAGAGAGTGTTTATCTGTCTTGTACAAAGCCCAAGATTTAGGCTAAAAACAGACTTGACTCTTTGGGGATATCATTATACAAAGCCTAAGAGGAGGCTAAAGGTTGACTTTTCTGGGGAAATATTTTGTCTGTCTTGTACAAAGCCCAAGATTGAGGCTAAAAAAGATTTTTGATTCCACTGGGGAATACTTGTATGTGTCTTGTACAAAGCCCAAGATTGAGGCTAAAAGGGGAAACTGACTCTACTGGTGAGAGGTTTTATCTGTCTTGTACAAAGTCCAAGATTGAGGCTAGAAGAAGTTGACTGACTCAGCTGGAGAGTATGATTTGTCTTGTACAAAGCCCAAGAATGAGGCTGAAGAGAGGATTGACTCTGCTTAGGGAAATTATATATGTCTTGTACAAAGCCCAAGATTGAGGCTAAAGGATATCGACTGACTTAGCTAAAAATATTTATGGGTGTCTTGTACAAAGCCCAAGATTGAGGCTGAAAGGATGACTGACTGAACGAGAGAGTGTTTATATGATGTCTTATACAAAGCCCAAGATTGAGGCTGAAAGAATGACTCAAAAAGAGAGTGCTTTTAGTAGATTGACTCAACAAGAGATTGCTTTTGAGGTTAACTCTGCTGAGGAAAATCATTATACAAAACCTAAGAGGAGGCTGGCTTCTGCTGAGGATTATTGAGATCCAGAGGCAGGTCCAAAATGGGGGATCAACTCTTGCTGAGAATTTACAAAAAAGTTGAGGTATCAGATGCCTTGAGGTTCTGAATGATAAGATGACCTTAGCTGGGGGAATTTAGGATGAAGATTGAGTTTTAGATCTTGTGAGGGTTTCAACTCTACTGGAGATTGGTTAAATGACCCGGGTTTTTTCATGTGTTTGTAAGGAACTTGAGAATGTCTTTGAGATCCAAGAGGAGATTAGACTATCCAAGTCTACTGGTATGGAAGAGTTTGTCTTTGTATGATGCCCAAGAGGAGGCTGGTGCTTTAAGGGATGAGAATCAACCCTAAAATTGGTCTGGGGTTTGACTCTTTGGAAAGACTGCTCTAACAAAGGATGACTAAGTTCTGTCATATTCCTTTATGAGGTCTTCGGGGTCCTTGTATTAAGCCTAAGAGAAGGCATGAGAACTTCTAAGAAGTCGGAGGGTCCTTGTACAAAGCCCAAGAGGAGGCGGGGATGCTTTTAGGAAGCCTGTGGGTCCAAACTTAAGAAAAGTTCAAGAAAAGTTTTACCTGGAATAATATTTTCTTTTATGAACAGTTCTAGGGTTTGAAGAAGTTCCATAGAGGTTTCACCGGGAATTAATCCTCTCTGGGGAAGTGAATTTCTTTGAAAATTTTCTAATAGTGACAGTCTGAGGAAAGTTTCACTAGGAATAATGTCTTTCTCTTTGTTCCATATTGTATAAGCCCAAGAGGAGGCAAGACTGTATCTGGAAATTCCTATGGGGAACTAGTTTTGACTGTTGAAAGAGTGACAACTGGCTTTATCTAATCCTAGACCTAATTTTCGGGGAAAACTCTAAACAGATAATATACAGACATATATATACAGGTGAAATATATACTGTATGTAAAAGAAGGTAGGAGGACTTACAGGTGAGCAAGCTTCCATCACAAACAAATATATATATGTGTGTGTGTGTGTGTGTGTGTGTGCAAGTATGTAAAAGAAAGTTGTTTAAAACTTACAGGTGAGCAAGTTACCATTGTAACAGCTGTATGGTTAGTTTTTCAAGAAATTAAAGAAAGTTTTGACAACAACTATGAGTTTGAACCTAAATCAAAAGGGAAGGTTGTTTTTGAAAAGAAGATTGGGGCTTATACTCAAGGAGAGGCCCAGATGAAAAACAGTAACCGTACCGTTGATCTGAAAATTGTATCGGGACTTATACAATGACTGAGGCCCAAAATTATTGTATTTACAAAGAGGTTTGGGTCTTACACTCTATTAGAGGCCCAAGAGTTTATTTTTGTACAAGAGATGGAGCTTACAACTCAAGGAGAGGCCCAGAAATAACAGGGATCGCACTGTTGTTTTGAAAATTTTACTGGGACTTATACAATGAGTGAGGCCCAAAAAAGGTTTTCTGTACAAAGGGATGGGTCTTACAACTCAAGGAGGGGCCCAAAGTGTTTGTAAAAGAAAAGAAATGGGGCTTACAACTCTGGGAGAGGCCAAAATGATTTTTGTTTTGAAATGGCGGTCGCGCCGAGATTTCTGAAAAGGTGTTAGGACTTATACAATAGCTGAGGCTCAAAAAGGTTTATCTACAAAAAGGGTTGGGGCTTACACTCTATTAGAGGCCCAAGAGTGTTTAAAAATTTAAAATCGAGAAGAAACCCTAATTTTAAATTAAAATGTCATTTTTTCAAAGGAAATTCAAATAATAAATGATAAAATATCAAATATATTCAAAAACAAATTGTATACTTTGAAAAATCATGTTTAATCACAAGCTTGAAATTCAATTGGTTTTGAAAGATCAAAGTGGGAATTCCATTTAAAATGTTTAAAAACAATACAAATGAAATTAATTACAAAAATTCTAACTATATTAAATAAATAATATAAATTGGATTTTTTTGTAAAATAAAATATTTAAACATTTTTGTGAATTTTGAGAAAAAGAATCAATTCAAAAACACAAATATTCAGAGAGAAATTAATTTTTGAATCAATTAAACAAAATAACTAAAATTCAAAAATTCAAATAATTTGAAAAAGGGCGCCAAGAACACCAAGTTCTTGCCCGCGTGCCCTGTTTATGCAGATTTGCGTTTTCTCACTTTTCTCCATGATTACTCAATGGTTTTGCACGATTCAAGTACCAATCTTGTTCGTTTTTTAACAAGGATCACAACCATATAGTTTAATTGCATTTATATTAAGTATGGAGGAAGAAATCAACAGAAAACCTCAAGAACCCTAATTTCAGCATGAACACAATGAAATTCCATACACGATGGATTCATGGCAATTGATTTAGGGTTATTACTCTACATACATGCATAAACAAGATGGTAACTCAAAAATTCATTCATGATGCATGGATCATAGAGTTTGAAGGGTTCAGGCCTACCTCTTGTAGCTGGTGATCGAGTTTGATGATGGAGGTGTTGCAGCTAGGTTCCAATGATCTGGACAGCTTCCTTAGGTGCCAAGGAGTGTGTTTGAATGCTTGGAGTGGATTGAAATGAGCTGGAACTGGTTGTCGTACCTCAACTGCAACTCTTTCAAGAACTTGAGCAATTGGCTGGTGATTTTGTGAATTTGATGTTCCAGATGTGATTTTGTGTTATGGATCACTCATATATGATGTTTATGAGGTGTGTGTGTGTGTGTGTGTGTGTGTGTGTGTATGTGTGTGTGTGTGTTTGTGTGTGATTGGTTTGGTTTGAATCACTCTCAATCTCAAAACCCGATAGTGACTTGAGTTAGAAGGCAAAATTGGAGTGAAGAAGAGATTTTGAGTAAAGCATCAGTTTGGGTGCTTTGGTGCACTCAAACTGGTCATAAATGAGCTCTATTTATAGTGTGTCAAGTTTGTTTTGGCAGCAATAGTGTGTGGCAACTGCAGCAGGTCTGTATCCAATGGTGATCAAATGGAATCTCAAGTCTCCTCTAGCCATTGACTTGAGGTTTGAGCACAAGCCTATGGTCTTTTGGTTCAGAGATAAGGCTTGACTCATTCAGTTAAGTTGGCCTCAGTTCATGCCACCTTGATGCATCCATTGAATGCATTGAAACAAAATTGGAGTCTTGGAGCTTTTTAGCCTTTTTAGGATGACATAGCTACATGTAGATTCTTGGACTTGGGAGGCTTGGGGATCAGATCATTCCCCTTTGGTTTTATCCTCTAATGTGTCCAAATAGATGACAAGGCTTGAATTTGTCTGATTTTGCCAAATCGAGCAAAAATGCCAAATTCTGCCTTGTACATGAAAGTTGGAAATGGTGATTTTGAGGGGATCATATCTCCTTGCTCAAGTTGAGGTATGGGAGGATCTTGTGCTTTTTAGAAATCTCTCATATGATACAATACATGTGTGATCATAGTTTGTCTTGAAACTTTTTGGATCCCATTGAAAAATCATCATGAACATTGGTGTCCAAGGCTGGTAACTTAGGCAGATTTTCACTAAGTGTTGAAAAATGTCATTTTCTTCATTATTGTCATTTTGATCACTCCATAACTTAGAATCCATGAAGAATTGGAGTTTGAGGTAGTTGAAGCTTTTATACAATGTAGGAAGACCTACAAATCAGGCTTTGGATCACCCAAAATGGCTGCTTGGATCACAAGTTATGATCCTTGGAAGTTGGTACCAAAATCCTTCAAATTTAAAAATTTTCAATTTTTCAAGATTACCCCTTTTACAAGTTATCTTGGTTTCTTGATCAATCTTGTTCAAATGACATTATAAGTCATATTTTATGAAAATATGATTCATAAGGATCCTTTGAGGGTAATTTAACTTTTCAAATGGATCCCTAGGGTTATTTTGAGGATATTGAGTCATGTCTTGAAGTCTTGGCTCATCCTCTTGTGAAAATCTCACTCTGGAGGTCTCGGTCGTCCAAAACCCTAATTTGGCGACACCGGGTGTTTCGGGGCTCAAAACACTTGGAATGTCATAATTGTGTGCTTGATTTTTGATGTGGGGGTCCTCTTAATCCTTTTTGGATGTTTTAAGAGGTTAGACAAGTTGAAGATCATGTCATTTCTTGATTGATCTTTTGTCTAAATGTTCTGGGAGGGCTCAAAAACCCTGATTCTTGATTTGGGTGAATGCTCAACTATCTTTGAGGAGATTGATGAGGCATGAAGGTACATCTATATTTTGGTAATGATCCTCACAATGATGGGAAATCTTGGTGGTCAAAATTTGGGGTATGACAGATGCCCCTATTTAATCTTCTTAGACCCGAAGGTGTGAATGGCGAAGATATTCGAACATTCAAGGTGCAAGAGGATTAAATATCGGAATATCCGAAATTTTGAAGGTGGTTATGAATGGCTGTTTGCTCATCCATCTTCTTTTGCTAAGCAATGATACTTAGAAAAAGTAAAAAACTTCCCCTCGATCCTGGTTTTCTGCCAAGGAACTGGTCTCAGTTTCTGAAATAAACTTCCCCTCGTTCCTGGTCTTCAGCCAAGGAACTGGTCTTAGTTTCTGAAATAAACTTCCCCTCGATCCTGGTCTTCAGCCAAGGAACTGGTCTCAGTTTCTGGAATAAACATCCTCTCGATTAGGGGTGTACACGGGTTGGGTTGGATCGGATTTGGCCTAACCCGTTACCCAACCCGTTCAAACTTCAATGGGTTGGGTTCATCATCCAACCCGCAATTTCAATGTTAAAACCGACCCAAACCGACCCGTTCATTTATGGGTTGGGTTGGGTTGGGTTCGCGGGTTGTGTTTCAAATTAAAAAAAATTATGATTTTTTGTCAATTTAAAAAAATGTAACACAACTCAATACAATCATACTCATTTATAACACTCAAATTCGATGAAACACATCATATAATATCTAATAAAATTCATCAACACGACATAACACTTGATGTTAATATAAAATTTTACAAGTCACATTATTTCCATTAAATATGTAAGTTAGAAATGATTCAAAAAAATATAAGAAACACATTTAATATTAGAATTACGTAAACTCATTCGTCTAGTAATATTATTAGTGGAGAATAATTTTTTAAAAAAATTATGGTTATTAGTGAAATATTAGTTTTATATTTTTATTTAAAATTAAAATAAAAATAATAAAAAATTACTAAAGTCTCATCAATGGGTTGGGTCAATGGGTCTGTGGGTTGCAAACCTCAAACCCGATACCCGACCCAAAACTATACGGGTTGTTATGGGTTGGGTTGGGTATACCCGTAAATGAATGGGTTTGGGTAATTTATGGGTTGGGTTGGTTTGGGTCAATGGGTTCGTGGGTCGACCCACACCCATGAACACCCCTACTCTCGATCCTGGTTTTTAACCGAGGAACTGGTCTCAGTTTCTAAAATAAACTTCCCCTCGATCCTGGTTTTCAGCCGAGGAACTGGTCCCAGTTTCTGAAATAAACTTCCACTCGATCCTGGTTTTCAGCCAAGGAACTGGTCTCAGTTTCTTCTTGTCAAGTTTCTTCCTTGACAAGGGATGCTATCCGTCGTAGCGGTTTTCGTCAAACTTCTCGCCGAGTTTTCTACTGGGGAGACGCCAATTGACGAAAAAAAATGAGGTCAAACTTGCTGGGGATACCCATTTCTCTGAGTTGTAGAGGTGTGCAAACTTCTCTGTTGGAGATGCCATTTGTTGACTCTACTGGGGAAAACGAGTCTCTTAAAAGATTGCTTTCTGCTTGGGGATATTACATCATACTTTTCTTCGAGATCTTTTTGGAGAAATTCCATGTGATGTAATCCAATTTTGAGGCGCTGATGACTTCATTAACATCGAATTTCTTGGGAGAAAAACCGAAGTATTGCTGAGAGTCTTCGGTTGAGAGGCTTTCTCTGGGGATTTTCCTTAATCCAGGAAAGCGAAAATATCGTCTTCAATGGTGAAGAGTGATGTTCAAAAGTGTTGGTTGAATGTTTTCTTTCCTTTCAGAGGTTTAAGTTATCAAAGTGGTCGAGGACCGTCTCCAACCCAGAAATAAACTGGGGGAGAGAGATTGTTCAGACAAAACATTCCCTGATGGGGAAAGAACTGAAACTCGATTGATTAAGATGACTTTATCACTTAGGGACGAGACTGACCAAAGTGATAGTAATGCAATATGATTATGAATGTGAATCAATAATGCATGATGTATGTATGTTTATGCTGACAAAATTAACGCGACATACAGGCTAATAGATGAACACGACTGGATACTCGGCCACGACGAGGGATGAAAAGAAGTACCATTGGTTCAAGATAGCAAATCTTGTCTTGCTTTGGAGAAGTAGTCCCTGTGGGGGAGAAAGAATCATTCAATCGGTCTTAAGAGGTAAGAACTCTGTCGGGGATCTCAGATGAAACATGGCATCTGAAATAGTTGGTCCTTCATTTAGGCGGACTGGTTTAGAAGGAGTACTTTGATTCTGCACTTTGAGGTTCAATCACTTTTGGAGAATCTATCAATGTTCTTTTCGATGTTCATCAGTCAAAAAGAATTGCCATCTCTACTTTAAATGCAGAAAAATTTTGACAAGTAAATTCATTTTTGTTTTATTTCAAGAATCGTTGATCATGTTAAAAATGTCATTCTGTAAAGCTAAAACAAATGAGAATTGCAAACAAAAGTACTAAGGCTCAAATTTTATTGATAGGATGGAAATCAGCCAAGCGCGTGATCCCATAGAGTATTTACAAAGTTTAGAAAATGGTAATTTACGAGAAAAGGTTCTACATTGAAACATAACGACCGTTATCCTTCTACCAACTTTGAATTCTGGACATCCTGAGCTTCTGTCGAAGATGACCTTGACTGAAGTTTTCCTGATGGATGGCGTGACTGCTGAGGAGTTGAACTGATCAGACGTAGTTACTTGCCATTAATCCCTAACTTTTACCTGGATTGTACTTTGAGATTTCCAATCCATCGGGAAGATTTTTTTTTGCTTATGTCTCTAATTTTTTCCTGGACCGCCCTTTCGGATTTTCAATCCACCGAGACGTTTTTTTCATTTAGGCAAAGTATTTCTTGACTACATCAACATTCATGGGGTAGGAAAATTCCTCTCCGTCCATGGTTGCGAGTCTCAAGGCGCCGCCTGAGAAGGCTTTCTTGACCACATAAGGGATGTCATAATTCAGAGTCCATTTGCCCCGAGAATAAGTGAGAAATAATTGTATCTTCTTGAGAAAAAGGTCTCCTTTTCTGAAGACGCGAGGTCGGACCTTTTTGTCGAATGTTTTCTTCATTCTTTGCTGATACAACTGTCCATGGCACAGAGCCGTTATTCATTTTTCTTCGATCAAATTTAGTTCATCGTGTCGGCTTTGACACCATTCAGCTTCTGTAAGCTTAGCTTCCATCAATACCCAGATCGATGGGATCTCTACTTCTATGGGAAGCACTGCTTTCATGCCATATACTAGAGAGAAAGGGGTTGCCTCTGTTGAAGTTTGGACAGATGTGCGATAACTGTGAAGAGCAAAGGGTAGCATCTCGTGCCAGTCTTTGTAGGTTACAACCATCTTTTGAACAATCTTCTTGATGTTCTTGTTATCCATTTCTACCGTTCCGTTCATCTTAGGTCGGTAGGAGATGAGTTATGGTGTTCGATCCTGAACTCAGCGCACAACTCTTTCATCATCTTGTTGTTCAAGTTAGATCCATTGTCAGTAATGATCTGGCTCGGAACACCATAACGGCAGATGAGATTGTTCTTGATAAATCTGACCACGGCTTGTCGGGTCACATTGGTGTATGATGCTTATTCGACCCACTTGGTGAAGTAGTCAATGGCTACTAGGATGAACCGATGTCCGTTTGAATCTTTGGGTTCGATCATGCCAATCATGTCGATTCCCCATATGGAAAAAGGACATGGGGAAGAAAGAACTTTGAGATGTGTTGGCGGTACATGGATTTTGTCTGAGTATATCTGGCACTTGTGACATCTCCTCATGTACTTGTAGCAACCAGATTCCATGGTCAACCAATAGTATCCTGCTCTCAGAATTTTTCTCGCCATCGTGTGTCCGTTGGCATGAGTGCCAAAGGATCCTTCATGAATTTCTTTTATCAGTATGTTTGCTTCTGGTCTGTCTATGCATCAGAGCAAGACCATGTCAAAGTTTCTCTTATAGAGTGTATCACCGCTCAGAAAGAAGCTGCCAACCAGTCTCCTGAGAGTCTTCCTATCTTTTCTGGATGCCCCAGGTGGGTACTCTTGTTTCTGAAGGAAGCACTTGATATCACAATACCAAGGTTTGTCATCGATGACTGCTTCGATTGTGAAAATGTAAACGGGCTGTTCAAGGCGCATTATGTCAATCTTAGGTACGTCATTCCATTGACCTACACTAATCATGGAAGAGAGAGTGGCTAGTGCATCAACCATGTGATTTTCTTCATGAGGGATATGGTGAAACTCGATTCTATTGAAGAATGGTAACAACCTTCTCGCGTAATCTTTGTAAGGAATCAGTCCTGATTTATATGTGTTCCAATCTCCTTTGATCTGATTGATAACCAAGGCTGAGTATCCATACTCATCCAAGTTCTTGATCCTTAAGTCGATCGCTTCTTCGAGACCCATGATACAAGCTTCGTATTCGGCCTCGTTGTTTGTGCACTTGAATGTTAGTCTCGTAGTGAAAGGAATGTGGGTAACCTGAGATGTTACGATGATTACCCCAATTCCGTTTCCGTAGATGTTGACAGCTCCGTCAAAGATTAATCCCCATTGAGAACCTGGTTCAGGCCCTTCACTGGGTAGCGGTTCATCGCAATCTTTCATTTTCAAGTACATGACATCTTCGTCTGGGAAGTCAAATCCGACTGATTCCTGATTGTCAATCGGTTGATGAGCTAAATGATCAGCTAAAATACTCCCTTTGACGGTTTTCTGAGCATGGTACTCGATGTTGTATTCTGATAACAACATCTGCCAACAGGCGATCCTTCCCGTGAGAGCAGGTTTTTCAAAGACGTACTTGATCAGATCCATTCAGAGATTAACCAAGTAGTGTGGCAAATCATGTACTGGCTAAGACATTTGGCTGCCCAAGCTAGAGCGCAGCAAGTTTTCTCGAGCATAGTGTACCGAGTTTCATAGTCGGTAAATTTCTTGCTCAAATAGTAGATGGCAGACTCTTTTCTTTTGGTTTCATCTTGTTGGCTAATTACACAATCCATGGAGTCTTCCAAGACAGTTAGGTATATGATCAGTGATCATCCCTCCACTGGAGGAGATAGGATAGGCGGATTCAACAGATACTCCTTGATACTGTCGAAGGATTTTTGGCAGTCTTCTGTCCATACACAGTTCTGATTCTTTCTGAGTAGTTTGAAGATTGGCGCGCATGTCGCGGTCATGAGGGATATGAATCAGGAAATGTAATTCAGACGTCCCAGAAATCCTCTAACTTGTTTTTCAGTCTTTGGAGAAGGCATTTCTTGAATGTCTTTGACCTTGTCGGGATCAACCTCAATTCCTTTCTGGCTGACGATGAACCCTAAAAGCTTTCATGAACAGACACCGAACATGCATTTTTGGGATTCAAGCGGAGTTTGTACTTTCTCAGAAGCTCGAATAACTTAGATAGGTGGGTCACATGCTCCCCCTCTGTTTTAGATTTGGAAATCATGTCATCGACATACACTTCAATTTCTTTGTGCATCATGTCGTGAAACAGAGTAGTCATGGCCCTTTGATAGGTTGCCCCGGTGTTCTTTAAACCGAACGACATTACCTTGTAGCAAAAAGTGCCCCATGGGGTGATGAACGAAGTTTTCTCCATATCTTCCAGCGCCATTTTGATTTGATTATAGCCCAAGAATCCATCCATGAGGAGAAGACTTTGAACTTTGTTGTACTGTCTATCAGCATGTCAATGTGCGGTAAGGGAAAGTCATCCTTTGGACTGGCTTTATTCAGATCCCTGTAGTCTACACACATTCTGACTTTTCCGTCCTTTTTCGGAACTGGCACTATGTTGGCTAACCATTGAGGATATTCTGAGGTAGAGAGGAAACCCGCGTCAATCTGTTTCTGCACTTCCTCTTTGATTTTGATGGACATATCCGGGTGAGTCCATCTCAGTCTTTGTTTCACCGGCGGACATTATGATCTTAACGGTAGATGATGTTCCACGATGCTGGTATCCAACCCTGGCATGTCCTGATAGGACCAAGCAAATACATCGGGAAATTCTTTGAGAAGTTCTATCAAGCTTTCTTTGACAGTCGGACTGAGAAGTGCCCCAATCTTGAATTCTTTCCTTTCTTCTTCTGAACCCAAGTTGACCGTTTCCAATGGCTCTTTGTAAGGCTCAATGGACCTTTCCTCTTGTCTGAGTAATCGGGAGATCTCTTCTGGAATTTCTTAGTCTTCTTCTTCTTCAGCTTCAAATACCGGGAATTCAAAGTTGGGAGAAGGCATGGGATCGTATGTTTCAACGGGGTTTAAAACAAGCAATCTGCATTATGTGATGATTTGTTTTTAGAAGAGATAGAGAGAAATGCAAGAGTGTGTACAGTGTATTTTCTGAAAAATTCTTGTTTTTATTTATTTTTGTTTTTAGGATTACCATTTTCTGAAAAACGAAAAGTGAAAACAACAATAAATGCAGAAATTACAGAATGACATTTATTTATTTATAATTTTGTCGATTCTTGAAACTACAGCCCTATAAAACAAAACTTTGTTACCTTGGGCAAAGCGAATAGGGACATTTACAGAAAAGTGAGCCCTATAAACACATCTGTTTCACCTGGGCAGGGTGAAAAGTTAAAACAAAGATGGCAATTACTTAGACTTATGGATGACTTTCGGGACATCGACAGCCACCCATTGGCGACGAGCTCCTCTATGAATCACAATGTCTGGTATCTTCTTTCTTGGTTTGTCCTCAGAAATGACGCTGATTTCTGGCGCAGCAGGATCGTTGGAGTCTTCCTCCCATGCAGAGTTTTCGTAGACGAACTCTTCTGTTGTATTTTGCACAGTGTTTTCACTCTCAGGCGGATCTCCCCATCCAGTTGGATGGATGTCTTCGAGCCTGATACGAGAGCTTTCAGGAGCGGTGTACTTGACCAAGAAGTCGTACTTGCCACTCGGCTGTCCTAAGGTGTCCCATACTTCGGTGGGACTGGAGGAGTCATCCTTCTCAATGACGTTGACCTCAGGAAAAGCATAGTTGATGAACTCTTGTCCTGCAATCTTTGCAGATTCATCATTGTGTTGGATATCTTTGGAATGTCCTGAGTAATGATCCCATGATTTGGTGGGGATGCAGGTATTCTTTTCAATGATGCTTAGCTGAAATGCATCGTTTGGCTGACTCTTTTACCCCAAGTCTTCTGGGTACGGCTGCCAGATAGGCAAGTCATCCAGGGGATCAAAATAGTCATAGTTGAAGTTATCTTTCATCGGATTGTCTTCTAATGAGTTTGGTGGAGCACGGCATCCTTCCGGATCACAATCCCTGTATATCATCTTGACGTCTGATCTTGGTATATATTTGGGGCTCTGCGTGGGAAAGAAAAATCGCGTATGCGCCTCTCCCTGAGACATATAACCGTCCTCGTTGAGATAAGACTTCCACTCTTCATCTGTATCGGAGGAGTCACCCTTGCTGATGGTGTGTACTTCTTGAGACACTGGGTGGAGGAAGCCTCCACTATGGAAGAAGTCCTGAATGGGATGAAAACTTTCATCTTTCTTAGTCTGAGTACAGACTGAAGAAAAACCAAGACCTTTCTTTGTCTTGTTATCAGTAGGAATTACGAGTTGTCCCCATCCTTTTATGTCGTTACCCTTGATCACTTCGAGAGCATCTTTGTATGAGGAAATCGATGTCCCTCTTTCTGATTGATTCTCATTGCTCACCGAGAGTGCTTCGAATTGGGTTCCAACAACCTCCTCGGGTTCTACACAGGAGAATGATGATAAGTTGGTCACTATTAAGGCCTGTTCTCCGCAGTCTGTGACTAGCTTGTCATTCTTGATGAACTTCAGCTTCTGGTGAAGTGTTGAAGTGACTGCCCCAGCTTCGTGTATCCAAGGTCTTCCTAATAAACAACTGTATGCTGCCCGGATGTCCATGACCTGGAAAGTGTGAGGACCGATAGTTATGGGAAGATCAACTTCGCCGATAACTGTTTTTGTGGATCCATCGAAGGCTTTGATGATGACCTCACTACCTCTCATTGGATATCCTTGAAATGATAGTCGCATCAGAGTAGATTTTGGCATAACATTAAAAGTTGATCCTGTGTCTACCAGTATGCTGGCTAGAGCATCGTCCTGGTAATTGACTGAATCCTAAATTGTTGCAGGAAGTGATGTTGGAAATGATGTTGGAAATGATGTTGTCAAAGTGTTTTATCGTCACATCTGGTTCCATAAAGGCTTTCTCTAAGACTTTTTGTAGAGCTTCCCTGTGAGCTTCGGAATTGAGCAAGAGAGATAGCACAAAGATTCTCGAAGGATTTTGCAACAGTTGGTCTACAATGTTGTACTCGCTCTTCTGGATGAGCTTCAGCTTCTCATCGTTGTTCTTTGAAAGGTCAGGATTACTAGATTGCCCGATTGGTTGATTTGGAACTTCTGTTTGAGGTTCCTTTTCTTTGGCAGGTTCTCCAACTCCTATGTTGAAGATCCGGCCACTCCGTGTGACTCGACTGATGTCGGCGATGTTTACGACGGAGGGTTATTGAGTTTCCTTTCCATTTTCGATTGTTGTTGCACCGTACTTGTAAGGGATAGCCTTATCGGATTTGTACGGTATTAGTCCCGGCAGATAGATAACCACAGGAGCTTTTTGATTTTTCTGACCATCGTAGCCAGCCACAATTGGTTTGAGGTTGAGAATCTTTCTACTATCCAGAGGAACTCTTGATTCATGGAGTAAAGGGATTATGGCGCAAACGTCTTTGGTCCTTCCATGATCAGAGATTATGACAACGTCCTTGCTTTGATTAAGGAAATAGTCTGGTATCCGTTGATCGACTTAGAACTTGAACATGGTCGGATCTTTTTGTGGTCCAGCTGATTTTGAAGAGTCGCTCGTATAAGATAGCATCCTTGGTTGTTCTCTGAACAAACTCTACAACACTCACAGTTGTGTAGTGGCACCCGGCCACGCCCGCTTTGTATGCAGTGCAACTTTACTAGATCTATTTCCATTGAGCGGATATCCTGACTTTGATGCCTATCAAGATTCCCGTTAGTCATACTGATCTGCTGTGTAGCTTCATCCAAGTATATTGGAAGCCACCAGTGGTCCAACAAGTGTTGAAGTGTTCTTTGGACAAGTGCACACCTTTGATCGTCTTCACGGAACTTTTCACAGTCTTGATAGACATGTGAAGCCAGAAAACCAAGCCTGACTTGCTTAGCATGTAGTTCTACCAGACTGGTATTAATCAAGTGAATATCAAAGATCTTAATCATATTGACTTGATGATTATTTCTATCCTGATAGTCCTAAATCCATCCGAGATCCATCTGACGCTGGAGGGCCTCTTGTGCAAAAGAGCATCCCTGATTTCTTATTGAGCAGATCGGACAGGAATTGTAATCGTATCGCGGCAGTTTATAGTATTGACTTTGCCTTGAGTGCATTTCCACCAAGTTGACGTTCATCGTCAGAATGTTGTGGTTCTGAACAATGTTAGGATTTGCGTGAGCCATATTGACTTCACGGATTTGATGATCTTAGATCCATTCGAGATTCATCTGTTCTTGTAGAGCTGATTACACTATGAAACATCCTTGATTATTCTTTGAGCAGATATCACACTGGTGATAATTGTGAGATGGCACATGACCGTACCCGCTCTGTCTGCAATGCATCCTGACCAGATTGGTTCCTAATAGGAGTACATCGTGAATTTGATAACTGCGGCTAAATTCTTCCTCTATTAAATTTACGGTAGTCTACTCATGTTGAGACAACGGGTTCGTCTGAACATTTGGATTAGTATCTTTGAAAGATAGGACCCCTTTCCTGACAAGCTTTTGCACATCAGACTTGAAGTTGAGACAGTTCTTAATGTTGTGCCCCGGTCCTCCTTGATGATAAGGGCGAGTTTGATCCGCTTTGAACCAAAAAGACGGATTTTTCGGTACTGTAAGAGGAGACCTGGTTTGGACGTGCCCCTTGACCAGTAGTAGTGGAAACATTTCTGCGTACAACATCTATATAGGGTCGAACCCTGATGGTCGTGTCGTACAATTGTTGTTGTTATACTGAGGACGAGCCTCTTGAAGATGTTGTTGTGTCCTTTGCTAATACTGTTGTTGATTTGGTTGGCTCTGAGCAACCTGAGGTTGATAAGTCGGAGCCGGCATTGGGTTAATAGCAGGAGTTACTGTTGCTACTGGTTGATACCTTCGCCTTTGCTTTCCGAGAGAGATATTACCAATATCTTGCTCTTTTTTCTTTGGGAAAGCACCACCGTATCTTTTGGTACTGCTTGGTGATTCTGTACCTTTGACCAGTCGTCCTTCTCGGACTGGTTCCTCAATGCGTACTCCCATGTTCACCATTTCAGTGAAGTCGCTGGGCGCACTGGCAACCATTCGGTCGTAATAGAACGAGCTTAAGGTTTTCAACAAGATCTTTGTCATCTCTTTTTCCTCGAGAGGGGGACAGATTTGGGCGGAAATTTCTCGCCATCTCTGAGCATACTCTTTGAAAGTTTCTTTGTCCTTCTGCGACATTGCTCTGTGTTGATCTCTGTCTGGTGCCATGTCCAGGTTATACTTGTACTGCTGAACGAAAACTACGCCAAGATCTCTGAAAGTAATGATCTTGGTGCGGTTTAAACCCATGTACCATTTGAGTGTGGCACCGGTTAAACTGTCTTAGAAATAATGGATCAGTAGCTGTTGATTCTCTATCTGAGTTGACATCTTTCGAGCGTACATCACAAAATGACTTTGAGGGAAAGAGTTGCCCTTATATTTTTCAAAGTCAGGCACCTTGAATTTGTGCGGTATTTTCACATTAGGGACCAGACAGAAGTCTGTGGCGTCCTTTCCGAGTAATTCCTGACCGCGAATGGAATGCAGTTCCTTCTGCATTTCCAGGAATTTCTCCTCGAACTCATTCATTCTTTCGTACATGTCTTCGTTTCCATCAAGAATTACTTGTGGAATCTGTCCTTCCGGGACAGTGCGTACCACCGGTTGTGGTATAGTCATTACGGCGGTGACCCTTGGTGCTTCCATGCCCCGAGTTTGTAACCTTCAGGAGTTGCTGTCATAACTCTTGCGTCTTCGCTTTCCCGAAGTTTGTAACCTTCAGGCCCATCGGTTCCTGCTGCAGTTTCTGGGTCTTCAGTGACCGGCGGAATGTATCCTTCAGGGACAAAGTTGATAGGCATGCCCCAGGGGCGATCTTTAGGCATGTTGTACCAAGGATCATATTTCTCCACTATGGGTGTAGATGTGATCTCTGAGATCACAGTCCTTTGTTGTTGCCTCTGAGCTATTGCCAGGGATTGCATGTCACTGTGAAGTTTTTTCAGATCTTCCTTCAGAGCGTCGATTTCTTCTCTTAGCTCTCTGTTCTCTTCCTTGAGATCGTCCATTTTCTTTTGTCGATTGGCCCGAGTATTGTACGAATGAGACAGTTTGACTCTAGAATCGTGACACATACGTGAGACTCGAAGATAAGAAGAACGTGTTATGTGAGAATGATGAATGATATGCAAAGTTATATATATATATTTTTTTTGCTTTAATCAAAAAGAAACTTTAACAAATAGATTGAAAATATCATACAGTAAAGGGTGGAGACCCTATTTTTTTTATTGAATTTGAAAGATTGTGGAAAGGAAAAATACAGTATTTTACAAAGTGTTATAAAAGGAAATGTCTAAACTTATGGATCCTGAGTCCTCTTTGAGGAGAGCTCAGATGCTGGTTCCGGTATTTTCCTTTTCTTTGACCGGGGCTCTTTAGTCGTTGTCAGGTTGTCAGTCCTTTTCCAAGTGAAAGGAGCGAGAAAATTTCTTCGGTCCTCTTTATTCTCCACAACAAGTTGTTCTAGTATCTTAATCAGAGCATCTTTTTCTTTTAGTAGTTCCTGAACTTTGGTACACTCCACATTGAGGATACGGTACTTATTTTTCCAAGAGTTTTTCTCCCGTTGAACTTTGTTAAGAGCTACATGGAGTTTTTCCGTATCAGACATAAAATAAACGACAGATTCCTTTAACAGAAAAACTTCTTGATGAGGGTAAGGCATCCTCAGCTTGAGAGCTCTAGTTTGCACCTAGTGGAGATAAGGTTCCACGGAGGTACAGTTTGGCCTTCCTAGAGACTTTCTTCCCTTCTTGTGAACATGTTGTCAGGCATGCACTATTTCCTTCTTTAGTGCCCTGTCATTTTCTCCTTCCTTGAAGAAAAGACCTTCCAGATGAGCATTATGTGGGATATGCCTCATTTGGTATCTGAGTTGACGGCGAACTAAAATTGGATGATAGTTGATTCCTCCTTTAGTTCCTATGAGGGGTACATTAGGGAAATTTCCACAATTGTCGATGATCTCTATCCCCTCATAAATCCTATCATACCAATCTATGTCAGAGTTGGTAAGAGACATGATTTTTTGTGACCAACGTAGAGTACTCTTGTGATCCCAAAAAGCAGCAGACTTGGGTAAATGGGAAATGAACCATTTGTAAAGCAAGGGTACACAGCATGTGATCATTCCTCCGCTGTACAGATTCCTTAAGTGTACAGAGTGATACGCATCTGCGAGTAGGGTTGGTACGGGGTTTCCAATCAGAAATATCTTAACAGCGTTGGTATCAACGAAGTTGTGTATGTTGGGAAAAAGGAACAACCCGCATGTGAGTAGGACAAAGATATCCTCGAAAGCAGTAATGTTTCCTATACTGGCAAAGTACAGGGCTTTCTCCACCAAAAACTTGGCTGGTAAACCTTGGATTCCTCCTTTGGTGGTCATGTGAGTCCTGACTTCTGACTCGTCCAAACAAATGGCTCTTGCGATGACCCGATCCTTTGGAATTTCTTCCAGTCCAGAAAAAGGAGGTTGATCAGTGATAGGTAGATCAGTCAGATGAGAGTATTCTTCCAGTGTTGGTGCCAGTTGGTAATCCAGGAATATGAAGCTGTGATAAACTGGATCGTAGAACTGGATTAGTGCAGACAGGATTCCTTCAACTACATGGACCCTTAACAGAGACAATAACCCTACGTACTTAGCTCTGAAAGCATCAGGGTTGGTGATCATCCTTGCCAACCCTCTTAAATCCTATAGTTTTGGAGCCTTTAATGTGTACTTGTGCGTCTTTCTTCTACCGAAATCCATAACGCAATCTTTCTCTCTGATATTTGCAATCATTGTTTCAGTTTAATTTGAAAAAGAAGGAGAAAGAGAAAGGAGAATATTTTTTTCTTTGTTTAAGAGTTTATTAAATGAATGCATGAATGCAGCACACAAAAACATTGAAAAAAATGGGTTCAAGGGTTCAACGTCACGAGCATGGAGTCATGGCTCTACCCATTCCCAAAGGTTGTATTCTAGTCAATTTTTGTACCTATAGAACAGATCCTAAGGTTCCCAAAATCATTGACCCCCCTAGAGATAACAACAGCAAGCTGGTTCACCCGAGCGAGCTGTAGCATCCTAGGGTAATCTCTTTTGAGTGTAGTATCGCGTATCAACTATTTTCGATAGTTACCGCACTACCAAGTGGTCATAAGGTTAATGCCTACTAAATCCTCAGGTTCACAGGCGCCGCATTAGGAAAACTCTGCTTTCAACAACGATCGTGATCAGCAGGCTGAATCCTACGGGCCCTCACCTAATTTGGTGGTCTACCAGGTTCACTTATTCAGGATTCACTCCCTATAAGACCCCCCGTCTATGCCACCTCTTATCTTAGGTTTCTCTCAAACTTTCCAGATGCGTATCAATCGCATTCCCATTGACAGAAAAAGAAACACGGATATCAAGTAGGAAATGCAGTAACTATATATATAGTATGTAGTATGATTGCTAATAACCTAGACCTCTTAGGAATTCTAATCCTAGTCCTAGATAGACAAAATGGTTCCCCAGCAGAGTCGCCATTTTCCTATTGGAAAATGGTGATGAATGATGAGTAAGGTAAGATAGATCCTAATGGTATTCCCCAGCAGAGTCGCCATTTTACTGTAGCGTGCAATTTTTTTCGTGACGTGACCACCTTATCGCCATGGGTTTCTCCTCACCGCAATGGTAGAAGTTGGGTGCTACTTTCTGATTTCCTATTTATCCCGTGAAGCTGAAAGGGAAAGGGAAGCTATCTAAAACTAACCTTGCACGCAAATGTTTAACTGAACAAATGCTTAAGAGATTCGGGGAGTTCGGGGTCAAGTTATACAATGGGGAGTTGTCAATTACCCATCCTATATGTGGTTATCCACAGGTTGTTAGCAATTTTCCTTACTGCTTTCTACTTACTGGTGTTTGTTTGTCGTGGGTTGGGAGAGTTTCTCCTTTGGGAATGTTTGAGAGAGAGAGAGATAGAGAGAGAGAGAGAGTTTTTGTTGATTTTGGGTTTTTTCCAATGTTTTTGATAAGGTGTTGGACCTAAAGTTTTTGCTTTGTGAAGGTACTGGGCCTAATGTTTTTTATTGGTGTGCTCGCTAAGATTTCGCAATCTTATGCCTACGTATTCCCGTTAAATAAATAGGGAAATCAGAGCAATCGTAGTTCCTCCTATTTCTATGGGAGGAAAGATGTTTGGTGGCATGTTCAAATCCCAATATTGAAGCTAAAGGAGTATTTGTGTCTTGTTCAAAGCCCAAAATTGAAGCTAAAAGTTTGACTGAGAGAGAATTTGTCATCTCTAAAGGGAGACATCTCATCTGTTTATCACAACTGTTAGGTGACTGTTTATAAGGGAGAATTACTTTAACTGGGATATGTGAATCCAGCAATGCCATAATTTCCTTTATAAGGGATTTATCCTAAAGGAGAAAACTTTAACTCAGTGTTGAGCAATGCCATTTTTCCTTAGGAATCGTTCATGCTAACAGAGGGACAGTGGCATGGATGTAAATAATCCAGAGGCTTGCCACTTACAGCAATTAGATGAGAGAGGAAGTTTACCAGGATAAAAGATGGACGACAGCTTGGATATTTGAATCAACAAGTGTGCCACTTATAGCAGTTATCTGGAAATAGGGTTTGTTTTGATTTTTGTTTGATGTGTGATATACAGAGAAATGTCTTCCTACAGAGAGTTTTTTATTTCCTCTGAGGGGATGGTGGTTTTTGTATGTGCCTTGATCAAAGCTCAAGGTTGAAGCTAAGAGATTGATTGACTCTACTGGGGAAATCCTTATACAAAGCCTAAGAGGAGGCTGGAAAAGGATGACTCAACGAGAGAGTGTTTATCTGTCTTGTACAAAGCCCAAGATTAAGGCTAAAAAGAGACTTGACTCTTTGGGAATATGATTATACAAAGCCTAAGAGGAGGCTAAAGGTTGACTTTTCCGGGGAAATATTTTGTCTGTCTTGTACAAAGCCCAAGATTGAGGCTAAAAAAGATTTTTGATTCCACTGGGGAATACTTGTATGTGTCTTGTACAAAGCCCAAGATTGAGGCTAAAAGGGGAAACTGACTCTACTGGTGAGAGGTTTTATCTGTCTTGTACAAAGTCCAAGATTGAGGCTAGAAGAAGTTGACTGACTCAGCTAGAGAGTATGATTTGTCTTGTACAAAGCCCAAGAATGAGGCTGAAGAGAGGATTGACTCTGCTTAGGGAAATTATATATGTCTTGTACAAAGCCCAAGATTGAGGCTAAAGGATATCGACTGACTTAGCTAAAAATATTTATGGGTGTCTTGTACAAAGCCCAAGATTGAGGCTGAAAGGATGACTGACTGAACGAGAGAGTGTTTATATGATGTCTTATACAAAGCCCAAGATTGAGGCTGAAAGAATGACTCAACAAGAGAGTGCTTTTAGTAGATTGACTCAACAAGAGAGTGCTTTTGAGGTTAACTCTACTGAGGAAAATCATTATACAAAACCTAAGAGGAGGCTGGCTTCTGCTGAGGATTATTGAGATCCAGAGTAAGGTCCAAAATGGGGGATCAACTCTTGCTGAGAATTTACATAAGAGTTGAGGTATCAGATGCCTTGAGGTTGTGATTTGGGATAGTATGGTATTGATGATAAGATGACATTAGCTGGGGGAATTTAGGATGGAGATTGAGTTTTAGATCTTGTGAGGGTTTCAACTCTATTGGAGATTGGTTTAATGACCACGGTTTTTTCCTGTGTTTGTAAGGAACTTGAGAATGTCTTTGAGATCCAAGAGGAGATTAGACTGCCAAGTCTACTGGTATGGAAGAGTTTGTCTTTGTATGATGCCCAAGAGGAGGTTGGTGCTTTAAGGGATGAGAATCAACCCTAAAATTAGTCTGGGGTTTGACTCTTTGGAAAGACTGCTCTAACAAAGGATGACTAAGTTCTGTCCTATTCCTTTAAGAGGTCTTCGGGGTCCTTGTATTAAGCCCAAGAGAAGGCATGAGAACATCTAAGAAGCCGGAGGGTCCTTGTATAAAGCCCAAGAGGAGGCGGGGATGATTTTAGGAAGCCTGTGGGTCCAAACTTAAGAAAAGTTCAAGAAAAGTTTCACCAGGAATAATCTTTTCTTTTATGAACAGTTCTAGGGTTTGAAGAAATTCAAGAGGGGTTTCACCGGGAATTAATCCTCTTTGGGGAAGTGAATTTCTTTGACAATTTTCTAATAGTGACAGTCTGAGAAAAGTTTCACCGGGAATAACGTCTTTCTCTTTGTTCCATATTGTATAAGCCCAAGAGGAGGCAAAACTGTATCTGGAAATTCCTATGGGGAACTAGTTTTGACTGTTGAAAGAGTGACAACTGGCTTTATCTAATCCTAGACCTAATT
Source organism: Lathyrus tuberosus (assembly GCA_022829125.1). Classification (NCBI taxonomy): domain Eukaryota; kingdom Viridiplantae; phylum Streptophyta; class Magnoliopsida; order Fabales; family Fabaceae; genus Lathyrus; species Lathyrus tuberosus. The sequence goes on from JALAZF010000136.1 coordinate 12,824,656, forward strand.
GTCGAGGAAAACTCTAAACAGATAATATACAAGCATATATATACAGGTGAAATATATACTGTATGTAAAAGAAGGTAGGAGGACTTACAGGTGAGCAAGCTTCCAGCACAAACAAATATATACATATATGTGCAAGTATGTAAAAGAAAGTTGTTTAAAACTTACAGGTGAGCAAGCTTCCATTGTAACAGCTGTATGGTTAATTGTTCAAGAAACTAAAGAAAGTTTTGACAACAACTATGAGTTTGAACCTAAATCAAAAGGGAAGGTTGTTTTTTAAAAGAAGATTTGGGCTTATACTCAAGGAGAGGCCCAGATGAAAATAGTAATCGTGTCGTTGATCTAAAAATTGTATCGGGACTTATACAATGAATGAGGCCCAAAATTATTGTATTTACACAGAGGTTTGGGTCTTATACTCTATTAGAGTCCCAAGAGTTTATTTTTGTTAAAGAGATGGGGCTTACAACTCAAGGAGAGGCCCAGAAATAACAGCGATCACACCGCTGTTTTGAAAATTGTACTGGGACTTATACAATGACTGAGGCCTAAAAAAGGTTTTATGTACAAAGGGATGGGTCTTACAACTCAAAGAGAGGCCCAAAGTGTTTGAAAAAGAAAAGAAATGGGACTTACAACTCAGGGAGAGGCCCAAATGATTTTTTTTTGAAATGGTGATCGCGCCAAGATTTCTGAAAATGTGTCGGGAGTTATACAATAGCTGACGCCCAAAAAGGTTTATCTACAAAAAGGGTTGGGACTTACACTCTATTAGAGGCCCAAGAGTGTTTAAAAATTTAAAATCGAGAGGAAACCCTAATTTTAAATTAAAATGTCATTTTTTCAAAGGAAATTCAAATAATAAATGATAAAATATCAAATATATTAAAAAAAAATTGTATACTTTGAAAAATATTTTGAAAAATTATGTTTAATCACATAAAAGTTTGAAATTCAATTGGTTTTGAAAGATCAAAGTGGGAATTCCATTTAAAAATGTTTAAAAACAATAAAAATGAAATTAATTACAAAAATTCTAACTATATTAAATAAATAATATCAATTGGATATTTTTGTAAAATAAAATATTTAAACATTTTTGTGAATTTTGAGAAAAATAATCAATCCAAAAACACAAATATTCAGAGAGAAATTAATTTTTGAATCAATTAAACCAAATAACTAAAATTCAAAAATTCAAATAATTTGAAAAAGGGCGCCAAGAACACTAAGTTCTTGCCGGCTTCACTTTTCTCCATGATTACTCAATGGTTTTGCACGATTCAAGTACCAATCTTGTTCGTTTTTTAACAAGGATCACAACCATATAGTTTAATTGCATTTATATTAAGTATGGAGGAAGAAATCAACAAAAAACCTCAAGAACCCTAATTTCAGCATGAACACGATGAAATTCCATACACGATGGATTCATGGCAATTGATTGAGGGTTATTACTCTACATACATGCATAAACAAGATGGTAACTCAAAAATTCATTCATGATGCATGGATCATAGAGTTTGAAGGGTTCAGGCCTACCTCTTGCAGCTGGTGATCGAGTTTGATGATGGAGGTGTTGCAGCTAGGTTCCAATGATCTGGACAGCTTCCTTAGGTGCCAAGGAGTGCGTTTGAATGCTTGGAGTGGATTAAAATGAGCTGGAACTGATTGTCGTACCTCAACTGCAACTCTGTCAAGAACTTGAGCAATTGGATGGTGCTTTGTGAATTTGATTTTCCAGATGTGTTTTTGTGTTATGGATCACTCATATATGATGTTTATGAGGTGTGTGTGTGTGTGTGATTGGTTTGGTTGGAATCACTCTCAATCTCAAAACCCGATAGTGACTTGAGTTAGAAGGCAAAATTGGAGTGAAGAAGAGATTTTGAGTAAAGCATCAGTTTGGGTGCTTTGGTGTACTCAAACTAATCATAAATGAGCTTTATTTATAGTGTGTCAAGTTTTTTTGGCAGCAATAGTGTGTGGCAACTGCAGCAGGTTTGTGACCAATGGTGATCAAATGGAATCTCAAGTCTCCTCTAGCCATTTACTTGAGGTTAGAGCACAGACCTATGGTCTTTTGGTTTAGAGATATGGCTTGACTCATTCAGTTAAGTTTGCCTCAGTTCATGCCACCTTGATGCATCCATTGAATGCATTGAAACAAAATTGAAGTCTTGGAGCTTTTTAGCCTTTTAAGGATGACATAGCTACATGTAGATTCTTGGACTTGAGAGGCTTGGGGATCAAATCGTTCCCCTTTGATTTTATCCTCTGATGTGTCCAAATAGATGACAAGGCTTGAATTTGTCTGATTTTGCCAAATCGAGCATAAATGCAAAATTCTGCCTTGTACAAGACAGTTGGAAATGGTGATTTTGAGGGGATCATATCTCCTTGCTCAGGTTGAGTTATGGGAGGCTCTTATGCTTTTTAAAAAGATCTCATATGATACAATACATGTGTGATCATAGTTGGTCTTGAAACTATTTGGATCCCATTGAAAAATCCTCATGAATATTGGTGTCCAAGGCTGGTAACTTAGGCAGATTTTCTCTAAGTGTTGAAAAATGTCATTTTCTTCATTTTTGTCATTTTGATCGCTCCATAACTTAAAATCTATGAAGAATTGGAGTTTGGGGTAGTTGAAGCTTTTATAGAATGTAGGAAGACCTACAAATCAGGCTTTGGATCACCCAAAATGGCTGCTTGGATCACAAGTTATGATCCTTGGAAGTTGGTACCAAAATCATTCAAATTTAGTAACTTAAAAAAGTTTTCAATTTTTCAAGATTACCCCTTTTACAAGTTATCTTGGCTTCTTGATCAAATCTTGTTCAAATGACATTATAAGTCATATTTTATGAAAATATGATTCATAAGGATCATATTTTCCAAAAAAGTCATGTTTTGACTTTTGGCTCCGGAGCGGTTCGGCGCGTAAAACCCTAATTTTCGATTTTTTAGGAATGCATCCTCTGAGGGTAATTTAACTTTTAAAATGGATTTCTAGGGTTATTTTGATCATATTGAGTCATGTCTTGAAGTCTTGGCTCATCCTCTTATGAAAATCTGGAGGTCTCGGTCGTCCAAAACCCTAATTTGGCGACACCGGGTGTTTCGGGGCTCAAAACACTTGGAATGTCACAACTGTGTGCTTGATTTTTGATGTGGGGGTCCTCTTAATCCTTTGTGGATGTTTTAAGAGGTTATACAAGTTGAAGATCATGTCATTTCTTGATTGATCTTTTGTCTAAATGTTCTGAGAGGGCTCAAAAACCCTGATTCTTGATTGGGGTGAATGCTCAACCATCTTTGAGGAGATTGATGAGGCATGAAGGTACATCCATATTATGGTAATGATCCTCACAATGATGGGAAATCTCGGTGGTCAAAATTTGGGGTATGACACATTATTTTTTCCCATTGGGTTACCCTTGAAACTGAGGATTAGTAGACATTTAACCAATTGACTATTAGGTAGTGCGGTGACTATCGGGAATAGTTGATACGCGATACTACACTCAAAAGAGATTCATCTTGGGATATTACAGCTCTCATGAGTCAGTCGGTTTGCTGTTAATATCCTTAAGAGGGGTCAATGATTTTGGGAACCTTTGCTAGAACCCGTTCTACAGGTACAAAATTTAACCTCTAGTACACACCTTGGGGATGTGTAGATCCATGGCTCCATGCTCATGACGATGAACCCTTAAACCCATGTTTTCAAATGTTTTTGTTTGCTGCATTCATGCATTCATGCATTCATTAAAAAACTCTTTTTAAACAAGAAAAAAATATTTTTCTAAAAGAACTGAAACAATAATTGCAAATATCAAAGGTTGCTTTATGGATTTCGGAAGAAGAAAAATGCGCAGGTACACCTTCAAGGTTCCAAAACTAGAACACCTAAGGAAATTGGGAAGAATGATCACTAATCCTGAGGCTTTTAGAGCTAAGCGCGGAGGACTGTTGTCTCTTTTGAAGGTCAACATGGTTGAAGGGATCCTGTCTACACTGGTTCAGTTCTACGACCTGGTATACCACTGCTTCACTTTCCCAGACTACCAGCTCACACCAACACTAGAAGAGTACTCCCACCTGATTGATTTACCTATCACTGATCAAGATCCATTTTTCGGACTGGAAGAAATTCCAAAAGATCAAGCCATTGCAAGAGCAATCTCTTTGGAAGAGTCAGAAATCAGAACTCACATGACAACCAAGGGAGGAATCCAGGGTTTACGGACTAAATTCCTGATGGAGAAAGCTTTACACTTTTCCAGTATAGGAAATATAACTGCTTTTGAGGATGTCTTTGTTCTGCTCATATATGGGTTATTCCTCTTTCCCATCATTGACAACTCCGTCGACACCAATGCTTTTAAGATATTCTTAATTGGGAACCCAATCCCAACCTTGCTCGCATATGCTTATAATTCTATACACTTAAGGAATTTGTACAGTGGGGGATGATCACATGTTGTGTACCATTACTCAATAAATGGTTTATTTCCTACTTGCCCAAGTCTGCTACTTTTTGGGATCACAAGAGTAGTCTGCGATGGTCGCAGAAGATTATGTCTCTTACCAATTCTGACATAGATTGGTACAATAGAATCTATGACGGAGTAAAAATCATCGACAAATGTGGAAATTTCCCTAATGTACCCCTTATTAGTACTAAAGGAGGGATCAACTATCATCCAATTTTAGCTCGTCGTCAACTTGGATACCAGATGAATAATATCCCACATAATGTTCATCTGGAAGGTCTTTTCTTCAAGGAAGGGGAAAATGACAGGGCACTAAAGAAATAAATAGTGCATGCCTGGCAACATATTCACAGGAAGGGGAGAGAATCCCTGGGGGGCCAAACTACATCTCTGCAGAGCCTTATCTCCACTGGGTGCAAACTAAAGCCATCAAACTGAGGAGGATGCCTTACCCTCGTCAAGAATTTTTTCCCTTAAAGGAATCTGTCCTTTATTTCATGTCCGATACGGAAAAACTCCAGATCGCTCTCAACAAAGTCCAGCGTGAGAAGAACTCTTGGAAGAACAAGTACCAGATTCTTAATTTGGAATGTACCAAGATTCAAGAACTGCTAAAGGAAAAGGATGCTCTGATTGAGATACTAGAACAGCATGCTATAGAAAGTAAGGAGGAACGAAGAAATTTGCTCTCTCCTTTCACTTGGAAGAGGATTGTCGACCCGACAACAGCTGAAGAGGCCCGATCAAAGAATAGAAAAATTCAGGAACCAGCATCTTTGCTCTCCTCAAAGAGAACTCAGGATCCATAGGCCTAATTTTCCTTCTCGCACTTTGTAAAATACTGTACTTTTCCCTGTAAAATACTGTAATCTTTCGAGTTCAATATAGGGGTCTCCCCCGCTGTGTGATATTTGCAATATAATTGTTAAAATTTCTTTTGAAAACAAAAACTAAAAATGTAACATTCTCATTCTTTGCATATCATTCATCATTCTCACATAACACATCTTTGTCTTTGAGTCTCACATATGTGTCGCACTCTAGAGTCAAACTGTCTCATTCGAACAATACTCGGGCCAATCGACAAAAGAAAATGGACGATCTCGAGGAAGAGAACAGAGAGCTGAGAGAAGAAATCAACGCTCTAAAGGAGAGTTTGTAGAAACTCCACAACACCATGGAATCCCTAGCAGCAACCCAGGAACAACAACATCAAAGGACTGTGATCTCAGAGATTACGTCTACACCAGCATTTGAAACACCTGACAGTCATCCTCAGTACAGCATGCCTAAAGGTTTCCCCTGGGGCATGCCTCTCAACTTTATACCTGAAGGATACATCCCACCAGTCACTGAAGACCCAGAAGTCGTAGCAGGAACCACCAGACCTGAAGGTTACAAACTTCAGGTAAATGAAGATGTAAGGGTTACAATAGAAACTCCTGAAGGTTACAAACTTCAGTTCACTGAGGCGCCAAGAATTATAGCCGTAATGGCTATACCACAACCAGTGGTACATACTATCCCGGAGAAACAGATTCTACAGGTTGCTTCTGGCAGAAACAAAGAAGTATACGAAAGGATGAATGAATTCCAAGAACAATTCTTGGAAATGCAGAAGGAACTGCATGCCATTCGCGGTCAGGACTTGTTTGGTAAAGATGTCGTCGACCTCTGTTTGGTTCCTAATGTAAAAATACCGCACAAATTCAAGGTGCCTGACTTTGAAAAATACAAAGGCAACTCTTGCCCTCAAAGTCATTTGGTAATGTACGCTCGGAAAATGTCTACCCAGACAAAGAATCAACAGCTATTAATTCATTATTTCTAAGACAGTTTAACCGATTTCGCACTCAAATGGTACATGGGTTTAAACCACACCAAGATCAGTACTTTCAGAGATCTTGGGGTAGCCTTTGTTTAGCAGCATAAATACAATGTGGACATGGCGCCAGATAGGGACCAGCTCAGAGCAATGTCACAAAAGGATAAAGAAACCTTCAAGGAATATGCTCAAAGATGGCGTGAAATCGCCGCCCAGATCTTTCCTCCTCTCGAGGAAAAGGAAATGACAAAGATTTTCCTGAAAACATTAAGCTTATTTAATTATGACCGAATGGTCGCCAGTGCGCCTAGTGACTTCACTGAAATGGTAAGCATGGGAGTACACCTTGAAGAAGCAGTACAAGAAGGATGATTGGTCAAAGATGCAGAGCCATCCAACAATACTAAAAGATATGGTAGTGCTTTCCAAAAGAAGAAAGAGTAAGATATCAATAATATCTCTCTGGGAAAGCAAAGGCGAAGGTATCAACCGGTAGCAGTAGTAACTCCTGCCATCAACCCGGTGCCAGCTCCGACATATCAACCTCAGGTTACTTAGAGCCAACTAAATCAACAATAGTATCAGTAAAGGCAGCAACAACTTCTTCAGCAGGCTCGCCTGCAGTACAATAACAACAACCGTACTACACGACCATCAGGGTTTGACCCTATACCAATGTTATATGCAGAGCTATTTCCACTTCTGCTGGCTAAGGAGCACGTTCAAACCAGGACTCCTCTTACAATACCAGAAAATCCACCTTTTTGGGTTAAAGCATATCAAACTTGCCCTTACCATCAAGGAGGATCAAGACATAACATTGAGAATTGCCTCAGCTTCAAGTCTGATGTACAGAAACTCGTCAGAAACGAGGTTTTATCTTTCAAAGATACTAATCCAAATGTTCAAACGAACCCATTACCACAACATGAGAAGACTATGGTGAATTTGATAAAAGGAGAACCTGGCAGTAGTTATCAAATTCACAATGTACGCTTACTAGGAACCAACCTAGTAAAAATGCATTGCAGACAGAGCGGGTACGACCATGTGCCATCTCACAACTATCATCAGTGTGGTATCTGTTCCAAGGACAATTAAGGATGTGCCGTAGTACAAATAGCCCTTCAAGAACAAATGGATCTAGGCTGGATTCAGGATCATAGGATTCATGAAGTAAACATGGCCTATGCACATCCAAACATTGTTCAAAACCATGACATTTGTGCAATCAACGCCAATCTAGTGGCAATGCTTTCAAGACAAAGTCAATATTACAATTTGCCGCAGCATGATTACAACGCTTGCCCGATTTGCTCAAAAGACAATAAGGGAGGCTCTTTTGTACAAGAGGCCCTCCAGCGTCAAATGGATCTTGGATGGATCCAAGACTATCGTGAAAGGAATTATCATCAGGTTAACATGATTCAGATCTTTGACATCCGCTTAATGAATACCAGTCTAGTGGAATTGCATGCCAAGCAGGGCAGACTTGGTTTTCTAGCCTCGCATGATTATCAAGACTGCAAAGAATGCTACGAAACGACCAAGGTTGTGGCTTGTACAAAGGACTCTTCAACATCTATTAGACCACTTGTGGCTTTTGATCTACCAGGATGAAGACATGCAACAAGTTAGCATAACTAATGGGAATCCTAATAGACACCAAAGTTGTGATATCCGCTTACTAGAAACAGATCTGGTAAGGATGCACTGCATACAAAGTGGATACGGTCGGGTACCACCTCACAATTATGAGCGCTGTGGAATATGCTTGAAAAATAACCAAGGATGATATCTCGTACGAGCAGCTCTCCAGCATCGGTTAGACCAAAAGGAAATTCAACCACGCTTGAATTCTCAATCAATCAACATGGTACAAAGTTGCCTCCCTGTTCAAAACAAGAACCAAGGACTACTGAAAAAAAGCATTATCACAGTCTCCAATAAAAGAAAACTCGTCAATCATGGAATAACCAAGGATGTTTATGCCATAATTCCTCTGCTCAATGAGTCAAAAATCTTTCTTGGCAGTAGAAAAGTGTCTGACCTACCCAATCTGGAACCAATCGAGATTGCCTACAACGGTCAAAAGGCCCAAAAAGCCTTTGTGGTTATCTATTTACCAGGACCAAAACCATACAAGTCAGAAAAGGCTATCCCATACAAGTACAGTGCGACGACCATAGAAAATGGAAAATAAATTCCATTACCATCCGTTGTGAACATTGCTGACATCAGTCGAGTTACCCGGAGCAGTCAAATCTTCAATAGAGGAGTTGGAGAACTTGCCAAAGAAAAGGAACCTCAAGTTAAAGTTCCTAATCAACAAGTCGGTTAGTCCAGTAACGCGGAACCTATAAAGAACAACGATGAAATGCTAAAGCTCATCCAGAAAAGCGAGTAAAACATTGTGGATCAATTGTTGCAAACTCTGTCTCGAATCTCTGTAGTATCTCTCTTGCTTAGTTCAGAAGCTCACATAGAAGCTCTACAAAAATTCTTGGAACAGGCCTTTGTAGAACAAGATGTGACAGTGGGTCAATTTGACAGCATTATCTCCAACATCACTTCCTGCAACAACTTGGGATTCAGTGATGAAGAACTTCCAGGGGAAGGTAAAAACCATAACATGGCACTCAATATCACAGTCAACTACGAGGACGATGCTTTAGCCAGTGTACTAGTAGACACGGGTTCATCCTTGAACGTCATGCCAAGGTCAACTTTGGTACGACTTTCTTTCCAAGGTACTCCGATGAGAGGCAGTGAGATCATCGTTAAAGCCTTTGACGGATCCAAGAAAATAGTTATCGGCGAAGTCGATCTTCCCATAACCATTGGTCCTCACACTTTTTAAGTCACTTTCTAGGTCATGGACATCCAAGCAGCATACAGCTATTTATTTGGAAGACCTTGGATACACGAAGCCGGGGCAGTCACTTCGACACTTCACCAGAAGTTGAAGTTCGTCAAGAACGACAAATTAGTCACGGTATGCGGAGAGCAAGCTTTAATTGTGAGCAGCTTATCATCATTCTCCTGTGTAGAACTAGAAGAGGTCGTGGGAACTCAATTCCAAGCACTCTTGATGAGCAATGAGAATCACCAAGAAAAAGGAACATCAATTTCCTCATACAAAGACGCTCTCAAATTAATGGGAAGTGGTGACATAAAAGGATGGGGACAGATTGTAATTCCTAATGATAACAAGACAAGAAAAGTTCTTGGTTTTTCTCTGACATGTACCCAGACTACAAAGAAGGATGAAAGTTTTTGTCCCATTCAGGATTTCTTTCACAGCGGAGGCTTCCTCCACCCAGTATATCAAGAAGTTCACACCATCGAGGAGAACAACTCTCTTGATACATTTGAGGAGTGGAAGTCTTATCTCAACAATGAAGGTTATATATCTCAGGGAGAAACGTACATACCATTATGCTCTACAAAGCAAAGTCTCAGATATATACCAAGATCAGATGTTAGAATAATCTACGGAGATTGTGATCCCGAAGGATGTCGTGCTCCACCCAACTCATTGGAGGAAGACACTCTGATGAAAGACAACTTTGACTAAGATTCTTATGATACCCTGGATGATTTGCCTATCTGGAAGCCATACATGGAAGACTCGGGGCAAACGAGTCAGCCGGATAATGCCTATCAGCTGAATAATCTTGAAAAGAATACACATGTTCCCCCAGAGTCATGGAATCCTTACCCAGAACATTCTGAAAATGTCCAACACCATGTTGATGAATTTGCAAAGATCGCAGGACAAGAATTCATTAACTATGCATTTCCTGAAGTCAACGTCATTGAGGAAGATGACTCATCTATTCCCACAGAAACCTGGGATACCTTGGGGCAGCCAAGCGGCAAGTACGACTTTCTAGTCAAATACACTGCTCCCAAAAGCTTTCGCATCAGATACGAGGACATCCAGCCAACTGGATGGGGAGATCCTCTTGAGAGTGAAAATATTATGGAAGATGCGACAGAAGAGTCCTCTTATGATAACTCTGCATGGGAAGAAGACTCCAATGATCCTACTCTGCCAGAAATCAGTGTCATTTCTGAAGACAGACCAAAAAGGAAAGTACCGGACTTTGTGATCCACATAAGAGTTCATCGCCATTGGGTTGCGGTCCATGTCCCGAATGTCGTTCATAAATCGAAGTTATTGCCACGTCTTTGTTTTGACCTTTCACCTTGCCCGGGTGAAATGGATGTTTTATAGGGCTTACTTTTCTGTAAATGTCCCTCTTCGCTTCGCCCAAAATGACAGAGTTTTTTTATAAGGTTATGTTTCAAGAATCGACAAATCATGAATAAATAATGCCATTCTGAATTCCTGCACTTATTGTTATTTTCACTTTTCGCTTTTTCAGAAAATGGTAATCCTAAAAAACGACCTAAAATAAAAACAAGCATTTTTCAGAAAATACACTGCACACACTTTTGAATTCTCTCTATCTTTTCTAAAAAAGAATCATCACGTCATGCAGATTACTTGTTTTAAACCCCATTGAAAAATGTGATCCAATGCCTTCTCCCAACTTTGAATTCCCAGTATTTGAAGCTGAAGAAGAAGAGGACGAAGACATTCTAGAAGAGATCTCCCGATTACTCAGATAAGAGGAAAGGTCCATTGAGCCTCACAAAGAGCCATTGGAAACGGTCAATTTAGGTTCAAAAGAAGAAAGGAAAGAAGTTAAAATTGGAGCACTGCTCAGTCCAACTATCAGATAAGGCTTGATAAAACTTCTCAAAGAATTTCCAGATGTGTTTGCTTGATCCTTTCAGGACATGGCAGGGTTGGATACCAGCATCGTGGAACATCACTTACCACTGAAAACAGAATGTCCTCCGGTAAAACAAAGACTAAGAAGGATTCATCCAGATATGGCCATCAAAATTAATGAGGAAGTGCAGAAGCAGATCGACGCAGGTTTTCTTGCCACCTCAGAATATCCTCAATGGTTAGCCAACATAGTGCCAGTTCCAAAGAATGACAGAAAAGTCAGAATATGTGTAGACTACAGGGATTTGAACGAAGCGAGTCCAAAAGATGATTTTCCCCTACCACACATTGACATGCTGGTAGACAACACAGCAAAATTCAAAGTCTTCTCCTTCATGGATGGATTCTCTGGCTATAATCAAATTAGAATGGCGCCAGAAGACATGGAGAAAACCTCCTTCATCACCCCATGGGGCACCTTTTGTTACAAATTAATGTCGTTCGGTCTAAAGAACGCAGTGGTAACTTATCAAAGGGCCATGACAACTCTGTTTCATGACATGATGCACAAAGAGATTAAAGTGTACGTCGATCACATGATCGCCAAATCTAAAACAGAAGAAGAACATGTGGAAAACCTATCAAAGTTATTCGAGCATCTGAGAAAATACAAACTCCGCTTGAATCCTAATAAATGTACATTCGGTGTTCGCTCGGGAAAGCTTTTGGGATTTATCGTTAGCCAAAATGGAATTGAGGTTGATCCCGACAAAGTTAAGGCCATTCAGGAAATGCCTACGCCAAAGACTAAAAAGCAAGTAAAAGGATTTTTGGGACATCTGAATTACATCTCAAGGTTCATATCATTCATGACTGCGACTTGCGCGCCGATCTTCAAACTACTCAGAAAGAACCAAAACTGTATATGGACAGAAGATTTCCAAAAGGCTTTTGACAGCATCAAAGAATATCTGCTAAAACCACCGATTCTGTCTCCTCCAGTAGAAGGAAGACCATTGATCATCTACTTAACGGTCTTGGAAAACTCCATGGGCTGTGTGCTTGGCCAACAAGACGAGACGAAAAAAAAAGATCCTGCCATTTATTACTTAAGAAAGAAGTCCAAGGACTATGAAACTCGATACACCATGCTCGAGAAAACTTGATGCACTCTGCTTGGGCAGCCAAACGTCTTCGCCAGTATATGATCTGTCACACTACTTAGTTAATCTCCGAAATGGATCCGATCAAGTACGTCTTTGAAAAGCCTGCTCTCACGGGAAGGATTTCCCATTAGTAAATGTTGTTATCAGAATACGACATCGAGTACCATGCTCAGAAAGCCGTCAAAGGAAGTATTTTAGCTGATCATTTGGCTCATCAACCGATTAACAATCAGGAACCATTCAAATTTGACTTCCCGGACAAAGATTTCATGTACCTAAAAGAGAAAGATTGCGATGAACCGCTACCAAGCGAAGGGCCAAAACCAGGTTCCCAATGGGGACTAATATTCGACGGAGCCATCAATGCTTATGGAAACAGAATTAGGGAAATCATCGTAACACCTCAGGGTACCCATATTCCTTTCACTGCCAGATTGACATTCAAATGCACAAACAATGAGGCCGAATACAAAGCCTGTATCATGGGTCTCGAAGAAGCTATCAATTTAAGGATAAAGAACTTGGATGTGTTTGGAGACTCAGCCCTGGTTATAAATCATATCAAAGGAGAGTGGAACATATATCAATCAGGATTGATTCCTTACAAAGACTACGTGAGAATGTTGTTACCCTTCTTCAACAAGATTGAGTTTCACCACATCCCTCATGAAGAAAACCACATGGCTGATGCACTAGCCACCGTATCCTCCATGATTAGTGTGAGTCGATGGAACGATGTACCCAAGATTGACATAATACGCCTTGAAAGTCATGCTTACATCTTCGTGATTGAAGTGGTCATAGATGACAAACCATGGTCTCACGCTATCAAATGCTTCCTTCAAAGACAGGAATACCCGCCTGGGACATTAAGAAAAGATAGGAAGACTCTCATAAGACTGGCTGGCAACTTTTTTCTAAACAGTGACATACTCTACAAGAGAAACTTCGACATGGTTTTGCTCAGATGCGTAGACAGACAAGAAGCAAACATGCTAATGAAAGAAATTCATGAAGGCTCCTTTGGCACTCATGCCAATGGACACATAATGGCAAGAAAAATTCTGAGAGTAGGATATTATTGGCTGACGATGGAATCTAATTACTACAAGTACACGAGGAAATGTCACAAGTGTCATATATACGCCGACAACATCCATGTACCACAAATGCATCTCAAAGTCCTTTCTTCTCCATGGCCTTTTTCTATATTGGGAATCGACATGATTGGCATGATTGAACCCAAAGCTTTAAACGGACATCGGTTCATCTTAGTAGACATTGACTACTTCACCAAGTGGGTCGAAGCAATATCATACACCAATGTAACCAGGCAAGTGGTAGTCCGATTTAACAAGAACAATCTCATCTGTCGTTATGGTGTTCCAAGCCAGACCATTACTGATAATGGATCCAACTTGAACAACAAGATAATGAAAGAGTTCTGTGTTGAGTTCAAGATCGAACACCATAACTCATCTCCCTACCGACCTAAAATGAATGGAGCAGTAGAAGCAGCTAACAAGAACATTAAGAAGATTATTCAAAAAATGGTTGTAACCTTTAAGAATTAGCATGAGATGCTACCATTTGCTCTTCATAGTTATCGCACATTTGTCCGCACTTCAACAGGGACAACCTTTTTCTTTCTAGTATATGGCATGGAAGCAGTGCTCCCCATAGAAGTAGAGATCCCATCAATGAGAGTATTGATGGAAGCCAAGCTAACAGAAGCTGAATGGTGTCAAAGCCGACACGATGAACTGAATCTAATCGAAGAAAAGAGAATGATGGCTTTATGCCATGGTTAGTTATATTAGCAAAGAATAAAGAAGGCGTTTGACAAAAATGTCCGACCCCGTGTCTTCAAAGAAGGAGACCTCGTGCTCAAGAAGATACAATCATTTCTCACTGATTCCAGGGGAAAATGGACTCTGAATTACGAAGGCCCCTATGTTGTTAAGAAAGCCTTCTCAGGCGGTGCCTTGAGACTCGCAACCATGGATGGAGAGGAGTTTACCTACCCCGCAAATGTTGATGTAGTCAAGCAATACTTCGCCTAAATAAAAAAATGTCTCGTTGGACTGAAACCCCGAAAGGGCGGTCCAGGAAAAAATTAGAGACATAAACAATGATCATCCTGATGGATTGAAAACTTGAAAGGGAAATCTAGGCAAAAGTTAGGGATTCATGGCAAGTAACTACATCCGACGAGATTGGCTCCCCAACAGCAACGTCATCCGTCAGGAAAACTTCAGTCAAGGTCACCTTCGAGGGAAGCTCAAAAATATTCAAAATTCAAAGTTGGTGGAAGGATAGTGGTCGTTATGTTTCAATGTAGCCCCTTTCCCTATAAATTACCATTTTCTAAACTTTGTAATGCTCCATGGAATCACGCATTAGGCAGATTGCCATTCTATCAATGAAAATTTGAGCCCTTGTGCCTTTTATTTGCAATTCTTATTTATTCTGCTTTGCAAAATGACATATTTATTTGATTAACATTCTTGAAACAAAAAAAAATGAATTTGCTTTTGCTTTTAAATTTACTTCTGCTTTTAAAATAAAGATGGCAATTTCCTCTTGATTACTGAACACAAAAGGGAACCTCGACGGCCTCTCAGGAAGTGATCAAACTTCAAAGTGCAGAATCAAAATACTCTTCGTGATCAGTACACCCTGAATGAAGGATCAGTTATTTCAGACAGAATGTCCCATCTGACATCCCCGGTAGAGTTCTTACCTCTGAGAACCAATGATTTGTTTTTCTCCCTAGTAGAATCTACCTCTGAAAAGCAAGAACGGGTTTCTATCCCTAGCAAGTTCGTACCTCTAGAAACCAAAACAAACGCAGGGATCCCTATTCCCAAACAAAAGTACTACCTTCAAAATCTCCAAAGGTACCCCCATCTCCCAGAGTGGTCGAGTATCCAGTTGCGTTCATTACTAGTCTATATGTCATGTCTATTTTGTCAACATCAGCATCTCATATATCATGCATTATTGATTCATATTCATACTCATGTTGCATTAATATCACTCTGGTCATATTCATCTCCAAGTGATAAGCGTCCTCTCTCCAATAGAGTTGTCAGTCTTCCTTACCACGTTAGATAGGACAAAATTTCGGTTTAAATTCTTTCCTCATCAGGAAAATATATCATCTAAACAATCTCTCTCCAGTTTATTCCTGGATTGGGGTCTGTCCTTGATCACTTTGATAACTTGAACCTATGAAAGACAAGAAGCTATTTGGTCATACACCTTTAGAACTTCATTCTTCACCAATAAAGATGATAGTTTACTTTCCCAGATTAAGGAAAAATCCCCAAAGAAAACCTCTCGACAGAAGACTCTTGGCAATACGGCAGTTTCTCCCTGAAAAATTTGCTTTCAATAAGGTCATCAGCACCCTAAAATTGGATTACATCACATGGCATCTCTCCGAAAAGAGGAAGTATGATGTAATTTCCCCAACAAATGGCATCTCCAATAGAGAAGTTTGCACACCTCTATAGTTCAGACCAATGGTTTTCCCCAGTAAGTCTGACATCAAATCGTTTTTCCGTCAAATGGCATCTCCCCGGCGAGAAGTTTGGTGAAAACCATCACAGATATCCTTCCTTGTCAAGAAAAGCACTTGACAAGAATAAACTGAGACCAGTTCCATGGCTGAAGACCAGGATCGAGGGGAAGTTTATTTCAAATGAAATTGAGACCAATTCCATGGCTGAAGACTAGGATCGAGGGGAAGTTTATTTCAAAAGAAACTAATACCAGTTTCGTGGCTGAAGACCAGGATCGAGGGTAGGTTTATTTCAAAGAAAACTAAGACCAGTTCTATGCATAAAGACCAGGATCGAGGGGAAGTTTTACCTTTTTCTAAGTAACCTTGCTTAGCAAAAGAAGATGGATGAGCAAATAACAGCTATTCACTACCACCATCAAAATTTCGAGTATTCCGATATTGAACCCTCTTTTACCTTAAATGTCTGAACGTCTTCGCCATTCACACCTTTAGGTCCAAGAAGATTTAATAGGGGCATTTGTCATACCCTAAATTTTGACCACAAGAGTTCCCATCATTGTGCAAATCATCACCACAATATGGATGTACCTTCATACCTCATCAATCCTCTCAAAGATTATTGAGCATTCACCTCAATCAAGAATTAGGGTTTTGGACCCTCTCATAGCACTCAGACAAAGGATCAATCAAGAATTGTCATGATCTTCAACATGTCAAGTCTCTCAAACATCCATAAAGGGTCAAGAGGTCTCCCACATCAAGAATCAAGCCAAATAGTGCAACATTTCAAGTGGACCAAGCCTCAAGATCATTAGTGTCACCAAATTAGGGTTTTGGTCGACCAAGGCCTCCAGAGAGAATTTTTCATCTTGGCATGAGCAAATACTTTAAAACATGATCCAAGAAGCTCAAAGGGACCTCATGGATCCAATCATAAGTTCAAAATAGCCTCTGGGGATGCATTCATAAAAAATTAGGAATTAGGGTTTTTTTACCTAATTCACCCCTAAGTTGACTTTTGGAGCAAGGCATGAGCCAAGACCTCAAGGAATGTTTTGAAGACCTCAAATATCTTATATTTATCCTCTTACAAGTTCAAATTGACACAAATAACTTGATCCATAAGCAATGCAAGGATTCAAATTCATCTTAATCACAAATTAGGGTTTCTAAGAAAAAGTCAACCCCACCTTTGACTTTTGACTAAGACATGATCTCAAACCTTGGGACATGATTCAAGACACTCTAAAACACCCATGGAATCCATCCATTAGGTTTGATTTAGCCCAAGGACTTGATTTCATAGAGAATCACAAAGTTTGAAATTCATCTGATACAAAGTCAACTGTGCCCAAAAACCAAGTTTCACTTTTGAGATTTCTTGACAAAAATGGCTTCTTTAAGTCAAAAATAATGTTAACTCATGGTTTGGATCATCATCCATCAAGAAAAATCAAGAAAAGTGAGGTTACTTGTAAAAGGGGTAATCTTAAGAAAACTTAAAATTTCTCTAAGTTATGAAAAAAGGATGATTTTTTCCAACTTTGCAAGGTCATAACTCCCAAACCACATAGCCATTTTCTTCCATACAAAGCTCAAATGAAAGCTCTCATTACATACTACAAAAGTGTCACAGTGCTCCATGAGCCAAAAAAGCTTGGATTTTGAGTTATAAATCCATGAAGTTAGGGTTTCAAATCTTTTGAACTTAGACACTTAGTGAAATTTTTGGACAGAATTTGTCTTGTATTTTACCAACTTTGAGGCCATTTTTCATTATGATCCAAGATGAATCAAAACCAAAGTTAAACATCAAAGTTGAAGTATGATATGCGAGCTTTCCAAAGAGTACAAGAACATCATCAAACTCTATTTGAGTAAAGAGATATGGAGTGACTAATATGCCTTAACACAAACTATTTTTTGACAGCATTGGTACATGACTTGTATCCCACGATTTCTTGCGCCAATTTTGGACACTTGCATCATTGTATTTCTGTCCAATATCAACATGAATGATGAGGAATCTGAGCATAAGACCACCAGGTCAAAAATCCTATCCCTTAGGCATGTGGCATTCAAGATTCATTTCCAAAACTTTCAATTTTGTCATAAGGCATTCAATGGGTGCATAGAGGTGGCATGAACTGAGGCATTGTTATTCAAATGAGTCAAGACATATCCAAAGTTCAGAAGTCCTAAACCTGCAAAGCTGATCTCAAGTCAATGGCTAGAGGAGACTTTGGCTACATGACAAAATTCAATGGATAATAGGGTGATCCAACCTCCATTCACTATTCTTTAAAAAACAAACTTCCTCTACTATAAATAGAGTTCATTTGTGACTGATTTGAATACCCCAAAACATCAGAACTCATGTTTTCCTCCAAATCACTCTTCAAAACCAGAATTTCCTTCTTTGGCAAGTAACATGCGAATTTTCAAATAGAGAAGGATTCCACCACAACCAATGATCCTAACACCACACATACATCATATAGAAGTTGTCCAAACACTTCTCCATCATCTGTAACATCAGAATCACAAAGCTTAAAATACAACTTAGGCCTAATTGCAGTTGAGGTGCCACAACAAGATCCAGGTGTTTTCAATCCATTCCAAGCTTCTAAACACCTTACATAAGGTCTATTAAAGTTGTCCAGATCATCACACAACATCTCTAACACCTCTACATTAGAATTCAAATTCCTCTTGCACAAGTAAGCCTGACACTCTCAAACTCTATGATCCATGCATCATAAATGTGTTTTCAAGTTACAAATAAGTTTCTGCACTTATATAGAGTGTTTCCCCTCAATTAATTGCTTTGTATCTATCGTGTATGAAGTTTCATGATGTTCTTGCAAAAATTAGGGTTCATCTGTTCTCCACATGATTTCTCACTCCACACTTAAAATAAATGCAATTAATTGGTACCATTCGAATCCTTGTTCAAAAACGAGCAACTTTCATGTTTACAAAAGTCAAAACCATTGAGTAATCAGAGAGTTATGAGAGGTTCTGCAAATCTGGGGAAAACAGGGCACGCGCGAGGAAGAGGATGTTCTTGGAGCCCTTTTTTAAATATTTGAATTTTTGAATTTTCTTTTATTTTTTTAATTGGTTTCAAAAATTCATTTCTCTATGATTTTTAATCATTTTGGATTGATTCTTTTTTTAAAATTCACAAATATGTTTAAATATTTTATTCCACAAAAAAATCAAAAAATATTATTTATTTAATATATTTTGAATTTTTGTAAAGAATTTCTGTTTAATTATTTTTAAACATTTAAAAAGAGTTATTTCTCTTGATTTTTCAAACTCAAATGAATTTCAAGTCATCATATGGATAAAACATATTTTTTCAAACATTGATCCAAGTTCATAACTTATTTATTAAATAAATTTGATAATTTCCATCATTTTACTTAATTTTTCTTCAAAATAAATATCTTTTTTATGAAATTAGGGTTTCTTTGATTTAACCTTCAAATTTTGTTTTCAAAAACATCCTTGGACCTCTTTGTAGAGTGTAAGACCTACTCCTTTTTGTACATAAATAATTTGGGCCTCGGTCATTGTATAAGTCCCACTGTGGTTTTCAAAACCGCGACGCGGTCGTCGCCTTTCAAATAAAAATCTTGGGTCTCTTCTTGAGTGTAAACCCCATTCCTTCTTATTTACAAACACTTTTTGGGCCTCTAATAGAGTTTAAGACCCAAACCTCTTTTGTACATCAACAATTTTGGGCCTCTACTATAGTATAAATCCCACAACGTCTTTCGATATCGCAGTGTGATCACTGTTTTCAAAATAAGTCATATGGGCTTCTCCTTGAGTATAAGTCCCAATCTTTAGTACAAAAAACTTGGTTTTAAACAATAAACAACCTCCATGGGCCTTGTCATACCCCAAATTTTGACCACAAGATTTCCCATCATTGTGTAAATCATCATCACAATATAGATGCACCATCATACTTCATCAATCTTCTCAAGGATAATTGAGCATTCACTACAACCAAGAATTAGGGTTTTGAGCCCTCTCAGAGCACTCAGACAAAGGATCAATCAAGAATTGACATGATATTCAACTTGTCTAGCCTCTCAAACACCCATAAAGGGTCAAGAGGTCTCCCACATCAAGAATCAAGCACAAGGTTGTAACATTCCACGTGGATCAAGCCTCAAGATCGCTAGTGTCACCAAATTAGGGTTTTTGTCGACTAAGGCCTCCAGATGAAAATTTTCATCTAGGCATGAGCTAATACTTCAAAACATGATTCAAGGAGTTCAAAGGTACCTTATGAGACCAATCATCAATTCAAAATAGCCTCAGGGGATGCATTCATCAAAAATCAGGAATTAGGGTTTCTTGACCTAATTCACCCCTAAGTTGACTTTTGGAGCAATTCATGAGCCAAGACCTCAAGAAGTGTTTTGAAGATCTCCATAACATCATGTTGATCCATTTACAAGATTGGATTGACCCAAAGAACTTGGTTCATAAGCAGTACAAGGATTCAAATTTATCTGGACCAATTAGGGTTTCTTGATGAAAAGTCAACTGTATCTTTGACTTTTGGCCAAGACATGTTTCCAAACCTTGGGGCATGATTCAAGATACCCTAAAACACCTATGGAATCCATCCATTAGGTTTGAATTAGGTCAAGGACTTGATTGCATAGAGGATCACACAGTTTGAAATTCATCTGACAAAAAGTCAATTGTGCCTAAAAACCAAGTTTGACTTTTTGAATTTCTTGACAAACATGGCTTCCCTACGTCAAAAACAATGTTAATTCGTGGTTTGGATCATCATTCATCAAGAAAAATCAAGAAAAATAGGGTTACTTGAAAAAGGGGCAACCATAAGAAACTTAAAATTTTCTAAGTTATGGAAGAAAAGTGATTTGGTACCAACTTTGCAAGTTCATAACTTCCAAACCACAAGGCCTTTTTCTTCCATCCAAAGCTCAAATGAAAGCTCTCATTACATACTTCAAAATTGTCAACTACATCAGATTCCAAATCCTCGTGGATTTTGAGTTATGGATTGATCAAAATCACAAAAACATGAAAATGACCACTTTTTCCAACACTTAGTGAAGTTTTCAAGTCAAAATCTGTTTCACTTTTTCACCAACTTTGAGGCCATTTTTCATTATGATCCAGGATATTTCAAGACCAAAGTTGGACATCAAAGTTAAAGTAGGATATACAAGCTTTCCAAAGAGTACAAGAACTCATCCTAATTCAACTTGAGTATGGAGTTATAAGCATGGAAACATGACACCTCCAAGACTCGTTTTACAAGAGAGTCTTGTACATGCCACACGATTTTGTCATTTCCATGAATTGGAAAGCCTTGTCACCATACAAGACAAGTTTCTAAAGTGCAATGAACATGATCTCTGCAGAGCTACAACACCATAGAGCCTTGCAAGTCAAAAACCTCATCATTTGGCATGTGACATTCAAAGCTCAAAATCCAAAAACTCCAATTTTGTTATGAGGCATTTAAGGGATGCATAGAGTTGGCATGTATCAGTCCATGACCAACCAAATGAGTCAGGCCTTATCCTTGTAACAAACGACTCATAGCCTGTAAGATTGACTCAAGTCAATGGCTAGAGGAGACTTTGGCTACATGACAAAGTTCAATGGATATTGGATTGATCCAGCCTTTATTCACTATTGCTCCCAAAATAAACTTCCTCTACTATAAATAGAGCTTATTTCTGATCAATTCAAGCACACCAAAGCATAGCAATACATGCTTTCCTCCAAATCTCACTAAGAACCCAGATTTTTGCTTCTCTTTCAAGTCACTATCGAATTTTCAATTTGAGAGCAATTCAATCAAAACCAATCATGCCAACACCTCACATACATCATATATGAGTGATCCATAACCTTAAAACACATCTGGAACATCGGAATCACAAAGTCACCCCCCATTTTCTCAAGCTTTTTGGCCTATTTGCAGTTGAGGTGCCACAACAAGTTCCAGGCTGATTCAATCCATTCCAAGCTTTCAAACACATTACTTGAGGTCCATTGAAGTTGTCCAGATCATTGATCACTGCATTTTAAAGCACATTCTCTTATGTTTGTACTTAGGCATTCCTATAGTTTATTTGAGTGTTTTTACTATTTTAATGTATTTTCATATTTAAGTTTGTTTCTACCTTTATTTTATTTTCGCAGCTTATTTTTCAGCATTAACACTTATTTGAAACATTTCACTGTACATGTCATAACTTGAGCTACGGGATTCTATTCTGCGTGTTCTACCAGTCGATGGAAATCTAAGACAGAGAGCTACAAGTTTTATATTAAAGCCAAGATATGATTCGGAGTGAAAGATAGTCAAATAAGTCGTTGAAGACAGAACCCGAATTCTGATTTTAGAAAATAATTTGTTTCGGATCGTTTTATGGGTCTGGTTTATGTTTCCAACCCAGTTTGAGTTAGTAGTGAAAAATCTTATTTTGTTTATAAGGTTTTCAGCCGTACAAATGTTCAGAACCTTCTTTTCACGATTTTACTTTTTGCTTTTGTACGAATCTTATGGAGAACTAACTTCTTCGGATTAGTCTGCTGTAATCGGTTTCCGCCGACACTTTGAGGTTCTTTTAATTTCCAATAAAATCGATTTCCTTCCAATTCTTCTCTGTAATATCTTGTTTGCTTAATTCGATTTATCTTAGGATTGATTGATTTATTTCGATGATTGCATATTCTTATACTTTAATCGCGTTTGCTTAATCCGCGTATGTTTCTCGTGTTTGCTTAATTCACGGTTACTGTATCTCGTCCATTTTGCTTAATTCAGAAATTAGGAATATGTATCGTATAATA
Organism: Lathyrus tuberosus; assembly: GCA_022829125.1. Lineage (NCBI taxonomy): Eukaryota > Viridiplantae > Streptophyta > Magnoliopsida > Fabales > Fabaceae > Lathyrus > Lathyrus tuberosus. The sequence goes on from JALAZF010000136.1 coordinate 12,847,286, forward strand.
TCAATTGCGCTTGTTTGATTTTTATTATAGTAGAAAAGGGGATAGAGTCCGCTTAGGAATTGGAAATTATTTGGATCAATGATAAGTTGGGAAATTAAAACAACAGATTAACCGTTTTAGCTTATTTTGGTAATCACTTTTTTTATAATCACTTTTTCTCTTGTTTTATAAATCGAAACTTAAAACCCCATAAACCTTTTCTTTAGTTTGTTGAAATAATACAAGAATCCTTGTGAGAACGATACTCGAGTTGTCGTTACCGTTACTACTGTTTTCAAAAATACTCGTTTTTGATCCGTGCACAACAGCGGACCAAATTGGCGCCGTTGTCGGGGATTCTTGTTGAAGTTAGCCAATTTTAGGATTTTAGTTGAGTTTTTATAGATATTTTTTTTGTTTTTTGTTTTTTGTTTTTTGTTTTTTGCTTGTTGATTTTCAGAGTTACAGTACAGTGGTAAGCATTCCAGCCTTTCAGGTGAGCTTGGAAGCTACTGTTTCGATTCGTTTCGAATTTTTTCCAGAAAATCAGAAAAAAAAATCGTTGAACAATACTCATTTAGAATAAAATTCTAAAATATTTTGACCCTGAAAATCGCAAATTCCTTATTTTTCTATTTTATTTTATTTATTTTCTATTTTCATATTTTTTTTTAAATCCAAAATTTTTTGTAGAGATTTATTCTGATTTAATTTGATTTTTAGTCATATTTTTATAATTTTTAGATTTTATTTTAACCGTTTTTCTATTTTTTCACTCTTTTTCTCATTAGGGACATTGTTGGTATTTATGCATTTGTTGAATTGCTGAATCGGTTTTGTATTTTCTCATTCTTTGTTAATTTTTTTTCCTATTAAATTTAATATGGCTAACCAAAGAACGCTTAGAGAATTTGTTGCTCCTGATGTGAGTTATAATACTTTATGTATTGAATATCCTGTTGTTACTGTACCTTTCGAATTGAAATCTGGTTTAATACGCTTGTTGCCAAGGTTTAATGGTCTTGCAGGTGAGGACTCGCATAGGCATATGAAGGAATTTCATGTTGTGTGCTCTACACCTTTGAGACCTGAAGGAATCACAGAGGATCATATCAAGCTCAGAGCATTCTCGTTTTCACTACAAGGTGCTGCCAAAGATTGGTTTTACTATCTTGAACCGAATTCTGTCAAAACCTGGAATGATTTAAAGAAAGTCTTCCTAGAGAGATACTTTTCTACCTCCAGAGCTGCATCAATCAGAAAAGATATATGTGGTATTAGACAGCTCGACAATGAATCATTGGCTAAATGTTGGGGAAGATTCAAGCAGTTAGTGTCCAGTTGCCCCCAGCACCAGATTACCGACCAGTTGCTTATCCAGTATTTCTATGAGGGATTACTACCAATGGATAGAAACATTTTAGATGCTGCTAGTGGTGGAGCACTTTTTGATAAGACCCCAGCTGCTGTCAAAGCCTTGATTGAGAATATGTCACTCGACTCCCAACAGTTTACAACTAGAAACAATTTTGTCCAAACAAAAGGTGTGAATGAGATTCGGGTTTCTTCTTAGAACAATGCTCTAGAAACTAGACTTGATGAGCTTATTTCTTTAGTGAAACAACAATTGATGTTACCATTACCACCACCACAAAACCCTCCACAAGTAACCACCGCTGCACCTTCCGGACCTTCACTAGAGGACCTTATCAAGTAATTGGTTGTAAATGAGCTCCAGTTTTAGCAACGAACAAATTCTAGTATTCAGACCTTGCAGACACAAACTGGACAACTTGCCACTTGAATGAATACCATACAACAAGCTCAAGGATCAAACCAACTACTTGCTCAAACAGGGGTAAATCCTAAAGGTCCTAATGTGAGTGCAATATCCTTGCGATCCGAAAAAGTTACAGATTCTGCCCCGGAAAAAAATGAGAAAGTTGTTGAGGTCACACCTGAACCTGAACTTGAGCCTTCTGTTGTTGTTGAGGAAAAAAAAGTATGTACCTAAGATACCTTTCCCACATAGAGTACATAAAAGTAAGAAGATTGATGAAGAAGAGCATTTTGTTTTTCATATTAAATTAATTTCTGAGTTGGTTGATGACACTTGTATTGATTTGTTTGCAGTTGATTTTCCATCATTGTCTGATTTTGATGATAGTTACTCATGTGATGACTATACTGACACTAACCTTTGCTCTGTTTATGCTGAGATTGAGGGTGCCTTGCAGGTTGACATTTTTCCTACAGATGGAGTTGTAGATAAAGTTGTTTATATGGCTGAAGCTCACAACATCCCGGCTACCCCAACCAAACATTCCATCGAACAACCACCTTCTGAACCACTTCTTAAGGATTTATATTATTCATCAAAGCTTCAATTTGATCAGGAAGAAAATTTATTACAAGAACATAAGAAGGGACTTGGATGGACAATGACTGACATTTCTGATATTAGGCAGTCCATGTGTACGTATAGGATCTTACTTGAAAACGGAGAAAAGGCAGTGAAGCAGCCCCAAAGTTAGTCTAACTTATTGATTTTGGATGCTATTAAAAATGAGATCTACATTGCATCAGAGGATAAAGAGAAGACCACTTTCACGTGCCCATTCGACACTTTTACTTATCGAATATTCTTCTTTGATCCTGGAATAAAAGGCGAAGGCACTAATAAAAATTTCAAGGTCGATGGATGCTACCCAAAGTTACTTTATGACATCCCCACGTTGATGGAAGAGGAAAGCGTAAAAGATCTCTCTTTAGGAGAGGCTGCTTATGTGATCACCTATCCACGTTGACTACTCGGGTGTGTTCTTTCCTTTCTCTCAACTTTAATAGTTATGTCCTTTCATTGAGGACAATGCTTGTTTTAAGTGTGAGGGAGGGAACCAATTTTTTGTTTTGCTTTCTTTATTTTCTTTGTTTTCTTAAAAAAAAAGAAAAGAAAAAAATAGCATGCTTTTTCTTTGGTTTTTGAGTTACAAGTATGAGTTTTGTTCTTAGATCTCTTGACTAAAGACTTGTGATGTGATGTGATTGATTCCTTTTTGTGCATTCTTAGTGTGATATGTAGGACTAAACTTTGAATTGTACATCATTGGTGGTAGATCACTAAACCTTGTGAGAATTTGAGCCTAATAATGGATAATGCATAAAAACATTCATTCCTTTTTCTTTCTTGTGTGATTCACTCATGTTTTATGTCTCTAGAGTTTGAATTGACTCTGTTGAAGCTTTTTGTTTACTTGTGCATATTGATATGATAAAGGCAACTTGTTTTTCTTTTATTTTTAGCCACTTAGCCAAAAAGCCAATCCTGAAAAATATTATCCCTTGTTAGAAACTATAGCGAGCGATTTTTGTCAGTGACGCGACCACCTTATCGCTGGGTTTTCCTCACCGCAATGAGGAGGGGGTGCTACTTTCTAATTTCTTATTTATCCCGTGAAGCTGGAAGGGAAAGGGAAGCTATCTAAAACTAACCTTGCACGCGATTGTTTAATTGAACAAATGCTTAAAAGAGATTGGGGGTCTGGGGTCAGGTTATACAATGGGGAGTTGTCAACTACCCATCCTATATGTGGTTATCCACAGGATATTAGCTTTAGGTTTCGCTTTGTAATTGATGGTGTTTATCTGTTAATGGGTTGGGAAAGTTTCTTGGGAAGTATGAGTGAGTGGGTGAGTTTTTGTTTCCTGTGGAAAATGAGGATGAATGATGACTAAGGTATGAAACCTAAAGTCTTTGGATGAAGGTACTGGACCTAAAGTTTTTTATTAGTATGCTCGCTAAGATTTTGCAATCTTATCTCTACGTATTCCCGTTTAAACGAAACAGGGAAATCATAGCAATCGTAGTTCCTCCTATTCTAAGGGAGGAAAAGATGTTTTGGTGTCTTGTTCAAAGCCCAAGATTGAAGCTAAAAGGCTAATTAACTCGGCTAGGGGATTTCTTTATACAAAGCCTAAGAGGAGGCAAAAAGTTTGACTTTTCCGGGGGAAAATGTTTTATCTGTCTTACACAAAGCCCAAGATTGAGGCTAAAAGTATTTTGACTCCGTCGGGGGAGGTTTGTATGTGTCTTGTACAAAGCCCAAGATTGAGGCTGAAATGAGAAGTTTAACTGGTGAGGATATTTTTATGTGTCTTGTACAAAGCCCAAGATTGAGGCTGACCTTACTGGGGAAATCATTATACAAAGCCTAAGAGGAGGCTGAAATGAGTTTGACTCTTCTCGGGGAAAATCATTCCCCAAAGCCTAAAGGAAGGCTGGGAGGAAATGACTCTGCTAGAGAAGATATATGTCCCAAGCTTAAGAGAGGGAGATTTATGTCTTGTACAAAGCCCAAGATTGAGGCTAAAGGGGTTCGACTCAACAAGAGAGTGTTTTTATCTGTCCTGTACCAAGCCCAGGATGGAGGCTGAACAAGCTGGAGAAATTATTCTACACAACTTGAGAGGAGGCTAGCTCCTGCTAGGGGAAATCTTTATACCAAGTTTGGACAAAGATTGACTCAACAAGAGAGTATTTTTATCTGTCTTGTACAAAGCCCAAGATTAAGGCTAAAAAAGGTTGACTCAACAAGAGAGTCTGAAAAGGTGATTGACTCAACAAGAGAGTCTAAAAAGTGATTGACTCAACAGGAGAGTCTGAAAAGTGATGGACTCAACAAGAGAGTCTGAAAAGGTTAGTTCCACTGGGGAGAATCTTTGTACAAAGCCCAAGAGGAGGCTAGCTTTCTGCTGAGGAAAGGTCCTTATACAAAGCCTAAGAGGAGGCTATCTTTTGTCGGGGATAATTGAGATCTTTAGGCAGGTCCAAGTGGGGAATCAACTCTTGCTGAGGATTACAGAAGATTTGAGATGTCAGATACCTTGAGGTTCTGATTTGAGATAGTGTTAACCCTGGTTGGGGAACTCTCATAAGAGAGACTGGGTTTCTGCTGGAGATCGATCCAGAGTGTCCGGGGTTTCTTCCTATAGTTGTAAGGAACTTGAGAATGTCTTTAAGACTCAAGGGGATTAGACTGTCCAAGTCTACTGGTGTGGAAGAGTTTTATCTTTTGTATGATGCCCAAGAGGAGGCAATGGCATTAAGGGATGAGAATCAACCCTAAAGTGGCCTGAGGTCTGACACTGGAAAGACTGCTCTAGCAAAGGATGACTAAGTTCTATCTTATACCTTTAAGGGGTCGTCAGGGTCCTTGTATTAAGACCAAGAGAAGGCATGTGAACTTCTAAGAAGCCGGAGGGTCCTTGTACAAAGCCCAAGATTGAGGCTGACCTTACTGGGGAAATCATTATACAAAGCCTAAGAGGAGGCTGAAATGAGTTTGACTCTTCTCGGGGAAAATCATTCCCCAAAGCCTAAAGGAAGGCTGGGAGGAAATGACTCTACTGGAGAAGATATATGTCCCAAGCTTAAGAGAGGGAGATATATGTCTTGTACAAAGCCCAAGACTGAGGCTAAAGGGGGTTCGACTCAATAAGAGAGTGTTTTTATTTGTCCTGCACCAAGCCCAGGATGGAGGCTGAACAAGCTGGGGAAATTATTCTACACAACTTAAGAGGAGGCTAGCTCCTGCTAGGGGAAATCTGTATACCAAGTTTGGACAAAGATTGACTCAACAAGAGAGTATTTTTATCTGTCTTGTACAAAGCCCAAGATTAAGGCTAAAAAAGGTTGACTCAACAAGAGAGTCTGAAAAGGTGATTGACTCAACAAGAGAGTCTAAAAAGTGACTGACTCAACAAGAGAGTCTGAAAAGTGATGGACTCAACAAAAGAGTCTGAAAAGGTTATTTCCACTGGGGAGAATCTTTGTACAAAGCCCAAGAGGAGGCTAGCTTTCTGCTGAGGAAAGGTCCTTATACAAAGCCTAAGAGGAGGCTATCTTTTGCCGGGGATAATTGAGATCTTTAGGCAGGTCCAAGTGGGGAATCAACTCTTGCTGAGGATTACAGAAGAGTTGAGATGTCAGATACCTTGAGGTTCTGATTTGAGATAGTGTTAACCCTGGTTGGGGAACTCTCATGAGAGAGACTGGGTTTCTGTTGGAGATCGATCTAGAGTGCCCGGGGTTTCTTCCTATAGTTGTAAGGAACTTGAGAATTTATTTGAGACTCAAGGAGATTAGACTGTCCAAGTCTACTGGTGTGGAAGAGCTTTATCTTTTGTATGATGCCCAAGAGAAGGCAAGGGCATTAAGGGATGAGAATCAACCCTAAAGTGGCCTGAGGTCTGACACTGGAACGACTGCTCTAGCAAAGGATGACTAAGTTCTATCGTATACCTTTAAGGGGTCATCAGGGTCCTTGTATTAAGCCCAAGAGGAGGCATGTGAACTTCTAAGAAGTCGGATGGTCCTTGTACAAAGCCCAAGAGGAGGCGGGGATGCTTTTAGGAAGCCTGTGGGTCCCAAACCAAGAAAAGTTCAAGAAATTCTATTCACCGAGAATAGATCATTGAGTGAAAGTTCTGTGATTTGAAGAAACTCTAGAGATGCTATTCACCGAGAATAGATCAACTCTGGGGAGTTGAATTTCTTTGACAATTTCTAAAGTGACAGCCTGAGAAAAGGCTCATGAAGAATACTGTCTTTCTCTTTGTTCCATATTGTTTAAGCCCAAGAGAAGGCAAGACTGTATCTGGAGATCCTATGGGGATCTAGTTTTGTTTGTATTTTAAAAGTGACCAACAGGGCTTTACCTAGTTTTAGACCTAGTTGCCGGGGAAAACTCAAAATAACTATACTAGTATATATACAATTGATATATGACAAGTATTTAAAAAAGGTATGAAAGAAGACTAACCATGCGCAGCTTCCCATAATACAATTATTTATATGTGAAAGCGAGTAAAAGAAAGCTGATAAAACTTACAGGTGAGCAAGCTTCCATGTTGTATTGTTAGTTGTTCAAAGAAATTAAAGAAAGTTTTGATAACAATACATATATTTGAATCTAAATCAAAAGGGAATTGTTTTGAAAAGATTGGTGGGGCTTATACTCAAGGAGAGGTCCGAGGTTTAACAGTGATCGCACCGTTGTTTTGAATATCGTCTCGGGACTTATACAACGACTGAGACCCAAAAAGGTTTATGTACAACAAGGGTTTCGGTCTTACACTCTATTAGAGGCCCACGGAAGGTTTAAAAAAGAAAGATAGGACTTACAACACGAGAGGAGGCCCAAATGATCTTTCGTTTTGAAATGGTGATCGCGTCGAGATTCTTTTTAACGTAGAGGGACTTATACAATGTCTGAGGCCCAAAAAGGTTTTGGTTAAAAAGGGATTGGGTCTTACACTCTATTAGAGGCCCAAAGAGTTTGAAAATGAATAAAGATGGGTCTTATAGCTCAAGGAGAAGCCCAGTTGATTTTGTTAAAAAGGCGACGATCGAGCTGAACTTTTGAAAATATACAGAGGGACTTATACAATATGTGAGGCCCAAAAATTGTTTATTTACAAAGGGGTTAGGTCTTACACTCTATTAGAGGCCCATGAGTGTTTGAAAAAGGTTTGTAAAGAAGATTTATTTAATCATAAACATGATGCACAAGCAAAGATTAAATATAAAGTGTACCGGACACCGGTGAATTTTCACGCAAGCAGGGGAGCGTCAGACGAGCCCAAGGTACCCGATAAAGCTTTTAAGCATCCAATGATCGTCAAGATATTGATTAGGAATTCCTGCATCAGAAGAAAAAAAACCACAAACAAACAGAGAAAACCAGAGATCACATAGAAATGCTTTTTTTCTTCTTATTAAGTGGTTAGAATTGAATTGAAATTATAAGTGATGTGAACACTTATTTACAAATAATTCTTTTTGAAAAAACAAACTTAAGAATAAGACATGTTTTTAGCAAAGATGAAATCAAATAATCAATTAAACAATTAAATGATTAATCACACAAATTAAATTAATTGGAATATATTTAGTAAAAATAACTAATTAATATTAGTAAAACTAAATAAATAATTAATTTATTTAATAATTATTTATCAAAATAAATATTAAACAAAAAATGTGTGACAAAACATGAAAAGAAAAAATGAGAAAAAACTTACTAAAGGAAGGCGGGGGGAGGCGCACCACCTCTTGGTGTGTGTGTGTGTGAATTTTTCACAATTTTTCCATGTTTCCAAGTGACATAGAAAGATTAGAGAGAAGAGAGAAACAAGTTTACTACATTGTTTGGTGTATTTTGAAATGATAAACTTAGTGGTATTTATAGGAAAAAGGTAACTTGGTGATGAAGAAAGAAAAAGATAGAATAATCAAAATTCAAAGTTTGTTAGGATTCATTTATGGAGATGTAAGACAAATGGAATCTTACCTTGACAAATAGGTAGCAAAATGGAATATTAGTTTGAAAAAGAAGGTATTTTTCTAAAACATTTATATAAAACAAAAATGCATAAGAAACAAATGATAAAAAAACAAATTGTATTAAAAACAAAAGTTATTTAAAACAAAATACATTAGAAACAAAAATTCATAAAAAACAAAATTGTATAAAAATATATGAATTTACATTATTTTTTTCTAAATATATATATATATATATATGTGTGTGTGTGTGTGTGTGCGAAAATATAAATAAATATATATATATATATATATATATATATATATATATATATATATATATATATATATATATATATATATATATATATATATATATATATATATATATATATATATATTTTTTTTTTTTTTTTTTTTTTTTTATTATGTTATTATTATTTTTTTTAATTTTATTATATATGTGTAAAAAATAGAAATAAAATGAGATTAACTTAAATTTGTGTGAAAGATAGATGGAAAATGAACATTTGCAATTTCAGTTGAAAAAACGTCCGTTCATCGATTTTCCGCATAATTAACCAAAAATGACTGAAATTTCCACGCTTATATTTTGACTGAAAATTCAAACAATATGCATGACAAAATAGATGATACAAAGTGGAAACAAAGTCGAATTTTAACAATGAGTGGTCAAATTTTGGGGTATGACAGATGCCCCTATTTAATTTTCTTGGACCCGAAGGTGTGAATGGCGAAGATATTCGGGCATTCGGGGTGCAAGAGGATTAAATATCGGAATACCCGAAATTTTGATGGTGGTTATGAATGGCAGTTTGCTCATCCATCTTCTTTTACTAAGCAATGATGCTTAGAAAAGGGTGAAACTTCCCCTCGATCCTGGTTTCCAGCCAAGGAACTGGTCTCAGTTTTCTGAAATAAACTTCCCCCCGATCCTGGTTTCCTACCAAGGAACTGGTCTCAGTTTTTTGATATAAACTTCCCCTCGATCCCGGTTTCCTCCCAAGGACCTGGTCTTAGTCTCTAAAATAAACTTCCCCTCGATCTTGGTTCCTACCAAGGACCTGGTCTTAGTTTCTTTTGTCAATAAACTTTCTTGACAAGGGACCCTATTTGTAGCGGTTTTTCCTCAAACTTCTCGCCGAATTTTCCTGGGGAGATGCCATTTGATGGGAAAAAGTTTTGATGTCAGACTTGCTGGGGAACCCATTCGTCTGAACTGTAGAGGTGCACAAACTTCTCTGTTGGAGATGCCATTTGTCGACTCTACTGGGGAAAACGAGTCTCTTGAGAGACTACTTTCTGCTTGGGGATACTACATCATACGTTTCCCCGAGATCTTCTCGGAGAAATGCCATGTGATGTAATACAATTTTGAGGTGTTGATGACCTTTTCGTCAGCGAATTTTCTGGAGAAAAACTGCTATATTGCCGAAGCTTTGATTAAAAGGCTTTCTCTGGGGATTTTCCTTAATCTGGGAAAGCGAAGATATCATCTTTGATGGCGAAGAGTGATGTTTGTCGAATGTCTTCTTGCCTTTCAGAGGTTCAAGTTATCAAAGTGGTCGAGGACCGTCTCTAATCCAGAAATAAACTGGAGAGAAATTGCTTAGATGATTCACTTCCTGACGAGGAAAGAACTGATAACTCAATTGACAAGAGAACTTTTATCACTAGGGGATAAGACCGTTTAGGGTGATAGTGATGCAATATGAATATGAATGTAAATCAATAATGCATGATGTACGTATATATATGCTGACAAAACTGACACGACATACAGACTAACTGATGAACACGATTAGATACTCGGCCACTGCGGGGAATGAGGAAGTATCATTTGGTCCAAAATAGCAATTTTGCCTTGCTTAGGAGAGATAGTCCCTGTGGGTAAAACCGTTGGTCGGGCTTAGGAGATAAGAACTCTGTCGGGGATGTCAGAGGGAATATTCGCATCTGACATAGCTGATCCTTCATTCAGGTGTACTGGTTAAGAAGGAGTACTTTGATTCTGCACTTTGAGGTTCGATTACTTCTGGAGAAGCGATCGATGTTATTTCGATGTTCAACAGTCAAAAGAAATTGCCATCTTTATTTTAAAAGCAGAAAAGGTTTGACAATTAAATTCATTTTTGTTTTATTTTAAGAATCTTTGATCATGTTAAAATGTTGTTCTGTAAAGCTAAAATAAATAAGAATTGCAAACAAAAGCACTAAGGCACAAATTTTATTGATAAGATGGAAATCAGCCAAGCGCGTGATTCCATAGAGTATTTACAAAGTTAGAAAATGGTAATTTAAGGGAAAAGGGCTACATTGAAACATAATGACCACTATCCTTCTACCAACTTTGAATTCTGGACATCCTGAGCCTCCGTCGAAGATGACCTTGACTGGAGTTTCTTCTGATGGATGGTATAACTGCTGCTGAGGGATTTTCCTCTTTGCTGGACGTAGTTACTTTCCATTATCCCTAACTTTTGCCTGGATTGTACTCTAAGGTTTCCAATCCATCAGAATGTTTTTTTATTATGTCTCTAATTTTTGCTTGGACCGCCCTTTCGGGTTTCCAATCCACCGAGACGGTTTTTTTAGGCGAAGTATTTCTTGACTACGTCAACATTTGTAGGGTAGGCGAATTCGTCTCCGTCCATGGTTGCGAGTCTTAAGGCGCCGCCTGAGAAAGCTTTCTTGACCACATAGGGGCCTTCATAATTTGGAGTCCATTTGCCCCGAGAATCAGTGAGAAATGATTGTATCTTCTTGAGCATGAGGTCTCCTTTCCTGAAGACGCGAGGTTGGACCTTTTTGTCAAATGTCTTCTTCATTCTTTGCTGATACAACTGACCATGGCATAGAGCCATTATTCGCTTTTCTTCTACCAGATTCAGTTCGTCGTGTCGACTTCGACACCATTCAGCTTCTGTTAACTCAGCTTCCATCAATACCCAGGTTGATGGGATCTCTACTTCTATGGGGAGTACTGCCTCCATGCCATATACTAGAGAGAAAGGGGTTGCCTCTGTTGAAGTGCGGACAGATGTGCGATAACCGTGAAGAGCAAAGGGTAACATCTCGTGCTAGTCTTTGTAGGTTACAACCATATTTTGAACAATCTTCTTGATGTTCTTGTTAGTTGCTTCTACCGCTCCGTTCATCTTAGGTCAGTTGGGAGACGAGTTATGGTGTTTGATCTTGAACTCAGCACACAACTCCTTCATTATCTTGTTGTTCAAGTTGGATCCATTATCAGTAATGATCTGGCTTGGAACACCATAACGGCAGATGAGATTATTTTTTATAAAACGGACCACCACTTGTCGGGTTACAATGGCGTATGATGTTGCTTCGACCCACTTGGTGAAGTAATCAATGGCTACCAGAATGAACCGATGTCCGTTTGAAGCTTTGGGTTCAATCATGTTAATCATGTCGATTCCCCATATGGAAAAAGGCCATGGGGAAAAGAGAACTTTGAGATGTGTTGGTGGTACATGGATTTTTTCTGAGTATATCTGACACTTGTGACACCTCCTCATGTACTTGTAGCAATCGGATTCCATGGTTAACCAGTAGTACCCTGCTCTCAGAATTTTTCTCGCCATTGTGTGTCCGTTGGCATGAGTGCCAAAGGATCCTTCGTGAATTTCTTTTATCAATCTGTTTGCTTCTGGTCTGTCTACGTATCGGAGCAAGACCATGTTAAAGTTTCTCTTGTAGAGTGTATCACCGCTCAGGAAGAAGTTGCCTGCTAGCCTTTTGAGGGTTTTTCTGTCTTTTCTTAATGCCCCAGGTGGGTACTCTTGTTTCTGCAGGAAGTATTTGATAGTGTGATACCAAGGTTTGTCGTCTATGACTGCTTCGATCGCGAAGATGTAAGCGGGATATTTAAGGCGCATTATGTCGATCTTAGGTATGTCATTCCATTGACCTACACTAATCATAGAAGAGAGAGTGGCTAATGCGTCAGCCATGTGATTCTCTTCACGAGGGATGTGATGAAACTCGATTCTGTTGAAGAATGGTAACAACCTTCTCGCGTAATCTTTGTAAGGAATCAATCCTAATTGGTTTTTGTTCCAATCTCCTTTGATCTGATTGATAACCAGGGCTGAGTCTCCATACACATCCAAGTTCTTAATCCTTAAGTCAATTGCTTCTTTGAGACCCGTGATATAAGCTTCGTATTCGGCCTCGTTGTTTGTACACTTGAATGTCAGTCGGGCGGTGAAGGGAATGTGGGTACCCTGAGGTGTTATGATAATTTCCCTAATTTTGTTTCTGTAATGATTGACAGCTCCGTCAAATATTAGTCCCCATTGGGAACCTGGTTCTGGCCCTTCACTAGGTAGTGGTTCATCGCGATCTTTCATTTTAGATACATGACATCTTCGTCTGGGAAGTCAAATCCGATTGATTCTTGATCGTCAATCGGTTGATGAGCCAAATGATCGGCTAAAACACTTCCTTTGATGGATTTTTGAGCATGGTACTCGAAGTCATATTCTGATAACAACATCTGCCAACGGGCGATCCTTCCCGTGAGAGTAGGTTTTTCAAAGATATACTTGATCGGATCCATTTCGGAGATTAACCAAGTAGTGTGACAAATCATATACTGGCGAAGACGTTTGGCTGCCCAAGCCAGAACACAACAAGTTTTCTTGCTGAGGGTTTACAGAAGAGTTGAGGTATCAGATGCCTTGAGGTTCTGATGATAAGCTGACCCTAGTTAGGGAAACTTAGGATACAGATGGAGTTTTAGATCCTGAGAGGATTTTTAACTCTATTGGAGATAGATCGAACGATTAGAGTTTTTCCTATGTTTGTAGGGAACTTGAGAATGTCTTTGAGATTTAGACTGTCCAAGTCTATTGAATAGGTTTTTCTTTGTATGATGCCCAAGAGGAGGCAGGTGTTTTAAGGGATGAGTATCAACCCTAAATATGATGTGAGGTTTTGACTCTTTGGAAAGACAGCTCTAACAAAGGATGACTAAGTTTTGTCCTACACCTTTAAGAGGTCTTCAGGGTCCTTGTACTAAGCCCAAGAGAAGGCATGAGAACTTTTAAGAAGCCGGAGGGTCCTTGTACAAAGCCCAAGAGGAGGCGGGGAATGCTTTTAGGAAGCCCGTGGGTCCCAAACCTAAGAAAATTTCAAGAAAGGTTTCACCGAGAATTAATCCTTTAGAGAACAGTTCTAGAGTTTGAAGAAATTCAAGAAAGGTTTCACCGAGAATTAATCATTTATGGGGAATTGAATTTCTTTGACAATTTCTAAAAGTGACAGTCTGAGAAAAGTTTCACCGAGAATAATGTTTTTCTCTTTGTTACATATTGTTTAAGCCCAAGAGAAGGCAAGACTGCGTCTAGAATTCCTATGGGGAACTAGTTTTGAACTTGTTGAGAGAGTGACCACTGGCTCTATCTAGTTCTAGACCTAATTGTCGGGGAAAACTCTATGCAGATATACAAGTATATATACAGTTGATATATGACAAGTATTTAAAAGGATATGAAAGAAGGACTTACAGGTGAGCAAGCTTCCAGCAATACAGTTATATATATATATATATATATATATATATATATATATATATATGTGTGAAAGCACGTAAAGAAAGTTGATAAAAACTTACAGGCGAGAAAGCTTCCATTGTAACAGCTGTATGGTTAGTTGTTCAAGAAATTAAAGAAAGTTTTGATAACAACTATGAGTTTGAACCTAAATCAAAGGGGAAGTTGTTTTGAAAAGGTCGTTGGGGCTTATATTCAAGGAGAGGGCCGGATGAAAAACAGTAATCGTACCGTTGTTTTGTAAACTGTATTGGGGCTTATACAATGACTGAGGCCCACAAAGGTGATATTTACAAAGAGGATTGGGTCTTACAACTCTAGGAGAGGCCCAAAGTTTATTTAATATACAACTGGTGGGGCTTACAACTCAAGGAGATGTCCGGATGAAAAACAATAATCGTACTGTTGTTTTGTACACTGTATTGGGGCTTATACAATGACTGAGGCCCACAAAGGTGATATTTACAAAGAGGATTGGGTCTTACAACTCAAGGAGAGGCCCAAAAATGTTATTTTTATACAAGAGGTGGGGCTTATAGCTCAAGGAGATGCCCAGATGATTTGTTTGAAAAGGCGATGATCGCGTCGCAGTTTTAAAAACCACAGATGGACTTATACAATGACAGAGGTCCCAAAAATGGTGTATTTTGTAACACCCCAATTCCCATCGCGGATAAATAATACATAAATAAATCAGAGTAAATAAAAATTTATTCCTAGACAGAAACAAGGATGCCACATTTAAAGAAAAACAACACAATCTCTGCTCATAAATTTGATACATAACACAAAATGGAACAAACCAAAAAGGGAAACTTTTTCCAACAAGTATCCATTAACCATACTCTCATCCGAAATAACATATCCAAGAAAACTAACCTCTTTCAATCAAAATTCTCACTTCGATAATTTAGCAGAAAGCTCCCTCTCTTTCAACCCTTGTAACTAAATCCTCAATTATTCTACATACTCATCCTTTGATTTAAAATAAATCAGAATATCATCCAATAAACATCACTATAAACTTATCCAAACAAGTATGGAAGATACGATTCATATACTCCACAACCATAACATATACAACCTTCAAAATTCATTCTGAGCTCGAAACAATTTATCCAAAATAGCTTAACAATCTCTGGTTACCACATTCCATATCAATTCTTCTTACGGGGTTCCAACTCACTCAAGGTTTCTGCTGACACGAGATCTCAACCCATAACCAAAAGTAATACCATCAAGGAACTTCAAATTGTTCCCAATTCGTCACAATCCAAATCTCAAGCTATCCAGAACACAACTACAAGTTTCCATACTACTCACTGATTAACACGCAACCTCATGATATCATCCATTTCCTTACCAACCATGCTGGACCTCTTCAAGTCGACACACTAATGTTTCATCCAAAAACACATCTAAAAACCATACACAACTAACGGCCCATCACTGTGGCTTCCTGCCAATTTCCAGAACACTATCATCACAAACATTACCAACATCTGAGTTTCACTTCCTAAAAGTTCTTCTACTTACTTAGCAGATCCAAACCTCAAATCTTTACCTTCGTCAAATTTGATTTCACACTCTACTCTCTGAGAACAACCATTAACGATACCCAATCGTTCTCTCTCAATGACTTCCCAACTGAACCAACATACCAAAACCTCTAATCTGTCTCATCTTCTGATATTAGAATCTTCATTGACTCAACAAAACAATCTGTAATCATTTTCTTAATTCCAAACAATTCATTGCATACACTATAAAAGCCAGAAAGACATGTCTATTCCATCCAACATAATTCCTGTCTGCTATCAACAAGAGATTAAGGGTGATCAGTTCCTCAATTTGTCAATAGACAGCTGACAATCATGATGGGGCATAAACCGTCTTTACCAAACTATAATAGCATTTCTTACATCTTGTGCACAAAACTACCTAAGGCACAAATCCTTAGTTGACATAAACCTTACCTCTGCATTCCCTCCGGAACCGGGAACAACACCGTCCAAACAACACTTACAATCTTGCAACCAACGCTCTACAACTGAAGCAACTTGGAGAAGCACCAGCTTCTCCCCCACTAATCTCATTCTCAATCCTGGAGACAAAGGATTAGAAAAACCAGAAAGTACTGACAGTGTTTCACACACATATCACATACTAAGGAACAAACAACATCGACAGTATTCAACCGTCACACCAACTGACACAACAAAATGGTCGGACGGACCGACCTGCTCTAATACCACTAATGTAACACCCCAATTCCTATCGCGGATAAATAATACATAAATAAATTAGAGTAAATAAAAATTTATTCCTAGACAGAAACAAGGATGCCACATTTAAAGGAAAACAACACAATCCCTGCTCATAAATTTGATACATAACACAAAATGGAATAAACCAAAAAGGGAAACTTTTTCCAACAAAAGGAAAGTTCAATTATGGAATAAAGCGGAAAGATCCATAACTGACTTGTTTTACAAAATAAATTGTTTTATAACATCAAAATATTCATACAAAGGTAATACGAAATAGATCCAACAAATGTATACATATATAACAAAAGCGTTACCCGACTCCCGTGTTACGTATCAGAGCAGACAGACCGACTAAAGGATGGAGAACTAATCTTCACGAAAGCCTCCAAGACACTAATCTGGAATTGCCTCATAGAGCAACAAACCACAGCAGAAGGGTGAGAAATAACAACTAAATCAATATTGCATAATAATATGCAAACATATATAAATTCACATGCATAATTATTCTCACCACAAGCATCACATATTAATACATGTAGCATGCCACCGATACATAACATATTTCTAATAATCCAACAACATAGCATATATCAATTATACCAACATAATCACATATTCGTACATAAGGCATACCAACGTTATAACATATGGAAACACACCACCACATCACATACATTCATATATAGCATACCATAGAGAACTAATACAATCATTGTAATGTACAACATCCCCACAAAACATAGCATATGTCTATACATAAAACATATAATCCATAACCAATGCATTTATCACAAATGCACATCAAATCACCAATGCTATCACAAGCTCAACACATAATTAATCAATTCACAATTTCCCACACATAATCAATCCATTCATGATTTATGCAAATGCAAAGAGACCGACACAACGACTCTATGCAATGCAATGCAGTACCATCCATCCATCATTCTCATCATCAATTCACTCAGGAATTATTGGAATCATCGCTTGTTACTTAGTGTAACTCCCCGTCGGACAAACGATGTTCCCCGTCGCTTTAGGTCCTCTTTGTATAAGGCACACGACGTTTATGGATCGCTTTAGGTCCTCTTTATATAAGGCACATAATCCGATCGCTTTAGGTCCTCTTTGTATAAGGCACACGATCGTCTATAACGTCGCTTTAGGTCCTCTTTGTATAAGGCACACGACCGTTACAACATATTCCCTCTAGAATCGTTTTGTCGCTCACTCCCATTAGGGCACACGACATCACAAAAATGCATATCATGATGCTTGGCATACAATGACTCATGACAATCAAATGCATATACAACCATGTGAATCATTTCGATATCCATAATCATGCATATATAATCAAACCCAACATAATGCATTTACTTACCCTAAGGCCACAAATCATCATCATAACATTCACATTACATGCATTCACATCATATAACAGCACACAAGCTATACATTATATATCCAAAGCATATTTCATGATAACACATCAATCGCACACAACTACGACGATAAAAGTCGACAAAATGACACGTTTCCAAATTCCCGACATAATTAAATCGGCCACCAATCTCAAAAACCACTTTTATAAGAAAGAACATTTCATAAGCTTTCCAATGGTACAAAGAACGTCCCGATCCGAGTTACGGATCAAAAGTTACAGAATTTAGAAAACAGATTTAATTTTTGAAGTTCCAGGTCGCGCTAAGCGGGCTCCTCCCCGCGCTGAGCACGCTCCTCACTGCCTGGTGAGGTTCCGAATTTTCAAGACCGCGCTAAGCGCGCAGACCCCGCGCTGAACGCGCACTGCAAAATTCAGAAAAATGAACTCTTCGCAAATCCAACCCAAAAATCCTAATTTTCATCCCAAATAAATTACAACAGCAAAACAAGCATCAGCAATTGTTCATAAACACAGTGTGATCATACATCGCGATTTATATCGATTTCTGACCGTGAAAACATCGATTCCTCACTATTTCATCATTATTACCCTAACTCTCACAAACTATATAACTCAACCCAAAACTCCCTAAATCATACCAACGAGTATTCCTGATTAAACTCAAACATTACTCGACCATTCTACACGATTTATTCCAAATTCTAACCGTTAAAACATCAATTCTATCGAAATGATCACAATTCCAATCAAGTGGAAAACATATATTTTTCAACCAAACATTCAAACAAATACACACATATACATATACAATCAAGACATAATCGAAACTTCTCACCCTTACCCGATTAGTCGCGATTGAAACGGAGTTTTCTTCGATTTTCCTCTTCTCCTCTCTTTCCCTTCCTTTCTCTTTCTCTTCTTTTCTATTTCTCTTATTTTCTCTCTTTTTCTCTCAATTCTCTATTTATATAAATATCTAACTTTTTTTTTCTAAAATATCTAACTAATCAAATGACCATTTTACCCTTACGCCCAAATATCTCCCAAACGCTCTCAAAACGCGATAAAACATAAACATACCGATGAAAAACATATCGTGCAATAAAAGTTAAAAAGAAAAATATAATTTAATGCAAATATTTTACCTATCAGAGAAATTAACCAATTAACTCAATTAGCAGGTAAAATACAATAAATTCACACATTTCACAAAATTCACATAAATGAAATAAATAAATACAATTAAACAAATCGGGGCGTTACAACTCTCCCCCACTTAGACATTTTCGTCCTCGAAAATATAACTGAGACGAACAACTCCGGATACGACTCTCGCATCCGACTAACCAACTAACATGCCAACACTAGGCACACCACGAATAACACAAACTGACAAACCACCTTGCTAACAGCAGCTACAACAACGACACGACAACGACGACAACTACAACGACAAGATGCAAAGCCCAAACAATGTACTTGACGACCAACCCACGACTCAAAGAATACCCAAGTTACGAACACACACAGGTTCAATCTTGAACCGAAACACAACAAGATCGTTACCCTCCCCATATGTAACACTCCCTAATTCCCCACACACGAATTAGCTACTCGCACTCGAACCATCACGATGGAAATGAGGCAACAACACAAACAAGAACATAAAGTTCCACGACCCAACATTGTTTCAACAACCTCTACATAACCACAATACCAACATCCTTGTCACACAACATTATTACAACAATGCTACTATTCACCAATCGAACATACAACCAAAATATCCATCTACATAGTAGCCCATGAATAATATTTAAACATTTCACCTAACACTTCCATTCTAAAACATCCAATGGTCTCATCATCCTACATGTTACAATGTTCAACCTATGAACTTTTACAAGTCACACATGCATATACGAAACGTGCCACAACACACTTCCGCTGCGCACTCTAATGACTCGTAACCATCAAAACTATCAATCCCACGTCCAAAGTCTAACTCTTTCTCATATTCGCCTAGAATCACTGTTCACTTTTAATATACCCAACCTCACATTATCAGATGTCAATTCACACACCAACTCAAATCTCTAAATTCTTCCAAAAGTTCCCACTCTTTAACCATCAAAGCAGACATATGTAAAAACTTTCGACTCAACTCATCAGGCACGACATTAACTTTACCAATAGGATAATACGAGCCAAGGTCATAACTAATCAGGAATTCCAACCATTCTCGTTGTCTCATACTTTATTCTTTCTGACCAAACAAGTACTCTAAACCCTTGTGATTACCAAACACCTTGAACCTAAAACCCTCAAAATAATACCTCTAGATTCTTAACACAAAAGTAACCGCAGCCATCTTGAAATCAGGAATCCTCAATTGTCGTAAAGCATAAGAAATAACTTTACCCTCTCGTATTAGCACACAAACTAAACTCATCAAAGACACATCACAATACCTCACAAATGGTTTATTAGGATCACACAGAATCAAAACTGGAGCCGTAGACAACTTCTACTCCAGCTCACCAAAACTTACTCACAACGAACATCCAAAATAAACGACTCACCCTTTGCAAGTCAACTGAGATAACAGAAGTACTAACTTAGCAAAGTCTTCCATAACCCGCAGTAACAACCAACTAAGCCCAAAAGTTTCTAATCTCCTTAACCGACTTCGGAGTCTCTCAATGTAGAACTGCATCTACTTCCGATGGATCCATTAACCATACTCTCATCCGAAATAACATATCCAAGAAAACTAACCTCTTTCAATCAAAATTCTCACTTCGCTAATTTAGCAGAAATCTCCCTCTTTTTCAACCCTTGTAACTAAATCCACAAATATTCTACATACTCATCCTTTGATTTAAAATAAATCAGAATATCATCCAATAAACATCACTATAAACTTATCCAAACAAGTATGGAAGATACGATTCATATACTCCACAACCATAACATATACAACCTTCAAAATTCATTCTGAGCTCGAAACAATTTATCCAAAATAGCTTAACAATCTCTGGTTACCACATTCCATATCAATTCTTCTTACGGGATTCCAACTCACTCAAGGTTTTTGCTGACACGAGATCTCAACCCATAACCAAAAGTAATACCATCAAGGAACTTCAAATTGTTCGCAATTCGTCACAATCCAAAACTCAAGCTATCCAGAACACAACTACAAGTTTCCATACTACTCACTGATTAACATGCAACCTCATGCTATCATCCTTTTCCTTACTAACCATGTTGGACCTCTTCAAGTCGACACACTAATGTTTCATCCAAAAACACATCTAAAAACCATGCACAACTGACGGCCCATCACTGTGGCTTCCTGCCAATTTCCAGAACATTATCATCACAAACATGACCAACATCTGAGTTTCACTTCCTAAAAGTTCTTCTACTTACTTAGCAGATCCAAACCTCAAATCCTTACCTTCGTCAAATTTGAGTTCACACTCTACTCTCTGAGAACAACCATTAACGATACCCAATCGTTCTCTCTCAATGACTTCCCAACTGAACCAACATACCAAAACCTCTAATCCATCTCATCTTCTGATATTAGAATCTTCATTGACTCCACAAAAAAATCCGTAATCATTTTCTTAATTCCAAACTATTCATTGCATACACTATAAAAGCAAGAAAGACATGTCTATTCCATCCGACATAATTCCTGTCTGCTATCAACAAGAGATTAAGGGTGATCAGTTCCTCAATTTGTCAATAGACAGCCGACAATCATGATGAGGCATAAACCGTCTTTACCAAACTATAATAGCATTTCTTACATCTTGTGCACAAAACTACCTAAGGCGCAAATCCTTAGTTGACATAAATCTTACCTCCGCATTCCCTCTGGAACCGAGAACAACACCGTCTAAACAACACTTACAATCTTGCAACCAACGCTATACAACTGAAGCAACTTGGAGAAGCACTAGCTTCTCCCTCACTTATCTCATTCTCAATCCTGGAGACAAAGGATTAGAAAAACCAGAAAGTACTGACAGTGTTTCACACACATATCACATACTAAGGAACAAACAACATCGACAGTATTCAACCGTCACACCAACTGACTCAACAACATGGCCGGACGGACCGACCTGCTCTGATACCACTAATGTAACACCCCAATTGCCATCGCAGATAAACAAATACATAAATAAATTAGAGTAAATAAAATTTATTCCTAGACAGAAACAAGGATGCCGCATTTAAAGAAAAACAACACAATCCCTGCTCATAAATTTTATACATAACACAAAATGGAATAAACCAAAAAGGGAAACTTTTTCCAACAAAAGGAAAGTTCAATTATGGAATAAAGCGGAAAGATCCATAACTGACTTGTTTTACAAAATAAATTGTTTTATAACATCAAAATATTCATACAAAGGTAATACGAAATAGATCCAAAAAATGTATACATATATAACAAAAGCGTCCCCCGACTCCCGTGTTACGTATCAGAGCAGACAGACCGACTAAAGGATGGAGAACTAATCTTCACAAAAGCCTCCAAGACACTAATCTGCAATTGCCTCATAGAGCAACAAACCACAGCAGAAGGGTGAGAAATAACAACTAAATCAAGATTGCATAATAATATGCAAACACATATAAATTCACATGCATAATTATTTTCACCACAAGCATCACATATTAATACATATAGCATGCCACCGATACATAACATATTTCTAATAATCCAACAACATAGCATATATCAATTATACCAACGTAATCACATATTCGCACATAAGGCATACCAACATTATAACATATGGAAACACACCACCACATCACATATATTCATATATAGCATACCATAGAGAATTAATACAATCATTGTAATGTACAACATCCCCACAAAACATAGCATATGTCTATACTTAAAACATATCCTCCATAACTAATGCATTTATCACAAATGCACATCAAATCACCAATGCTATCACAAGCTCAACACATAATAAATTAATTAACAATTCCCCACACATAATCAATCCATTCATGATTTATGCAAATGCACAGAGACCGGCACAACGACTCTATGCAATGCAATGCAGTACCATCCATCCATCATTCTCATCATCAATTCACTCAGGAATTATTGGAATCATCGCTTGTTACTTAGTGTAACTCCCCGTCGGACAAACGATGTTCCCCGTCGCTTTAGATCCTCTTTGTATAAGGCACACGACGTTTATGGATCGCTTTAGGTCCTCTTTGTATAAGGCACACGATCCGGTCGATTTAGGTCCTCTTTGTATAAGGCACACGATCGTCTATAACATCGCTTTAGGTCCTCTTTGTATAACGCACACGACCGTTACAGCAGATTCCCTCTAGAATCGTTTCGTCGCTCACTCCCACTAGGGCACACGACATCACAAGAATGCATATCATGATGCTTGGCATACAATGACTCATGACAATCAAATGCATATACAACCATGTGAATCATCTCGATGTCCATAATCATGCATATACAATCAAACCCAACATAATGCATTTACTTGCCCTAAGGCCACAAATCATCATCATAACATTCACATCACATGCATTCACATCATATAACAGCACACAAGCTATACATTATATATCCAAAGCATATTGCATGATAACACATCAATCGCACACAACTACGACGATAAAAGTCGACAAAACGACACGTTTCCAAATTCCCGACATAATTAAATCGGCCACCAATCTCAAAAACCACTTTTATAAGAAAGAACATTTCATAAGCTTTCCAATGGTACAAAGAACGTCCCGATCCGAGTTACAGATCAAAAGTAGGCATGGCAACGGGGCGGGTCGGGGGCGGGTTTAGCTAGCCCCGCACCCACACCCGCATCCCTATTATAGACCCGCCCCCGCCCCCCAAACCCAGTCGGGGGTGAAAATTTGTCACCCAGATCCACCCCCGATAGAAACGGGTTTACCCGCCCCCTCCCGCAAAAAAATATTTTTTTAAATAGTAATAAAAATTAACAATTTAATTAAAAACTTAACCATTTTAATAATAAACTTGTTTCTAAAGATGTGAGTTTGAATGAATGGTGAGAAATGATTAATGAGGATTTTTAATTACTTCTTCAAAAGTGAATAAATGTGATATAAAATAATTTAAATATAGGTATTAAAATAAATATTATAAGACCGGACGGGGGCGGGGGCGGGGGGCGGGTGGGTAGTAGCATCCCCCGCCCCTGCACCCGCACCCGCACCCGCTCCCGCAATTACAAACCGGGTTTTACCCCACCCGCACTCGCACCCAATCAAATTGGGTTTCCCCTGTTAATATCGGGTCGGGTCCGAGCGGGCCCGGGTTTTCTTGCCATGCCTAATCAAAAGTTACGAAATTTAGAAAACATATTTAATTTTTGAAGTTTCAGGTCGCGCTAAGCGGGCTCTTCCCCCCGCTGAGTGCGCTCCTCACTGCCTGGTAAGGTTGCGAATTTTCAAGACCGCGCTAAGCGCGCAGACCCCCGCGCTGAACGCGCACTGCGAAATTCAGAAAAATGAACTCTTCGCAAATCCAACCCAAAAATCCTATTATTCATCCCAAATAAATTCCAACAGCAAAACAAGCATCAACAATTGTTCATAAACACAGCGTGATCATACAACGCGATTTATATCGATTTCTGACCGTGAAAACATCGATTCCTCACTATTTCATCATTATTACCCTAACTCTCACAAACTATATAACTCAACCTAAAACTCCCTAAATCATACCAACGAGTATTCCTGATTAAACCCAAACATTACTCGACCATTCTACACGATTTATTCCAAATTCTAACCGTTAAAACATCGATTCTATCGAAATGATCACAATTCCAATCAAGTGGAAAACATATATTTTTTAACCAAACATTCAAACAAATACACACATATACATATACAAGCAAGACATAATCGAAACTTCTCACCCTTACCCGATTAGTCGCGATTGAAACGGAGTTTTCTTCGATTTTCCTCTTCTCCTCTCTTTCCCTTCCTTTCTCTTTCTCTTCTTTTCTATTTCTCTTTTTTCTCTCTTTTTCTCTCAATTCTCTATTTATATAAATATCTAACTTTTTTTTCTAAAATATCTAACTAATCAAATGACCATTTCACCCTTACGCCCAAATATCTCCCAAACGCTCTCAAAACGCGATAAAACATAAAGATATCGATGAAAAACATATCGTGCAATAAAAGTTAAAAAGAAAAATATAATTTAATGCAAATATTTTACCTATCAGAGAAATTAACCAATTAACTCAATTAGCAGGTAAAATACAATAAATTCACACATTTCACAAAATTCACATAAATGAAATAAATAAATACAATTAAACAAATCGGGGCGTTACAACTCTCCCCCACTTAGACATTTTTGTCCTAGAAAATATAACTGAGACGAACAACTCCGGATACGACTCTCGCATCCGACTAACCAACTAACATGCCAACACTAGGCACACCACGAATAACACAAACTGACAAACCACCTTGCTAACAGCAGCTACAACAACGACACTACAACGACGACAACTACAACGACAAGATGCAAAGCCCAAACAATGCACTTGATGACCAACCCACGACTCAAAGAATACCCAAGTTACGAACACACACAGGTTCACTCTTGAACCGAAACACAACAAGATCGTTACCCTCCCCATATGTAACACTCCCCTAATTCCCCACACACGAATTAGCTACTCGCACTCGAACCATCACGATGGAAACGAGGCAACAACACAAACAAGAACATAAAGTTCCACGACCCAACATCGTTTCAACAACCTCTACATAACCACAATACCAACATCCTTGTCACACAACATTATTACAACAATGCTACTATTCACCAATCGAACATACAACCAAAACATCCATCTACATAGTAGCCCATGAATAATATTTAAACATTTCACCTAACACTTCCATTCTGAAACGTCCAATGGTCTCATCATCCTACATGTTACAATGTTCAACCTATGAACTTTTACAAGTAACACATGCATATACGAAACGCGCCACAACACACTTCCGTTGCGCACTCTGATGACTCGTAACCATCAAAACTATCAATCCCACTTCCAAAGTCTAACTCTTTCTCATATTCGCCAAGAATCACTATTCACTTTTAATATACCCAACCTCACATTATCAGATGCCAATTCACACACCAACTCAAATCTCTGAATTCTTCCAAAAGTTCCCACTCTTTAACCATCAAAGCAGACATATGTAAAAACTTTCGACTCAACTCATCAGGCACGACATTAACTTTACCAATAGGATAATTCGAGCCAAGGTCATAACTAATCAGGAATTCCAACCATCCTCGTTGTCTCCTACTTTATTCTTTCTGACCAAACAAGTACTCTAAACGCTTGTGATTACCAAACACCTTGAACCTAAAACCCTCAAAATAATACCTCTAGATTCTCAACACAAAAGTAACCGTAGCCATCTTGAAATCATGAATCCTCAATTGTCGTAATGAATAAGAAATGACTTTACCCTCTCGCATTAGCACACAGACTAAACTCATCAAAGACACATCACAATACCTCACAAACGGTTTATTAGGATCAGACATAATCAAAACTGGAGCCGTAGACAACTTCTACTCCAGCTCACCAAAACTTACTCACAACGAACATCCAAAATAAACGACTCACCCTTTGCAAGTCAATTGAGATAACAGAAGTACTAACTTAGCAAAGTCTTCCATAACCCGCAGTAACAACCAACTAAGCCCAAAAGTTTCTAATCTCCTTAACCGACTTTGGAGTCTCTCAATGTAGAACTGCATCTACTTCCGATGGATCCATTAACCATACTCTCATCCGAAATAACATATCCAAGAAAACTAACCTCTTTCAATCAAAGTTCTCACTTCGATAATTTAGCATAAAGCTCCCTCTCTTTCAACCCTTGTAACTAAATCCTCAAATATTCTACATACTCATCCTTTGATTTAAAATAAATCAGAATATCATCCAATAAACATCACTATAAACTTATCCAAACAAGTATGGAAGATACGATTCATATACTCCACAACCATAACATATACAACCTTCAAAATTCATTCTGAGCTCGAAACAATTTATCCAAAATAGCTTAACAATCTCTGGTTACCACATTCCATATCAATTCTTCTTACGGGGTTCCAACTCACTCAAGGTTTCTGCTGACACGAGATCTCAACCCATAACCAAAAGTAATACCATCAAGGAACTTCAAATTGTTCGCGATTCGTCACAATCCAAAACTCAAGCTATCCAGAACACAACTACAAGTTTCCATACTACTCACTGATTAACACGCAACCTCGTGCTATCATCCTTTTCCTTACCAACCATGCTGGACCTCTTCAAGTCGACACACTAATGTTTCATCCAAAAACACATCTAAAAACCATGCACAACTGACGGCCCATCACTGTGGCTTCCTGCCAATTTCTAGAACACTATCATCACAAACATGACCAACATCTGATTTTCACTTCCTAAAAGTTATTCTACTTACTTAAAGATCCAAACCTCAAATCCTTACCTTCGTCAAATTTGAGTTTGCACTCTACTCTCTGAGAACAACCATTAACGATACCCAATCGTTCTCTCTCAATGACTTCCCAACTGAACCAACATACCAAAACCTCTAATCCGTCTCATCTTCTGATATTAGAATCTTCATTGACTCAACAAAATAATCCGTAATCATTTTCTTAATTCCAAACAATTCATTGCATACACTATAAAAGCCAGAAAGACATGTCTATTCCATCCAACATAATTCCTGTCTGCTATTAGCAAGAGATTAAGGGTGATCAGTTCCTCAATTTGTCAATAAACAGCCGACAATCATGATGGGGCATAAACCGTCTTTACCAAACTATAATAACATTTCTTACATCTTGTGCACAAAACTACCTAAGGCACAAATCCTTAGTTGACATAAACCTTACCTCCGCATTCCCTCCAGAACCGG
Source organism: Lathyrus tuberosus (assembly GCA_022829125.1). Classification (NCBI taxonomy): domain Eukaryota; kingdom Viridiplantae; phylum Streptophyta; class Magnoliopsida; order Fabales; family Fabaceae; genus Lathyrus; species Lathyrus tuberosus. Next base: position 12,874,910 of record JALAZF010000136.1, read on the forward strand.
GAACAACACCGTCCAAACAACACTTACAATCTTGCAACCAACGCTCTACAACTGAAGCAACTTGGAAAAGCACCAGCTTCTCCCCCACTTATCTCATTCTCAATCCTGGAGACAAAGGATTAGAAAAACCATAAAGTACTGACCGTGTTTCACACACATATCACATACTAAGGAACAAACAACATCGACAGTATTCAACCGTCACACAAACTGACTCAACAACATGGTCGGACGGACCGACCTGCTCTGATACCACTAATGTAACACCCCAATTCCCATTGCGAATAAATAATACATAAATAAATCAGAGTAAATAAAAATTTATTCCTAGACAGAAACAAGGATGCCACATTTAAAGAAAAACAACACAATCCCTGCTCATAAATTTGATACATAACACAAAATGGAATAAACCAAAAAGGGAAACTTTTTCCAACAAAAGGAAAGTTCAATTATGGAATAAAGCGGAAAGATCCATAACTGACTTGTTTTACAAAATAAATTGTTTTATAACATCAAAATATTCATACAAAGGTAATACGAAATAGATCCAAAAAATGTATACATATATAACAAAAGTGTTCCCCGACTCCCGTGTTAAGTATCAGAGCAGACAGACCGACTAAAGGATGGAGAACTAATCTTCACAAAAGCCTCCAAGACACTAATCTGCAATTGCCGCATAGAGCAACAAACCACAGCAGAAGGGTGAGAAATAACAACTAAATCAAGATTGCATAATAATATGCAAACACATATAAATTCACATGCATAATTATTCTCACCACAAGCATCACATATTAATACATACAGCATGCCACCGATACATTACATATTTCTAATAATCCAACAACATAGCATATATCAATTATACCAACGTAATCACATATTCGCACATAAGGCATACCAACATTATAACATATGGAAACACACCACCACATCACATATATTCATATATAGCATACCATAGAGAATTAATACAATCATTGTAATGTACAACATCCCCACAAAACATAGCATATGTTTATACATAAAATATATCATCCATAACCAATGCATTTATCACAAATGCACATCAAATCACCAATGCTATCACAAGCTCAACACATAATCAATCAATTCACAATTCCCCACACATAATCAATCCATTCATGATTTATGCAAATGCACAGAGACCGACACAACGACTCTATGCAATGCAATGTGGTACCATCCATCCATCATTCTCATCATCAATTCACTTAGGAATTATTGGAATCATCGCTTGTTACTTAGTGTAACTCCCCGTCGAGCAAACGATGTTCCCCGTCGCTTTAGGTCCTCTTTGTATAAGGCACACAACATTTATGGATCGCTTTATGTCCTCTTTGTATAAGGCACACAATCCGATCGCTTTAGGTCCTCTTTGTATAAGGCACACAATCGTCTATAACGTCGCTTTAGGTCCTCTTTGTATAAGGCACATGACCGTTACAGCATATTCCCTCTGGAATTGTTTCGTCGCTCACACCCACTAAGGCACACGACATCACAAGAATGCATATCATGATGCTTGGCATACAATGACTTATGACAATCAAATGCATATACAACCATGTGAATCATCTCGATATCCATAATCATGCATATACAATCAAACCCAACATAATGCATTTACTTGCCCTAAGGCCACAAATCATCATCACAACATTCACATCATATGCATTCACATCATATAACAGCACACAAGCTATATATTATATATCCAAAGCATATTGCATGATAACACATCAATCGCACACAACTACGACGATAAAAGTCGACAAAACGACACGTTTCCAAATTCCCGACATAATTAAATCGGCCACAATCTCAAAAACCACTTTTGTAAGAAAGAACATTTCATAAGCTTTCCAATGGTACAAAGAACGTCCTGATCCGAGTTACGGATCAAAAGTTACGGAATTTAGAAAACAGATTTAATTTTTGAAGTTCCAGGTCGCGCTAAGCGGGCTCCTCCCCGCGCTGAGCGCGCTCCTCACTGCCTGGTGAGGTTGCAAATTTTCAAGAACGCGCTAAGCGTGCAGACCCCGCGCTGAGCGCGCACTGCAAAATTCAGAAAAATGAACTCTTCGCAAATCCAACCCAAAAATCCTATTTTTCATCCCAAATCAATTCCAACAGCAAAACAAGCATCAGCAATTGTTCATAAACACAGTATGATCATACAACGCGATTTATATTGATTTTCGACAGTGAAAACATCGATTCCTCACTATTTCATCATTATTACCCTAACTCTCACAAACTATATAACTCAACCCAAAACTCCCTAAATCATACGAATGAGTATTCCTGATTAAACCCAAACATTACTCAACCATTCTACACGATTTATTCCAAATTCTAACCGTAAAAACATCGATTCTATCGAAATGATCACAATTCCAATCAAGTGGAAAACATATATTTTTCAACCAAACATTCAAACAAATACACACATATACATATACAAGCAAGACATAATCGAAATTTCTCACCCTTACCCGATTAGTCGCGATTGAAACGGAGTTTTCTTCGATTTTCCTCTTCTCCTCTCTTTCCCTTCCTTTCTCTTTCTCTTCTTTTCTCTTTCTCTTCTTTTCTCTCTTTTTCTCTCAATTCTCTATTTATATAAATATCTAACTTTTTTTTCTAAAATATCTAACTAATCAAATGACCATTTTACCCTTTCGCCCAAATATCTCCCAAACGCTCTCAAAACGCGATAAAACATAAACATACCGATGAAAAACATATCGTGCAATAAAAGTTAAAAAGAAAAATATAATTTAATGCAAATATTTTACCTATCAGAGAAATTAACCAATTAACTCAATTAGCAGGTAAAATACAATAAATTCACACATTTCACAAAATTCACATAAATGAAATAAATAAATACAATTAAACAAATCGGGGCGTTACATATTTACAAAGGGAATGGGTCTTACACTTTAATAGAGGCCCATGAGTTTATTTAAAAAGAAAGATGGGACTTACAACACAAAGGGAGGCCCAGGTGGTTTTTGTTTAAAAGACAACGGTCGCGCCGAGAGTTTTTAAAATCGCTGTGGGACTTATACAATGAATGAGGCCCAAAATTATTTATGTACAAAGGGGTTGGGTCTTACACTCTATTGGAGGCCCAAAAAGTGTTTGAAAATTTAAAATCGGGAGGAAAGCCTAATTTTTAATTAAAATGTTATTTTTTCAAAGAAAATTTAAATAATAAATGACAAAATATCAAATATATTCAAAAACAAATTGTACACTTTGAAAAATATTTTGAAAAATCTTGTTTAATTATATGGAAGCTTGAAATTCAATTGGTTTTGAAAGATTGAAGTGGGAATTTCATTAAAAAATGTTTAAAAACAATTAAAATGAAATTAATTACAAAAATTCTAACTATATTATATAAATAATATAAATTGGATTTTTTTGTAAAATAAAATATTTAAACATTTTAGTGAATTTTGAGAAAAATAATCAATTCAAAAACATAAATATTCAGAGAGAAATTAATTTTTAAATCAATTAAACAAAATAACTAAAAATTCAAAATTTTGAATTATGGCGCCAAGAACACTTGGTTCTTGCTCGCGCCCTCTGTTTTTCCAGATTTGCGTTTTCTCACTTTTCTCCCTGATTTCTCAATGGTTTTGCACGATTCAAGTACCAATCTTGTTCGTTTTTTAACAAGGATCACAACCATATAGTTTAATTTCATTTATATTAAGTATGGAGGAAGAAATCAACTGAAAACCTCAAGAACCCTAATTTCAGCATGAACACAATGAAATTCCATACACGATGGATGCATGGCAATTGATTGAGGGTTATTACTCTACATACATGCATAAATAAGATGGTAACTCAAAAATTCATTCATGATGCATGGATTATAGAGTTTGAAGGGTTCAGGCTTGCCTCTTGTAGCTGGTGATCGAGTTTGGTGATGGAGGTGTTACAGCTTGGTTCCAATGATCTGGACAGCTTCCTTAGGTGCCAAGGAATGTGTTTGAATGCTTGGAGTGGGTTGAAATGAGCTGGAACTTGATGTGGCACCTCAACTGCAACTCTGTCAAGAACTTGAGCAGTTGGCTGGTGATTTTGAGAATCTGATGTTCTATATGTGATTTTGTGTTATGGATCACTTACATATGATGTTTATGAGGTGTGTGTGTGTGATTGGTTTGGTTGGAATTGCTCTCAAACTAAAAATCTGATGGTGACTTGATTAGAAGGCAAAATTTGAAGTGAAGAAGAGATTTTGAGGAAATCATCAATTTGGGAGCTTTGGTGTACTTGAACTGACCACAAATGAGCTCTATTTATAGTGTGTCAAGATTGTTTTGCAAGGAATAGTGTATGGCAACTGCAGCAGGTCTGTGGCCAATGTGGATCAAATGGAATCTCAAGTCTCCTCTAGCCATTGACTTGAGGTTAGAGCACAAGCCTATGGTCTTTTGGTTCTGAGATAAGGCTTGACTCATTCAGTTAAACTTGCCTCAGTTCATGCCACCTTGATGCATCCATTGCCTCAGTTAAACTCCTTTCTGGCCCACACGATCATGGTGAGGACGGACCAACTCGTGAAGCAGCTGCTCAGCCGTCCCGACATGGCGGGCAAAATGCTCAAGTGGTCACTCGAGCTCTTCAAGTTCTACGTCTAGTACGAGAGTAGGAAGGCCCTGAAGGCTCAAGTGCTAGCCGACTTCAACGCAGAAATGACCGCTCCGATCTCCTCGAACGACGGATCTTGGAAGTGAAGAATCTACGTCGACGGGGAATCCAGCTCGACGGGAAGCGGAGCGGGCATCATTCTAGAAAACGAAGAAGGCATCTTGATCGAGGTCTCCCTCGCCTTATCCTTCCCAACATCAAACAACCAGGCCGAGTACGAGGCCTTCCTCGCCGGACTACACCTGGCTGAGGACCTCGACCCGAAGGAGGTAAAAATATTCACCGACTTCCAGCTCGTATCCTCCCAGGTGTAGGGAGAATACCAGGCCAAGAATGACAACCTCGTCGAGTACTTAGCCCTGGTGAAAGAGAAGATGAAAAAATTCGATTCTGCAGAAGTGAGTCACATTCCGCGTGAACACAATACGAGGGCAGACATCCTATCAAAGTTGGCAAGCACGAAGAAGAAAGGCGGGAACAAGTACGTCATCTAAGAGGTGTTTCCTCGACCAAGCATCGAGAAATCCACCTCGACCGTCGACATAAACACTGTCGGCGACAACAACTGCTGGATGATCCCGGTATACGTGTACCTCAGCACGGGGGAACTGCCCGACGACTCCAAGAAGGCTAGCGTGGTCAGACGACGAGCCTGCTCGTAAGTCTTGCTCGAGGACAAATTGTACCGGCAGGGATTCTCCATTCCCCTCCTCAAATGCGTTGAGGAGTCAAAGGTCCCTAACATACTCCAGGAGATCCACGAAGGTATCAACGCGCAGCACCTTGGCGGACGGTCCCTCGCGCGTAAGGTATTGCGGGCGGAATACTATTGGTCCACCATGCAACAAGAAGCCAAGGAACACGTCAAGAGGTGCGACAAGTTCCAGCGACACGGGGACATGCACCTGGCCCCGCCCAACGAGCTCAAAACGTTCTCGTCCCCGTGGCCTTTCGCCTGGTGGGGCATGGACATCCTCGGACCCTTCACCAAAGGATCATACCAGAACAAATATTTGATAGTCGACGACGACTACTTTACGAAATGGATAGAGGTTGAAGCCCTCGCCAAAATCACGGTGCATAACATACTCCGTTTCTACAAAAGGAACATCCTTGCCCAGTTCGGCGTACCCCAAGTATTATACCCCAAATTTTACCTTTAGATTTCTGGATCTTTTGCATCATATTAGGTCAATCATACATGCATAACTAACAAATTTATTAGACTTTGTTTGTTGGTTTTCATTTGTGAATTAGGTGCTGCTGCAGAAAGTTCAAAAGTCATAGAGGTTGCGTGTATGCTCATTATGGTTCTGGTCCTCTGCAAGTGGTGTTGGATTCTTACGGAGGTAAAGGAAGGAGGTGCTCTCATTCTTGTAGTCCCAAGGCTTCTAAGTGGTTTCAAGATGATTTCAAGGCCTTGTCCCACTTCATTCCTAAAAATACTCCCAATAGATCGTGTGTCATTCACTTCCCAAACTTTGGCATAATTTGCTTCAGGTGGATTTTCAGTTTGATTCAAAAGGGATTCTGGGATGGGAATTCATTTTTCTTAAGCCATGAGTTAATTATTTCAAGATTGGTCTTAGTTCATTGGATCATTCAAAGCCCACATGATCAACGGGACCCAAATGATTGTCTTAAAAAGAACCGTTTGTATCAAGGTTTGATATTATTCAATTCCAAAGTTGAACACCACGTTCAATGTTTGTAATATCAAGGCCACAAGATGCCAATTCAAGGACCTTTGGAAATTGTTAAATTGCTTTGAATACTCTTATGGACAAAGGCTCGTGGAACTGACTTAGATCCTCAAAATGAGACTGACATAAATTTAAAAGAACTGCTTGCACTACTGTGTTATTCTTATGATACGACATTCAGTGAGATTGAAATTGACATTATCATGATGAAGATATACTCCTCTCAAGTCGAAATTAAAGAACGTTTTGATCTATTCAAGATTTCAGTCGAACTCAAGATTTCAAGATTCAAGATATTACAAAGTTCACATCACAAAAAGAATTCAGGTTACAAAAACAAGGAAATATTATTTGTTTAACGTACGAGAGTACGCAAGGATGCAGAGTTCAAGTTATGAAGTGCAAAAACAAAATAATTAATTCAAACTTCACCATGAAAGAACTCACCAATTCAAGTACACAAAGCTCAAATAAGATTTAAGAAGGTTCAGTCTGGAAGGTTTACAAGATCAATTTCAAAAGCAACCAAGATTCCCAAATCATTCAATTTACAAATTAAGACGTAAAAGGTCCAACTTCTAACTTTTTGCATCCAGCCCAACAAAATGCATGATGCATCCCAAAGTCTAAGTTACAAATCCCAATCCTAAATGTTAGCCATAAGTCATCACAATGTTTATTTCAAGATTCACATGCTAAAAGTAGAATACAGCAGCATATGATGTTTCACCTAGCAGTTCAGCACCACCTCACTAACAAAGGAACAAAAAGGAAACAAGTATCAAATTAAGTCTTGGTTAAAATACAAGCCATTTTCGTTCATAGGAGGTTTTGTTGTTAGTAAACAGCAAATACATGCCTAATGCTACAGCAAGCTTTAGCCTAAAGAAAACTAAGCTTCGCCCTATCCATCAAGCCGGTTCGCTATCTAAGACTTCATCAATCTTCAAGTTGCCATACAAAGATACAAAGAGCAATTCATATGTCACATCCACTAATTCAAGTGTGCTCATACATCAAGATTTCAAAAGAATATAAACTTAAAGCTAAGCCTAAAAGCTTCATTATCTTGATGAAATTGCACCGCTGTGACACCGTTGTAGAATATCTTGCGCCATAAGGATACGAGAGCCTTATGCCTGCAAAATTAACAAATTCATAAGAGGTCGAATACTCACACATTTACTGTTATCGCCACTGGAGTCAATTGTACTGACACAACATGTATTTGGACATTAAGAAACTATAGTGGTTGTTACTGAGAATAACGTTGGAAATCCTAGTAGGTTATGTCCTTCTTCAATCATTGTTGTTTTCAAGGCTTTAATTACAAGGTGTTCTTTCATAAACCTTACATGTTCACATTATTTTCAAATATTTGAAAGCTACACAAGAATGAGAGCACTTAGAGGAGTGGGTACGCACCAAAATTATTGACACACATGCAGGGACAGAAGTTGAGAACAATATCATTGTTTATATAGTGGTGCAAAACCAGTTTTTCTTTGCAATTAACGGTGGTGATGAAAAGAATCACATCCTGACATCCGTCCTTCAAGGTTTCTCTGATGCAATCACCCTCTTTGCTGAGGAGGTTCGGTAGCAAGAGATAATTAAGATGCGAAATTTGCAGATATGCCGGTTGTAGTTACTGCTAGACAATCAATTCCAGAGCATCTTGTGGACGAAATTCTCAACCTTATGATGTTAGTTGCACCTTTCACAACACAGGAAAATCTCTTTCCATTCTTCTTCTAAAAGCCTGTTACCAAGACCACCTGTGAGACAGACCGATGTAGCAACTCCTGTACTAACTGGACCCTGAACAGGACTTCTAATAAATCCTGTCAGTACGGACGAAGTGACAAATAAATCCATTAAAAATTCTGCTGTTACTAGGGAAATCTCAGAAATCCATTGCAGATCCAAAAGCATCACATGAAAAAAGGAAACACGAACGATTAAACAGTGGCAACAATGTCGGTGACAATAACAACACATAAAGAAAAGATAGAAGGGCTTATGGAAATGAATCAAGATTAATTGTATACTTCCAAACATAATCAAACATCATTGAAACCAGTTCAATACTTTCCAAACAATACACAAACATATCAAGTTGAACAAGGAAAGTCTTCAATCACAATCAATGATCAGCAAAGACAAGCAAAAACATGTTCGAGCTGAAAACGGAAGGAAAATTGAATGGAATCGTGAAGGCAAACAAAATCAGACAAGTTTCAAAGTCTTTCCAAAAACAACTTTAAACATGTTCCAACGTGTCGGTACGGTTACGGAAAGTTTTCAAATTAATCCAAAACCAAATCAACATGTTTCAAACAGTTCCTAATTCTTTCCAAAATAATCCAAACATGCTCTTTTGAAAATGGAAATATCATTATCATATTTTTGAAGTCATAGCTGAGGCTATATAAGAGACACGATTGAGAACATAGAGGGGGGACATACACATGGCAGTAAAAAAATTCACAAGAATTCACATTCATACAAATTTCATAGTTCACATATAAAAAAAACACGAAGCCTCATACCATATTCAGAAACACCTCACCACACATAGCTTTTCACATAAAAAATCCATACATAAAACCATACGCGCCATATTAGAGGCAGAACGGAATCATACATAACAAAACAACATCATTAGAACACAACAACAACAGCAATAATCCGAGGAAGAGGAGATTGAGATACACGCACAAGAGCAGAATATCATACACATATAACCACACCAACACAAAACACGCACACGGTGGAGAAAAGAAGAGAATTCACATCAGAAATATCACAGACTTGTAACAAGGCAGAGACGTTCAATCAGAACATCACGCCTCGTAGCAGTAACAAAAGAGGAAGGGAAATAGAAAGACTTATCTTCAGGTTCGCATACATCGTCGAATTGCTGCACCGGAATTCTTCGAAGGTACGCGATCCTTTCGATTTAATTTCGTAAAATTCAATTGTGTATCTTGCTGAAGTTCGACTTATCGTCTTCATTTCGAATTGCTGAACCATAGTGCGTTTCGATTAAGCCACGAAAGAGGAATATAAAGAGTGAAAATGGCGATGAATCGTGTGAGTAAAAGAGTGGCTCAAGGTGAGAGAATCATAGCGAGAAAAGTGATCAATCGAGAGCATTATTGAGATTGAGGTTCGAAAATGGTGTGAGTTTGGATCACCATCGTATGTTTTTGATCGCAGAGAGAATTGTGGAAGAGGAAGCTTGGTGAACTTGATTCTTCTTACCGAACGTGTTGTGAATAGGGCTGGGATGTGCCGTTTTGGGAATTTTAGGTTTTTCCTTGACAGTCCAACCGGGTCAAGACCCAGCCTCCCTAATCCAGCGCCTTCATAGGCCTTGCTTGTTTTTGTTTTTTAATTAGTTTTTTGTCAATTGTTTTTTACTTATTTATTTTTTAGTTAATGGTGTTTTTTTAGACTAATTATTCCTAATTGTTTTCAATTAGTAATAACTAGCGTCCGTTTGTCCGTTTTTTTAAGGTGCACCACTTGAAAATATTAACAGTGTCAATTTTTATAAGTTTGATTTTATAATAAACAATTTGTATAATAAGGTCTAGAATATTTATTCAGATACTTACAAAAAAAATTGTACTATATAATTGATCGTACCTGGATCAGACAGTTTCTGGTGGCCAACAACGTCGTCTGGGCTTCAGCTCCGGTGCAGTTGAAAGACGGTGGGGGGTGTACCTGCAAGGTACTCCGACACTCAAGTAAGGTAACCGTCAGAGAATAAGCTAGTACAAGAGAAGAAGGTTAGAGTGTTTAGAAGTGAGTAACCTGACCCTCTCATGTGAGAGGGTATTTATAGAGAGCCCCCAGCGCGGGGCCAACGGTTACTTGCATTGGGCTGGATTGCCAGGCCCAATCCAAGTAACTGTCAGGGCTTACGTGGCGTAGTGAAGACCAGCACGTGGTCTTCGCCCTAGGGTAACCGTTCCTAGATCTTCGGAATTAGGGCAGACCGATTCCATCGGGAGTGGGTGGTTACATGAGAACGTGTCCTCGCGGGGAAGAGTCTTGCGTGTCGGGGAGAAACGTGTCCTCGCGGGGAGGACTCACTTGCGGACGGAGATGGCTCCTCTCAGGGAGGAGCACATGAGCGTCGAGGAGAGGCGAGCCCGGGAGGCTTAGGGCCTGCACCCGACGGTCCATCCGTGAGTGTCGTACCCACCCGAGGTTAGGCGTGTGCCCGACCTGTGAAGGTGAGCCTGTGCTCGGCAGTGGTCTTGCTAGGAGTCCTTATTGGGCCATCCCAGGCCTTGTGGGTTGGGCCTGCTCGACTGATGAGCATGCCCCGGCCCAGTCCAGAACAGGAGCCCCCCAAGTCGTTGCTCTGAGCATCAGAGTGATGACTTAAGGGTTAGCCATGTCGAGGACTCATCGAGGAAGGGATGCTAATGAGGAGCGGTAGGTCAAGCGGGGAGAGACAAATCGACCCTCGGGATAGGTTGACCGACGTCGCGGGGATATGAGAAGTCTAAAGCGAGGTGAATGGGAAAGCGCTCGTTGGGAAATGAAAAGACGCGTGTGGGGAAACGTGTGCCACGCGTCACAACTCATCATTCCCTAGGGTGGCTACGCTAGGGTAGCGCAATCGATTGCCTAGGAGCCCTCGAGACTTGTGAGAGCCCCATAAATAGGGGAAGCCTGTGTCATTTGTACGTTTTTCGCTCTCCCTTTGCTCTAACTTTCCCTTCCTTCGCTCTCCCTTCAACCGCCGTTCGCCTCCGTTCGCCGCCGCTGACAGCCGTACCAGAATCCTACCGGAAGTACTTTTTGAAGTAAGCTCTCTCTTTTCCCTCTTTCGCTTGCATTTGTAGGGTGAATCTTATGGTGAACTGATGAAGTTCCCATGGAAATCACGAAATATCCAGCGAAAACGGCGGAATTTCATAGTTTATTCTTTGAATCTCGCGGGGAACGACGATGAAATCCACGAGGACATAAAGAATGTCCCGGGGTTGTGAGATGAACGTCTCTCAGTTCTTTTGTTGAATCTCCCGGGGATAAATGATGAAATCCCCGAAGAATGTCACGGGGACGTGGGTTGAATATCTCGGGGTTCCGCCCAACGCCGCTCCCCGCGGACCTGAGGGTGGTCGCGGGTTCGCGTTCCCCGACGTTTCCTCCTCGCCCTTTCACTTGATCAGCGGTGGAAGGGGTGGATTTGATATGGGTCATCGAATTCACCGTTTCCTTCTACTTTTCAGGTAAATGGACGTATTACAAGTGGCCGAGGGGTCTTTGGATATCTACGACGGGCCTGGTTCACCTATGGCGGAGACATCCAGCACCGGGGAGAGGACGCCCGACGAGTGGGCCTGCGAGGAGGCAGCGAACATGATATCCGAGTTCGTCGACCTGGATGAGGAGGGAATATTTTGTACCGTCGAGCACCGCCTTATAGGTTCACCGAAGTCGTGGAACGTGTTTAGGCCTCTACCACACCATCGAATCTGCTCGACGTACAGCGGGATGCGGTTCCCCGTCTATGAGTTTATGTTCGACGAGGCGGGGTGGCGTCTGCCTTTCACGGATTTCCAGCAGGCCGTATCACCTGGCTGCGTTTGGCCCCTTCTCAACTCCACCCCAACTCTCTTGCTTTCATTAGGGCCTTCTATAATACCCCAAAATTTGCCCTCTCTTTTCTTCATATCTTTTATCATGAGCTTTCATTGCATTGCATTGCATTCAAGCATAGAAAAATAAAACATCAAGCATTTTGCATTGCATCTTGCATAAGGCCATGTGATCAGGTGATCCTCTAAGGTGTTGATCATCCAAAGAAGAAGACCAAGTGTTTCTCACAAGCTCAAGGATCTCTTACATCATGTATCATCTCCATTTGATCTCACAAGTCATGGGAAAATGAGAATTCATCAAGGAGATTGGACAGTGCATGATCTCCTACACAAGGCAGTCAAAAGTTGGGATCTGACCCCCAAATGGGCAAGCTCTTTGAGTTTTTATCATCTCCAAAGGGCATATCTCATCATTGTTTGAGAGGATACACATCATATTCAGAGGAATTTGGATTTGGAGGATGTGTTTTTTCCTCCTAACCAAAGGGTGCCAAAATTAGGGTTTGACCTAAAATCAGTTTATTTCTGATTTTTGGGGCAAGACTTGATCTCATGGTTTTCCTTATGTTCTTAAGTGTTCATGGATGGAATCTTGGTCATTGGTTCTCTAGGGAAGATGTTCAATGGATCAGTTACTTGTGAAATAAGCAAAAGTCAACAGTTCAAAAGGAGAAAGTCAACTGTGGAATTTTTTAGGTTCTTTTCATGGTTTTCAAGGTCTAATACCCTCATATGGTCTTCAATTGACAAGATTCATGTCATTCATCAAGAATCAAGAGTTTGTGCAAAAGTTACCAAATTTGGAAAATGACCTATAATGAGAACTTTCCATTTTTGGCAATTTTTCCACCACATTCAACTTGACTTTTCATCATCAAGGAAGCTCCAAATGAATTTTCCTCCAACATTAAAGTTGAATATCTTTCTCTCCCATTTCCAAAAAGTACTAGAACATCTCCATATCATTTGTGGAACTCTAGTTATGGTCAAAAGATGGCAAGGTGCATTTTGAGGTTTTCATATGGTTCCATTTTTCCACCTTTGGCATTTTGGCACAAATGGACTTGTATTTGATTTTATTGGTTCATGTTATATTACAACATCAAAATACAAGTCAAGAGGAGTATTTTTGGCCTTTGAATCAAATTATTTCATGCCATATTTCTCATTATTTTCACAAAGTTCAAAAATGCAAATTGATTCAAAACTCACAAACCAAGCAAGTACAAGGCCCAATTTGAATTCAGAGGTGGTCAATAAGTAAATTGGAGGTGAATCATGCTTGTGGAAAGGAGTTTGCACGTGTGGTTTAGTGGATGCAACCCAAAATGCAAATTTGCAAAATCATCCAAATCTCATTAACCAAGGTTCTAATCACTTGCTAATCCTAATCAGTGGAATAATCAAGAGTATATAAGCTTACTCATACCCTCACAGCTAGGTCAGAGACTCTCATTTGCTCAGTTTTGATTTTTTGCTCTCACACTTCCTCTCTTCGAATCTCACTTTCCTTGGAGTTTCTTTGAGATTTCTCTTCACATTCTTGATCAGTGAAGAGAATTGACCAAGAATCAATCACTGGTTGGAGCTCATACTGAGGATTTCACCAAGTTCCATTCAAGAGGATTCAAGTTCAAACCTCAAGATCTAGCACGATTTCAAGCTCTAGTTGCATTTATTTTGCAACTAGAGGTTCCAAGGAGTAGATCTGCAGTTTTTGGAGGGATTTCTTGGAGGATTTCAAGCTCTTCAAAATGGTGTACTCGTATGCAATTTCTGGACAAGTTTTGGTTGCAGCTCACCGGAGAGGGTGACCGGAGCCCTAGCTCCGGCGACTGGTTATGTTTTCGGCCGGTGGAGAGGTTGAATGAAGAAGACAAAATCATGGTCGTCCATCACTTTAATCAAATGGTTCTCAGCTTGCCACGTTTTATTTTTTCTAATTTGTATTTTAATGATTTTGTGTGTGCTTTTCCATGCGTGTTATCATATGCCTTAGATCCTAGCCACTGATCTTGTTTAATATTTGAATGTTTGATTTAATCTGAGGCGTTGATTTAATCTGGTGGATAAGATGGTGACAACACATTAAAAAATCATGTGCCTATCACGTGGGTTCATTTTGTGTGCTGAGTAATTGTGTGTGCGTGTGTGTTTGTTAATTGTGGTGTGCGTGTGAATTTGTGCCATTGATCTTGATTACTGCACTTTTGTTTGACTTGGTATGGAGCGTTAGATTGCTTATATGGTCAGGATTGAATCTGATGTTGACTGAATTCCATTATTCCTTTTGACTTGCGCTATTGGGTTTTTTTAGATTGGGCTTTGCTCTTGGCACCCCTCCCTTGGGCCTTTTTGCATTTATGAACGCGTTTGTGTTGCTGATTGCACCCTCCTAGTTTATTTCTTTATTTCTATTTTTATTAATTGTTTCATTTTGCATTTTATTTTTTTTTTAAATCATTTTAATGCATCCAAAAATCACAAAAAAAAATCATGAAGCTTGTTTCTAGTTTTATAAAATTTTGTCAAATTTTATTTTCTTATTTTATTTTATTTTTGGGATCTGAATTAATTAATTGCTTAATTTCTTTGTGGTTTGTTTCATTTGTGCATACTTCTACTTGTAGAATTTATTTCTCATCATCTATACATGATTTTCAATTCATTCTTTTTGCATTTGTTAGATGACATTCTGAAGTGCATAAAAACATTTTTGTTTCTTTTTTAAAACTTTTTCATATTGCATTTTGGTCCCTCTCTTTTGCATATTGAATCATGTTTCTCACTTGATCTTTGCTTAATTGTTTGAATTGCTTAACTTGTGAATTTTTGGGAGATCTTTTAGCATGTGATTGTCTTCTGACCTAGATCATTTGAGTTTAAATTTCATAATTGTTGAATGTCATATGATGCATGTTTGCTTATTTGTACTTAAGTGACTTATGCATGATCATCTCTTGACATCTCTTTACACAAGTTGATTTGCCATGCTAAATTGATTGGTTTCCTTTGTGATTCTTTGAATGAGCTTTTGATATGATGTTTACCCCTGGTTGAGGTCCTTTGAGACTAAATTTTGCAATTGGTGGATCATGTTTGAATCATGTTTGAGTATGCTTAAGTGTTGGAACTTTGTCCTCTTTTTGTAGTTTGCTTTGGTACATGTTTTGAAGTTATTGATTGATGTTTGAACTTGAATTACTTGAGTTTGGTTTTAATATGATCTTGATGCATATGCTACTGCCTCTTGAGTTCTATACTTGGTTTTCATGTTGCTTGAGCATAGTTGAATGCATTTGGTTTGAATTGTATGATGAATATCATTACCTTTCCTTTTGTGAACTTCTTTGGATCATAATGCTTCAAGTTTTGAATCACTTTTGCACACATGAATTGTTGATGATAATATGATATTGGTTCTGACTTGTCTTCATTTTCATCTTGCCTTTCTCATTTCATTTTGTTATGAAGTCCATGAATGCTTAATTGTGCATTTCATACAAGTATGCTTGCATTCTTTCATGTTTATCTTTGCATGCTTACTTGAATTGTTTTGCATTGATCTTTGAAACATGATCGTTGATTTGAGTTGGACATTTATGATATGATGTGCTTGCTGCCACTTATTGTATCTCATCTTCTTTCTTCTTCTTCTCTTTTCTTCTCTTTCACTCTTTCTCATCCCATGAATCTCAAGACTTGTTCAAGTCTTGGATTCTCTCCCCTTAGAGCTACCTAGTCCAACTTAATTTTTGATTAAACTTGGAGTAGGATTAGAATTAGGTTTTAGGTAGTCTTTTCTCCTAAACCTCACTAACCTTAGGACATCCATGCATGATAACATTAGGATTCTTAGTTTCCCTTTAGAGTTTCCCTTGTGTCGTTTCTCTTCTCATCTCAAAATAAAAGTAAAAGACACTTAATAAAGGTTAACGTGTATTGCGCTTTAGCCTTCTATGTGGGAAGTAGGGAACGAGAGGCTTCCTCTCATTCTTCTAGGATACCTAGTGTACGTCCTGTTGGGGACGATGCGCGAAGTATTCGTTCCTGTATTTAAGACTTTGGTTCAATGCAAGTTACAAATAACTGTAAAAGACACTTCTTGCTAAAAAACTTCAAACCAACAATAACGTCTTTCCTTTGGGAATTATTTTCTCATCTCACTCACTCTCAGCGTACGAACATGCTCCTACTCGTTCTCTTGCAAGATGGTAACGCACTCGGACCAGCGAGCCTACAACACCTGAGCTAGAACGTTAGCCGTTCCCAAAAAACACAAACAAGCGACCCTCGTTGAGGGGAACTACGTCGCTCTGATTCTCATGTTCCCGATGAGATACGTAGGCAGTGGGGTAGGGCCCATTCGAGCACTTCTTTTATTTTCCCTACATTTGTTCCTTGTTCTCTCTCTCCTTCCCCTTTTCCTTTTTCCTGTTCCTTTCCCTTTCCAGTAGCAGTGGAGCTCCAGACGATGTCACTCTTTGATCGGACAGCAAGCGTGGATCCCATCGGGTACGATGGACGCGTGGGGGTGCTAATACCTTCCTCACACGTAACTGACTCCCAGACCCAGTTCTTTTGGTCGCAAGACCATGCTCTTTCCCTTTTCCTTCAGGTTTATGCGGTGTTTCCTTTCCCTCTCTTGGGATAAATACACATTGCTGGCGACTCTGTTCCGTGCCACTTTCGCGTTTGTACTTGGATGAAAATCCCGGGAGCGACAGCTGGCGACTCTGCTGGGGAACGAACCCAGAATCTCTGGTTTCCTTAGCGAGTCAATCCTAGCGCTTGTTTGTTTTCTTTCATTGGGTGTTTATTCTGGTGCTGTTTTGCTATTTGTTGTATATTACTGTATTGCTATTTACTATATTTTTGCTTTACTACTTTACTGTTTCTATCGCATTTTACTGTATTACTATCATACTGGATATTACTGCGATGTGCTGGCTGGTTTTCTGTTTGGCGGGTTGGGATGTTCTGAGAGATGAGCCCAATACCCAGGCTCGAGCATACACCTAGGTTTTAGCGTGGGCAGGCGTGACGCTCCCGTGGTGTTGGCCACGTGCGGGTGATTACGATCCCTATAATCATATGAGGTTCTATCCAGAGCTATCTGCTACTGTATGTTGATACAGGCCAGTAGTTATTCTCTGGAGGAATTGTCGACTCTGATGACCATTCCTGAGGACTCAGTTGCGGCACTCCTCCCGAGTTGTGACAGTGGCAGCCCACGTTCTGTGGCAAACCCATTGCACATTCTCGATCCGAGGACCCAATGCTGGGAACTAGCTATAGGATTCCCTTTTGAAGTGAATCAGCGGACGACCTCTTTGATTGGCGATAGCATTGTATCCTTCGGGCTAAATGTGCTATTGGTTCTCAAACCTCTGAAGCTGAGGATCTTTCGTTTTTGTGAATCAGTTGAGGCCTCCTCGATTGGTGATGATGCTAAACCAGAAGTGGTGAACGTATCATCATTTCTCGACCTGAGAGCCTGGGATATTGAGGATCTTAGTACCCACATGTGAGAGGGATGGGTGTTTGCAGGTTTGCAGGTAACCGTGACTTTCAACCTACCTGGTTTTCTGGTTTTATCTCTATGGTGGTTGTTATTCTGGGTTTTGGTACAGAGCTTTGATTTGTTCAGTCAGCACAGTGCAGCCAGTTTGTGTGGACACCTTGATCACATTACTCTACATTGCATTCCTTTTTTCTAACATTCATATTTGTGCATTTTCAGGTAGTATCTAGTCTTTGATTCCAGTCAGAGGGCATTCATAGGGATGGACACTAAGAGGGGTAAGAAGCACATCATCGTCTACAAGTTCCCGAAGATCACTCTTGGCCCGTTGAACAGTTTGCAGAGTATAGCTGGTCCAGAAGTCTTAGGAGCCTTTGAAGAGAAGTATGGTTGGATTTTATCCTAGTTCGGAGTCTCAGTGAATATGAATACAATGGGCTACACACCTTGATGCAGTTTTATGATCCTTCCTTGAGGTGCTTTGTGATTCCAGAGTATGTGTTGGTTCCTACCCTGGAGGAGTACTCCAACATTCTGAGGATTCCTGTCAAAGAAGGTGTTCCTTTCTGTGGTTCCCAAGGAGATTGTGATTTCCAAGCAGTGGCTGAGGCTCTTTATTTGAGCAGATCTACAGTGGAGGCTGACTTTTCTAAGAAGGGAAAATCTCGAGGCTATCACTTGGATTACTTAGTGAAGAGGGCTCAAGAAGAAGCAAAGGAAAAGAGGTGGATGGATTTCAATGCAATATTGGCTCTGTGTATATATGGCATTGTGTTATTCCCTAATGAGTCTGATTTCGTCGATACAGATGTTATTTAGATATTTACAGCTCAGAATCCGGTGCCGACTTTGTTAGGTGATCTTCACTATGCTCTATACAACAGGAATGAGAAAAGGCGAGGTGGGGTGGTTTGTTGTTGCGCATCTCTCTTTTACAAGTGGTTTGCCAAACGTTTGCCCTAATCTGGTGCTTTTATTGATTCAAAGACTTCTTTAGAGTGGAGTAAGCGTCTGATGGGCTTAGCTGCTAAAGATATTCTTTGGGTGGACAAGGGATTAGTGGGGACTGATATTTTGCATAGCTGTGGCAAGTATCCTAATGTACCCTTGGTCAGAAGAAAAGGAGGTATTAACTACAACCCGTCTTTGGCTATCAGGCAGTTTGCATACGCTCTAAAAGATCCTCCAGCTGGAAAAGATTTGGAAGAATCTTTATATTTTCATATGACTGATGGTGTGGCTATTGCACAAGAAGCTTCTCAAGCTTGGCTCAGCAGAAAGAAGATAGGTAAGACTGTTTTGGGTAAGCCCAATAATCAAGCTTTCGCTCCATATGTTGAATGGGTGAAGAAGAGGGTAGAAGAGTTCTATTTGCCTTTTGATTGGGCGCCTCCCTTATATCCAGAGATTGTGGAAGAGAGACTCTCTGTACCATTCGAAGAATTCGATAAGCAGCGTAAGTTGGTATCTGATTTGAGGGTGGAAAACTCTAGTATGAGTAGTAGACTACAGAGTACTCTACAGGATAACTTGGAGTTGAAATGGAAAGTTCAAGACATGACTACGCATTTAGAGAAAAAAGAGAAAGATTTTGCTGACATGGCTCAACATTTCAAAAAGATCAGTATGGCTGCTGAATCGTCAGTCAAAGCTAAGAGGAAAAACAAGAAGCTTTTGACTAAAGCAGAAGACAAGCTTGCCACGTATCAGGATATGTGGAAGGATGCCAAGATTGAGAATGAAGAGCTGAAAGAAGAGCTTCAGGTAGTGAAAGCAAGGAAATATCGTTACTTTGCCAAGTGGAAAGAAACACATAAAGAAATTGAAGAGCTCAAACTACAAGCGGGAATCAAGAAGCCAAAGCACGAAGGCAACGATGTTGAAGAGCAGATTGCTAGGCTAAATCAGGATGTTGAGAAGAGAAACAGGCTGATCAAGGGTTTGCTAGAAAGACTTACTCATCCAGATACTGTGAACCTTCTTGAGGAGATTGAAGTTGGCTTATTTGGAATTGACTTGTAGTAATTATGTTGCTTGTTTTGCTGTGATTACCATCAGGATTGTTGATGGAATCACTTTTGATTGTATTGAACCTATTTGTATGACTTCTTATGCTATGTTATTGCAACTTTGGCTATCAGTTGTTCGAAAGGGGTTGTCTTTTGATTGATTCTGCATTATTTCTGGATTCGGATTTATTTTCCGATGTTGTGTCCGATCCCTTGCCCAAAGCTGGAATAAGAGCAGATTCTGTCGGGAAATGTTTAAATATGATTGTTTGCATTTTGCATTTACATCCTCATAATCATAAGCATTTTTGCATAACAGGTACCTGTTGCAGGAGATCTCAAACCTTTATTTGGTTTCAGGCACTATAGCTGAGAATCACATTCACCGATACTCAACTCGAAGAAATCAAGCAAGGATAATGGATCAGATGCAGAGTGATTTGGCTGAAATGAGGGCACAAATGGATTAGTTCACGACTCTCATGACTGGTGTGGCACAAACTCAAGAAAGATTGAGGCTTCTGGTCGAGCGTCCAGAGGCCACGCCTGGAGGTAATCAGAATGACAATTCACAGACTCATGGCACTCCTCCTCCTGTTGGCAATCCCCCTCCTAGTGGTAATCTGGGTAATGGAAATGGCAGAATTGTGGGTGTTGTTCAGGAAGATGCTCAAGAAGACCAATTTACTTTGCTGGATGCTGAGATGGGTTCTCCTAATGATAAAAGGTGCAATGAGTTAGCTAAAAAGATACGGGCTATGGAATGCAAGAATTCTATGGGTATTGATGTTACTAGTTTGGGACTGGTACCAGGGGTCAGGATTCCTCCAAAATTCAAGCCGCCTACTTTTGATAAATATCATGGCAATACGTGTCCCCAGACACATATCCAAGCTTATTTTGGGAGGATCTCAGCCCATACAGATGATGAGAAGTTATGGATGCATTACTTTCAAGACAGTCTGGCTGGAGCTTCTTTGACCTGGTATATGAAATTGAACAGAGCTGCTGTGAAAAGTTGGAAGGATCTGGCAGAAGCATTCCTAAAGCGGTACCAGTACAATATTGACATGGCGCCCAACCGCACTCAATTGCAAGGGTTGTCACAGAATGCTAAGGAAAGTTTCAAGAAATATGCTCAAAGGTGGAGAGAGATGGCTGCACAGGTTCAACCTCCTTTGCTAGATAGAGAAATGGCAGATATGTTTATGGGCACCCTGCAAGGGGCATTTCTTGAAAGATTGGTTGCTTGTCCATCAACCGGATTTGCTGATATTGTGATTGCTGGAGAAAAAATAGAGAGTCTGTTGAAGCTTGGAAAGATTCAAGATGTAAGTGGGGCTGGCTCGTCTGGAACGAAGAAACCATTTGCTAGTGGTCAGAAAAGAAGAGAAGGTGATACAAATGCTGTGTATAGAGGACGAGGAAGAGGACGTTCTCAAGCTTATCATCAGGTAGGTGCAGTGGCAATCCCAGCACCGTCTGTTCAACAGCAACAACCACAACAGCAAGTTCAGCAGCAACAGCAGCAACCTCCTATCCAACAGAGGTCTAGGCAGAGGGATCGTAAGATTGACCCTCTCCTTTTGACTTATTCTGCGTTGTTACCACAGTTACTCAAGTTGAAGTTGGTTGAGCTTCGTACTATAAGACCTCCTGCCGCTGGCAACTTGCCTCCTAATTTTGATGTTAACGCTCGCTGCGAGTTCCACTCAGGTGCTCAGGGGCACTCCATTGAAAAATGTTGGGCATTTCATCATAAAGTGCAAGACTTGATTGATGCCAAAGAAATCAATTTCTCTCTACCTCCTAATGTTCTTCAGAACCCCATACCTAATCATGGTGCGGCAGATGTGCATGCTATTGAAGATGGAAGGAGATTGAATTTGGTAGCAGACATCAGTCAGGTGAAGACTTCTTTGTTGGTTGTAAAAGATCGTCTGTTGAGGGGACAGGTGTTCCCGGGTTGTGATCAAGATTGTTCTGAGTGTATGAATCAAGAGAATGGCTGTGATAAGTTGAAAGTGGGTTTGCAGAATCTGATTAATGAAGGATGTCTACAGTTTGACAGGGTTGTGAAAGAAACTGATGAGGTATCAACTATGACCATCTATTATACTCCCGCTGAGATTCAGGTGCCTGCCAGTACAGTTCCTGTAGCAAGTGTTGTGCAAGAAAGACCCAGTCCTGTTACCATCACGGTGCCAGGACCAGTTCCGTTTACAACTACAAAGGCAATCCCATGGCACTATGGGGCAGACGTGTATTATGAAGGTAAAAATCAAAAAGTTGGGACATCAGTCAGTTCAAATATTGATAATGTGGGTGGTGTAGGTGGCTTTACAAGAAGCAGAAGGTTGTTTGCTCCCCAAACTTTGCGCAGTGATCAAGAAGTTGAGGCCGCGACAAAAGCTAAAGGAAAACAGGTGGTTGAGAGCGGGCATGTGCCTGAAACAGAGACCAAGATTACTTTTGACAATGAGATGGAAGAGTTCATGAGGATAATAAAGAAAAGCGATTATAAGATTGTCGATCAACTGAATCAGACCCCTTCGAAGATTTCAATTTTGTCATTGTTGATGTGTTTTGACGCGCATCGAGAAGCTTTGTTGAAAGTGTTGAAGAGCGCATATGTGCCACAAGAAATCACTGTTAATCAGCTCGAGGGTGTAATCTCTAATGTTAATGTCAGCCATGGTTTGGGCTTTACAAGTAGGGATTTGACTACTGAGGGAAGAAACCACAATAAAGCTTTGCACATCACAATGGAGTGTAAGGGTGCAGTGTTGTCTCATGTACTGGTAGACACTGGCTCCTCGCTCAATGTCTTGCTTAAGAAGGCGCTAATGAAGCTGGAAGTTGATGGTTTGACTTTAAGGCCTAGTGAGTTGGTTGTCAGAGCATTCGATGTGACTAAAAGATCTGTGTTTGGGGAAGTAGAATTGCCCGTGCAAATTGGACCGCAGGTGTTCAAATCCACATTCCATGTGATGGACATACAGCCTGCGTATAGCTGCTTATTGGGTCGCCCTTGGATTCATGCAGCCAGGGCTGTTACCTCCACCTTACACCAAAAGCTGAAGTACGAGTTTGAAGGATAGGTCGTTACAGTGTGTGGTGAAGAAGATACCTTTGTTAGTCATTTATCCACGTCTAAGTATGTGGAGATGGATGGAGAAATTCACGAGATGCTTTGCCAGTCATTTGAAGCGGTAAATATTGATAATGTGCCTGAGTCTTCCTCTACACCAGATAGAGCCGGTACTTCCATTTCATCCTACAAACAAGCTGTCGAGGTCGTCAGAGCCGGCAATGCCCAAGGCTGGGCCAGGGTGATAGAGACACCAATGAAGGATGACAAATTTGGTATTGGTTATTATCCCTCTATGACTTCAGTTGCGGAGAACAGTTGACCCATCACCTTCAGTAGTGGGGGAATTATTTACACAGATCAGTCTTGTGCAGCTACAGAAGATGGTGTTGATAGTGACGGTGACTTGGATAACTGGGTACGCCCACGTGCTCCGGGACAACAATTGCAGAACTGGTCTGTTGAAGAAGTCATCCGGGTTACTCTTCAGACAGAGTAATTTTTCTTTGTTTTTCTAACCATAATGCATGTCAAAATCTTGCGCTCTGCCCAAGGCGTATAGATTCATTTGTAGGGCCACCCTGTTTGCATTTGCAATTTTAATCATCAATAAAGGACGTTTTGCACTCAAATTTTTGTTCTCAGTCTTTCAGTTTTTATTTTTGCACAAAAATAATAAAATGGCAATGTTTCTTTTCTTTTTGTTTTAAAATAAATTCTAAAATAAAGCATGAACCCGTTCGTGCAGACTTGATCCTCCGGATTCCATTGATAACGATTTTGCTATGGCTATGTATGACTTTGACAAACCGATTTATCAAGCCGAAGAAGGGGATGAGAAGGATTGTGAACTCCCTGAGGAACTGGCCAGATTATTAAAACAAGAGAAAAGGGTCATCCAGCCTCATCAGGAGACTATAGAGATCATCAATATTGGTACCGAGGATGCTAAGAAAGAGATCAAGATTGGTGCCAGCCTGCAAGCAGATGTAAAGAAAGCTTTGACTGAGATGTTGTGTGAATATGTTGATATCTTCGCCTGGTCGTATCAAGACATGCCAGGGTTGGATACTGATATTGTTGTACATAGGCTGCCATTGAGAGAAGAATGTCCGCCAGTCAAGCAGAAACTTCGTCGGACTTATCCCAACATGGCCATAAAGATCAAAGAAGAAGTTCAGAAACAATGGGATGCAGGGTTTCTTGCAGTGACTCACTACCCTCCCTGGGTTGCCAACATTGTGTCGGTGCCAAAGAAAGACGGAAAGGTTAGAATGTGTGTGGATTATCGAGATCTTAATAAAGCTAGCCTGAAAGATGATTTTCCACTACCTCACATTGATGTATTGGTCAACAATACAGCTCAGTTTTCAGTGTTCTCGTTTATGGACGGTTTCTCCGGGTACAACCAGATTAAAATGGCGCCTGAAGATATGGAGAAGACCATGTTCATTACTCTGTGGGGTACATACTGTTATAAAGTGACGCCTTTTGGGTTGAAGAACGCAGGGGTAACATATCAGCGGGCAATGGTAACTTTGTTTCACGACTTGATTCACAAAGAGATTGAATGTTATGTGGATGACATGATTGCCAAGTCGAGAACGGAAGAAGAACATCTGATCAACTTGAAAAAGTTGTTTGAAAGGTTGAGAAAGTTCCGCTTAAGGTTGAATCTAAATAAGTGCACTTTTGGGGTGCGTTCTGGAAAGCTGTTGGGTTTCATTGTGAGTGAAAAAGGAATTGAGGTTGATCCTGCCAAAGTGAAAGCAATACAAGAAATGCCTGAACCGAGAACGGAAAAGAAGGTTCGTGGTTTTCTGGGTAGATTGAACTACATTGCAAGGTTCATATCTCACCTAACAGCCACGTGCGAACCAATATTTAAACTGCTGAGAAAGGATCAAACGGTCAGGTGGAATGACGATTGCCAATTGGCATTCGATATGATAAAAGAATACTTGCAGGAACCTACAATTCTCATACCTCCAGTTGCAGGAAGACCTTTGATAATGTATTTGACAGTGCTTGAAGGTTCCATGGGTTGTGTTCTCGGTCAACACGACGAGACAGGTAGGAAGGAGCATGCTATCTACTACCTGAGCAAAAAGTTCAATGATTGTGAGTCCCGGTATTCAATGCTTGAAAAGACATGCTGTGCACTTGCATAGGCCGCCAAGCAATTGAGGCAATATATGATTAAGCACACAACCTTGTTGATTTCCAAAATGGATCCTATCAAATACATTTTTTAGAAACCATCGCTAACAGGCAGAGTTGCACGGTGGCAAATGGTTTTGACAGAGTATGATATTCAGTACACTTCCTAAAAGGCCATCAAAGGAAGTATCTTGTCAGACTATCTTGCGCAACAGCCGATTGATGATTACCAACCCATGAAATTTAATTTCCCTGATGAGGACATCATGTTTCTCAAAGTTAAAGACTGCGAGGAACCACTCCCGGAGGAGGGGCCAGACCCTGAATCCAAATGGAGTTTGATGTTTGATGGGGTTGTCAACATGAATGGATGCGGAGTTGGAGCAGTTCTTATCACACCGGAAGGTGTTCATATGCCTTTCACTGCCCGAATAACTTTCGGATGCACCAACAATGAAGCAGAATATGAAGCTTGTATAATGGGGATTGAGGAGGCGATTAATTTACGAATTAAGACCCTTGATATCTTTGGTGATTCAGCTTTGGTAATTAATCAGGTGAAAAGGAGTTAGTATACGCACCAAGCAAATCTGGTTCCGTATAGAGATTATACAAGGAGATTGCTGACATTCTTTACAACAGTGAAGCTGTACCATATTCCTCAAGATGAGAATAAGTTTGCAGATGCCTTGGCCACATTGTCTTCCATGATCAAAGTGCAAGGATGGAATCATGTACCTAAGATTGAAGTGTCTCGTCTTGACAGACCCGTATTTGTGTTTGCTGTTGATGTAACGTCTGATGACAAACCATAGTTTCATGATATCAAGTGTTTCCAGAAAAGACAAGAGTACCCGCCAGGGGCATCCACCAAAGATAAGAAGACGTTGAGAAGGTTGTCTGGTAGCTTCTTCTTGAATCAGGATGACGTGTTGTACAAACGGAATTTTGACATGGTTCTGCTCAGATGTGTGGATAGACATGAGGCAGACTTGTTAATGCAGGAAGTACATGAAGGATCTTTTGGTACCCATGTCGGAGGACATGCAATGGCTAAGAAATTATTGAGATCAGGATATTATTGGTTGACTATGGAGTTAGATTGCTGCAAGTATGCCCGTAAGTGTCACAAATGCCAGATCTATGCAGACAAAGTGCACGTTCCTCCAAATCCGTTGAGTGTCATGTCCTCTCCTTGGCCCTTTGCCATGTGGGGCATTGATATGATCATAAATATTGAGCCTACTGCTTCAAATGGCCATCGTTTCATCTTGGTCGCCATTGATTACTTCACTAAATGGGTTGAAGCATCATCTTTTGCCAATGTCACTAAACAGGTGGTAGCTCGTTTCCTGAAACGGGATATCATTTGTCGCTATGGAGTGCCCGAGAGAATCATTACTAATAATGGTTCTAATCTGAACAATAAAATGATGGATGAGCTGTGCCGAGACTTCAAAATTGAGCATCACAATTCTTCTCCATATCGCCCGAAAATGAATGGTGTTGTGGAGGCGGCCAACAAGAATATTAAGATTGTGCAGAAAATGGTGGTCACATACAAAGATTGGCATGAGATGTTACCATTTGCTTTGCATGGATACCGAACGTCAGTGCGCACATCCACTGGGGCAACCCCATTCTCACTTGTATACGGTATGGAGGCAGTACTACCGGTTGAAGTGGAGATTCCATCCCTCAGAGTCATGATGGATGTCAAGTTAGACGAGGGTGAGTGGGTCCGTGCCAGGTTTAATCAGTTGAGCCTTATTGAGGAGAAACGGTTAGCAGCTGTATGTCATGGGCAGTTGTACCAACGGAGGATGAAGCAGGCATTTGACCAAAAGGTGCGTCCTCGGGTTTACAAAGTGGGAGATGTGGTACTCAAAAGGATCCTTCCTCCAAGTACAGATCACAGGGGCAAATGGACTCCTAATTATGAAGGTTCATTCGTGGTTAAGAAGGTCTTCTCGGGCGGAGCCTTATTACTTACAACCATGGATGGCGAAGACTTTTCATCCCCTGTCAACTCAGACGTAGTCAAAAAATACTTCGCATGAATAGACCCGCTGGACAAAAAAAAAAAAGAGTCCAGGCAAAAAAAGGGCATCCCGGCGAACCACAAAAACAGAATAAAAAGGTTCGGGCAAAAATTAGGGATAATAAATGAAAAAAATTGTACACCCAGTGAGTTGAAAATCCGCAAGGACAACTCAGGCAAAAAAGGGTATCCCGGTGGATTGAAAACCCGAAAGGGCGGTCCACGCAAAAGAGGGATTTAAGCGAATGACTACGATCTGAGTTATCTGTACTCCATCACCGTTTCAACAAATGACATTCCAAATGGTAGAAATCAGTCTGATCATTCCTCAGAAGGCAAGGTCGAGGAGTCTTGAAGATATATTGGCCATAGCAAAATTGAAACTCAGCGGAACGCCATTTTCACATTGCCATTAGGATAGTTTCTTTTCTCAATTTTCAGTGATCACCTCTTTCCAGGGATTGCTTCCTGATGTAATTGCCTATTCTGGGCTTTTTGATCAATAAATTGAATTTCAGTTAAAAGCTTCTTATTTTGTTTTACTGCTTTGTTTGCAAAAACGTCTGATTTTTTGATAAAACATTGCATTTGAAAACATGGTGGCTTTACAATAACATGCGCAGAAAAACATTTAAAATTGCTTTGAATGTTGAATAATCCTGGATGGTGAATTCAAACCACGCAATATTCTGGGGCATGTGTGTGTCTTCTTTTGTTGCAGGTAAATTATTCAGATGATTTCAAGCACAAGACGAGTAATCACTTATTCCCACGCAGGAGGCTGGGGCAATCATGTTCAGGGAAGGGTTCACTTGTCACCCTTTTGTCACAACGTTTACTGATTGAGTCCATCATTCGGTCGACGGTCGTTCACGACGTCTCGATATCAGTGAATTGAGTTCAACTGGGTATCGTTGTATCTTATTAAGTCGATTATCTCGTTCAGTACTTCCAACAGTTACAAGCTTTTCTGTGTCGATAACGGTTGCGAGTTCCCAGTAGAGTTGCTTCGCAGACACCGAAGTTGGTGGTTAATCCCCAGTGAAGTCTTCAGGAGTTTAAAGATGCTTAATCTCTGGTAAAATCCTCTTATGACGTTTCTTCAGGTAAGTCTTGTATCATGGAGCAGGAAGCAAGTCGTTGACCTTCCCAAGCATGGGGCATTTTGATTTTCCCTAGCAGGAGATGTTCCAGATCTATTATCCCCAGTAGAGTTTGAAGACATTTGGTCTTCTGTAAAATCCTCTCAAAAGGCATTCCCCAGCATGAGACGCTCTAAGGCGGTTTTCTCCAGCAGAGTTGGTTATAAAGTCATTATCCCCAATGGAATCCTCAAATGGAAAGTTCGCATAACATGGGGCAGTATAGCACTTATCCTAGTCTCAGCAGTCTTATTCCTCAGCAGATTACTGTGGAGTTGCTTTGGGTTTCCCCAGCAGATCTAAGGACTCTCTCCCAGCATGTGGCAGCAGAACGTCTTCTAACCAGGATTTGCATATCCCCGACAGAGTAGTCTTTATTCCCAGGAAGATCGTATCTCTGGTAGTGGTATCCCCGCAGAGTTCAGCATTGAATCTTGTCAACTATACTCCCCAGCTGAGTTGTTGTTTTGTCCCCATAAAGGCTTATTGATCAACAAAATCTATTCCTCAGTAGAGTGTTAGTATATTCTTGCCCCAGCCGGGTTAGAAGGTTGGTTCTCCCCGCAAAGGATCTCAGGTTTGATGGATCCTCAAGCAGAGTTTTAATGACTTTTCTTCCCTAGCAAGACGTCATGCAAAGAAATTCTCATCCCCAGCGGAGTTGCTGTGACCAGAATTCATCCCTAAACAGATGAAGTAATTCCTGGCAGAATCATCATTTCCCCATATTTCAAAGTCCAATTTATTTTTGGCAGGCGTAACAGTTCGAAGCAGATGGATTGCTCATTCATTCTCCAGCAGAGATTTTATCCTTTCAGGAGTTTCCGAGATCAAATCATTGATCATTGTTCCTCAGCAGAGTCAGCAGAGATGTCTGACACGGATGCAGAGAGTACTCCAGTATTGGAATTCTTAAAGTTCAACCGTAGATTGGCAAAAGGTCCATCCAAGGGTGGCAAATTCTTAAAGTCCAACCATAGATTGGCAAAAGGTCCATCCAAGGGTGGCAAATTCTTAAAGTTCAACCGTAGATTGGCAAAAGGTCCATCCAAGGGTGGCAAATTCTTAAAGTCCAACCGTAGATTGGCAAAAGGTCCATCCAAGGGTGGAAAATTCTTAAAGTCCAACCGTAGATTGGCAAAAGTCCACCCGTAGTGTGGCAAGTCAGTAGTCGTCTGACTCCCTTTAAAAGACTGCAGCTAAGTCCAACCGTAGATTAGCAAAAGACCATCCAAGGGTGGCAAAGCAAGGCAAAGTCCAACCGTAGATTGGCAAAAGTTCACCCGTAGTGTGGCATCTCAGCTGCAAAGTCCAACCGTAGTTTGGCAAAAGTCCACTCGTAGTGTGGCAGGTCAGTAGTCTTCTGACTCCATTCAAAAAAGACAGTCTACCCGTAGTGTGGCAGACCAGTAGTCGTCTGGCGTTGTACAAAAGATGTCGTTAAAGTCCACCCGTAGTGTGGCAGGCCAGTAGTCGTCTGGCGTTGTACAAAAGACATTGCTAAAGTCCACCCGTAGTGTGGCAGACCAGTAGTCGTCTGGCGTTGTACAAAAGACGTTGTTAAAGTCCACCCGTAGTGTGGCAAGCCAGTAGTCGTCTAGTGTTGTACAAAAGACATTGTTAAGGTCCACCCGTAGTGTGGCAAGCCAGTAGTCGTCTGGCCTTGTGCAAAAGACATCTTCCCAGTGGTATTATTCATCACCAGAGTTTTATTCAAGCAGAGTTCGTTTGGTTGGGTTTATATCCCTTTTCTTCTTCCCTGCAGAGTGCAAATTTTCGGGTTATTTTCGGTATTCAATCTCTCCATACCTTGAAAGTCTGACAGCAATCGCTATCAGCCGTTCAGGTCTACAGTGATTGAATAGGGGCAGCTATAATACCCCAAAATTTACCCTCTCTTTTCTTCATATCTTTTAGCATGAGCTTTAATTGCATTCAAGCATAGAAAAATAAAACATCAAGCATTTAGCATTGCATCTTGCATAAGGGCATGTGATCAGGTGATCCTCTAAGGTGTTGATCATCCAAAGAAGAAGACCAAGTGTTTCTCACAAGCTCAAGGATCTCTTACATCATGTATCATCTCCATTTGATCTCACAAGTCATGGGAAAAGGAAAATTCATCAAGGAGATTGGACAGTGCATGATCTCCTACACAAGGCAGTCAAAAGTTAGGATCTGACCCCCAAATGGGCAAGCTCTTTGAGTTTTTATCATCTCCAAAGGGCATATCTCATCATTGTTTGATAGGATACACATCATATTCAGAGGAATTTGGATTTGGAGGATGTGTTTTTTCCTCCTAACCAGAGGGTGCCAAAATTAGGGTTTGACCTAAAATCAGTTTATTTCTGATTTTTGGGGCAAGACTTGATCTCATGGTTTTCCTTATGTTCTTAAGTGTTCATGGATGGAATCTTGGTCATTGGCTCTCTGGGGAAGATGTTCAATGGATCAGTTACTTGTGAAATAAGCAAAAGTCAACAGTTCAAAAGGAGAAAGTCAACTGTGGAATTTTTGAGGTTCTTTTCATGGTTTTCAAGGTCTCATACCATCATATGGTCTTCAATTGGCAAGATTCATGTCATTCATCAAGAATCAAGAGTTTGTGCAAAAGTTACCAAATTTGGAAAATGACCTATAATGAGAACTTTCCATTTTTGGCAATTTTTCCACCACATTCAACTTGACTTTTCATCATCAAGGAAGCTCCAAATGAATTTTCCTCCAACATGAAAGTTGAATATCTTTCTCTCCCATTTCCAACAAGTACTAGAACATCTCCATATCATTTGTGGAACTCTAGTTATGGTCAAAAGATGGCAAGGTGCATTTTGAGGTTTTCATATGGTTCCATTTTTCCACCTTTGGCATTTTGGCACAAATGGACTTGTATTTGATTTTATTGGTTCATGTTATATCACAACATCAAAATACAAGTCAAGAGGAGTATTTTTGGCCTTTGAATCAAATTATTTCATGCCATATTTCTCATTATTTTCACAAAGTTCAAAAATGCAAATTGATTCAAAACTCACAAACCAAGCAAGTACAAGGCCCAATTTGAATTCAGAGGTGATCAATAAGTAAATTGGAGGTGAATCATGCTTGTGGCAAGGAGTTTGCACGTGTGGTTTAGTGGATGCAACCCAAAATGCAAATTTGCAAAATCATCCAAATCTCATTAACCAAGGTTCTAATCACTTGCTAATCCTAATCAGTGGAATAATCAAGAGTATATAAGCTTACTCATACCCTCACAGCTAGGTCAGAGACTCTCATTTGCTCAATTTTGATTTTTTGCTCTCACACTTCATTTCTTCGAATCTCACTCTCCTTGGAGTTTCTTTGAGATTTCTCTTCACATTCTTGATCAGTGAAGAGAATTGAGCAAGAATCAATCACTGGTTGGAGCTCATACTGAGGATTTCACCAAGTTCCATTCAAGAGGATTCAAGTTCAAACCTCAAGATCTAGCACGATTTCAAGCTCTAGTTGCATTTATTTTGCAACTAGAGGTTCCAAGGAGTAGATCTGCAGTTTTTGGAGGGATTTCTTAGAGGATTTCAAGCTCTTCAAGGTTCAGGTTGGTGTTGATTTCATACTCTTAGAACTTGAATTTTAGATGTGCATAATGATCTATGAAGTTCACTGAGCATGATGATCTATTTTATTTCAAGTTTGGACGTGTATCATGGATGTATTTGGTGATTTAAGTTTTGGATCCAAACTTTATTTCGTTCGATTTGCATTGTATGTGGATTGTTTGATAAAATGAGCATGATATTTATGATCCTCGTGATTTTCTGGTCAAAATGGTGTACTCGTATGCAATTTCTGGACAAGTTTTGGTTGCAGCTCACCGGAGAGGGTGACCGGAGCCCTAGCTCCGGCGACTGGTTATGTTTCCGGCCGGTGGAGAGGTTGGATGAAGAAGACAAAATCATGGGCGTCCATCACTTTGATCAAATGGTTCTCAGCTTGCCATGTTTTATTTTTTCTGATTTGTATTTTAATGATTTCGTGTGTGCTTTTCCATGCGTGTTATCATATGCCTTAGATCCTAGCCACTGATCTTGTTTAATATTTGAATGTTTGATTTAATCTGAGGCGTTGATTTAATCTGGTGGATAAGATGATGACAACACATTAAAAAATCATGTGCCTATCACGTGGGTTCATTTTGTGTGCTGAGTAATTGTGTGTGCGCGTGTGTTTGTTAATTGTGGTGTGCGTGTGAATCTGTGCCATTGATCTTGATTACTGCACTTTTGTTTGACTTGGTATGGAGCGTTAGATTGCTTATATGGTCAGGATTGAATCTGATGTTGACTGAATTCCATTATTCCTTTTGACTTGCGCTATTGGGTTTTTTTAGATTGGGCTTTGCTCTTGGCACCCCTCCCTTGGGCCTTTTTGCATTTCTGAACGCGTTTGTGTTGCTGATTGCACCCTCCTAGTTTATTTCTTTATTTCTATTTTTATTAATTGTTTCATTTTGCATTTTATTTTTTTTAAAATCATTTTAATGCATCCAAAAATCACAAAAAAAAAATCATGAAGCTTGTTTCTAGTTTTATAAAATTTTGTCAAATTTTAATTTCTTATTTTATTTTATTTTTGCCATCTGAATTAATTAATTGCTTAATTTCTTTGTGGTTTGTTTCATTTGTGCATACTTCTACTTGTAGAATTTATTTCTCATCATCTATACATGATTTCCAATTCATTCTTTTTGAATTTGTTAGATGACATTCTAAAGTGCATAAAAACATTTTTGTTTCTTTTTAAAAACTTTTTCATATTGCATTTTGGTCCCTCTCTTTTGCATATTGAATCATGTTTCTCACTTGATCTTTGCTTAATTGTTTGAATTGCTTAACTTGTGAATTTTTGGGAGATCTTTTAGCATGTGATTTTCTTCTAACCTAGATCATTTGAGTTTAAATTTCATAATTGTTGAATTTCATATGATGCATGTTTGCTTATTTGTACTTAAGTCACTTATGCATGATCATCTCTTGACATCTCTTTACACAAGTTGATTTGCCATGCTAAATTGATTGGTTTCCTTTGTGATTCTTTGAATGAGCTTTTGATATGATTTTTACCCCTGGTTGAGGTCCTTTGAGACTAAATTTTGCAATTGGTGGATCATGTTTGAATCATGTTTGAGTATGCTTAAGTGTTGGAACTTTGTCCTCTTTTTGTAGTTTGCTTTGGTACATGTTTTGAAGTTATTGATTGATGTTTGAACTTGAATGACTTGAGTTTGGTTTTATACTTGGTTTTATACTTGGTTTTCATGTTGCTTGAGCATAGTTGAATGCATTTTGTTTGAATTGTATGATGAATATCATTACCTTTCCTTTAGTGAACTTCTTTGGATCATAATGCTTCATGTTTTGAATCACTTTTGCACACATGAATTGTTGATGATAATATGATATTGGTTCTGACTTGTCTTCATTTTCATCTTGCCTTTCTCATTTCATTTTGTTATGAAGTCCATGAATGCTTAATTGTGCATTTAATACAAGTATGCTTGCATTCTTTCATGTTTATCTTTGCATGCTTACTTGAATTGTTTTGCATTGATCTTTGAAACATGATCGTTGATTTGAGTTGGACATTTATGATATGATGTGCTTGCTGCCACTTATTGTATCTCATCTTCTTTCTTCTTCTTCTTCTCTTTTCTTCTCGTTCACTCTTTCTCATCCCATGAATCTCAAGACTTGTTCAAGTCTTGGATTCTCTCCCCTTAGAGCTACCTAGTCCAACTTAATTTTTGATTAAGCTTGGAGTAGGATTAGCATTAGGTTTTAGGTAGTATTTTCTCCTAAACCTCACTAACCTTAGGACATCCATGTATGATAACATTAGGATTCTTAGTTTCCCTTTAGAGTTTCCCTTGTGTCGTTTCTCTTCTCATCTCAAAATAAAAGTAAAAGACACTTAATAAAGGTTAACGTGTATTGCGCTTGAGCCTTCTATGTGGGAAGTGGGGAACGAGGGGCTTCCTCTCATTCTTCTAGGATACCTGGTGTACGTCCTGTTGGGGACGATGCGCGAAGTATTCGTTCCTGTATTTAAGACTTTGGTTCAATGCAAGTTACAAATAATTGTAAAAGACACTTCTTGCTAAAAAAATTTAAACCAACAATAACGTCTTTCTTTCAGGAATTCTTTTCTCATCTCACTCACTCTCAGCATACGAACGTGCTCCTACTCGTTCTCTTGCAAGATGGTAACGCACTCGGACCAGCGAGCCTGCAACACCTGAGCTAGAACGTTAGCCGTTCCCAAAAAACACAAACAAGTGACCCTCGTTGAGGGGAACTACGTCGCTCTGATTCTCATGTTCCCGATGAGATACGTAGGCACTGGGGTAGGGCCCATTCGAGCACTTCTTTTATTTTCCCTACATTTGTTCCTTGTTCTCTCTCTCCTTTCCCTTTTCCTTTTTCCTGTTCCTTTCCCTTTCCAGTAGCAGTGGAGCTCCAGACGACGTCACCCTTTGATCGGACAGCAAGCGTGGATCCCATCGGGTACGATGGACGCGTGGGGGTGCTAATACCTTCCTCACGCGTAATCGACTCCCGGACCCTGTTCTTTTGGTCGTAAGACCATGCTCTTTCCCTTTTCCTTCAGGTTTATGCGGTGTTTCCTTTCCCTCTCTTGGGATAAATACACATTGCTGGCGACTCTGTTCCGTGCCACTTTCTCGTTTATACTTGGATGAAAATCCCGGGAGCGACACCTTCGAGCTAGTGTGCAAATATCTGAAGATCGGGGCGACCGTGCCCTTGTTTTTTCGCATTTCCACCTTCAGCGACAGGCCGGGGACGGTAGGCACGGTTGGGTGTCCTTCAAACAGGTGAACAACCTGTTTCACACTTATATGGACTCCGTGCGGAATTTCAAGTACAGGTACTACCTCGTGAGGCCGGTCACCCATGAGGCCGTGAATACCATGTACAATCGGGTTATCAAACAGGTTGGTGGACGGCGAGAGGAGACCCTTGTGCCTAAGTTCCCGTTGTTCTGGACTGAAGAACACTTCAAGAGGGGAACGGACAGCTATACCGTCAGCCCCGACAGACTTTGTGAAGGGGATCATTTGGCTCAATAGGCCATAGTTAAGTTCGTCAGTGAGTTTAACAAAGCAAAGCTCGTGATGCCAAATGGGGACTTCGTTCTGGGCGATGACGGACAGGTCTTGACGAAGCGTCGAGTGATTAATACTAGGGCTCTCCTCGAGACGTTTTCTGACGAGGAGGCTCTCGAGCTGTTAGGTAGGGGTGGTCTCCCCGACTTGTCTTTCCCTTCATCCTTTTTTTCGAACTACTGACCTCTTTGTTTTCTTTGCAGATAAGATGTCGAATGTTGAGGAGCGCTTCAAGAAGCTGAAGGCCAACCGTGCTGCGAAGAAAGGAGGTAAGAGTCATGTCGACCAGCTCTGAGTGTAGGAGTCCATTCCCACCTCGACACCCAGGGGTTCCTCTGGCTCTCACCAGGGTAGTGATTCTCTCAGTCCCCAGAGCTCTCCGAAGAGGCAACGGCTTACAGACACAGTGGGTATCAACCTTACCGAGCACGAGAGCCCCCCTACCGTGAAATTTGTGCTCCCGCCTTGTCACACAAGGCCGAACTTCTTTATGGGGAATAATTCGCTCTGCGTGGGTGGCCCCGAAACTCAGGCCATCTTAAGCGTCGACGAGGCTTCTCGGCGAAGGATGCTGGTGAAGGATGTGTCTACTGTGATGCGAGTTTGCGCGGCTGCCTTGGTTCTGAACGACGAGGCGTGCCCCGCAAGCGAGCTGAACAAGTTGCGAGAAAGTTTCCAGTCCATCTCGGCCGAAATGGAGAAGGTGGGTAAGGAGCTGGCTGACTGCAAAAGCCAGAACCAGGCCCAAGTCGAGCTTCAACAGAAATTGGAGGAAAATTTGAAGAGTGCCGAGGAGGAGCGGAAATGTCTCGCCGGTGTCGAGGAGGAGAGGGATCGTCTCTTGGCGAGGAACACTGAATTGGAGGAGGTTGTCCGCCCCGCTGAGGAGGAAATCGAGGAGGATAGGTTACTGACTTCGCGGGCAGCGCTGATAACGAAACTCCAGGAAGCCGAGGAAGACAATCTCGCGGTCGCAGGCATAGGTTTCAAGAACGCGGTGGAGCAGCTTCGGGTCCTCAACCCTAACCTTTCGACCGAGGGGATTGACCCCGACTACGAGGTGGTCGACGGTCAGATCGTGCAACCGATGAGAGTCGACGAGGTCCATGATCTCGAGCAGCCTGAAGGGACCGCCGCTGAGTAGGATTTTCTTCCCCGTTCTGTTCGGCCTGTGAGCCATTTTTATTTATTGTAATATTTCTGCCCAGCCTGCGTGTCAGGGGCTTTTTGACATCTGATTGTAATATTTGTACACTGGGCTTCTGCCCGTTTTAATGTACCTTCGTTTATCTACTAGTGTTGTTTGCATGGTTTTAATTGTGTGTGATGTTAATGCATTTGCTATACTTTGTTTTTTGTCTAAGTATTAAAGACTTCTATACTTTGTTTTTCTGTCTAAGTAATAAAGACTTTGGGATTGCTCGACCTTGATCGACCCTGACTGCGTGGAGAGCTGGTCGGGTGGTCGGAGATGTATTCTGACCTACAACGAAGCTAAGAGCTCGGTCGAGGTCTTAGCGTGAACTTCCCATCACGAGCTGGGTGTTCTGCCTGATTGGTATAAAGACGGCGGAGCTCGGTCGAGGTATCCCCGTCGAATCGAAGTCCCCACGCACACACAATGCAGTCTTCGATCACTGTGTTCTGTCTAGGGGTGTCGTGCTCGTACCTTAGTGCGTCCCCGTAATCGCGGTGCTAGTGTGTCGTGGGCAGTGCTTAACTGTAATATTGTTTTAGCTTTTTAGTGTTCCACGGTCGAGCAAGTTCTTCCCCGTGCAGATTTTTGAGGAAATCGGCTCCTGTCCCGCGGACGCGGTACGGGCCCTCCCAGTTCGCGGCGAGTTTGCCTTCTCGCGAGTCTTTTTGGTTCCTTCGTAGGACGAGGGTGCCCACCTGAAAATCACGTTTAATAACTTTGTCGTTATAATGTAGTGTTATTTTCTGCTTAAGCGAAGCTTCTCGGAGAGAAGCGCCCGAACGTATCTCCTCGAAAAAATCGAGCTCTTCCCTCGAGGCTTCGTCCTTCGCGTCCACGTCGAGGGGGGCTTCTGTCCTCCTCGAGGGTTCCCTGATCTCCACGGGGATCACCGCTTCAGTTCCGTAGGTCAAATGGAAGGGGGTCTCCCCGGTTGTGGAGTGTGGGGTCGTTCGGTAGGCCCAAAGGACGCTGTGTAGTTCCTCGACCCACCGTTGTTTGGTGTCGCCTAGTCGACGTCTTAATCCTCGGAGGATCACCCTGTTCGCCACCTCAGCCTGTCCGTTCGTTTGAGGGAGTTCGACCGACGTGAAGTGTTGCTTCGTGCCTAGTTTTGTGACGAAGTCTTGGAAGTTCCTGTCGGTGAACTGTGTTCCGTTGTTGGCGACGATAGCTTGAGGCACGCCGAATCGGGCGAGGATATTTCTTTTGTAAAAATGCAGTATGTTAAAGGCCGTGATTTTGGCCAAGGCTTCCGCCTCAATCCACTTCGTGAAGTAGTCCACCCCGACGATGTGGTATTTGTTTTGATACGACCCCTGGACGAAAGGTCCGAGGATATCCATTCCCCACCACGCAAACGACCATAGGGAGGACAGTGTACTGAGCTCGTTGGGAGGAGCAAGGTGCATGTCCCTATGTCATTGGCATCTGTCGCACTTTTGACGTGTTCCTTGGCGTCCTGTTGCATGGTGGGCCAGTAGTACCCTGCTCGAAGTGCCTTACGGGCTAACGATCGCCCGCCGAGGTGCTGCGCATTGATTCCCTCATGGATCTCCTGGAGTATGCCTGGGACTTTGGTCTCCTCGACACATCTGAGGAGGGGAATAGAGAACCCTCACCGGTATAGCCTATCCTCGACTATAGTGTACGAGCACGCCCGCCTCTTGACCATTCCTGCTTCTTTGGGATCTTCGGGCAGTTTGCCTGTCATGAGGTATTCGTATACCGGGGTCATCCAGCAATTGCTGTCCCCGATGGCGTTGATGTCCGAAACTGTGGCCGGTTTGTCGATGCTCGGGCGGGAAAGCACTTCTTGTATGACGGATTTGTTCCTGCCTTTCTTTTTTGTGCTCGCCAATTTGGACAAGACATCTGCTCGGGCATTGTGCTCGCGGGGGATGTGAGTTACTTCCGCGGAGGTGAACTATTTCATCTTTTCTTTCACCAAGGCCAAGTATTTTTATGAGGCTGTTGTTCTTGGCTTGGTACTCTCCTCGGACTTGCGAGGCCACGAGCTGGGAGTCGGTGAAGAGTTTGACCTCCTTGGCGCCGAGGTCCTCGGCCAGCCGAAGTCCTGCAAGGAAGGCCTCGTATTCGGTTTGGTTGTTCGACGTCGGGAAGGATAGTTCGAGGGATACCTCGATCAGGATGCCTTCCTCGTTTTCGAGGATGATGCCCGCCCCGCTTCCCTTCGGGCTGGATGCTCCATCGACATAGATCATCCATTTCTGTGATCCGTTGGTCGAAGGTTCCGAGACGGTCATCTCCGCTACAAAGTCGGCCAATACCTGTGCCTTTAGGGCTTTCCTCCCTTCGTATTGGATGTCAAACTCGGCGAGCTCGAGCGACCACCTGAGCATCCTCCCCGCCATGTCCGGTCGTCCGAGGAGCTGCCTTATAGGTTGTTCGGTCCTTACGACGATGGTGTGGGCGAGGAAGTAGTGGCGTAGCCTCCTGGCCGTGGTAACGAGGCCCAGGGCGACTTTCTCTATCTGCTGATATCTGAGCTCGGGGCCTTGGAGGGCTTTGCTCGTGAAGTAAACTGGCTTCGGCCCGTCTGGGGTTTCCCAAATGAGGACAACGCTGACTGCTTCACTCATGATTGCAAGATACAAGAAGAGTGTCTCCCCGCTCTCAGGTCGTGAGAGGACCGGGGGTTGCGATAGGACTTGTTTTAAGTGGAAGAGCGCCTGCTCGCATTCTTTGCTCCACTCAAACTCCGCTTTTTGTCGAAGAAGTTTGAAAAATGGGAGTGCGTACTGTGCGGATTTGGCGACGAAGCGGGAGAGGGCGGTGAGCATCCCGTTCAATGATTGTATCGACTTTTTTGAGTCCGGAGTAGGGAGCTCGGAGAAAGCCCTACACTTGTCGGGGTTGGCCTCAATTCCTCGTTCTGTGAGGTAAAATCTGAGGAACTTACCTGCCTGAATGCTGAAGGTGCACTTGTCGGGGTTAAACCTCATGCGGCATCTCCTCGCCGTGTCGAACACCTTCTTGAGGTGCGCGGCATGGTCGACTTCTTCTGCGGACTTGACGATCATGTCGTCCATGTAGACCTCAAGCATGTCGCCGATTTTAGCCCGGAAAACCTTGTTCATCATCCGTTGGTAGGTCGCACCGGCGTTCTTCAGACCGAAGGGCATTATGTTGTAGTAGTAGTTGCCCGACGTGGTCATGAAGGCCGTGTGTTATTTGTCAACCTTGTCCATGGGAATTTGATTGTATCCTGAGTAAGCGTCCATGAAGGATAGTAGTTTGTAACCTGCAAAATTGTCGACTAGTTGGTCGATGTTAGGCAAGGGATAACAATCTTTCGGGCAAGCCCGGTTAAGATCAGTGTAATCAACGCACATCCTCCATTTTCCATTATTCTTTTTAACAAGTACAACGTTGGACAGCCAGGTCGTGTACCTGGCCTCCGAAATAAAATTTGCCTCTAAGAGGTCTTTTACAGCTTTTTCGGCAGCCTCCGCTTTTTCGGGAGACTGCTTATGCCTACGTTGTGCTATGGCCCTAGCGGCCGGATCTACTGCGAGCTGATGGCAAGCCACCTCGGGGTCGAGGCCAGGCATCTCGGATGCGCTCCACGCGAAGAGATCAGCGTTCTCCCTTAGACATGCCTTCAGCTGCTCCTTTGCCAGGTCGGGGATCCCGGTGCCAATCTCCATGTTACAATCTGGATCATCCCCGAATACCACGAGCTCAAAGTTACCGTCCAGGATGGGGCACGTTGGGTAGAGAGGCCGCCCATTGTTTTTCGCCTGGAGGTCGAGGTCTTCTTCCCCGTCTTCATCGGGTTTGCCCGGGAACCTGCTGTCGAGCTCGACCGCGTTGACGCACGGGAGAGGTACCTGTTCGGCGTCCTGGGGTGGCTTGGCCACGATCTTGGGTTTGGGGCCGATGGAACTCAGGCCTTTGATGGCGGCGTCGAAGCATCTTCTGGCCGCGTCGATATCCCCGTGCATCATCACTACTCGTCCCCTGGTCGTGTAGTACTTCATTTTGAGGTAGACCGTTGATGGTACCGCCGTAAGTTCGGCTAGGGTGGTCCTCCCGAGGATGCAGTTGTAAAGGGACGGGCATTCGACCACCAGGAAACGGATCTTCACCTGCCGGGCAGTGTCTTCGAACCCGAATGTAACCATCAGCTCCACGTAACCCCATGGTCTGGTGGTGGTTCCGTTGAACCCCTGTAGATCTGAACCAACGTACGGGGTCAGATACCTTTCGTCGAGCTGAAGGGTTCCGAACAGATGGGCATACATGATGTCGACCGAACTTCCCTGGTCGACTAGGATCTTTCGAACGTCAAAGTTCTCCATCTGCGCCCTGACCAGGAGAGGAATAGTGGCGTTTGGTGCTCCCCCGGGGAGTTCCTCGAGGTAGAAGGTGATAGGGTTGGAGTTTCCCCGCACTTTCTCGAGAGTGGTTGCCTTCGCCGACGTTGCGGATTCCAACTCATCAAATTTCTGCTTGATCGATCCAACGGATAACTTCTCTGGGCCTCCCCCGGAGATGACCATCGCCCTGGGGAAGCTTTCCCAGGTGCTACGGGCAGTGACGGGGTCCTCGTGGGGGAAGGTCGCCCACATGTTGCGAATTGCTTCTTGGCCTTCAATGATTGGGGGACAAAGAAGTCTTCGGGTCGGGTGACACTGAGGGCGACTTGAAAGCGACTCTCTTCGGGGGGAGGCGTCATCTCCTCGACGTTCTGAGCTTCCCGAGAGCTGGGATGAGGAGTGTCATTCTTCTGGGCGTATTTCTTTAGGTGCTTCTCCTTAATCAGAATTTTAATCGCATCTTTGAGATGGATGCAGTCTTCTGTCACATGCCCGTGACTCCGGTGGAACCTACAGTATTTTGACTTGTCAACGTTTGATTTGGGGGCAGTGGGCTTTGGAAAGCGGACTCCTCCTTTCATAAATTATGAGTTCTGGCACTCGGAGAGGATACGCGCGCGGGGAGCGTTGAGTGGGGTGTACTCGGTGAACCGGTCAGCTGGTCCGCGTGGCTCCCGAGGTTCCCGGGGGCGATTATCTCTCTTTCTTTCTCCTCCTCGTCGGGGAGGGGAGTCTTCTTCTTTGTGACCGCGGGGGCCTTCTTTGCGCCTCAATTCAAGGGCGATCTGTGCCGCCTCCGACTCCTCGAGCTCGATGTACGACTGCGCTCGTTGGAGGAGATCTTCGAGACGGCGGGGTCTGCGGAGGCCCACAGATTTGGCAAAGTCAAATCCAAAGCGTAGCCCGTGGATGATCAAATACTTCTTCATGTCGTCGGTCGTATGGACCTCGACAGCTTCTCTATTGAATCTCTCAATATAGTTCCGGAGAGATTCGTTCTTCCCCTGAAAGATACTTTCTAGGTAAGCTTCCGTCTTCGGGTGTCGATGAGAGGCAGTAAAGTGTTTGGTGAAGCGTTGTCTGAGTTGCTTCCAGGACGTGATCGACCCGGGTGCCAGACCCTTGTACCAAGTCATGGCGCCCTTCCTCAAAGTGGTGGGGAAAAGCCTGCACTTGATGGCTCCCTGACGTTTCTGAAGTCGAGCATGGCTTCGAAGCTTTCGACGTGGTCGTCGGGGTCGGACAGGCCGTCGTAGTTCCCCAATGACGGAGGTTTCTCCATGCCCGTAGGAATTGGGGCGTTCATAATCTCCCATGACAGAGGGGTCCTCTGGTCGTCGTCGTCACTTCCTGTCGGGGACACCGAAGGGGATCGCTGATGCCGTGGAAAGGAATTCCTCGAGCGGTGCCTCAGCCTCTCATCGGTCTGCTTGGACTTCTTGGTGGTGATGGAGGCCCTGGGTTCCTTCCGAGGCGGGGAACGAGGGCATTTATGGGAGATCGTCGGCTGGGGGCGCTCAAGACGTGGCCTACGACCCTCGCGTACCGGCGAGGGGGTCCGAGATTCGTCTGAAGGAGTCCTTCGCGGGGAAGGGGAACGGCGAGGCGAAGGTGGATAGCGATGTCTTCGCGGGGAAGATCGTCGTGGTCGCCCTTGCTCCAGCGCTTCAATTCTGGTATTCTGGTGCGCGATCAGCTGATTGGTCTGATTGATCAAGGCGAACAGGGCCACGGTGCTCGCGTCTGCATTGGGTGGAGGAGCAACTGGTTGAAAAACGGTCTGCTGATCGTCTTGGTGGGCGGCATTGTAAGCCACGTCTTGGGAGTCTGGGGAGGTGGTCTGCCCGTCTTTCACGTCGCCTTCTTCGACGTGGAGGGCAGCAGCATCTTCGCGGTGGTTCCCGTTCTCGAGTTGCGTGAGGACGGTGTCCAGAGCTTTGGTAGCGGACGGATTGCCGACCATGATGGTGATGAAAGTGAGTTGCTTTGGTTTAACGGAGGAAAAATGGGGAAGCAAAGGGTTCCCACAGACGGCGCCACTGATCGTACCTGGATCAGACAATTTCTGGTGGCCAACAACGTTGTCTGGGCTTCAGCCCCGGTGCGGTTGAAAGACGGTGGGGGTGTATCTGCAAGGTACTCCGAAGCTCAAGTAAGGTAACCGTCAGAGAATAAGCAAGTACAAGAGAAGAAGGTTAGAGTGTTCAGAAGTGAGTAACCTGACCCTCTCAAGTGAGAGGGTATTTATAGAGAGCCCCCAGCGCGGGGCCAACGGTTACTTGCATTGGGATGGATTGCCAGGCCCAATCCAAGTAACTGCCAGGGCTTACATGGCGTAGTGAAGACCAGCATGTGGTATTCGCCCTGGGGTAACCGTTCCTAGACCTCCGGAATTAGGCCAGACTGATTCCATCGGGAGTGGGTGGTTACATGAGAACGTGTCCTCGCGGGAAGGAGTCCTGCGTGTCGGGGAGAGACGTGTCCTCGCGGGGAGGACTCACTTGCGGACGGAGATGGCTCCTCTCAGGGAGGAGCACATGAGCGTCGAGGAGATGTGAGCCCGGGAGGCTTAGGGCCTGCACCCGACGGTCCATCCGTGAGTGTCGTACCCACCCGAGGTTAGGCGTGTGCCCGACCTGTGGAGGTGAGCCTGTGCTCGGCAGTGGTCTTGCTATGAGTCCTTATTGGGTTATCCCAGGCCTTGTGGGTTGGGCCTGCTCGACTGATGAGCATGCCCCGGCCCAGTCCAGAATAATAATATTCGCAAATTAAATTTTCTTATGAATACTGAAAAACGCATTGTGACCCGACTATATTCAACCGACTTTTTCCAAGCAAATCTATAATGTGAGTGAAATAATTTAGAGGTTAGAAAGGGGCACTACGGAAAAAGAAAATATGTTACACAAAAAATAAATTTTCTCTTTATATATTGTTATAGAATACTCAAAACCATAAGAATATATAGATAAAATAATAAGAAAATAACATTTGTCAAAGTTTATTAAGCAAATAAACATAAACATTAACATAGATATTAAGTGACATTGTTGCTTAATAGGAAGGTAAACCATTAAATTAAATCTAAAATATATCTCG
Source organism: Lathyrus tuberosus (assembly GCA_022829125.1). Classification (NCBI taxonomy): domain Eukaryota; kingdom Viridiplantae; phylum Streptophyta; class Magnoliopsida; order Fabales; family Fabaceae; genus Lathyrus; species Lathyrus tuberosus. The sequence goes on from JALAZF010000136.1 coordinate 12,918,725, forward strand.
AATCACTGCAAAATAAATGAAGTAAATTCTATTAGTCAACACATGTGATGATTTTACCTTCATACGGTATCCATACAAACAGATTCCATTACGATTTTGCGACAATCATGTTTTTCCAAATTTATGTACACTCTCTAAGTATCTCTATCAGTTTTTGAAAATAAAACATAATGTTTGTATTATAAACTCAAATGAAATTTGATAAATATAAAAGATACAAATAGATAAAAGATTGATTTCATATAGACTTTTTTTTACATTTCTATATAGGTGATCCATGTTATATAAAGGCTTCTATATAAAAAAGTAGAAAAATATTGATAAATAGATAATTTTTTTACCTTTAAGCAAGACTTATTCACGTTAATTTTTTTTTAAAGTTTATATTAAAAAAACATAAACATTGAAAATATAAAAAACTTATGACATTGTTCTATTATTGATTACGTCGACTACCTGCAAAATCTCCATCACTCCTAAATCATTATAACAAACACATCAATATTGAAAATCAAAATACAATATAATCCACTATTTTGTTTTAAAAGAAAAAACATAACAAACACATCAATATTGAAAATCAAAATACAATATAATCCTTTATTTTGTTTTAAAAGAAAAAACATGAAGCAAACAATTTCTTACCCATAAACAATAAACCTAACATATCATATGCAATGGAAACCATTCTTTACCCTCTTCAACCATTGCAACAACTTTATATGCAATATTTTTTCATTTGGAGACCAAAAAACAAACAAAAATAAAGATTAACATCAATGATAAAAATTAAAAATATTATTTAGTTGTATATTAATGATATTGTTCTGGACTGGGCCAACGGCCATGCGCGGTCCAATCCATGATTGCTACAGTAACGGCCCAAACGCTTGGATCCAGTCCACTAAGGGGACAAAAGTAGTCCTGCCCGGAATTACTACCCGTCTCACACGGACTACAACTCCCCAACAGTTGACGAACAGATGCCCGCAACTACCTTCCTGCCCGGTATAACGGCTAGTTGGGCATCCTGCCCGTCATAACGGCTAGTTTGGGCAGTTACCTATTCTTCAGGAAAACGTATATTTCGCCCTGAAAATAGGACCGTTGGCCACGCGCTGGGGAACATTATATAAACCCTCTCATTCAAGAGGGTCAGGTATCAAATATTCATCCTAAGAATACACTTTGTACTTGCCCCTTTTCTCTGACCATTTCTTACTTGAGCGTCGGAGTGCCTTGCAGGTACACCCCCCTCCTCTCCTCATCAACATTCTGAGCACCTTGCCCATCTGACGACCAGCATACGTGGACCTGTTCAAATACTCCGGATCACTGGAGCCGTCTGTGGGAACTCCTTGTTCTCCCCTTCTTTCTTTCCTCCTCGGAAACTAAAAGATCAAAACATACTTTCTTTGATCCGCCCACATATGGCCGCTCAGAACTCCGCAAAAGGTGCTGACGTTACGGTTCTCGTTCCCGTCAACAAGATGGACGTTGACGGCGGTTCTTTGTTACTTTCTGATCCCCGTTTCCTTCGAGACGGGGCTACTGCGTCTCCAACTCCTCCTCCCACCGAGCAAGGAGGCAAACAGCTACCGTCGGGTGAATAACTAATTCCTGGCCCTCCCAGCGCCGACCTGGCCGTTGCAGCTCTTTTGGAAGTTGTCAACCGCACAAACCTCCTTATCTTGCAGCAAGGAGAAAGAATAGGAGCTCTCGAGGAAGCATCTCTTCCGAGATCCTCTCCTCCAAAGAGTAAGCACCGAAAATCAAGAAGCCCGTCACCTAGGCGTGGGGAAGACCATATATCGAGGCATGAGCCTGAATCACAACACATTCGCAAGCACGACCAGATCTCCCCGCGAGATTGATCATCACCAAGACACAAGAGAACGAGGCAGGATAGGCATTCTCCACCGGTCAGACCTCGTGACCGGCTACGTTCATCGTCGCCTCGTAGAGACCGCCGCCACGAGCGCAGACAACGGTCACCATCAACTCCAAGTTCAGACAGCGACGACGAGCCTCACGGCCCGTTGTCCCGCAGGATCTTGGCCACCCATCTCCCTAAAGGACTAGAGAAGCCCCCGTCTCTAGGGACTTACGGTGGAACCACTGACCCAGACGAGCACATAGAAAACATAGATGCTCTTTTGGACTACAGAGAGGTACGAGGAGCCATTAAATGCCGCCTGTTCCCGACCACGCTCCGGAAGGGAGCAATGACATGGTACAAGCAACTGCCAGAAGAATCCATTACATCCTGGAGGCAGCTGGGGAGGATTTTCTCCCATCACTTTACTGCATCGCGACGCCATCCAAAGACCGAGGCGTCCCTCGGAGCTGTCGTACAGGGAAGAGATGAGCCTCTTCGGGCTTACATTGAACGGTTCAATAAGGAGGCCGTCCAAGTGCCAACAACCGATGACATGAAGAAATTCCTGCTTGAGCAGGGACTACGTCCTGGCTCAGACTTCGCGAAAGCCATCGGCCTCGATCCACCGAGGAACCTTAACGCCCGTCTCCTCCAAGCCCAGTCGCATATACAGTACGAAGAGAAGGTTGCTGCACACTCTGTCTGGGTCTCCCGACACCATAAAGGTGCCCGCTTGTCTAGAGCTGAAGAAACCTCAACATCCCGTCGAGGAGATAAAAGACGCGACGATCGGCCTCGCGATGCACACGACCAGAAGGGACCTTCTGGGCGGTTCCATGACTATACCCCCCTCACTGCCTCGAGGGAGAAAATCTTGTCTGAGTGTGCCAACTCAAAATTCAAGCAAGCGGGAGTCCGTTTCCCCAAACAGCTGCTGGCCAGACCGGGTGTAGACAAATCCAAGTATTACCGCTTCCACAAGAGTCACAGTCATACGACAGAAGAATGCATCCACCTCAGAGATGCCATAGAGATTCTTATTCGCGACGGCCACCTGAAGCAGTTTGCGAAAAAGAATGATGCTCCCCGACAGGAAACCCAGGAGAGCAAAAAGGTTGCAGAAGAGACTCTGCCCTCTGATGACACCAACGTACAGGTCGCTATGTCCATAACTCGGCCAGAGGACTTCCGCATCCCTGATAGCATGCCCGTCTCCATGTACCTCGCTGCTCACAGCCCGTGGGAGGCCTTCCCGTCAGCCATGGTCATTTCTGGTGGTGGATTCAACAAAATCATGGTCGGCTCCGTCAAGAGGAGATTCGATCAATTGATCAGCAAAAGCTCCAATGAAGTCACTACGCTGGACACCACTCACAAAGGATCCGTCCCTATTTCCTTCTACAAGGAAGAGCTCCTCGGCGGAGCACCGAACTCAAGCATTCCGCTGCTTATCCGAGCAAAGATGGCGAACTTCGACGTTCGCAGAATACTCGTGGACCAGGGCAGCTCGGTTGATATAATGTACAACCACCTGTTCGAAACACTGCAGCTGAACGACTCTCACCTTACTCCATACGTTGGATCTGACCTGCAAGGATTCAACGGAGCGGTGACAAAGCCCCGGGGTTACGTAGAGCTCATCGTAACCTTTGGTTCAGGAGAGATAACCCGAGCAATTAAAGCATAGTTTCTGGTAATTGAATGCCCGTCACTATACTAGTGCATTTTTGGAAGGCCAACCCTGGCAGAGGTGATTGCTGTACCTTCCACCGTACATCTCAAGATGAAGTACTACACTTCTAAAGGGATGGTCGCCACCCTCCATGGCGACATCGAAGCTGCCCGTCGGTGCTTTGAAGCAGCATCAAAAGGACTAAGCACCATCTCAGCAGGACCAAGGACTTCTGGTCGTTACCCCCCTGCCCAGCAGCTCCGAGCAACCAAAACCACTCCCTCAGGTCGAATCTATCGACTTGGACAGCCGTTTCAGCGAGGAAGATCACGCCAAGGACCCAACGACTTCGAGCAGCCTGTCCAGTAACAGCGGCCATCTCCTACGCCCCGTCCCAGATGGCAACTTCGAGATTATTCCGTTCGGAGAAGACCCCCAACGGGGAGTAAAGATCAGAGCAGACCTCCCCGACCTGGCCAGGAGACAACTAAAAGCATGCCTCCAGGAGAACGCAGACTTGTTCGCATGGAGCGCTGCTGAAATGCCAGGATTGGACCCATCCGTCGCTTGCCACCAGCTTACAATTGATCCAGCCGTCAAAGCCATTGCCCAACGCAGAAGGAAACAGTCCCCGGAAAAGATGGAAGCCGCGGAGAAAGCTGTCAAAGACCTTTTAGAAGCTAGGTTTATTTCTGAGGCCAAATACACTACATGGCTCTCAAATGTTGTACTTGTAAGAAAAAATAATGGCAAATGGAGGATGTGTGTTGACTATACTGATGTTAATAGGGCCTGTCCGAAGGACGCCTACCCCCTCCCCAATATCGATAAGCTCGTAGATAACTCAGCAGGTTTTAAGCTCTTATAGTTCCTCGACGCCTACTTGGGCTACAATCAAATCCCAATGGCCGCGAGTGATAAAACTTACACGGCCTTCATGACCAAATCGGGTAACTATTACTACAACGTAATGCCCTTCGGGCTGAAGAACGACGGCGCTACATACCAACGAATGATGAACAGAGTCTTCCAAGGACAAATACGCGACATGCTCGAAGTATAAATGGATGATATGATCATCAAGTCCCACGAGGAACTAGATCATGTCGCCCATCTTCGTACAATCTTCGAGCAAGCAAGAAAGTATCGAATGCATTTTAACCCAGAGAAGTGCATGTTTGGTGTACGGGCAGGTAAATTCCTTGGCTTCTACCTAACAGAACGAGAAATCGAAGCTAACCCCGACAAGTGTCGGACATTCTCTGAGTTCCCAACGCCCACGTCTAAGAAGAACATCCAATCCCTTAACGGGGTGCTTACTTCGTTGTCCCGCTTCGTGGCAAAATCTGCCCAACACGCCCTTCCTTTCTTCAAGCTCTTGCGGAAAAAAGCAGCGTTTGAATAGACCGAGGAATGTGAAACATCCCTCCTTCACTTGAAGCAAGCTCTGTCGAAACCGCCCGTATTATCACGACCAAATACCGGGGAAGTCTTGTTCCTATACCTCATCGTCACTGCCGAGGTCGTTAGCACCGTTCTCATTCGCGAGAATCCTGGCAGACAAAAGCCAATATACTTCACGAGCAAAGCATTGCAGGACCCAGAGTTGCGATATCAACAGATAGAGAAGATAGCATTGGCCCTCGTCAACGCGGCCAGACGACTGAGACACTATTTCTTGGCTCACACGATCGTGGTAAGAACGGATTAGCCCATAAAGCAATTACTGGGACGACCAGACATGGCAGGCAGAATGCTCAAATGGTCATTGGAACTGTCCGAGTTTGACATCCAATATGAAAGCAGGAAAGCTCTTAAGGCCCAAGCTCTGACCGATTTCGTAGCGGAAATGACGTTCTCAGACTCCCCGGTCCATATAGCAAACAGATGGACCATCTACGTAGATGGAGCATCCAGCTCGACCGGCAGCAGGGTAGGGGTAATTTTGGAGAACGACAAAGGGACCATAGTAGAGGCTTCTCTCACACTGTCCTTTCCCACGTCGAACAACCAGGCCGAGTATGAAGCCTTCCTCGCCGGTTTGCGCATAGCCGAAGACCTAGGGGCTGAAGAAATCATCATCTGCACGGACTCTCAGCTCGTAGCCCTCCAGATATCAGGAGAATATCAGACCAAAAATGACAGTCTCTGAATACCTAACCCTGGTTAAGGGAAAAATGGCGAGGTTCAGAATGGTAGAAGTGAGACATGTTCCACACGAACATAACGTGCGAGCAGACATCTTGTCCAAACTAGCAAGCACTAAGAGAAAGGGCGGAAACAGGTCGGTCTTCCAAGAGATACTTCCCCGACCCAGCATCGATAAGGGATCCTCGACCCTGCACGTACACGCGATTGGGGACAGCGACTGCTGGATGACACCCGTGTACAACTACCTCACCAGGGACGAGCTTCCTGATGACCCCAAGGAAGCCAGCACCATCAGACGAAGAGCTTGCTCGTACGTCATCCTTGAAAAAAAAACTCTATCGACGAGGCTTCTCCATCCCACTGCTCAAATGCATAGAGGAGGAAGTTGTCCCTCACGTGTTATGAGAAATCCACGAAGGCATTAACGCCCAGCACCTAGGAGGAAGGTCCCTTGCCCGCAAGGCCCTCCGAGCAGGGTACTATTGGCCAACCATGCAGCACGATGCCAAGGAGCACGTGAAGAGATGCGACAAATGCCAACGACACGGGGATATGCACCTAGCTCCGCCTAACGAACTGAAAAGCATGACCTCCCCGTGGCCGTTCGCCTGGTGGGGCCTAGACATCCTAGGACCCTTCGTGACAGGGTCCAGCCAAAACAAATACCTGATAGTGGGAGTAGACTATTTCACAAAGTGGATAGAAGCAGAAGCCTTGGCAAAGATAACAGCACTTAACATTCTGTGCTTCTACAAGCGGAATATCCTTGCCTGTTTTGGGATTCCCCAAGCAATTCTCACAGACAATGGAACACAGTTCACGGACAAGAAGTTCCAAGACTTTGTCGCCCATCTCGGAACAAAGCAACATTTTGCATCTGTGGAACATCCCCAGACCAACGGGCAGGCAGAAGCGGCCAATCGTGTCATTTTTCGTGGCCTCAAGTGAAGACTGGATGAAACAAAGAAAGCCTGGGTCGAGGAGCTCCACAACGTCTTATGGGCGTACCGCACCACTCCTCAGTCTACCACCGGGGAAACACCTTTCCGCTTAGCATATGGGACGGAGGCAGTTATACCCATTGAAATTCATGTACCATCCAGGAGGACCGAATCGCCTCTAGACGAGGAAATGAATGACGAAGCAATAAGAGAGGAGCTCGACCTTGTCGAGGAAATCCGAACAGGAGTAGCCCTCCGCGAAGCATCTCTTAAGCAAAAACTAGCAATCAGGCACAACGCTAAAGTCTTACGATGAGAGTTCGATGTGGGCAGCCTTGTCCTGCGAAGAAACCACAAGGACTCTCGCGAAGGCAAACTAGCAGCCAACTGGGAAGGGTCGTACAGAGTCCGTGCCAGAACGGAGAATGGTGCCTACTTCCTCGAGACCCTCAACGGGGATGAAATCCCTCGCCCGTGGAACGCTGAAAAAATTAAGCAGTACTACAGCTAAAATCACAATAGGCTTTCTCGCGTCAAAGGACCACCTAACGGTCATCATGCTCGTTCAGGTACAAACGATGCATACGCACAAAGTGGAATCCCGCTCAAGTAAATGAGCCGAAGCTCTACTCGTTGGCGGTCCTCAATCGAGCATCGCCTTCGCCCAGGTACCACGATTGGCAGAACCCCAGCTCGCGATGGGACATTCACGCCGCGACCTCAGGCTTCAATCGCGACCTGAGATCCGCAACCTCGCCAGGACCTTCCCCGGCTATTCGACCAGTTCTCCACACTGGAGAATTCACGCACAACGAGCAATCTTTCAAAAGAAAGCTTTGTTAACAGACACACCCTCCGACGGGAAGTCGTACATGCACCGCTAATGTAAAGCACAACAATATAAACAAAAATAAGTAACAAAACCGGCCAACATAAATCGGACATAAAGTAAAAAAGGCCACAAGGGCCAAAGATTGTACGAATTACATAAAAAGGGGGACCACCCCCCCCCCCCCTCCCCAAATCAAATAAAATTACAACAAACTACACGGCACGCAGGCCGGCAAAACATCATCATCTGCAAACATCATTCCTCGGTGTCTTCGACTCGTTCATCATTGGGCGGAGAAGTCTGGGTTCTAGCTTGGCTGGCAAGAAGAGACTCTGGCATCACATTTTGCCTGTCTTTAACGTACGCCAGGAAATCGGTGCCTTCGGTCACCAAATCAACACCAGGATTCACCACCTGAAGCTGAGACATTGCGTTCCTGAAGGATTCCTCGCCAAGCACTACGTTGTCATCCTCAGCCACCACCATTCGGGCAACTAACTCTGACCTTGTCTTTAGCATCTTCACGTCCTCAGGCTCCTCCTCGCCAGGAGCATTGACCGCCTGCAGTTGCGCGGCCAAATCCTCAGCGGCCTTTTTCTAAGCCTCAAGTGTAACCATCTCCCTCTTCAACCAAGCAACCTCCTCGCCCTCCTTTTCCTTCGCCTCCTTGGCAACCTTAGCTTCCTTCCTGGCCTTCCTCAAACTCTCCTCAAGAGTGGCCACCTTCCCTCGGGCCATAGTCAGCTCACTCTCAGTGGCCGTGTCCCCCTCGGCATAGGTGGCCGCCATCTCCATCAGCCTGACCATCGCAGAGGCATCCTGGGCCACCAGCGCCCTCTTGCTCGGATGGTCCAGGCTTTGCAGATGCAGAGAATCAGCATGAGAAATCACCAAGGAGGTCCCTTCAAAGAACCTCTTATCCAACACACAAGGAGGCAGCTCGAATTTCGCTTTCTATGGTGCCTTGCCCAGATCCACTGCCTCATTCCTTGGACGCTTAGACCTGGTCGCCAGGGGCATTGGAGACCGTTGAACATTGGCCAGAGAAGCATTCCCTTGAGGAGGCTGGGAAGGATCAACCGCACGGGCAGGAGAAGGACGAACCTTAGTAATAGCAGCAGCATCAGCTTATTTCTGAACGGCCACGTTCCTCACCATCCTTTCGTGGACTGAAGGCATAATGGCTGCAAAAGACAAAAACAGGCGTCAGACAATAGAAAATAACGAGCAATGCAAAGCAACATGTTAAGGCTAAATACCGAGCAGATCTATGGCATCTCTATAAGTTTTGCACCCCAGCAGTGCCCTAACGTTAATAAAACGAGGCTCCACCCGAGGGCCACCATCGGCCTCGAGGATCGCCTCCTTCTTCTTCGTGATGCACTCGGCCATCCGGAACGAGCTCACGTACTGCAACAACCTTTCATATGAAGCAGTATCCCCCTCATCCAAACTCGCAGGTTCAAAAACATAGTCTTTTGGGGGCTTCGTAAAATGCTCCCCGGTCCAATGGAAGGGATATTTCAACAACCTCCGCCCGATGTATTTCCCCTCATCGTTAATCCTATCCTCGTCGTTCTCGTCCACTTCAACCTCCCAGCAGAACGTGCTATCCTGGGCAGCCTCCGACACGGGCTCCACGACAAAGTACCTCGTCTTAAATGTTCGTATGGACTAAGAGAAAGGTTTAAACAGCTTGCGCGACTGCTTCAGGGAGACCCAACCGTACCTCCTCCCAGAATGTCGTTGGAGGTGAAAGACGGTGAAGAAGAAGGGAATGGTCGCCCTTATTTGCAGGTGCTCGCACACCAACTCGAACGCTCGCATGAAGGCTAACGAGTTGGGATGGAGCTGAGTGGGGGCCAAGCGAAGATGTAAAAAGACAGACTGCTGGAAGTCCGTGAATGGAAGCCTCAAGCCCAGCTCTTTGAAAACATATTCGTACATCGTAAAGCGCTCCCCATAATTTATACAGACGCGCTCGTCAGCAGTGGGGAAATGGACTCTCCAGTCCCCGTCATCTCCCACCGTCTGGAAATAATCCCCTATGTAGGTCGCGAATTCAGACGCATGCTCGGAGGGTTCCGCCACCTCCCATTCCTCAGCTTTATTTTCCGCTGCACCCTCCTCAGATACCTCCTCCTCGGGCACCTCTTCCTGATCATCGTCCAGTAGTTCATCCTCTTGCTCATAGTCTATGTCCTGCTCAGTGGACCCACTCGAGGACTGAGTGCTACTGCTCCCCGAGGAACCGGACTCCTCCTCGGACGAATCTAATATAACCTCTCCACGGGGCCCTATCGCCATCACCTGAAAAGCAGAGAAAGACAGTGAATTTGACAGCTAATCAAATCCACCCTTCCACCACTGAACAAGTGAAAGGGTGCGCTAAGGGCTAAGGACGTCGTCCCCGGCCTAAGCCCTGACAACACTACGAAAAAGTCTCCCCGCAAGACAATGCCCGGAACTCTCCTATCACACGAGGAACTTCTCCAAAGCAAGATCATAAGGTTTTCATTCAACTCACAACTCTACGAAACGCAACGCTAGAACGGTCACGTGCACATCACCATCGCGACAACGTCACAGACAGACTCTTCACACACATCGTAACAACAGGCTAACGGCGGTGGAGAAGGCGGAACCATCATCCACCACCAGCGGCTACCACATATACAACCCTAAGTCTCCTAAAATCTAACCTAACCGCATGAAATGTCTAAATAAACATCAATAAGAAGCAAAACGAAGAAAAGAGGTAACTCACTTATAAATAGAAGACTGAAAAAAGTTGCTTGGAGCTTCAAACGGCGAAGGATGCAACGGGCAGATTTCGCGAGCAGGAAATTTGGTGAAGATTGAAGGAAAAAGTTCAGAATGAAAATTTTCCCTCCTATTTATACAGGAGGTCACGTGCAGCCCCACGCGCACATAGGTCATGATGACTACCCGCTAGCCATCATTGCCTAAGCGGCAGCGGCACAAGTTCCAACACACACGTGGCAACCCCCGTATCGTTTCAAATTCCACTAGACTGTTGGTATCCATCTGTAACGGGCAATGCTTATCGACCACGACCAACAGCCACAGCGGGCAATAGAAACCACGGGCATCCATATCCAACGAGCAAAACACTCCACTTCCCCGGGACTGTACGCTGTCCTTAAGTCATCACCTCCGCGCTCGGAATTAACGACTTGGGGGGCTACTGTTCTGGACTGGGCCAACGGCCATGCGCGGTCCAATCCATGATTGCTACAGTAACGGTCCAAACGCTTAGATCCAGTCCACTAAGGGGACAAAAGTACCCTTTTGCCCCTACAACCGGTCACGGACGACCCAGTCCTGCCCGGAATTACTACCCGTCTCACACGGACTACAACTCCCTGACAGCTGACGAACATATGCCCGCAACTACCTTCCTGCCCGGTATAACGGCTAGTTGGGCATCCTGCCCGTCATAACGGCTAGTTTGGGTAGTTACCTATTCTTCAGGAAAACGGTTATTTCGCCCTGAAAATAGGACCGTTGGCCACGCGCTGGGGAACATTATATAAACCCTCTCATTCGAGAGGGTCAGGTATCAAATATTCATCCTAAGAATACACTTTGTACTTGCCCCTTTTCTCTGACCCTTTCTTACTTGAGCGTCGGAGTGTCTTGCAGGTACACCCCCCTCCTCTCCTCATCAACATTCTGAGCACCTTGCCCATCTGACGACCAACATACGTGGACCTGTTCGAATACTCCGGATCAGATATTATTTATAAACGGTAGGAAAATTCCTTCCGCCAAAATATCATTTAAAGTCAGATGGAGTGGAGTTCTGCTCGCTTTCACTATATTCCATTAGGTTCATTTTATAATATTCAAACATAGTCTAATAAAATAATTAAAGAACAAAAATATTCATACAATGCAATCAACATTACACAATAAATTATTATTAGACACACTTAAGTTGAAAAGAAATTAAAAAATAAATAATACAAACAATATCAATGTTTCGAAAATAATTTCTCTTCTTCTTCAAAAATGGCAGTGTTAATGTTAAACTCTCATAGATATATGATAAAAACTCAATCTCTTATCTTGTTTCTTTTTTCCTTTGATCTTCAATGTGGGAAGTTTATTAACTCATATCATAACCTCTTTTCTCACAATTTGTTGAGAAAAAGCATAGAAATTTTAGAAAGTTTTTGAATCACTTTTTGATGTGTGAATATTTTGAACATATTGAATGGTAAATATGACATAAATTATCCAAATCAAGGGAGTTGTTTTTCTTTTTGTGCAGCAATTTTGTGAGAGAATTTGGTGTTGTGATAATGTGAATAGTTTTTGTGAGATAGCAATTTGAATAAATAAATAAAAGAGATAGATGGAAACGGTTATTAGACGGTTTCAATTGGAAGTTACTATTTCAATTGGAAATTACCGTAAGTTTTCTTTTGCAATATAACTACCTTTTGTATAATAATAATTCAAATATAAAATGAGAAGAGAAGTTAATTTTTATTTAGGTAATTTCTAAACAGTTTTTAAGGGTAAAAGAGGAAAAAAAATAGGCTACCCCAAAAGGATGTTTTGCCTTTATATATTAGTATAGATAATATCCAAACATAGTCTAATAAAACAATTAAAGAACAAAAATATTCATACAATGCAATCAACATTACACAATAAATTATTATTAGACACACTTAAGTTGAAAAGAAATTAAAAAATAAATAATACAAACAATATCAATGTTTCGGAAATAATTTCTCTTCTTCTTCAAAAATGGCAGTGTTGATATTGAACTCTCATAGATATATGATAAAAACTCAATCTCTTATCTTGTTTCTTTTTTCCTTTGATCTTCAATGTGGGGAGTTTATTAACTCATATCATAAGCTCTTTTCTCACAATTTGTTGAGAAAGAGCATAGAAATTCTAGAAAGCTTTTGAATCACTTTTTGATGTGTGAATATTTTGAACATATTGAATGGTAAATATGAGATAAATTATCCAAATCAAGGTAGTTGTTTTTCTTTTTGTGCAATAATTTTGTGAGAGAAGTTGGTGTTGTGATAATGTGAATAGTTTTTGTGAGATATCAATTTGAATAAATAAATAAAAGAGATAGATGGAAACGGTTATTAGACGGTTTCAATTGGAAGTTACTATTTCAATTGGAAGTTACCGTAAGTTTTTCTTTTGCAATATAACTACCTTTTGTATAATAATAATTCAAATATAAAATGAGAAGAGAAGTTAATTTTTATTTAGGTAATTTCTAAACACTTTTTAAGGGTAAAAGAGAAAAAAAAATAGGCTACACCAAAAGGATGTTTTGCCTTTATATATTAGTATAGATAATAAATATAATTCTTTTTTTTATAATATTAAATACAACTTTATACATAATAGAATAAAACATTTTTATTTTTAAATAAAATGTTTAACTTTTAATTTCAATAAGATTATAAGTTAATAATTAATTTTATAGTCATAGTTCCTAATTTTTATTCAATATTTATTACAAGATTAAATAAGTCTAACTAAACTTTCGTGATTCATTTCTTATCCTTAATCATATGCTTAATTTATTCACTCTGGTGTTATCATGAGATGAGTTTCGAACCTTGGTCTTGATTCATAGCTTGCCTTTCTATTATCCTTGTGTGCTGGTGCTCTTATGTTCTTTACATATACCTAGTTTGATGTACATTTGATTCATGACATGATACCTTGATGCATAAATTATTCGTACATTATGATCGCTTGCTTTATATGTCTGACCATGACTTTATGCTTAATGCTTGATACTTTTGTCTATAACAATATAACTGCTCGTGCTTCTATGCCTTAGTTAGGTAGCATACATAGGTAACTAACTTTAGGTGGTATCTCCCCTTTAATCATTCTAAAGGAAAGGTCTCCCTCCGTTGACTCCATGTCATATTTAGGTTAATTTCCTTACCCTCTATCCTAGCTTTAGGATTAGAGCCGTCGTGCTCTATGTCTCGCCGTAGACATTTCTTTCCCTTTATCCTAGCCTTAGGATCAGAGTCTCCACACTCCATGTAAGTGTTCCGCCGTGAATACTTACATCCCTTTCAACTTAACCTTAAGTTTAGAGTCGCCGCATTCCATGTAAGCGTCTTGCCATGGATGCTTACCTTCCCCCTGGAACCTTGACCACAGTCAAGAGTTCCTCACCCTCTTTGAGGGGAACTACGAATGCTCTGGTTCATTTTAGCCCAGATACGTAGGCACGAGATGCGATGTCTTGGCGAGCATACTTAAATACTAACCCCTAGAGCTCTCCCTTAGCAGATACCCTTAGCAAGCAATAGATAACATAATTATTAGCAAGAGGTTCCTGTAGAATACTACAGATGCTTAGGATGCTAACACCTTCCCTAGGTATAACTAACCCCCAAACCTTAGATCTCTTATTAGGGTTTTCTTCGATCTTTACCCTTTCATTTGGATAAATCAAAGCTCGGTGGTGAATAATGATTTGCGATTCAAGTTAATCAATAGCTTGATATCCGATTCTCACTGCAAAACCAAGCAATTGTCACCGACAATGGTACGCAATTTATCGACAAGAACTTCCAGGATTTTGTCACCAAGCTGGGTACGAAGAAACACTTCACATCTGTAGAGCACCCGCAAACCGACGGGCAGGCCGAAGCTGCAAACAGAGTGGTCTTGCGGGGCCTGAAAAGAAGGCTAGGCGAAGCCAAGAAGAGATGGGTCGAGGAACTACACAGTGTGCTCTGGGCCTACAGAACGACCCCACACTCGACCACCGGGGAGACCCCGTTCCGACTGACTTACAGAACCAAGGCGGTGATTCCAGTAGAAATAAGGGAACCCTCCAGCTATGTTGTCAATAGCGGTTGATGCGACCGCGGTCGCGGCGCTCCGCGACAAAAACGGCCTCGCCGCGTCAAGCAATGCCGGTCCGGCGCTTTAGGGCATAACGGTGATATCGCGGGTTGCGCGGCCGCTTTTCTGGGTGCGGATCGGTGCGGTAGCGGCCGCTTTTCTCTATTTTTTTTTCTTCTTCCTCTGTATGTTATTTCTTCTTCCTCTGTGTAAGAAAAAGAATAGCCAACTTCATCTTTTGTTTTATTTTCTTCTTCCTCTATGTGTTACTGTGTTATTTCTTCTTCCTGTGGTGTTTGTTTTTCTTCTTCCTCTGTTTTATTTTCATCCTCCTATGTTCTCATATGTTATGTTCTGTTTTGTTATGTTTTCTATCAATAAAAGCCATGACTACTCCAACTCCTCCTACTGCTGGTTCTGTTCCATCATCCAACGATCAATCGGTTGCTTCTTCGGCTAAGCAACACAAACTAACCCGTGATATAGGATGGAAATATAACCATTTGATAGACTTGAATAATAAGAGGAGGGTTACATGTGATTGTTGAAGTTTTATTAGAGTTTGATTGTTTAAGTTATTTTAAGATTTAGATGTTAAGTGTTTATTTTCTTGAATTTTTGAAGTATGTTGCAATGCTTTTTTGCTTAAGACTTATGCCTTTTAATGGTATTTGGAATTGGAAGTAATGAATGCTATTATGAATTTGAAGTAATATATGCTATTATGAAGTTTGAGTTTTTTTTATATATTTATTAGTATATTTTTAGTATATTTCAGCGCCCGCGTCGGAAAAATAGCGCTCGCGCCGCTCCCATTTTACGGTCGGGGGCATCTCTCAGTGAAGCCTCACTCAAGCAGAAGATAACTCTGCGACATGACAGAAAAGTCATCAAACGCGAATTCCAGGTAGGCAGCCTAGTCCTGCAAAGGAACCAGAAAGATTTGAGCAAAGGCAAACTCGCCGCGAACTGAGATGGCCTACCGCGTCCGCGCGCGAACGGGAAACGAAGCCTACTACCTCGAAAACTTACACGGGGAGTGTAGCGTGCAATTTTTGTCGGTGACGCGACCACCTTACCGCAATGGTTGGAATTGGGTGCTACTTTCTGATTTCTTATTTATCCTATGAAGCTGGAAAGAAAAGGAAAGGGAAGATATCTAAAACTAACCTTGTACGCAAATGTTTTCTTTAACAAATGCTAAGAGATTAGGGGGTCGGGGTCAGGTTATACAAAGGGAAGTTGTCAACACCCAGTGTATATATGGGTATCCATAGACTTTTTATTGCTTGTTTCTCTGTTAATTTGAACTGCTTTCTAGTGTTTGTCTGTCATGGGTTGGGAAAGTTTCTCCTTTGGGAGTGTTGAGAGAGTGTTTTTGTTGTTTTCGGGTTTTCCGTTGTTTTTGGTAAGGTACTGGACCTAAGATTTTTTATTTGTGTGCTCGCTAAGATTTCGCAATCTTATGCCTACGGATTCCCGTAAAGATATCTGGGAAATCAGAGCAATCGTAATTCCTCCTATTTCTATGGGAGGAAAGATGTTTGATGTCTTGTTTAAAGCCCAAGATTAAAGCTATTTTGAGTATTTGTGTCTTGTTCAAAGCCCAAGATTTAAGCTAAAAGGGTGATTGAGAGAGAAGTTGTCATCTCTACAAGGAGATAGCTCCCCTATTCATCACAAATGTTGAGTAATTAGTTATAAGGGAAATTACTTTAACTGTGATATGAGAAATCCAGCAATGCCATAATTTCCTTTATAAGGGTGATGTCATGAAGGAAGAAACTTTAACTCAGTGTTGAGCAATGCTATTTTTCCTTATGAATCTTTCATCCTAAGAGAGGGACATTGGCTTGGATGTTAGGAATCCAGAGGCTTGCCACTTACAAAGGAAATATCCTTCTGCAGAGTGGACTCAGGGTCTCATCTGAGGGGATGTTGATTTTTTGTGTGCCTTGATTAGAGCCCAAAGTTAAAGATAAAAGGTTGACTCTACTAGGGGAGTTTTATATATGTCTTGTACAAAGCCCAAGATTGAGGCTGAAAAGGGATTGACTCCACTAGGGAGGTTTTTATCTGTCTTGTACAAAGCCCAAGATTGAGGCTGAATGTACTGAGGAAAATAATTATATAAAGCCTAAAAGGAGGCTGGATGGGGAAATTCTTATATGAAGCCTAAGAGGAGGCTAGCTTCTGCTGAGGATTATTGAAGTCCAGAGACACGTCCAATATGTGTTGGGGAATCCCAAAGGTTTTTACTCTTTCTGGGGATCAAAGGGAGAGTTACAGTATCAGATACCATGAGGCTCTGATTCTGTTAGGGTTTTATTGGTGGCAAATTAACCCTGGCTGGGGATTTTTAAGGTGAAGGTTTTAACCATGTTGGGGATCTGAAGAGTTTTGAAAATTAGACTAAAAACCTAAGAAGGTTTTAAACTCTGCTGGAGACTGATGAAATGGTCAAGGTTTTTTCCTGTGTTTTTTTAGGAACTTGAGGGTCTCTGTGAGATTCAAGAGATTATGAGACTTTCTAAGTCTGCTTGTATGAAGCCCAAGAGGAGGCTGAGCCTGTCCAAGTCTCTCAAGAAGTAGTAGGTTATGGTTGTAGAGAGAGATCTTTGTATGATGCCCAAGAGGAGGCTGAAGGTTTAAGGGATGAAGATCAACCCTAAAATGGTTTGATGTTTTGGAATTCTGACTCTCCTAAGGATTGAACTAGCAAAGATGACTAATTTATGTCCTATACCTGTAGGAGGCCTTTGGGTCCTTGTACTAAGCCTAAGAGGAGGCTGAGAACTTCTAAGAAGCCTGGGGGTCCTTGTACTAAGCCCAAGAGGAGGTTGGGGATGCTTTTAGGAAGCCTGTGGGTCCAAGCCTAAGAAAAGTTCAAGAAAGGTTTCAGCGGGAATTAATCCTTTCTCTGTTGAACAGTTCTAGGATTTGAAGAAATTTAAAAGAGGTTTCACCGAGAATTAATCCTCTCTAGGGAAATGAATTTCTTGTACACATATATTTCTAAGTTTGGACAGTCTTGAGAAAAGTTTCACCGGGAATAATGCCTTTCTCTGTTCCATATTGTATAAGCCCAAGAGGAGGCAAGATTGTATATGAGATTTCCTATGGGGAACTAGTTTTTACTATTTTGAAAGAGTAACCTCTGGTTTGATCTAAACCTAGACCTAACTGCTGGGGAAAACCCTAAGCAAGTATGTACAAGCATGCATATATATATATATATATATATATATATATATATATATATATATATATATATATATATACAGGTGAAATATATAAACAAGTATGTATTGAAGAGATGGTGGGACTTACAATCTGATGAAAGCCCAAGCATATTAACTACAGCTGTATGGTTAGGTATCTTCAAGAAATTGAAGAAAGTTTTGATAAAAATTTGAATTTGAACTTGAATAAAAAAGAAAGTTGTTTTAAAAGGAAATTTGGGGGCTTATACTTAAGGAGAGGCCCAAGTGATCTCTTTTGAAAAGGCGACGATCGCGTCGTAGTTTTGAAAACCACAGAGGGACTTATACAATGACTGAGGCCCGAATTATTGTATTTATAAAGAGAATGGGTCTTACACTCTATTAGAGGCCCAAAAGTGTTATTTTTATACAAGAGTTGGGGCTTATAACTCAAGGAGATGCCCAGATGAAAAACAGCGATCGCACCGTTTATTTTGAAAATTGTATCGGGACTTATACAATGACTGAGGCCCAAATTATTTTTGTACAAAGGGGGTTGGGTCTTACACACTATTAGAGGCCCAAAAGTGTTTGAAAAGAAGAAAGATGAGGCTTACAACTCAAGGAGTGGCCCAGATGAAAATTATTTTGAAAACGGCGATTGCACTGAGATTTTTTAAAATCGTATCGGGAATTCTACAGTGACTGAGGCCCAAAATTATTTATTTACAAAGGGATGGGACTTACACTCTTCCAAAAGGCCCAAAAATGTTTTGAAAAATTAAAATTAAGAGAAACCCTAATTTTAATTAAAAAAATATAATTTTTTAAGGGAAATTAAAATATAAAATGATACAAAATATCAAATATATTCAAAAACAAGTTGTCAACTTTAAAAAATATTTTGAAAAATCAAGGTGAGAATTTTATTTAAAAATGTTTAAAACAATAAAAATTAAATTAAATTCAAAAAATCAAACTATATTAAATAAATAATATAAATGTGATTTTTTTGTAGAATAAAATAATTTAACATTTTTGTGACTTTTTAAAAAAAGAATCAATAAAAATGATAAAAACTGAGAGAGAAATTAATTTTTGAAATCAATTAATAAAACATTAAAAATTCAAAAATTCAAATATTTAAAAAAATGGCACCAAGAACACGTGTTCTTGCTCGCGCATGTTCTTCTTCCCCAGATTTGCAAAACCTCTCATATCTCTCTAATTACTCAATGGTTTTGACTTTTGTAAACATGAAACTTTCTCGTTTTTGAACAAGGATTCCAATGGTACCAATTAATTGCATTTATATTAAGTGTGGAGTCAGAAATCAAATGATGAACTCAAGAACCCTAATTTCTGCAAGAACACTATGAAATCCTATACACGATTCATACATAGCAATTGATTGAGGGGAAACACTCTACATAAGTGCACAAACATGTTTGTAACTTGAAAATACATTTATGATGCATGGATCATAGAGTTTGAGAGTGTCAGGCTTACCTCTGCAAGAGGAAATCGAATCCTCAATTTTAGGTATTACAGATGTTGTGTAATGATCTGGACAGCTTCAATGGACCTCAAGTAATGTGTTTGAAAGCTTGGAATGGATTGAATCAGCTTTGAACTTGTTGTGGCACCTCAACTGCAAATAGGCCAAAAAGCTTGAGCAAATGAGGGTGACTTTGTGATTCTGATGTTCCAGATGAGTTTTTAAGGTTATAGATCACTCATATATGATGTATGTGAGGTGTTGGCATGATTGGTTTTGATTGAATTACTCTCAAATTGAAAATTTGATAGTGACTTGAAAGAGAAGCAAAATATAGTTTTTTGAGAGTGATTTGAAGGAAAGCATGTATTGCTATGCTTTGGTGTACTTAAATTGAAACAAAAGAAGCTTTATTTATAGTGGAGCAAGTTTGTTTTGGGAGCAATAGTGAATGGAGGTTGGATCACTCCATTATCCATTGAACTTTGTCTTGTTGCCAAAGTCTCCTTTAGCCATTGACTTGGGTCAATCTTGCAGGCCTATGGTCCTCTGATGCTTGAGTTTTTCTTGACTCATTTGGTTGATCATGGATTGATACATGCCAGCTCTATGCATCCCTTAAATTCCTCATGACAAAATTGGAGTTTTTGAATTTTGAACTTTGAATGTCACATGCCAAATGATGAGGTTTTTGACTTGCAAGGCTCTATGGTGTTGTAGCTATGCAGAGATCATGTTCATTGCACTTTAGAAACTTGTCTTGTATGGTGACAAGGCTTGCCAAGTCATGGAAATGACAAAATCGTGTGGCATGTACAAGAGTGTCTTGTAAAACCAATCTTGGAGATGTCATGTTTCCATGCTTGTAACTCCCTACTCAAGTTAAATTAGGATGAGTTCTGGTACTCTTTGGAAATCTTATATACCCTACTTTAACTTTGATGTCCAACATTGGTCTTGAATCAACTTGGCTCATGGTGAAAAATGGCCTCAAAGTTGGTGAAACCCCAAGACAGATTTTGTCCAAAATTTTCACTAAGTGTTGAAAAAGTGGTCATTTTCATATTTTTGTGATTTTGATCAATCCATAACTCAAAACCCATGAGGATTTGGAATCTGATGTAGTTGACAATTTTGAAGTATGTAATGAGAGCTTTCATTTGAGCTTTGGATGGAAGCAAATGGCTTTCTGGTTTAGGAGTTATGACCTTGCAAAGTTGGTACCAAATCACTTTTCTTCCATAACTTAGAAAATTTTAAGCTTCTCAAGGTTGCCCCTTTTTCAAGGAACCTCACTTTTCTTGATTTTTCTTGATGGATGATGATCCAAACCATGAATTATCAATGTTTTAGACTTAGGGAAGCCTTGATTGTCAAGAAATTCAAAAAGTCAAACATGGTTTTTTGGCACAGTTGACTTTTTGCCAGATGAATTCCAAATTGTGTGATCCTCTATGAAATCAAGTCCTTGACCTAATTCAAACCTAATGGATGGATTCCATAGGTATTATACAGTATCTTAAATCATGTCCCAAGGTTTGGGAACATGTCTTGGTCAAAAGTCAAAGATACAGTTGACTTTTCATCAGGAAACCCTAATTGGTCCAGATGAATTTGAATCCTTGTATTGCTTGTGAACCAAGTTCTTTGAATTAATCCAACCTTGTGAATGGATCAATATGATGTATTAGAGGTCTTCAAAACACTTCTTGAGGTCTTGGCCTATGTCTTGCTCCAAAAGTCAACTTCCCTAATTCCTGATTTTTGATGAATGCATCCCCTGAGGCTATTTTGAACTTATTATTGGATCCATGGGGTCCCTTTGAGCTTCTTGGATCATGTTTTGAAGTATTAGCTCATGCCCAGATGAAAATTTCTCTCTGGAGGCCTTGGTCGACCAAAACCCTAATTTGGTGACATTGATGATCTTGAGGCTTGATCAACTTGAGATGTTGCATTTTCATGCTTGATTCTTGATGTAGGAGACCTCTTGATCCTTTATGGGTGTTTGAGAGGCCAAACAAGTTAAAGATCACGTCCATTCTTGATTGATCCTTTGTGTGAGTACTCTGAAAGGGCTCAAAACCCTAATTCTTGGTTGAAGTGAATGCTCAACAATCTTTGAGAGGATTGATGAGGCATGAAGGTACATCCATATTGTGGTGATGATTTGCACAATGTGGGAAATCTTGTGGTTAAAATTTGGGGTATGACAGATGCCCCTATTTAATCTTCTTGGCGAAGACGTTCGGACATTCAAGGTAAAAGAGGATTAAATATCGGAATACCCGAAATTTTGACTGTGGTTATGAATGGTAGTGGTTCGCTCATCCATCTTCTTTTGATAAGCAAGGTTACTTAGAAAAGGGTAAAACTTCCCCTTGATCCTGGTCTTTAGCCATGGAACTGGTCTTTGTTTCTTTTACAATAAACTTCCCCTCGATCCTGGTCTTCAGCCACGGAATTGGTCTTAGTTTTCTTTTTGAAATAAACTTCCCCTCGATTCTGGTCTTCAACCACGGAACTGGTCTTAGTTTCTTCTTGTCGAGTTCTTTTCTTGACAAGGAATGTTATCTGTCGTAGCGGTCTTCATCAAACTTCTCGCCGAGCTTTACTAGGCGAATGCCATTTTATGGAGAAAGATTTGATGTCAGACTTGCTGAGGAAGCCCATTCGTCTGAACTGCAGAGGTGTGCAAACTTCTCTGTGAGAGATGCCATTTTTTGACCTACTGGGGAAAAACGATTCTCTTGAGAGACCGCTTTTGTTTGGTGAGGTTACGTCATACTTTCCTTCGAGATCTTTTCGAGAAATGCTATCTGATGTAATCCAATTTTGAGGTGCTGATAACCTTATTGAAAACAATTTTTTCGGGGAGAGACCGCCGTATTGCCGAGAGTCTTTGGTTGAGAGACTTTCTCTGGGGATTTTCTTTAATCCGGGAAAGCAGAAATATCATCTTCAGTGGTGAAGAGTGATGTTCCAAAGGTGTCTGTTGAATGTCTTCTTGCCTTTCAGAGGTCCAAATTATCAAAGTGGTCGAAGACAGTCTCCAATCCAGAAGTAAACTGGGGAGAAATTGCTCAGACGATATATTTCCGAACGAGGAAAGAACTGACAACTCTATCGGAGAGAAGACGCTTATCACTTGGGGATGAAAATGACCAGAGTGATATTAATGCAACATATGCATGAATATGAATCAATCATGCATGATGTATGTATGTTTATGCTGACAAAACAGATGCGACATACAGACTAGTGAATGAACACGACTGGATACTCGGCCACTGCGGGGGATAAAAAGTATCATTGGTTCAAGATAGTAATCCTTTCCTGTTTAGGAGGGGTAGACCCTACTGGGGAAAACAGACCAATTATCGATTCTCGGAGGTAACACATCTACCGGAGATGTCAGATGGGACATTACATCTAAAACAGTTGATCCTTCATTTAGGGTGTACTGGTTAAAATGAGTACTTTGATTCTGCATTTTGAGGTTTAATCACTTATGGAGAAGCCATTGATGTTCCTTCTTGTGTTCAGTAATCAAAAGGAATTGCCATCTTTATTTTAAAAGCGGAAGAAAATTTGAAAATTAAATTCTTTTTTTTTTTGTTTCAAGAATCGTTGATCATGTTAAAAATGGCATTCTGTAAAGCAAAATAAATGAGAATTACAAACGAAAGCACTAGGGCTCAAATTTTATTGATAGAATGGTAATCAGCCAAGCGCGTGATCCCATAGAGCACTACAAAGTTTAGAAAATGGTAATTTAAAGGGAAATGGGCTACATTGAAACATAACGACCACTATCCTTCCACCAACTTCTAGACATTCTGAGCTTCTGTCGAAGGTGACCTTGACATGAATTTTTCCTGACAGATGATATTACCGCTGGGGATCTAATCTTGTCAGGCATAGTTACTTGCCGTGAATCCCTAACTTTTGCCTAGATTACCTTTTCAGGTTTTCAATCCATCACGATGATTTTTCCCTATGTCTCTAATTTTTGCCTGGACCGCCCTTTCGGGTTTTCAATCCACCGAGACGTTTTTTTTTCTTTTTCATTTAGGCGAAGTATTTCTTGACTACATCAACATCCGTGGGGTAGGTAAACTCCTCTCCATCCATGTTTGCGAGTCTCAAGGCACCGCCTGAGAAGGCTTTCTTAACCACATAAGGGCCATCATAATTCGGAGTCCATTTGCCCCGGGAATCAGTGAGGAATGATTGTATTTTCTTGAGCACAAGGTCTCCTTTCCTGAAGACACGGGGTCAGACTTTTTTGTCGAACGCTTTCTTCATTCTTTGCTGATATAACTGACCATGGCATAAAGCCATCATTCTCTTTTCTTCGATCAGTTTCAGTTCATCGTATCGACTTTGACACCATTCAGCTTCTGTTAGCTAGGCTTCCATCAATACCCTAATTGATGGTATCTCTACTTCTATGGGGAGCACTGCTTCCATGCCATATACTAGAGAGATAGGGGTTGCCCCTGTTGAAGTGCGGACAGATGTGCGATAACAATGAAGAGCATAGGGTAGCATCTCGTGCCAATCTTTGTAGGTTACAACCATCTTCTGAATGATTTTCTTGATATTCTTGTTAGCCGCTTCTACCGCTCCATTCATCTTAGGCCGGTAGGGAGATGAGTTATGGTGTTCGATCTTGAACTCAGCACACAACTCTTTCATCATCTTGTTGTTCAAGTTGAATCCATTATCAGTAACAATCTTGCTTGGAACAACTTAACGGCAGATGAGATAGTTCTTGATAAATTAGACCACCACTTGTCGGGTTACATTGGTATATGACACTGCTTTAACCCACTTGGTGAAGTAGTCAATGGCTGCCAGGATGAACCGATGTCCGTTCGAAGCTTTGGGTTTAATCATGCCAATCATGTCGATTCCCCATATAGAAAAAGGTCATGGAGAAGAAAGAACTTTGAGATGCGTTGGCGGTACATGGATTTTGTTTGCGTATATCTGACATTTGTGACACCTCCTCATGTTCTGGTAGCAATCGGATTCCATTGTCACTACGCCAAAATTCGCTTTTGGCAGCACTACAAAGACAACGTAGTCACTACCTTAGAAAGCACTTTTATAAAAGCATTGCTAAAGGTATAACCTTAGAAAGCGCTTTTAAAAAGCGCTGCTAAAGGCCTTAAGTTGGCCCCACATATGAAAGCGCTTCCTAAAAGCGCTGTTGTAGGCCAATGAAAAGAAAGCGCTTTCTAAGGAAAAGCGCTGCTATAGGCTGACCTATGAAAGCGCTTTCAAAAAGCGCTGCCTTAGGTCATTTGTTAATTAAAAAATAAAGAAGCCCTAATCATTTACTTCTAATCATTTTCACGACCTCCCTCATTTCTCTCTGGCGATATCGCAACTGTTCTGTTTCCGACCTCCATCGTTCTCCGACCGCCATTGTTCAGAGTTCTCCGACCGCCATTGTTGTTTTCTCCGATGACCATCGTTCTCCGACCGCCATTGTTCTCTCTCGTGTCTGGTACGTATTCGTGTCTGGTACGTTTTCGTGTCTGGTTAGGAATGTGTTAGTTTAGTTAGACAATCGCGACTGTTAGTTTGGTTAGGAATGTGTTAGTTTGGTTAGACAATCATGACTGTTAGTAAAGATTTATATGAATGTTGTTGTTCTGTTACATTACCAGCCATCTTCAACATAAAGTTCACATAAAGTTCACATACAAGAATATGAATGTTGTTGTTCTGTTAGTAAAGATTTATATGCATGACTGTTTTATATGAATGTTGTTGTATATGAATGACTGTTTTATATAAATGTTGTTGTTCTGTTAGTAAATATTTATATGCATGATTGTTTTATATGAATGTTGTTGTATATGAATGACTCTTTTATATGAATGTTTTATATGAATGTTGTTTTATCTTGCAGCAATTTTTCAAGACAGGTTTCTGAAGAAATCTTTACTGCAAGTTTTAAAGAGAGACTTCAGCTAGTTTGTACCTTTAGACTGTAAGGTCAGATTACAAGTATATAGTATGAGTACATGTTTATAAATCATTATTTTCTTATACTTGTATGTGAATGGTTTTTGAATTTTCCATGATTAAAAGAATAATATCTAGTTAAATGATCTTAATACTTTGTTCAAACCATGAATATTCTGTTAATAGTGAAATAATAGTGAAATGTAAGCAATTGTTAAGATTGTTAAGATTGTTAGAATGCTAACGAATTAAGTTTTTTTATTGTTTATTTTTTTCTTTACTACAGGTCAAATGGCTAGTAACCAAGATAAAAATGACTCAGACGATACAAATGATGCAAATGAAAAACCCGAGAATGTAGAAAAAGAAATTACACGAGGAATAACAATTATGAAGTCAATAATTCGTGCAAGAGATAAAGGAATCAAATATGATGTACATTGGAGCGATGAAGACCAACTAATTGAGCCTAACGGTGCAATGTTGACAAGTTACATAGGTTCACTTGTTCGTCAGAACATTCCAATCACATGTGATAACTGGAGAAATCCAGCGTTGCAAGCTGGTAAAGAAAAAATATGGACTGAGATACAGGTATGTACCATATATGATTGATGTTATTAGATTTTTGTTGACGATTATGTCTTTAAATTACTTATACTAACACACTCTATGTGTATGTTTTTCGTAGAGGTCTTTTAACATTGATGAAAGCCGGAAAAGGTATTGTCTTCAATTGGCCGGAAAAAGACTCTGAGGGTTTTGAACTTTTTTATCAACCACTTTTCTAAAGGATAAGCAAGGGAAGTTTGTTGAAGCAGAACTTCCAGTGAAGTATGCGGATTTGATTACATCTGACTAATGGGTGACATTTGTAGCCAAACGAAGAACCAAAAAATTCCATGTAATGTTAATTTGTCATGTTTATTAATTGTATTATATACTTGATGCATTAGATTGTTCTGATATGACTTAAACTTGTTTATACAGGAAGTTAGTGACGTAAATCGGCAAAGAGCATCAAAACCAGCGTATCCATACAAAAAAGAGCGTTTGGGATATGCACGCTTACAGCAAAAAATGGTAAGTATATATAAATGCTATGATCTTATTAATTGTCTCAATATGTTATAATTGATGATCTTATTATTTGTCTCAATGTGTAGTTAGAAGAGAGTAAAAGTGAAGAAACATCTCTTCTGGGACATGTTTTGTGGAAGGGTGCTCGTGTCGGCAAGGATGGAGTTGTTACGGAAGATGTTCAACATATTTTTGACGAATGTGTAAGTATAACATTATGTCTTTAATTAAATCAAAAGTTTACTAACATATAATTAATTTTTAATCCCCACTAATAATTGTCGATATGTAAATGAATTTCAGGAGACGCTATCTCAATCCTTACCTACAGGTGAGAACGAGGATTGTAGGAGCTTACTTAGTCGAGTTCTAAATGTTCCTGAGTATTCCGACCGTGTGCAGGGTAAGGGATTTGGTGTGACTCCATCGTCCTTACATAAGCATCCAAAGAAAAAAATCCTAGCAACCAACAAGTGATGCAAACATTGGAGGAATTAAAAGCGCAAGTCTGTGAATTGCAAAAGGACAAAGAAAGATATATGGCGGAAAAGCGCAGTTCAGTGTTGAAAGATACTAGTGACAAAGCTAGTATCAATTGTCAGAAGAAATTTCCCGAGGTAATTATATATGTTATTATGAAATTAAATTAGCCCATTCATTTTAATTGACATATATACACATTAACAGTAACATATTTGTTATTGGTTTAGGGCATTTCATCTTGTCAGCTGTATTTATCGTCACCGACTTATCGCATAGTTGGCAAGGGCAAATTGCATAACACTTTGGGAGATTTACTTCACCATCAACCGCTTCTTGATGGATATCTGAAAGTATCAGTTGATATTGTATTAGAGCTGGATGTGTTGCTACCGATACTTGACGTTGTTTCAGAGACAACATTGCTGCAGGATGCAATAGGATCGTTTGTTGCATGGCCGGCAGACCTCATTTTCACAGATGAGGAGGTATGTTTAAAACAATTATGAATGTTTTAGTAATCAAATGTCAATTCTGAACCATTATGAAAAGCATTCTGAACCATTACGTACATTTTTTTACATGGTAATGTTAGACTCCTACAAAACCCGCATCTAGGGATAAAGGGATTTTGCGGCACAATGAGTCTGCGTTGCATCACAAAAAGAGGTACATTGAAAGTGTTAATTCTGTGATCTGAATGCAAAAGCTTCATGATTTTATACGTTACCTAACTTATATGATTTTTAGGTTCCTGCTCAAGAGTCACAACAAGTCACCAAGAAAGCTAGCAACGTATCCAACAAAAAAAAGGATCTTCCAAGGATCGGACCAAAAAGAGCTTTTGTTGGTCGATTTAGGATGTGTCTTGAAACACTTGTGGGAACATCAGATTTGATGCATGGTGCCATTCGTCAAATAGAAATGGAGGCAGGTGTTTTTGGTTTTTCTAATTTTGAAACACTTGCAAAAGAGGACATGGAGTAGATTTTTAGGCATCTTGAATTAGGCATCGGTGTTATGCAGTCATACATGTGGTACGCCGATCAATCTATTATCTAATTAGTTGAACAATTTATTTACACATTTCAATAAAAATATTCTAATGTTTATTATGTTTTTATTTAAGGGTCTTGTATGATAAATATATGCGCGGGAATCCATTGTCAAACAGATTCTATTTTGTGTCTTGCACCCGTGTCAACGCACCATTAATTGTTCAGGATCCAAATTCAGTAAGAGATCACTTAGTCGAGAGATTTATCGCCATCAGTATAGAAAGTTTGTGCCTTTTACCGTATAATACTGGCAAGGGGTTAGATTTTCCTTCTAATTTCATTCTAATCTTTGTATCTTTTGTGTAGAAAATTTCCATCTTAACATTTATTTTATTTTACAGTGGTCACTGGTTGTTGGTTGCTATTAATCCTACAAAAGAAGTAGTGTATTTTATGAATTCATTGGATGGTGATTGGACAACATATCCGGATATGAAGAATATGGTTGATACGTAAGTGAGATTTTTCTAAATATTCGTGTGTATTTGTATATTTAATTATTTCTGTGAGATTGTTCTAAATATATGTTTTTATTTTGGTAGAGCAATACGAGTATTCTGATCACAAAGAGAAGCTCGAGTACCATGGTCTAAAGCAAACAACATTACTTGGATCAGAGTGGAGGTATATTAATTTTCACAATTTTGCATATAATAGTGATGGTACTTGATATGGAGGTAACATTACTTGTTTTTCTGTGTAGTGTGCTCGTCAGCGTAACGGAATAGATTGCAGTTATTATGTTTTGAGGTTTATGAGAGAAATCCTTCATTTGGATCAAATAGAGATTCCAATCTTGGTATGGATTTATAACTTAGGATTTATTTTAGTATTTATCAAATATTTCATATAATTTATGACTTTTAACAAAATCATGCATATTATGTTTTATTATGTAGTACTTTGATGAATACAAGTGTGCTTATTACTCGAAAGAGAAGTTGGAAGAAATCAAGGAAGAATTATGTGAATACTTTATTGAGAAAAAAATCATATAAGGTATGGAAGATGTTGTTTATAGTTTTGGAATGTTGTATAGTTATGGAATGTTGAGAAAAGTGGTTTTGGAATGCTGTGTATAGTTAGGAATCTTTAGAAGTTAAATGATTTCTAAGTGAACAAATTGTTATTAGAATTATGGATTGGTGTATATATGATGCATGCTTGTGTTGATTTATAACAAATGGTTTATGTGTTGAATGGTAATGGTGTATATATTTTGGATTATAATGGTATATAATGCCTATGTTTAAATAAAGGATTGTTTGTTGAAATATAAGGCCTATGTGTTGAAATAAAGGTTTGTTGAATGTTATATAAAGCAGGTTGTTTGAAAGAAAGACTTGAATTATACAGAATTATGGTATTATTTCCAGAAATTTTTTTTCTAAAAAATAAGGAATAAGCAGCGCTTTTAAACAAAAAATGCTTCCTAAATTCAGATTTTTAAATAAGTGCTTTTCAAAAGCAAATTTTACGTGAAGAAAAGAAAGCGCTTTTTAGAAAAAGTGCTGCCTATAGTACACAATAGACAGCGCTTTCCACTAAAAGCGATGTATTAAAGTGAAATAAAAAAACATTAGACAGCGTTTTAGAAAGCGCTTTCTAAAGGGGGGACAATAGACAGCGCTTTTTCCGAAAAAAGCGCTGCCTAAAGATGCTAAAAGAAAGCATAAAAGGACTGAAAATGTGCTGCTAAAGGCCCACTTTAGAAAGCTCTTTTCCAGGAAAAAGCGCTGCTAAAGGCCTACGTTAGAAAGTGCTTTTAAAGGTAAAGCGCTGCCTAAAGCAGGCCTTTAGCAGCGCTATTGCATAAAAAAAACGATGTCTTTACCTACAGCACTGCCACCTTAGGCAGCGCTTTTAAGCGCTGTTAAAGGCCAAAAAAAGCGTTGTCTTTTCACTTGCTTGGCATAGTGTGTCAACCAATAATATCCCGCTCTCCGTATTTTCCTTGCCATTGTATGTCCATTGGCATGAGTGCCAAATGATCCTTTGTGAATCTCTTTCATCAACATGTTTGCCTCTTGTCTGTCTACGCATCTGAGCAGAACCATGTCAAAGTTTCTCTTATAGAGCGTATCATTGTTCCGGAAGAAGTTGCCAGCCAGTCTTCTGAGAGTCTTCCTATCTTTTCTTGATGCCCCAGGCGGGTATTCTTGTTTTTTAAGGAAGCACTTGATACCATGATACCATGGTTTGTCATCGATGATTGATTCGATCATGAAAATGTAAGCGGGCCTTTCAAGGCGCATTATGTCAATCTTAGGTACGTCATTCCAATTATTTATAACAATCATGGAAGAGAGAGTAGTCAGTGCATCAGCCATGTGATTTTCTTCACGAAGAATGTGATGAAACTCGACTCTGTTGAAGAATGGTAACAACCTTCTCGTGTAATCTTTGTAAGGAATCAGTCTTGATTGGTATGTGTTCCAATCTCCTTTGATTTGATTGATAACCAGGGTTGAGTCTTCATACACATCCAAGTTCTTTATCCTTAGGTCAATGGCTTCTTCGAGACCCATGATACAAGCTTCGTATTCGGCCTCATTGTTTGTGCATTTGAACGTCAATCTGGCAATGAAAGGAACATGGGTACCCCGAGGTGTTATGATGATTGCCCAAATTCCGTTTCTATAAGTATTGACGGCTCCGTCGAATATTATTCCCCATTGAGAACCTGGTTCTGGCCCTTCACTGGGTAGCGGTTCATCACAATCTTTCATTTTCAGGTACATGACATCTTCGTCTGGGAAGTCAAATTCGACTGATTCCTGATCATCAATCAGTTTATAAGCTAAGTGATCGGCTAAAATACTTCCTTTGACGGCTTTCTGAGCATGGTATTCGATGTCATATTCTGATAACAACATCTGCCAACGGGCAATCCTTCCTGTGAGAGCAGACTTTTCAAAGACGTACTTGATCGGGTCCATTTCGGAGATTAACCAAGTAGTGTGACAAATCATGTATTGGCGCGGACGTTTGCCTGCTCAAGCCAGAGCACAACAAGTTTTCTCAAGCGTAGTGTATCGAGTTTCATAGTCCATGAACTTCTTGCTTAAGTAGTAAATGACATACTCTTTTCTTTTTGTTTCGTCTTGTTGGCTAAGTACGCAACCCATGGAGTCTTCCAAGACTATTAGGTAGATGATCAGTGGTCTTCCTTCCACTGGAGGAGACATAATCGGTGGATTCAACATATATTCTTTGATGTTGTCGAAAGCTTTTTGGCAATTTTCTGTCCACACACAGCTTTGATTCTTTCTAATTAGTTGAAGATTGGCGTGCATGTCGCAGTCATGAGGGATATGAATCTGGAGATGTAATTTAGATGTCCCAAAAATCCTCTGACCTATTTTTCAGTCATTGGTGAAGGCATTTCTTGAATGGCATTGACCTTGTCAGGATCAACCTTAATTCCTTTTTGGCTGACGATGAATCCTAAGAGTTTTCCTAAGCGAACACCGAATATGCACTTATTGGGATTCAAGCGGAGCTTGTATTTTCTCAAGCGCTTGAATAACTTTAACAAGTCTTCCACATGTTCTTCTTCTGTTTTAGATTTGGCAATCATGTCATCGACATACACTTCAATCTCTTTGTGCATCATGTCGTGAAATAGAGTTGTCATGGCCCTTTGATAGGTGGCTCCCGCGTTCTTTAGACCGAATGACATTACCTTGTAACAAAAGGTGCCACATGGGGTGATGAATGAAGTTTTCTCCATATCTTCCGGTGCCATTTTGATTTGATTATAGCCCGAGAATCCATCCATGAAGGAGAAGACTTTGAATTTTGTTGTGTTGTCTACCAGCATGTCAATGTGTGGCAGGATAAGTCATCCTTCAGACTTGCTTTGTTCAGATCCCTGTAGTCTACGCACATCCTGACTTTTCCATCCTTTTTCGGAACTGGCACTATGTTGGCCAACCATTGAGGGTATTCTGAGGTGGCAAGGAAATCTGCGTCGATTTTCTTCTGTACTTCCTCCTTGATCTTGATGGCCATATCTGGATGAGTCATTCTCATCTTTATTTTACCGGAGGACATTCCATTTTTAGTGGTAAGTGATGTTCCACAATGCTGGTATCCAACCCTGGCATGTCCTGATAGGACCAAGCAAATACATCTGGAAACTCTTTGAGAAGTTGTATCAAGCCTTCTCTGACAGTTGGACTGAGCAGTGCCCTAATCTTAACTTCTTTCTTTTCTTCTTCTGAACCTAAATTAACCGTTTCCAACGGCTCTTTGTGAGACTCAATAGACCTTTCCTCTTGCCTGAGTAGTCGGGAGATCTCTTCAATAATTTCTTCATCCTCTTCTTCTTCAGCTTTAAATACTGGGAATTCAAAGTTGGGAGAAGGCATTGGATCGTATGTCACAATGGGGTTTAAAACAAGCAATCTGCATGATGTGATGATTCATTTTAGGAAAGACAGTGAGAATGAAAGAGTGTGTGCAGTGTATTTTCTGAAAAATGCTTGTTTTTATTTTGAGTTAATTTTTAGGATTACCATTTTTTGAAAAACGAAAAGTGAAAACAGCAATAAATGCGGGAATTCAGAATGACATTATTTATTCATGATTTAATGATTCTTGAAACACACCCTATAAAACAAAACTCTGTCGCTTTGGGCGAAGCGAAGAGGGACATTTGCAGAAAAGTGAACCCTATAAAAACATCCATTTCACTTGGGCAAAGTGAAAGGTTAAAACAAAGATGGTAATTACTTCGACTTATGGACGACTTTCGGGACATCGGTTGCAACCCAATGGCGACGAACTCCTCTATGAATCACAAAGTCTGGTACTTTCCTTCTTAGTTTGCCTTCAGAAACGACACTGATCTCTGGGGGTGTAGGATCATTTGAGTCTTCCTCCCATGCAGAATTGTCATAAATGAATTCTTATGTTGTATTTTCCATAGCGTTTTCACTCTCAAGGGGATCTCCCCATCCAGTTGGTTGGATGTCCTCAAGCCTGATACGAGAGCTTTTGGAAGCAGTGTATTTGACTAGGAAGTCATACTTGCCGCTTGGCTGTCCCAAGGTGTCCCATGTTTCTGTGGGAATGGATGAGTCATCTTCCTCAATGACGTTGACCTCAGGAAATGCATAGTTAATGAACTCTTGTCCTGCAACCTTTGCAAATTCATCACCATGGTGTTGGATATTTTTGAAATGTCCTGAGTAATGATTCCATGACTCTATGGGAACATGGGTATTCTTTTCAATATTACTCAGCTGATAGACATTGTCCGACTGACTCTTTTGCCCCAAGTCCTCCGTGCATGGCTTCCAGATGGGCATGTCATCCAGGGAATCATAATAATCCTAGTCAAAGTTATCCTTCATCATATTGTCTTCCTCTAATGAGTTGGGTGGAGCACGACATCCTTCGGGATCATAATCTTCATAGATCATCCTGACGTTTCATCTTGGTATATATCTCGGGTTCTGCTTTGGAAAACAGAATGGCATGTGTGTCTCTCCCTGAGATGTATAACCATCATTATTGAGATAAAAATTTCACTCCTCATCCGTATCGGAGGAGTCGTTCCCATCGATGGTGTGTACTTCTTGAGACACTAGGTGGAGGAAACCTCTACTGTGGAAGAAATCCTAAATGGGACGAAAACTTTCGTCCTTCTTTGTAGTCTGGGTACAAGTCAGAGAGAAACCAAGACCTTTTCTTGTCTTGTTATCCATAGGAGTTTTGATCTATCCCCATCCTTTTATGTCATTACTCCTGATCACTTTGAGAGTGTCTTTGTATGAGGAAATCGACGTCCCTCTTTCTTGTTGATTCTCATTGCTCACCGAGAGTGCTTGAAACTGAGTTCCAACAACCTCCTCTGGTTCAACATAGGAGAATGATGATAAGTTGCTCAAGATTAAGGCTTGCTCTCCATACACTATGACTAATTTGTCATTCTTGACGAACTTCAACTTCTGGTGAAGTGTCGAAGTGACTGCCCCAACTTCGTGTATCCAAGGTCTCCCTAATAAACAGCTGTATGCTGCTCGGATGTCCATGACCTGGAAACTGACTTGGAAAATGTGAGTACCGATGGTTATGGGAAGATCGACTTCGCCGATAACTGTTTTTCTAGATCCGTCAAAGGATTTGACGATGATCTCACTGCCTCTCATCGGAGTTCCTTGAAAAGATAGTTGAACCAAAGTTGATCTTGGCATGACATTTATGGATGAACCTGTGTCTACCAGAACGCTGGCTAAAGCATCGTCTTGGCAGTTGATTGTGATATTGAGTGCCATATTATAGTTCTTTCCTTCTTTCGACAGTTCTTCATCACTGAATCCCAAATTATTGCAGGAAGTGATATTAGAGATTATGCTGTCGAATTGTCCTACTGTCACATCTTGTTCCATAAAGGCTTGTTCTAAAACCTTCTGCAGAGCTTCCCTATGAGCTTCTGAACTAATTAGGAGAGATAACACAGAGATTCGAGATAGAGTTTGCAACAATTAATCCACAATGTTGTACTCGCTTTTCTGGATGAGCTTCAGCATCTCATCGTTGTTCTTTACAGGTTCTGGATTACTGGATTGAATGACTTGTTGGTTGGGAACTTTCGTTTGAGGTTCCTTCTTCTTGGTAGGTTCTCCAACTCCTCTGTTGAAGATCTGACCGCTCTGGGTGACTCGACTGATGTCGGTAATGTTCACAATGGAGGGTAATGGAGTTTTTTTCCATTTTCTATGGTCGTTGCACCGTACTTGTACGGGATAGCCTTTTCTGACTTGTACAGTATTGGACCTGGCAAGTAGATAACCACAGGGGCTTTTTGGGCCTTTTGACCGTTGTAGGCAACCTCGATCAGCTCCTGGTTAGAAACTTTTCTATTATCAATAGGGATCTTTGATTCATTGAGTAGATGGATTATGGTGCAAACGTCCTTGGTTATTCCATGATTGGAGATTATGACAGCGTTTTTGTTCTAACTAGGGAGGTAATCTTATATCATGTTGATTGACTCAGAATTCGAACATGGTCGAATCTCCTTCCGGTCTAACTGATTCTGGAGGGCTGCTCGTACGAGATAACATCCTTGGTTATTTTCAGAGCATACTCTACAGCGCTCATAATTGTGAGGTGGTACCCGACCGTACCCGCTTTGTATGCAGTACATCTTTACTAGATCTATTTTTATTGAGCGGATATCACGAGTTTGATGTCTACCAGGATCCCCATTAGTCATGTTAATCTGTTGTGTGTCTTCATCCAGGTAAATCGGGAGCCACCAGTGGTTCAACAAATGTTGGAGAGTCCTTTGCACAAGCGCACACCCATGGTCATTTTCGCAGCATTCTTTACAGTCTTGATAATCATGTGAAGCCAGAAAACCAAGTCTGACCTGCTTAGCATGTAATTACACTAGACTGGTATTAATCAAGCGTACGTCAAAGATCTGAACCATATTGACTTGATGGTTACTTCCTTCACGGTAGTCTTGGATCCATCCGAGATCCATTTGACGCTGGAGGGGCTCTTGTACAAAAGAGCATCCCTGATTGTCTGTTGAGAAGATCAAACAAGTGTTGTAATCGTGCCGTGGCAGATTATAATGCTGACTTTGTCTCGAATGCATCTCCACTAAATTGACGTTCATTGCACGGATGTCGTGGTTCTGAACAATGTTGGGATGTGCATGGGCCATGTTTACTTCACGAATCCTGTGATCCTGAATCCAGTCCAAATCCATTTGTTCTTGTAGAGCTGCTTGTATTATGGCACACCCTTGATTGTCCTTGGAGCAAATATCACACTGATGATAGTTATGAGATGGCACATGGTCGTACCTGCTCTGTTTGCAATGCATCTTTACCAGGTTGGTTCCCAGTAAGCATACCTTGTGAATTTGATAACTGTTGACAGGTTCTCCTTCTATCAAATTCACTGTGGTCTTTTCGTGTTGCGGTAATGGGTTCGTCTCAACATTTGGATTTGTATCCTTTAAAGATAAAACCCCGTTCCAGACAAGCTTCTGCACATCAGACTTGAAGCTGAGACAATTCTCAATGTTATGTCCCGATCCTCCTTGATGGTAAGGGCAAGTTTGATCTGCTTTAAACCAAAAAGGTGGATTTTCTGGTACTGTAAGAGGAGCCCTGGTTTAGACGTGCCCCTTGGCCAGTAGAAGTGGAAATAACTCTGCGTACGACATTGGTATAGGGTTGAACCCTGATGGTCGTGTTGTACGATTGTTATTATTGTACTGCGGGCGAGCCTGCTGAAAAGTCTGTTGCTGCCTTTGCTGATAATGTTGTTGATTTGGTTGGCTCTGAGCAACCTGAGGTTGATAAGTCGAAGCAAGTGTCGGGTTGATAGCGGGAGTTATTACTGCTATTGGTTGATACCTTCGCCTTTGTTTTCCCAAAGAGATATTACTGATATCTTGCTCTTTCTTATTTTGGAAAGCACTATTGTATCTCTTAGTACTTCTAGATGGCTCTGCGTCTTTGACCAATCGTCCTTCTCGGACCGCTTCTTCAAGGCGTACTCCCATGTTCACCATTTTTAGTGAAGTCACTGGGCGCACTGGCAACCATTCGGTCGTAATAAAACGAGCTCAATTTTTTTAGGAAAATCTTTGTCATTCCTTTTCCTCGAGAGGGGAGACAGATCTAGGCGGCAATTTCACGCCATCTCTGAGCATATTCTTTGAAGGTTTCTTTATCCATTTGTGACATTACCCTGAGATGATCCCTATCCGGTGCCATGTCCAAGTTGCATTTATACTGCTGAACGAAGGTTGTGCCGAGATCTCTAAAAGTACTGATCTTGGTGTGGTTTAAACCCATGTACCATTTTAGTGCGGCACCGGTTAAACTGTCTTGGAAGTAATGGATCAATAGCTGTTGATTATCTGTCTGGGTAGACATTTTTTGAGCGTACATCACCAAATGACTTTGAGGTCAAAAGTTTCCTTTGTATTTTTCAAAATCAGGCACCTTGAATTTATGCGGTATCTTTACATTAGGGACCAAACAGAGGTCGGCGGCGTCCTTTCCGAATAAGTCTTTACCACGAACGGCATGCAGTTCCTTATGCGTTTCCAAGAATTGTTCCTGGAATTCATTCATCCTTTCATATACTTCTTCGTTTCTGCCAAAAGTGGCTTGCAGAATTTGTCATTTCGGGATAGTGTGTACCACTGGTTGTGGTATAGACATCACGGTGGTAATTCTTGGCGCTTCAGTGCCCTGAAGTTTGTAACCTTCAGGAGTTGCTGTCGTAACCCTTGCATCTTTACTTTCTCGAAGTTTGTAACCTTCAGGTCCAGCGGTTCCTGCTATGGCTTCTGGGTCTTCAGTGACCGGTGGGATGTATCCTTCAGGTATAAAGTTGAAAGGCATACCCCAGGGGCGACCTTTAGGCATGGTGTACCGAGGATGACTATCATGTGTCTCAAACATGGGTGTAGATGTAATCTCTGAGATCACAGTCTTTGATGTTGTTGTTCATGGGCTGCTGCCAGGGTTTGTATGTCATGGTGGAGTTTCTCCAAACTCTCCTTCAGAGTGTTGATCTCTTCTCTCAGCTCTCTGTTCTCTTTCTCGAGATCGTTCACTTTCTTTTGTCGATTGGCCCGAGTATTGTACAAATGAGACAATTTGACTCTAGAGTGTGACACACACGTGAGACTCAAAGATAAAAAATGTGCTATGTGAGAATGATGAATGACATGCAATGACATATTTCTTTAGTTTTTATTTTCAAAAGAAACTTTAACAATTAGATTGCAAATATCACACAGTGGGGGAGACCCCTTTTATTGAATTCGAAAGATTGAGGTATTTTACAAGGAAAAGTACAGTATTTTACAAAGTGTGAGAAGGAAACATCTAAGCTCACGGATCCTGTGTTCTCTCTAAGGAGATCTCAGATGCTGGTTCCTATATTTTTCTTTTCTTTGATCGGGCCTCTTCAGCCATTGTCGGGTCAACGATATTCTGCCAAGTGAAAGGAGTGAGCAAATTCCTTTGTTCCTCCTGACTTTCCATAGCATGCTGCTCTAAGATCTTAATCAGAGCATTCGTTTCCTGAATCTTGGTACATTCCAAATTAAGGATCTGATATTTATTCTTCCAAGAGTTCCTCTTACGTTGAACTTTGTTGAGAGTGACCTGGAGTTTTTCCGCATCAAACATGAAATAAAGGACATATTCCTTTAAGGGAAAAACTTCTTGACGTGGGTAAGGCATCCTTAGCTTGATGGCTCTGATTTGAACCCATTGGAGATAAGGTTCCATGGAGGTACAATTTGGTCTTCCTAGAGACTCTCTCTCTTTCCTGTGAATATGTTGTCAGGCATGCAAATGGGAAATGAACCATTTGTAGAGTAATGGTACACATCATGTGATAATTCCTCCACTGTACAAATTCCTTAAATGTATAGAATGATAAGCATCTGCGAGCAAGGTTGGTACAGGGTTTCCTATTAAGAAAATCTTGATAGCATTGGTATCAACAAAGTTGTTAATGTTAGGAAAGAGGAGTAACCCATATATGAGCAGAACAAAGACGTCTTCGAAGGCAGTTATGTTTCCTACACTAGCAAAGTATATAGCTTTCTCCATCAGGAATTTAGCCGGTAAACCCTGGATTCCTCCTTTAGTGGTCATGCGAGTCTTAACTTCTGACTCATCCAAAGAGATTGCTCTTGCAATGGCTGATCTTTTGGAATTTCTTCCGGTCCAGAAAATAGAGCTTGATTAGTGATAGGTAAATCAATCAGGTGAGAGTGCTCTTCCAATGTTGGTGCAAGTTGGTAATCTGGGAAAGTGAAGTAGTGGTAAACCAGATCGTAGAATTGTACCATCGTAGACAGGATCCCTTCAACCATGTTGACTTTTAACATAGACAACAGTCCTCTGTGCTTAGTTCTAAAAGCCTCGGGATTGGTAATCATCCTTCCCAATTTCCTTAAGTCTTCTAGTTTCCATAACTCAACCTCTGATATTTGCAATTATTGTTTTAGTTCTTTTGGAAAAAGATTTTTTTTCTTGTTTGAAAAGAGTTTTTTAA
This sequence comes from Lathyrus tuberosus, assembly GCA_022829125.1. Classification (NCBI taxonomy): domain Eukaryota; kingdom Viridiplantae; phylum Streptophyta; class Magnoliopsida; order Fabales; family Fabaceae; genus Lathyrus; species Lathyrus tuberosus. The sequence goes on from JALAZF010000136.1 coordinate 12,957,441, forward strand.
TGAATGCATGAATGCAGCAAACAAAAACATTTGAAAACATGGGTTTAGGTGTTCATCGTCACGAGCATGGAGTCATGGATCTACCCATTCCCAAAGGTTGTATTATTTGGTCAATTTTTGTACCTGTAGAACAGGTTCTAAAAGGTTCCCAAAATCATTGACCCCTCCTAGGGATATTAATAGCAAGCTGATTCACTCGAGCGAGCTGTAATATCCTAGGATGAATCTCTCTTGAGTGTAGTATCGCGTATCAACTATTCCCGATAGTCACCACACTACCTAATGGCAAAATGGTTAATTGTCTACTAAATCCTCAGGGTCATGGGCACCGCATTGGGATAAACAATGCTTTCACGACAATCGGTCGTTCAACATTAATATTTCCACACGGGTACCTCGCCTGATTCGGTGGACTTCCAAGTTAGCTTGGTCGGGATTCACTCCCTATAAGCGTTTCCCGGATATGCCACCACTTATCTTAATGTTCTCTCAAACTTTCCACATGTGTATTAATCACATTCCCAGTTAACAGAAATTTAAACACGGGTATCAAGTAATATGATAGTAAATGTAGCAGAAAGTAAATAAACAGAGAAATAAAAGCAAAGCAAAGCCTAGACCTCTTAGGAACTCTAATCCTAGAAAATTTCCCCAGCAGAGTCGCCATTTTTCTGTAGCGTGCGATTTTTGTCGGTGATGTGACCACCTTACCACAACGGTTGGAATTGGGTGCTACTTTTTTATTTCTTATTTATCCTATGAAGTTGGAAATGAAAGGGAAGATATCTAAAACTAACCTTGCACGCAAATGTTTTCTTTAACTAATGCTAAGAGATTGGGGGGTCAGGGTCAGGTTATACAAAGGGAAGTTGTCAACACCCAATGTATATATGGTTATCCATAGACTTTTTATTACTTGTTTCTCTGTTAATTTGAACTTCTTTCTAGTGTTTGTCTATCATGGGTTGGGAAAGTTTCTCCTTTAGGAGTATTGAGAGAGTGTTTTTGTTGTTTTCGGGTTTTCCATTGTTTTTGGTAAGGTACTGGACCTAAGATTTTTTATTTATGTGCTCGTTAAGATTTTGCAATCTTATGCCTACGTATTCCTGTAAAGATATCTGGGAAATTAGAGCAATCGTAGTTCCTCCTATTACTATGGGAGGAAAGATGTTTGGTGTCTTGTTTAAAGCCAAAGATTGAAGCTATTTTGAGTATGCGTGTCTTGTTCAAAGCCCAAGATTGAAGCTAAAATGGTGATTGAGAGAGAATTTGTCATCTCTACAGGGAGATATCTCCCCTATTCATCACAGATGCTGAGTAATAGGTTATCAGGGAAATTACTTTAATTGGGATATGAGAAATCCAACAATGCCATAATTTCCTTTATAAAGGTGATGTCATGAAGGAAGAAACTTTAACTTAGTGTTGAGCAATGCCATTTTTCCTTATGAATCTTTCATACTAAGAGAGGGACATTGGCTTGGATGTTAGGAATCCAGAGGCTTGCCACTTATAGCTGTTAGATGAAAAATGGATTTTAGCCAGGATAAAGGAAAGACTCCAGCTTGGATGTTGAATCAACAAGTGTGCCACTTACAACAATTATCTGGGAAAAGGTTTTGGTTATCTGTTTTTATGTGTGATGTATAGAGCAAATATCCTCCTGCAGAGTGGACTCAGGGTCTCATCTGAGGGGATGTTGATTTTTTGTGTGCCTTGATGAGAGCCCAAGGTTGAAGCTAAAAGGTTGACTCTACTAGGGGAGTTTCATAGCTGTCTTGTACAAAGCCCAAGATTGAGGCTGAAAAGGGATTGATTCCACTGGGGAGGTTTTTATCTGTCTTGTACAAAGCCCAAGATTGAGGTTGAATCTACTGAGGAAAATCATTATATAAAGCCTAAGAAGAGGCTGGTTGGGGAAATTCTTATATGAAGCCTAAGAGGAGGCTGGCTTCTGCTGAGGATTATTGAAGTCCAGAGACAGGTCCAATATGTGTTGGGGAATCCCAAAGGTTTTTACTCTTTCTGGGGATCAAATGGGGAGTTACAGTATCAGATACCATGAGGCTCTGATTCTGTTAGGGTTTTATTGATGGCAAATTGACCCTGGCTGGGGATTTTTAAGGTGAAGGTTTTAACCTTGTTGGGGATTTGAAGTTTTTAAAAATGAGTCTAAAAACCTAAGAAGGTTTTAAACTCTGCTGGAGACTGATGAAATGATCAAGTTTTTTCCTGTGTTTTTTTAGGAAACTTGAGGGTCTCTGTGAGATTCAAGAGAATATGATACTTTCCAAGTCTGCTTGTATGAAGCCCAAGAAGAGGCTGAGACTGTCCAAGTCTCTCAAGAAGTGGTAGGTTATGGTTGTATAGAGAGATCTTTGTATGATGCCCAAGAGGAGGCTGAAGGTTTAAGGGATGAAGATCAACCCTAAAATAGATTGATGTTTTGGAATTCTGACTCTCCTAAGGATTGAACTAGAAAAGATGACTAATTTATGTCATATACCTGTAGGAGGCCTTTGGGTCCTTGTACTAAGCCCAAGAGGAGGCTGAGAACTTCTAAGAAGCCTGGGGGTCCTTGTACTAAGCCCAAGAGGAGGTTGAGGATGCTTTTAAGAAGCCTGTGGGTCTAAGCCAAAGAAAAGTTCAAGAAAGGTTTCACCGGGAATTAATCCTTTCTCTGTTGAACAGTTCTAGGGTTTGAAGAAATTCAAAAAAGGTTACACCGAGAATTAATCCTCTCTGGGGAAATGAATTTCTTGTACACATATATTTCTAAGTTTGGACAGTCTTGAGAAAAGTTTCACCGGGAATAATGTCTTTCTCTGTTCCATATTGTATAAGCCTAAGAGGAGGCAAGACTGTATCTGAGATTTCCTATGGGGAACTAGTTTTTACTATGTTGAAAGAGTAACCCCTGGTTTGATCTAAACATAGACCTAACTGTTGGGGAAAACTCTAAGCAAGTATGTACAAGCATATATATATATATATGTATATATATATATATATATATATATACAGATGAAATTTATAAACAAGTATGTATTGAAGAGATAGTGGGACTTACAGTCTGATGAAAGCCCAAGCATATTAACTATAGTTGTATGGTTAGGTTTCTTCAAGAAATTGAAGAAAGTTTTGATAAAACTTTGAATTTGAACTTGAATAAAAAAGAAAGTTGTTTTAAAAGGAAATTCGGGGGCTTATACTCAAGGAGACGCCCAGATGATCTCTTTTGAAAAGGTGATGATCGCGTCGTAGTTTTGAAAACCACATAGGGACTTATACAATGACTGAGGCCCGAATTATTGTATTTATAAAGAGAAGGGGTCTTACACTCTATTAGAGGCCTAAAAGTGTTATTTTTATTCAAGAGTTGGGGCTTATAACTCAAGGTAAGGGTGGCAAAACGGGCCCGGCCCGCGGAGAAAGCCCGTTTTACCCGTCATTTTTCGCGGGGCGGGCCTGAATTTTGAACCCGCGTATTTAAGTATGCCCGCCCCGCCCCGCCCCGTTTTTTTGCGGGCTTTTGCGGTGCGGGCCTAAACGGGGCGGGTATGCCCGCGGGTAAAAACAACCCATTCTATGTTATATTATTATTATTATTATTATTATTATTATTATTATTATTATTATTATATCTTATATTATTATTATAGCTTGAACTTAACATCACTTTTAAACAACCTTACAGCTAATAACGAATACATAACATCAGTATAGTATCTAAGTGGTTCCATGGATATTCATATCTTATATTATTATTTTATTTTTTTAATATTAGAATTTAATAGGCATTCTCATTTTTCAACCTAGCACTTGGAAGAAAACGATATCATTTTTAATTAATATAAATTATTTTAATTAATATAAATTAACTGAATTGAACATATTATTATTAATATATTATTATTAATATATAAATTAACTAAATTAACTAAATTGAACATATTATTATTAATATAAATTATTTTAATTAATATATTATTACTAAAAAAATTTAAAGAGAATGGTGGGCCTGCCCGCATGCCCGCGGGCCCGCCATTAAATGGGGAGGACCTAGAAAATGAGACCGCATCTCCACCTTTGACCGCCCCGCCTCACCCCTTTTTTTTGCGGGCTTTTGCGGGACGGGCCTAAACGGGGCGGGCATGCCCGTTTGCCACCCCTAACTCAAGGAGATGCCCAGATGAAAAACAACGACCGCACCGTTTATTTTGAAAATTGTATCAGGACTTATACAATGACTGAGGCCCAAATTATTTTTGTACAAAGGGGGTTGGGTCTTACACTCTATTAGAGGCCCAAAAGTGTTTGAAAAGAAGAAATATGGGGCATACTGTAACACCCCAATTTTTAGTAATTATTTATTATATTAATTCATTAATCGTGTGATTTTGATGCCTAATTGATTTAATTGATTTAATTGAATTAAGTGATTTATTTGAATTAAATAAATTATTTGATTTATTGAATTTATATGAATTATTTGAATTAAATGAATTAATTGATTTATTGGATTTATATAAATGAATTGATTTATTTGAGTTATTTGGATTAATTGATTTATTGGACTTATTTGAAATAATTGATTTATTTGATTTATTTGAGTTAATTGATTTTTTTGATTAATTGATTTGTTTTAATTATTTTATTTGGTGGAATGAAATATTTAATTGGTAGAAATTAGTAAGTGGGTCTAATTGGGAGTGTGAATAGAAAATGGGTTAGTAAGCCCATTAGAAACTATTAGGTTAATGAAAAATTTTAGGATTTAACAAAACAAGAGTAGAGATAAAATAGAGATAGAAAGGAGAAAAGAGGCTAGAAGAGGGATATAGAGAAGAAGATGAGAAACCTAAGAAAGAACTCAAGAAATCCAAGAAAAATCAAGGTAAGGGTGAGTTTTTATATAATTATTGGAATTGTTTGATAGTGTTTAATGGGTAGAAACATGTTTAGGATGAAACCCCTGAATTTTATGATTTGATAATTTTTAGGTTTTGATGAAGTTTATGCTTAACCATGTTACCATATGTTTCAATGAGTGTTTGGAGGTATTTTGGATGAATGGGGTTAAGAAATGAGAGTTTTTGGCCCCAAATGACCTATATTAGCGCCGCTGGAAATTCAGGGTTCGCAGGGTTCGCCTAGCGAGCCCAAGGCGAAGTGAAGGTGAAAGTTCGCCTAGCGAACTTTGTGCCCTTTTTATTCTGTCTCTTATTCGCCGAGAGTTCACCTAGCGAACATGACAGACTTTCCCCATTTTGTTTCCTTCATAACTTTTGATCCGTAACTCGGATTGGGGCACGGTCAAAAGCGTTGGAAAGTTAATCCAATGCTATATGTTATAGTAAAGTAAAAGGGTTATTTTATGCATTGATTGATAAGATAGAGATGGAAAGGTGATGAATGTGAATGGTCTGGATCCTTATTTCCACCATAATTCATGAATCGGGAGTCCGATTGATATGAGATTTGAAGCCTTGGAAAGAGAATACAATGTGCTATTATATGGATATGTGAGACCGTGAACTAATCAAGGATGTTTGGTAGAGGGTAGTAGTGACTTATATACCTTTATATGTATGAGAACTACTATGTTGACATGTTATGCTATTATGTGTGTTCCATGAATGATATTGCTATATACCTTGGTATTATGACATGATGTATATATATATATATATATATATATATATATATATATATATATATATATATATATATATATATATATATATATATATATATATATATATATGAATGTGATAGTGTGATAACATGCTTAAAATTCATAAGGAATTGTGAGAAAGCCCTTATGTAAATTAATGATATGAGCTAGTGATGTAACTAAGAAATGATTTTATTTAGTTTAATTATATATTTTGTTTCACTAGTATAATTAATAATAATATTAATAATATAATTTTTATTCAATGATTGATAGTTCTTTTTAATTATCATATGAATATTGTATTTAATTATTGATGATGAATTAAATATTTTATATTTAATTGGTGATGTGTGTTTGGTGAATTGAGGTTGAATCATGTTGATACTTGTGTATTACTTATTAATTGCGATAGTAATATTTGGAGTGAGAATGTTATGGTTATGAACATGTGTTGTGTGTGCAATTGTGTGGTAATTCAAATGTGATGAATTATTGAGGATATGCATGAATTGTATGTGAACAATTCATGAGTATGTGTGTATGTGCAATTGTGTGGTAATTCAAGTGTGATGAATTATTGAAGATATGCATGGATATTAAGATCAGGGAATGGTCTTAATTGCATATGGTTGTTGAAATTGCACATGCATCATTTATGTCAAGAGGCAATGCTTGTTAGTTCCGTGGGAACTAGTGACTTGTCCCAAACCTAGAGCGGAGTTTGAAAGCTTAGGGAACGGGCTTTTTGTGTGTTATTGGTCTAGGGAACGGACCCGGTTTAAATGTAAAAACTGAAGAAAAAAATAACAGTGTTTGGTACCACATGCATGAGTTGCATTTGAGTCTTGCATCGAGTCACATTGTGTCTATGGTTGCAAAATGAGATTATGTGTATTATGTGAATTGTTGAATTGACGAAATTGTGGATTGTGGGTATGTATTTGTGAATAGTATGGCTACTTGAATGATAATATGTTGATAAAGCTTTTGGAAGTGTGAGAATAATTATGTTATGCTTGTATGCCATAAATTATATATTATCTTATGATTTCGATAATTATATGAATTCTCACCCTTCTGTTGGAATGATGTTTTATACGACATCGCTCAGGTACCGAGGAGTAGAGTTACTTCTAGCACAAGGTAGTGATCGTGACTTTCTGAGTATAACGGTTACTAACTGCAAGTGCACAGCCTATCGCGTAGTAATAAAGATATCGATCCCACAGAGACCTGATAATCAACCTAGTGTTACGGTTTGTTACTGTGTTTAGCTAAGGCGAAGATATTTTGGTTTTAAGTTCAAAAAGGGAAACTAAAGGGAATCTAAATTTTTAGAATAAACTAGTTGAGATAAGGATATCGGTACGTAACTTAGTATACCATCGTGGATTCAATAAAACTTAAGCGTATAAAAATTAGTCACATTATATTTATGTAGAAAATATCAGTTTAAAAGCCCTCACCTCACACTCTCGTGGATCTTGCTTCGGACTATATTCCTAAATCATAATGTCTGCTCTCGCTAGCCCATTTGAGTTTAAAAACACTTTTTGAAAACTAATACAGTCTAATTAACTTTAAAGCGCTCTCACTGTTTTTAAAACCAATGCCCGATTCCAGCTATCCGGTTAAAATCTCACACTCTCGTGGATCTTGATCCTAACCTTTACTACCTTTTTACTCTCGTAATAAAAGTTCAGTTTTAATTAAGAAATCGTGGCCAGAAAATAAGTTGTTTATGGTTTTAGCTTAGAATTATCGAATCCATTCCGGTTAACTTAATTACATACCGATAAATCGAATTTAGCTAGACATATTAATTAAAACAAACATGCATAAAAATAAATTACAAAACAGTAAATTAAACATGGCAGTGAGGAAAACGATAATGCTATTATTAAGATAATGAATAAAAACCTGATAAATATGAAATAAGTCGGTTCTCGCAATTCCTCCACAAGTCGGTAGGCTTTTGCTCGATGTATCAGAATAACGAATGATGAAGGCAAGATTGAAAACAAAATTCTAACTATGGTGCAATAGCTCCTCAAAGTGAGAAACTATCACTATTTCAAGTGATGGTAAACAAGGAATAGGAAACGGGAAACAAACAAGGAATGCAAGGAAAGTAAAAATTCAGAAATAAATTTTGCAGCAATTCAGGTAAATTCTCTATATGGTGTGTCTCGTTGCTCTTCAATCCATGCTGTATTTATAGCCAAAGCATTGCCTTAACGTTGGAGAAAATATAGGAGCACAACCTTTGGTGGTTGAGAAGTCTAAGGGGGGCTGGCTCAAGTGAGTTGAAACTGAAGTTGAGAGAATGTAGGAGAAAGTGCTGATCGTGCGTGTGCATTGGTCTGCTTTGTCCACGTCTGCGTTTCTGAATGTAATAACCACTTTGGTGCGCGTGACGGTCGTGATGACTGTGTGACGAGCGTGGTGCGCTTTTGGATTGCGTGACGGTCGTGGTGAGTGTGTGACGGTCGTCACACACACCACTTTCCATTTTCTGCTCTTTTTCTTGACATTTCTTCCTGTTTTCTACTCTTTTCTTCATGTTTCTCAACTTTGCTCCTTTTTAGCTTGGACAATGAAATACCTGTGAAAACACTAGAATACTTGCAGAATAATCGGAACTTGGACTGAAATAACATAATTATTAGTCGTAAATCAAGGCAAATATATGATACATTTTCGTGTTATCAAACTCCCCTACACTTGAATCTTTGCTTGTCCTCAAGCAATTAGTCAGTAAGAATGTCGGACAAGTTTTATCAACCGCACACACATGACATACCTTTTGTTTTGAAAATAGTTTGTAAGGCATTTTTGTTAAGATGACGGATACTCAAGTAAAACAATAAAGATACATTAGTGACACAAGCAACAAGCATAATCATAGACCCCCCCCCTACATAAGTCAGTTCTAATTATTCTATTATAGCTCAACCTAAAGTTTCTCGTATCTATTTCACCCAGTTTCATTCTAGCGCAATCACATTAAGCCATTTGCCTTTACACGTACGTAGTGGAGTAGCCGGTTAGTGACTTTGATCCTTCTTAGCACGGGGTCTGGTACACAAGTGTGGTAACCCTATATATATATATCCTAATCGTAGGTTGTGGGGGATCGAAACGTAGTTCGCCCTACCGAGTTCAGAACCAGGTTCCTCTGAACCAACCAACAATGGATTTTTTCTTTTCTTTTGTAATACTTTTGCAACCGTAGGTTTGGTGCATTTTTTCAATTTTTCACAACAGCGAAGCATACGAAAGATATTTAATAATTCGGAATCAAACACTTATCTTCATCGGCTCTCCATGTGGTTTGCGTTTAAGACGGTGCTGACTGCCAATATAAACTATTGGGGTTACTTTAGAACTAGAACTGAGGGTATCGGTATAATGGGTATTGAAACTGATCTCGCATATGCAAGAGGTCTAAGGTGTCAAGACGGTATCAATCTTGTTAAATTTTTCTCGATTTCCTAACATAGCCTATGTTTCGGTATGTTAAGTTGTGCAATGTTCATAAAAGTTTTTGTTATAGCTGAATAAAGTGCGGAAATTTTGAAATGTAAGAAAATTTCATATAAATGCTTCTTTATTCGAAAGGAAATGCGGAAAGGGAATACATAAGGGAAAATAAAAGGTACCTCTCCTACACTATATCGGACATTGTCCTCAATGTTTCGATATAAACGCGGAAAGAAACTACAAAAAGAGATAAAACTAAAATAAAAATAAAATCTAAATCTAACGAGGTCCACGTCCTCTGCCTCGGGTGCGAGCGCGTCCATTTTGGGCTACATGATCTGGGATGCCTACATGATGGATATAATCATGCTGGTCTTGCACGCGTAGTGTCAGGGCACCCATCTCTTCTATCATACCGTTGATCCGTTGTCCTTGGTGGACTTGCCCCTGTTGGATTTGTCGCATTAGGCTCATCATCTCATTGTGCTGCCTCTGTTGTTGTTCCTCTCTTTGGGCAGCCAATTGGTTTTGTAGCCATATGCCCCTTAAGATTTCTTCATTAGTGACGGGGTCTTGTTCTGGAGTGGCGCGACGACAACGTCTGGTGGATGTTGAGGCATCTTGGGCAGGAGGTGGTGGGTTTTCATGAGGTGGTTGATCCATCTCTTGCTCCATTTCATCGACTGCTTCATTATTTTGGTTTTCTTGAGCAGCCACATTAGGCTCAGGAGCACGGAGATCAAAAAGCCAATTTTCTTGTCTTTGAGGGTCGATGCGGTCTCTGCATGGCATGATGATGCTCCTGATTATTCCGGTACGGACCACTGGATGGTATCGTCCATCTGCCCTTACTTTAATAAGGTGGAAGGAGCGACAATACTCGGTATCCAGGGACTCAGGTGGTATGGAAGGTAGATTAGTGAGGTTGTCTTCCAGACCAAGGCCGAGTGCGATAGAAGTTACTATACCTCCGAAGTAGAAAGGTTTAGAGCCTCTAGCACAGTTGGCGTAGATGTGCGACAGAAGGAACGGAGCCGTATTAATTGGTTCAGGATGGAGCACACAGAGAAGGAAAAAGAGCTCCTTGGAGTTTACCTTGTGGTTGTTGTCCCTTGCGAAAATTGTGTGTCCTAGAACTCTGTGGAAATACCGTATTGCTGGGTTATGAATATAAGTAGCGTTGAGGCTGTCCCAGCTTGAAGCAGCTACACCTGTAAGTCGATTCCATAGGTCAAAAGCTTCCTGGAACCAGGCATCGTTAGGCAAACAGGAATGTACATTCTTGCCATGATGGAATCCAAGCATTTGGGCAAGTTGGTTTTGGCCCACCGAATACTCAGAGCCAAACGTGCGGAATCTAGCTACACCAGAAAGTTAGTTTGTTTCTCCCAGAGGTGTAACATAAGCAAATGAGCTTAGAAATTCCAGAGTCAGAGCTTCGTAGGTAGGCTGCCCTTGTGTGCAGAGCTGCCATAAACCGGCATTTTGGAGCATCCAACGTACACCTTCTAGCATACCCAACTCTTCAAGGCTGGCAATGTGGACGTACCGCGTCGGTTAGAAAGAGCGTTGGTAGAAGCTGACGTAACTCGCTCTATGGCGGTCTCCGACTTCTTCATCTCTGAATGTAACAGTGGAAAGGTCAGGAGCTTGTCTTGTACGTCTGGCCATGGTGCATGCAAAGTGAAAAAGGTTTAATGGAGGAGGTGGGTATGGGTAAGAGTTGTTCTGTGAGAATGAGAGTGTTTCGTGAGGTTTAAATAAGAGGGTTTGGAAATATGAAGTGGTGGAGAGAAATTTGGATTCAATGTGAAGGGTTTATGGAGAGTAATGTGAGTGGTCTATGGAGAGTAATGTGAGTGGGACGGTTAAGGAGAGTGAAAAGAGAGTGGGTCGTTTGAAAAGAAATTGAAGAGAAGAGAAGATGAAGAGAAATGGGTCTCTGTTATTAACAGATAGCGCGTTAAAACAGGTATGACGCTCGTCACGAACCCGTCACGGTCGTAAACCATGTGACGGTCGTGACAAGGGCGTTACGCCCGTCATCCTCACAAAATCTGCTATTCTCACAGAAGCTAAATAAAATCTGGCATCTTATATATATTGGATATGGCAATTATAAATAGCAGTAAGATACGAGATAATTAGAATGCATATAAAGTGACAGAAATAAATTAAGATAAGCAGGAACATTATATCATCAACTCAACCACAAGCAATAAACACGAATTGAATACTTTATTTAAAATTGGAAATTCATAACAGTGTACTCAAAATAAAATTGCAGTAGAGTATTAAAGTTGAAATTTGAACTGAAATAAACTTGTTCCTTGACATTAAAAAGAAATAGACGGTAAAGTAAATGGCTCTAAAACATTAAAAGAAAAGCAATTAAATGGAAAAATGCATTGTGACAGAATTAGCCACGTTGCTTCTTCAAAGATTCCACAGCTTGGTTTAAATGATCAAATTCTTTGACAGCGGTATCCATTAGACCGACAACGTCAAGACGGATAAGTCAAAGTTCATCTCTCATATCTTGAAGTGCAGTGCGGAAGGCTTCGAGTGTGGCATGTATATTAGTAGGGGGGATAGTATCAGTATTGTTCATGGGATGCTCGGGGTAATCATGATAGTGAGGAGGAGTTTCGGGGTCAATCTCAGTGTTAGACACATGACTTTTAAAATCTCTTTCAGGTTGGGGCTCATCTAAATCATACAGCCAATTGTGGCGGTTGTGCACACTAGTTCGCTCGTGATCAGGCAGTGTAAAGTGTGAAACAACTTCATTATTGATCAGGAGTTGAAACGGGGGTGGTCCACGATTCCTAATGAGTCCTTGGTCAAAACAGAAAGTTATGTTCATTGGCCTATATCCGCCTAGAGGGTTTACTTGGGAAAGTCGTGTTTTAAATCCCATGGCATCAGCAATTTTTGTTACGAGGCCACCTATCAAAATGGGACCGTGATCAGCTCGAGCAATCCTGCAGAGATTGTCAAGCATAAAAGTGGCTACATTAATGGGTTAGAATTGAAACACACAAAACATGATAAAAAGCTCATCTCTAGAGATTAGGGAGTCATTCTCGGCTTTTCCAAAAAGGGTAAAGGCTAAAATCGTATGGAAGTATCTAATGGCCGGGTTGTGAATTTTAGTGGACACCATAGTGTAGCGAGCGATTTTGGACGCGGTTCTTAAGCGCTGGTCGCTCTCTGCGGTTTGAGCTTAAAACTACAGGTCGATTCATTTTTTATCCTATTGTGAGCTGAATAAGGAAGGGAAATAGATGTCTCCAATTAACCCTGCTTTGCATACTGAGTTTAAACAGCGGTCTGTTAGGTTACGAATGCTATCAATGTGGGGGGCCTTGTACTGGTTATTTGTATTTTAGCCAATACTGTTTTCTTTCTTTCTAGGACTTTCTAGCGGGGAACAAGGATTAGGATGTTAGGACTGATGCTTTTGAATTACTGCTTTTGATTGATGGAGATATGGGATTTGGGTTTTTTGTTGATTGCGCTTGCTAAGATCTTTTCTTTCGATCTTATACCTACGTATTCCCGTTTACCGAAACAGGGAAATCAGAGCGTTCGTAGTTCCTCCTATTCTATGGGAGGAAATGGGTGTTTTTGGTGTCTTGTTCAAAGCCCAAGACGTGAAGCGAAAGGTGATTTGTATCTTGATCAAAGCCCAAGATGTGAAGTTGAAAGGTCTATTTGTGTCTTGTTCAAAGCCCAAGACGTGAAGCTGAAAGGTCTCGGCTTTAGAGAGAATTTGTCATCTCTAAAGAGGGGAGAAGGAGAATTACTTTAACTGGGATACGCGGATCCGAGCAATGCCATAATTTCCGAAGAAAGGGTTTTAACCTGAAGGAGAAGACTTTAACTCAGTGTAGAGTAACGCCATCTTTCCTTAGGAATTCCTCATGCTAAAAGAAGGACAGTGGCATGGATGTAGATGATCCAGAGGCTTGCCGCTTACAGCGATTAGATGAAGGGAAAGGAGTTGTTGATGTTTGTGTACTGTGAACGAGGCACAGTTTTGATGCTAAAAGGTTGATTGGATTAACCAGTGGTTTTCTTATACAAAGCCTAAGAGGAGGCTATTTTGTGTCCCGTACAAAGCCCGAGAGAGAGGCTAAAAGTTTTTGTTTGACTCAACGAGGGAGTCTTTGTGTCTCGTACGAAGCCCGAGATGGAGGCTATTGTTTGTTTGACTCAACGAGGGAGTCTTTATGTGTCTCGTACGAAGCCCGAGAGAGAGGCTAAAACGTTGTTTTGACTCCGCTGGGGAGAATCATTGTACAAAGCCCAAGAGGAGGCTAAGGTTACTGTGTCAGTTAAGTGACAGGTCCAGTATACTGATTTTGAAAGAGAAAATCAGTTCTTATATGAGCATCATTGTACTCGTGGGTTAGGTCTGAGGATCGGGGTTGTTTCCTTTTCTTCGGGGAACCTGGAAATCCAAAGGGTATTGAGACTGTCCGAGTCTGCGGGTTTCCTTCCTATTTAACGAATGGGTCACTTGAGAATGTCTTTGAGACTCAAGGAAGTTAGACTGTCCAAGTCTAGAGTTTTAGCTTTTGTACTATGCTTTGAGAAATAGTAGTAGACTCTATGAAAGGACTGTTCTATGAGGATGACTAGGTTCTGTTCCTATACCTCTAGGAGGTCGTCGGGACAATTTGTACGAAGCCCAAGAGGAGGCTGGAAACTTTTAAGAAGCCGACGGGTCCTTGTACGAAGCCCAAGAGGAGGCTATCATTCCCGGAGGAAGAGATCATTATACGAAGCCTAAGAGGAGGCTGTGAATACTTCTAAGAAGCCGTAGGGTCCTTGAATAATGCCCAAGAGGAGGCGGGGTTGCTTTTAGGAAGCCTGTGGGTCCTTGAACAATGCCCAAGAGGAGGCCGATGCTTTTAAGAAGCCCGTGGGTCTATCATCTCCTTTCCATTAGGAGAGACAACTCTTTTAAAGATAAAAACCACTGGTAAACGTGCGAGGTTTACTATCCAGCGACTTTTAGCTTTTAAAGAGGGTTCCTTAGTTAAGGTCCAAGATTATGACCGTAGTGGGTACCCAAACCCCGAGACATTTAAGGCAAGCTATCCACAAGGAATAGATCAAGTCAGGAAAGTTCGAGAATTTAGAAGAAACTCAAAGATGCCATTCACGGAGAATACATTCATCTTGGGGAGTAGAGCTTCTTGACGATTCCTAAGGAGGACAGCCGAAGAGAAGACTGTATCTGGTGCTCCTATTGGGGATCTAGGCGTCTATTTCTATGAATAAATGAAACGGCGTCACCTAGTTCTAGACGTAGTTGTCGGGGAAACTCGAAATATCTATACTATTATTACACAGTAGATATGAGTTTATGAAAGGAGACTTACAGTGAGCAGCCCCACAATACAGTTTATAATATGAAAGCAGTAAACGAAAGCGATAACCACTTACTCGGTTGGAGTGCTTCCATGCTGTTTGGTTAGTTGTTCAACAAAGAAAGATTGAAAACAACAGTATATTCAAAATCAAAGGAGAAAGTGCTTTGAAAAAGAAAGATTTGGGGCTTACAGCTCAAGGAGAGGCCCAGGGTTTTATCAGTGAGCACACTGTTTGACTTTGTACAGCGGGACTTATACAAGTGACTGGGGCCCAAAATGGTTTTCTGTACAAAGGGATGTGTCTTACACTCTCTCAAGAGGCCCAAAAAGGTTTAAAGAAAAAAAAGAGGGGGGCTTATAACACGAGGGTAGGCCCAAATGATTTTTCGTTTAAAAATGGCGATCGCGCCGAGGTTTTCTTTTAACGCAGAGGGACTTATACAATAAGTGAGGCCCAAGATGTTTTGGTTAAAAGGGGGATTGGGTCTTACACTCTAATAGAGGCCCAAAGTGTTTTGAATGGGTCTTATAGCTCAAGGAGAGGCCCAGATGATTTTTTTATTTTAAACGGGCGACGATCGCGCCGTTTACTTGTACAGAGGGACTTATACAATGAGTGAGGCCCAAAAAGTTTTTGTACAAGGGGGGGATGGGTCTTACACTCTAATAGAGGCCCAGAGTGTTTTGAAAATGATTTATGAGGGTTGAATTAATCCAAAACCCTAATTTGTTTTCAAAAATGTATTTAATTGAATAAAAATTCAATTAAAATGATCAAAAATTGTTTAACACATGGAAAACAAATTGTGATCTTGGATTAATGCTTCAAAAATTAAGTATTGACCTACAAAATAATTAGAAAGCATTAAAAGTTGCAAAATCAATGTAGAAAAAATATTTAAAATGCCAAAAACAATCAAAATATTAATTCTTTACAAAAATATCAATTATATGAAATAAATAATATTTTTGGGATTTTTTGATAAAATAAAATATTTTAACATTTTTGTGAATTATTAAAAAAAGAATCAACTCAAAATCATTAAAACTCAGAGAGAAATTAATTTTTGAATCAATTAAACAAAATCACAACATTCAAATATTTGAATTTCTAAAAATGGCGCCATGAACAAGCTGAAGAACACGCGCGTGTTCTTGGTTTCTCAGATTTGCATTTTCTATCCAATCTCCATGAATACGTAATCATATCATGCAATCCACATATCATTATGCTCGTCTCAACCTCACGATCATGTCTATGTACTTTAATTTCATTTAAATTAACCATACAACAAGAAATCACGAAGAGACCTCAAGAACCCTAATTTCTGCATGAAGGCTAGGATTTTTGATACACGATTCAAACAATGCAATTAATTGAGGGAAAACATTCCATGCATGATTATGAACATATGGCCAAATTATTGTGCGAGGAAATATGCATAGATTGAGAGATGACCAAGCATGTGCTTACCTCCAAGCCGTGACAGCAAGTGCAATGTGATTTTTGATTTGGAGGTGTTACAGATGAGTTGTGATGATCTGAACAGCTTCCCTACACCATATGGATTGTGTTTGGATGGTTGGACTTGATTGAAATTGGCTGGATCATTTTGTGGTACCTCAGCTGCACTTTGGTTAAAACCTTGAGCAACCAGCTGGTGATTTTGTGAAATTGATGTTTCAGAAGTAATCTAAGTGTTTGATCAGCTCATATGTGATGTATGTGAGGTGTGTGAGTGATTGGTTTGATTGGAATTGCTCTCAAACTCAAAACCCGATAGTGACTTGCTTTAGAAGGCAAAATTGGAGTGAAAGAAGAGATTTTGAGGAAAGCATTTGTTAGATGGCTTTGGTGTACTCAAACTGACCACAATTGAGCTCTATTTATAGTAGAGCAAGTTTGTTTTGCAAGGAATAGTGCATGGCAGCTGGTAAGTAGGTTTGGCCAATGTTGGCAAATGAAAATCCAAGTCTCCTCTAGCCATTGACTAGAGGTTAGGGCACAGAGCTTTGGTTCCCTTGGTCTTGGATAAGTCTTGACTGATTTCAAATGAGAATAGCTCAGTCCATGCCACCTTGATGGTTCCATTGAATGCCTCATTCCAAATTTGAAGTCTTGTCCCTATTTTGGCCATTCTAGGTTCAACATGTTATTTCTTGTTCCATGGACTTTGGAGGCTTGGCTCAGTGATTGTCCCCTTTAGATTCAATCCTCTGAGGTGTCCAAGTGGATAGGAGCAATTGAATTTGGCTGATTTTGGCAAATCGACCAAAGTTGCAAATTCTGCCTTGCCTTGACAGATTTTAGCAAGGCAACTTGCCAATGTCATATCTCATGGTGTAAGTTGAATTTGGCAATGTTCTTGGCCATTTTGGAAAGCTCTTACATGATACAACAACTGTTTGAACAAGTTTGGTTTTGATCTCTTTTGATTCCAAGTGAAAAATCCCCCTACATTTGGCAAAAAGTGAGGCAGAATCTGACTTAGTGAAAATTTCACTAAGTGTTGGAAAAAGTGACTTTTTCACTTTTCAGCCACTTTGATCACTCCATAACTCAAAATCCTTAATGAATTGGAATGACTTGTAGTTGAAGTTTTTATAGGTGATAATGAGGGTTACAAATCCATCTTTGGATGAGAAAAAATGGCCTTGTGGTTTAGGAGTTATGGTCCTTCAAAGTTGGTACCCTTGCCACTTTATTTTTAACTTAAAAAAATTTCTAAGTTTTATGGTTACCCCTTTTACAAGTTATCTCACTTTTCTTGATTTTTCTTGATGAATGATGATTCAAATCATACATTAACATCATTTTAGGGTTAAAAATCCATTTTGGTGAAAAATCTCAAAAAGTCAAAGTTGACTTTTGTGCACAGTTGACTTTTTATCAGATGAATTCCAAACTGTGCAATTCTTCAGGAAATCATGTCCTTGACCTAAATCAAACTTGATGGACATGTTCCATGGGTGTCATAGGGCATATTCAATCATGTATTAGGGTTTGGGAGCATGTCTTGGTCAAGAGTCAAAGTTACAGTTGACTTTTCCCTTAAAACCCTAATTGTGGTGCAGATGGAATTGAGACTTGTTGTTCAAACTTCTTGGATCAATCCATTATTCCAAATGGATCAATATGGTATATTAGAGACCCTCAAATCATCTCTTGAGGTCTTGGCTCATGATTTGTCCCAAAAGTCAACTTAGGGGTGAATTAGGTCAAGAAACCCTAATTCCTGATTTTTGATGAATGCATCCCTTGAGGCAAAATTGACTTGATTCATGGGTCCATGAGGTTCCATGAAGTATATTAGGTTATGTTTTGGATCAATGGCTTGTGCCCAGATGAAATTTTTCATCTGGAGGCCCTGGGTGATCAAAACCCTAATTTGGTGACACTGGCGATCTTGAGGCTTGATCCACCTAGAAGGGAGCAACCTTGTGCTTAATCCTTGAAGTGGGAGTCCTTTTGATCCTTTGAGGATGTTTCAGAGATTATACAAGTTGAAAATCAAGTCATTTCTTGATTGAGCCTTTGTCTAAAGCTAAGAGAGGGCTTGAAACCCTAATTTTGATTGTAGTGGATGCTCACCCATCTTTGGGGAGACTGATAGGCATAAAGGTACATCCATATTGTGGTGATGATTTGAACAATGATGGGAAACTTTAGTGGTCAAAATTTGGGGTATTACAGATGCCCCTATTTAATCTTCTTGGACCCGAAGGTGTGAATGACGAAGGTGTTCGGGCATTCGGGGTGCAAGAGGATTAAATATCGGAATACCCGAAATTTTGATGGTGGTTATGAATGGTAGCTTACGCATTCATCTTCTTTAGCTAAGCGAAGATGCTTAGAAAAGGTAAACTTCCCCTCGATCCTGGTCTTCAGCCAAGGAACTGGTCTCAGTTTTCTTTTGTCAACTTCCCCTCGTTCTTGGTTTCCTACCAAGGAACTGGTCTTAGTTTCTGATTTAAACTTCCCCTCGATCCTGGTTTCCTACCAAGGAACTGGTCTTAGTTTCCTTTTGTCAATAAACTTTCTTGACAAGGGACGCTATTCGTAGCGGCTTTCCTTCAAACTTCTCGCCGAATTTTCCTGGGGAGATGCCATTTGAGTGGAAAAAGTTTTGATGTCAGACTTGCTGGGGAACCCATTCATCTGAATTGTAGAGGTACACAAACTTCTCTATTTTGGAGACGCCATTTGTCGATTCTACTGGGGAAAGCGAGTCCCTTGAGAGACTGTTTTCGTTTGGGGTTACATCATACTTTTCTCGGGATCTTCCCAGAGAAATGCCATATGATGGGGTCCAATTTTGAGGTGCCAATGACCTTCTCATCAGTGGTTTTTCGGAGCAAAATTGGCGTGCTGCCGAATCTCTGATCACGAGGCTTTCTCTGTGGATTTTCCTTAATCCGGGAAAGTAAGGATATCATCTTTAATGGCGAAGAGTGATGTTTATTGAAAGTTTTCTCTGGCTTTTTAGAGGTTCAAGTTATCAAAGTGGTCAAGGACCAACTTCTTTCCAGAATTAAGCTGGAAGCGAGGTTGTTCAGACACAGTATTTCCTGACGAGGCAAGAACTGACAACTCGATTGAGAGGACTTCTACCACTAGGGGACAAGACCGACTAGAGTGATAATGATGCAATATGAAATGTGAATGCAAATAAAAAATGCATGATGTATGTATGTATATGCTGACAAAACAGACGCGACATACAGACTAATGGATGAACACAATTGGATACTCGGCCATCGTGGGGCGAAGAAGTACCGTTGATTCAAAATAGCAATTCCACCTTGCTTAGGAGAGATAGTCCCGTTGGGAGCTATGTTGATCGGGCTTAGGAGATGAGAACTCGGCCGAGGTGTGTCAGACGAAACAAGGTCTCTGACATTATTGATCCTTCATTCAGGAGTACTGGTCTAGAAGGAGTACTTTGATTCTGCACTTTGAAGTTCGCTTACTTCGGGAGAAGCGATCGATGTTCTTCTGATGTTCAACAGTCAAAAGAAATGCCATCTTTAATTTAAAAGCAGAAAAAGTTTAACAAGTAAATTTATTTTTGTTTTATTTCAAGAATCGCTGATTAAGTTTAAACAACGTCGTTCTGTAAAGCTAAAACAAGTAAAGAATTACAAACAAAAGCACAAGGGCTCAAATTTTATTGATAAGATGGAGGTCAGCCAAACGCGTGATTCCAAAGAGTATTTACAAAGTTTGAAAATGGTAATTTACAGGGAAAAGGGCTACGTTTAAACATAACGACCACTATCCTTCTACCAACTTTGAGTTCGGGACATCCTGAGCTTCTGTCGAAGATGACCTTTGACTGGAGATTTCCTCCGATGGATGATGCAACTGTTGTTGCTGCTGAGCTTGCCTCTGTTGAACATAGTTACTTGCCATTATCCCTAACTTTTGCCTGGATTGTACTATGAGATTTCTAATCCATCGGGATGATTTTTTTCATGCCTCTAACTTTTGCCTGGACCGCCCTTTCGGGTTTTCAATCCACCGAGACGTTTTTTTTTAAGTTTTAGGCGAAGTATTTCTTGACTACATCAACATTCGTGGGGTAGGCAAATTCCTCTCCGTCCATGGTTGTAAGTCTCAAGGCGCCGCCTGAGAAAGCTTTCGTGACCACATATGGGCCATCATAATTTGGGGTCCATTTGCCCCGAGAATCAGTGAGAAATGATTGTATCTTCTTGAGCACAAGGTCTCCTTTTCTGAAGATACGAGGTCGGACCTTTTTGTCGAACGCCCTTTTCATTCTCTGTTGATACAACTGACCGTGGCATAGTGTCGTGATTCGCTTCTCTTCGATCAGGTTCAGTTCGTCGTGTCGACTTTGGCACCATTCAGCTTCGGTGAGCTTTGCTTCCATCAATACCCGGATTGATGGGATCTCTACTTCTATGGGGAGAACTGTCTCCATGCCATATACTAGAGAGAAAGGGGTTGCCCCTGTTGAAGTGCGGATAGATGTTCGATAACCGTGAAGAGCAAAGGGTAGCATTTCGTGCCAGTCTTTATAGGTTACAACCATCTTTTGAACAATCTTCTTGATGTTCTTGTTAGCCGCTTCTACCGCTCTGTTCATCTTGGGTCGGTAGGGAGATGAGTTATGGTGTTCGATCTTGAACTCTGCACACAACTCTTTCATCATCTTATTGTTCAAGTTAGATCCATTATCAGTAATGATCTGGCTTGGAACACCATAACGGCAGATGATATTGTTTTTGATAAATCGGACCACCACTCGTCGGGTTACATTGGCGTATGACGCTGCTTCGACCCACTTGGTGAAATAGTCAATGGCTACCAGGATGAACCGATGTCCGTTTGAAGCCTTGGGCTCAATCATACCAATCATGTCGATTCCCCATATGGAAAAAGGCCACGGGGAAGAAGGAACTTTGAGATGTGATGGCGGTACATGAATTTTGTCGGAGTATATCTGACACTTGTGACACCTCCTCATGTACTTGTAGCAGTCGGATTCCATGGTCAACCAATAATACCCAGCCCTGAGAATTTTTCTCGCCATTGTGTGTCCGTTGGCATGAGTGCCAAAGGATCCTTCATGAATTTCTTTCATAAGCATGTCTGCTTCTGGTCTGTCTACGCATCGGAGCAAGACCATGTCAAAATTTCTCTTATAAAGAGTGTCACCGCTCAGGAAGAAGTTTCCAGCCAATCTTCTGAGGGTTTTCCTGTCTTTTCTGAGTGCCCCAGATGGGTACTCTTGTTTCTGAAGGAAGCATTTGATATCGTGATACCAAGGTCTGTCGTCTATGACTGCTTCAATAGCGAAGATGTAAGCGGGCCGTTCCAGGCGCATGATGTCGATCTTAGGTATGTCATTCCATCGACCTACACTAACCATGGAAGAGAGAGTGGCTAATGCATTAGCCATGTGATTCTCATCACGAGGGATGTGATGAAAGTCGACTCTGTTGAAGAAGGGTAACAACCTTCTTGCGTAGTCTTTGTAAGGAATCAATCCTGATTGGTATGTGTTCCAATCTCCTCTTATCTGGTTAATAACCAGGGCTGAGTCACCATATACGTCCAAGTTTTTGATCCTTAAATCAATCGCTTCCTCGAGACCCATAATACATGCTTCGTATTCGGCCTCGTTGTTTGTACATTTGAACGTAAGTCGAGCGGTGAAAGGAATGTGGGAACCCTGAGGGGTAACAATGATTGCCCCAATTCCGTTTCCATAATGATTAACTGCTCCGTCAAAGATAAGTCCCCACTAGGAACCTGGTTCTGGCCCTTCACTGGGTAGCGGTTCATCGCAATCTTTCATCTTTAGATACATGACATCTTCGTCTGGGAAGTCAAACCCGATTGATTCTTGATCGTCAATCGGTTGATGAGCCAAATGATCGGCTAAAATACTTCCTTTAACGGCTTTCTGAGCATTGTACTCTATGTCATATTCTGATAGTAACATCTGCCAACGGGCAATCCTTCCCGTGAGAGCAGGTTTTTCGAAAACGTACTTGATTGGATCCATTTCGGAGACCAACCAAGTAGTATGACGAATCATGTACTGGCGAAGACATTTGGCTGCCCAAGCCAAAGTGCAACAAGTTTTCTCAAGCATTGTGTACCGAGTCTCGCAGTCGGTGAATTTCTTGCTTAGATAGTAAATGGCAGACTTTTTCCTTTTGGTTTCGTCTTGTTGGCCAAGTACACATCCCATTGAGTCCTCTAGGACTGTGAGGTAAATGATCAGTGGTCTTCCTTCCACTGGAGGTGATAGAATCGGAGGATTCAACAGATATTCCTTGATACTGTCGAAGGCGGTTTGGCAATCTTCTGACCAAACGCAATCCTGGTTCTTTTTTAGTAACTTGAAGATCGGCGCGCATGTCGCGGTCATGAGGAATATGAATCTGGAGATGTAGTTCAAACGTCCCAGGAATCCTCTGACTTGTTTTTCAGTTTTTGGAGAAGGCATTTCTTGAATGGCCTTGACCTTGTCAGGATCAACTTCAATTCCTTTCTAGCTGACGATGAACCCTAGTAGTTTCCCCGAACGGACACCGAAGGTGCACTTGTTGGGATTCAAGCGGAGCTTGAATTTTCTTAGACGTTCGAACAATTTTGACAGATGTCCAACGTGCTCATCCTCTGTTCTTGATTTTGCAATCAAATCATCGACATATACCTCGATTTCTTTGTGTATCATGTCATGAAACAGAGTAGTCATGGCCCTTTGATAGGTTGCCCCGGCATTCTTCAAACCGAATGGCATTACCTTGTAACAAAAGGTACCCCATGGGGTAATGAACGAAGTTTTCTCCATGTCTTTCGGCGCCATTTTGATCTGGTTATAGCCCGAGAATCCATCCATGAAGGAGAATACTTTGAACTTTGCTGTGCTGTCAACCAACATGTCAATGTGTGGTAAAGGAAAGTCGTCCTTTGGACTTGCCTTGTTCAGATCTCTGTAATCGACACACATTCTAACCTTTCCGTCCCTTTTGGGAACGGGTACGATGTTGGCTAACCATTGAGGATATTCAGATGTAGCGAGGAAACCCGCGTCGATCTGTTTCTGTACCTCCTCTTTGATTTTGATGGCCATGTCCGGGTGAGTGCGTCTCAACCTTTGCTTTACTGGCGGACATTCCGATCTTAGCGGTAAGTGATGTTCCACGATGCTGGTATCCAACCCTGGCATATCCTGATAGGACCAAGCGAATACATCGGGGAATTCTTTGAGAAGCTTTATCAAACCCTCTCTGGTAGTTGGACTGAGCAGTGCCCCAATCCTGATTTCTTTTCTCTCTTGCTCTGAACCCAAGTTTACCGTTTCCAACGGTTCTTTGTGAGGTTCAATGGACCTTTCCTCTTGTCTGAGTAGTCGGGAGATCTCTTCTGGAATTTCGTTGTCAACTTCTTCTTCAGCCTCGAATACCGGGAACTCAAAGTCGGAAGAAGGCATCGGATCGTATGTTTCAACGGGGTTTAAAACAAGCAATCTGCATGACGTGATGATTCGTGTTTAGAAGAGATAGAGAGAAATGCAAGTGTGTGCAGTGTATTGATTTTACTGCTTGTTTTTATTTTTGAATTGTTTTTTAGGATTACCATTTTCTGAAAAAGCAAAAAGAGAAAACAGCAATTAATGCAGAAATTACAGGACGACGTTATTTTATTAATGAACAAGTCAAATCTTGAAACTACAGCCCTATAAAACAAAACTCTGTCGCTTTGGGCAAAGCAAAGAGGGAAATTTACAGAAAACGAGCCCTATCAAAATATCCGTTTCACCTGGGCAGGGTGAAAGGTTAAAGATGGCAATTACTTTGACTGGTGAACGACCTTCGGAACCTCGACAGCAATCCATTGGCGGCGAACTCCTCGGTGAATCACAAAGTCTGGCACCTTCCTTGATTTGTCTTCAGAAATGACGCTGATTTCTGGTGGAGCGAGATCATTGGAATCTGTTTCCCAGGCAGAATTGTCGTAGGAGGATTCCTCTGTTGCATTTTGCATAGCATTGGTGCTCTCAGCTGTATCTCCCCATCCAGTTGGTTGGATGTCTTTGAGCCTGATACGAAAGCTTTCGGGAGCAGTGTACTTGACCATATAGTCATATTTTCCACTTAGTTATCCCAGAGTGTCCCAAACTTCTTTGGAACTGGAGAAGTCATCCCTCTCGACGACGTTGACCTCGGGAAAAGCATAGTTGATGAATTCAAGTCCTGCAAACGTTGCGAATTCATCTTCATGTTGAGTAGTTTCTGAATGACCTGAGTGTTGATCCCATGACATGGTGGGGACACAGATATTCTGTTCAATGACGCTCAGCTGAGTTTCATTGTTCGGCTGACTCTCTTGCCCCAAGTCTCCTGGGTAAGGCTGCCACATTGGCAGGCCATCCATCGGGCCATAGTAATTGTGATCAAAGTTGTCTTTCATCAGAGTGTCCTCCTCTAATGAATTTGGCGGAGCACGGCATCCTTCCGGATCACAATCTCCATAGATCATTTCAACATCTGACCTGGGTATAAATCTCGGACTTTCTGTAGGAAAGCAAAAAGGCATAGGCACCTCTTCCTGAGACATATAGCCGTCCTTGTTAAGATAGGACTTCCATTCTTCATCTGTGTCAGAGGAATCTTCCTCATTGATAGCATGAACTGTCTGAGACACTGGGTGAAGAAAACCTCCACTGTGGAAGAAGTTTTGAAGGGGATGAAAACTTTCATCGTTGGCAGCTGTCTGGGTATAGGTTGCAGAAAAACCAAGACCCTTCCTTGTTTTATTGTCAATGGGAATGACAAGCTGTCCCCGTCCTGTCGTATCGGTACTCTCGACCGCTTTGATAGAATCTTTGTATGAAGAAATTGAAGTTCCTTCTTTGAACTGATTGTCCTTGCTCACCGATTGTGCTTGGAACTGAGTTCCAATAACCTCCTCGGGTTTCACACAAGTAGATGATGATAGGTTACTCACAAGTAAGGCTTGTTCCCCACAAACCGTGACAAGTTGATCGTTCTTGACGAACTTTAGCTTTTGGTGGAGGGTCGAAGTGACCGCTCCAGCCTGATGTATCCAAGGTCTTCCTAATAAACAACTGTATGTTGCCCGGATGTCCATGACCTGGAAAGTGATTTGGAAAGTGTGAGGACCAATAGTTATGGGAAGATCAACTTCGCCGATAACCATTTTTCTGGATCCGTCGAATGCTTTGACGACGACCTCGCTGACTCTCATCGGAGGGCCCTTGAATGATAATTGCATCAAAGTGGACTTCGGCATAACATTCAGGGCTGACCCTGTGTCTACCAGTACGTTGGCTAAAGCATCGCCATGGCAGTTAACTGTAATGTTGAGCGCCATGTTATGACGGCGACCCTCTTCGGGTAATTCCTCATCACTAAATCCCAAATTATTGCAGGAAGTGATGTTAGAGACAATACTATCGAACTGTCTGATTGTTACATCCTGTTCCACGAAGGCTTGCTCCAAGACTTTCTGTAGAGCCTCTCTGTGTGCTTCTGAACTGAGTAACAGTGATAATACTGAGATCTTTGAAGGAGTCTGTAATAGTTGATCAACAATGTTGTATTCACTCCTTTGGATGAGCTTTAGCATCTCATCTTTGCCTTTTGAAAAGTCGGGATTACTAGATTGACCGACTGGTGGATCAGGAATTTTTGCCTGAAGTTCCTTTTCTTTGTTGGATTCTCCAACCCCTCGGTTGAAGATTCGACCACTCCATGTTACATGACTGATGTCTGCAATATTCACGACGGAGGGTAATGGAATTTCCTTTCCATTCTCGATTATTGTTGCACCGTATTTGTAAGGGATTGCCTTAGCTGATTCATACGGTAGTGGCCCCGGCAGATAGATGACTATGGGAACCTTCTGATTTTTCTGACCATCATAAGTAACCTTGATTCGTTCCCGGTTAGGAACTCTAGATTCATCAAGTAGAGGAATGATGGCAAAAACATCCCTGGTCCTATGATGACCAGAGATTGTGACAACATCCTCAACTTGATCGGCAAGGTAGTTCGGCGACCAAATGATGGGTCCTGAACCTGGATATGGACGAATTTCTCCATGATCAACCTAACCCTGAAGAGCTGCTCTCACAAGGTAACACCCTTGGTTACTTTTCGAGCAGATGCTACAACTGTCATAGTTGTGTGGTGGTACCTGGCCACGCCCACTTTGAATACAATGTAACCTCACTAGGTTACCTTCCATTGATTAGACATCCTGACTTTGACGACGAGTAGGATTCCTGTTATTAATACTAATCTGCTGAGTATCTTCATCCATATAGATTGGCATCCACCAGTGATTTAACAAGTGCTGAAGTGCCTCCTGGACAAGGGTACAACCTCGATCGTTTTCGCAACCCGCTTTACAATTTTGATAGTCATGTGATATTAAGAATCCAAGTCGGACCTGCTCAGCATGTAACTCTACCAGGTTGGTATTCATTACGCGGATATCGAAGATCTGAACCATGTTGATTTGATAGGAGTTCCTATCATGGTAGTCTTGGATCCATCCAAGATCCATCTGACGCTGGAGGGCCTCTTGTATGAAAGAGCATCCCTGTTTGTTTATCGAGCAAGTCAGACAGTAACTGTAATCGTGCCGTGGCAGATTATGATACTGGCTTTGCCTTGAGTGCATCGCCACCAAGCTGACATTTATCGCACGGATGTCGTGGTTTTGAATGACGTTGGAATTCGTATAGACCATGTTAACTCCACGAACTCGGTGCTCTTGGATCCATCCGAGATCCATCTGTTCCTGTAGAGCTGATTGTACTACCGAACATCCTTGGTTATCTTTAGAGCAGATATCACACTGGTGATAGTTATGAGGTGGCACATGGCCATATCCACTCTGTCTACAATGCATCTTGACCAGATTGGTCCCCAATAAGAGTACATCGTGAATTTGATAGACATTGTTAGTCTCTTTCTCAATCAGATTGACTGCAGTTTTCTCATGTTGAGGCAGCGGGTTCGTGAGAACATTAGGATTCGTATCTTTGAAAGATAAGAGCCTGCTCCTAACAAGCTTTTGCACGTCGGATTTGAAATTGAGGCAGTTCTCTATGTTATGCCCTGAACCTCCTTGATGATAAGGGCATGTTTGATCCGCTTTAAACCAAAAAGGTGGATTTTCCGGAACTGAAAGGGGAGACTTAGTCTGAATGTGCCCCTTAGCCAGCAGTAACGGAAACAGCTCTGCGTACGTTACGGGTATAGGATCAAATCCTGGTGGCCGTGTTGTACGGTTGTTGTTATATGGAGGACGAGCCTGCTGAAGAGGCTGTTGTGTCCTTTGTTGGTTAGGTTGGCTCTGCGCAACCTAAGGTTGATACGTAGGAATAGGCGCAGGGCTGATAGCAGGAATTACAGCTGCTACCGGCTGATATCGACGCCTTTGCTTTTCGAGAGAGATATTCCCAATATCTTGCTCCTTTTTCTTAGGGAGAGCACTACCGTATTTTTTAGTACCGCTCGTCGATCCAGTGTCTTTTACCAAACGTCCTTCTCGGACAGCTTCCTCAAGACGTACGCCCATGCCGACCATCTCGGTGAAATCACTGGGCGCACTGGCAACCATTCGGTCATAGTAAAATGAGCTTAAGGTCTTTAAGAAGATCTTTGTCATCTCTTTTTCCTCAAGAGGTGGACAAATTTGAGCGGCAATTTCACGCCACCTTTGAGCATACTCCTTAAAGGTTTCTTTGTCCTTTTGCGACATTGATCTGAGTTGATCTCTGTCGGGTGCCATGTCCAAATTGTACTTGTATTATTGGACGAAGGCAGTACCAAGATCTCTGAATGTACTGATCGTAGTACGGTTTAAACCCATGTACCATTTGAGTGCGGCACCGGTTAAACTATCGTGGAAGTAGTGAATCAGTAGGTCCTGATTCTCCGTCTGAGCTGACATCCGCCGAGCGTACATCACCAGATGGCTCTGAGGGCAAGAGTTACCCTTGTATTTTTCAAAGTCGGGCACTTGGAACTTGTGCGGGACTTTCACATTTGGGACCAAGCAGAGGTCCGCGGCGTCCTTTCCAAATAGATCCTGACCGCGAATGGCTTGCAGCTCTTTCTGGATTTCCAAGAACTGCTCCTGGAATTCATCCATTCTGTCAAACATAGTTTCCTTTTTACCATAAGGTGTCTGTGGAATCTGTCCTTCCGGGACAGTGTGCACCACAGGGGGTGGTACCGTGACTACGGCAGTAAGTCTTGGCACCTCCCGAAGTTTGTAACCTTCAGGAGTCTTGAGTATGCCCCTGGCATCTTCGCTTTCCCGAAGTTTGTAACCTTCAGGCCCAGCGGATTCTGTTGCGATTCCCTGATCTTCAGTGATCGGCGGAGCATATCCTTCCAGGATATAGTTAACAGGCATGTCCCAAGGACGATCTTTCGGCATCTGATACCTAGGATCATACTTTTCTATGATGGGCGTTGAGGTGATCTCTGAGATCACAGTTCTTTGTAGCTGAGCTTCTGCCATGGCTTGCATGTCGTTACGAAGCTTTCTCATATCCTCTCTCAGAGCGTCGATCTCTTCTTTCAACTCTCTGTTTTCCTCCTCAAGATCATCCATATTTTTCTGACGATTGGCCCGAGTATTATACGAATGAGACAGTTTGACTCTAGAATCGAGACACAAACGTGAGATTCGTAGGTAAGAAGAATACGCGATGTGAGAATGATGAATGCAATGGTTATATTAATTGTTTTTTTTTGTTTAATCAAAATAAACTTCGACAATTAGATTGCAAATATCAAACAGTGGGGAAACCCCTTTTTATTGAATCCCAAAGGATTACAGAAATGGAAATACAGTAGATTACAAAGTGCAGAAACAGAAACCTAAACTAATGGGTCCCGAGTCCTCTTCTTTGACCGGGGCGCTTGGGCCGTTGTCGGGTTGTCATTCCTTTGCCAGGTGAAAGGAGCGAGCAAATTCCTTTGGTCATCTTGATTCTCTACAGCATGCTGCTCCAAAATTTCAATCAGAGCATCTTTCTCTTTTAGTAGTTGCTGTATTTGGACACACTCTACGTCGAGGGTGCGGTACTTGTTCTTCCAAGATCTTCTTTCCTTTTGAACTTTGTTGAGAGTAACCTGAAGCTTTTCAGTTTTCGTCATGAAGTACATGACAGTTTCCCTCGGTGGAAGAATTCCGTAACGAGGATAAGGCATCTTTAGCTTGAGAGCTCTAGTTTGTACCCAATGGAGATAAGGCTCCACCGAGACACAGTCCGGTTTTCCCAGAGACTCTCGTCCTTTCTTATGAACATGCTTCCAAGCTTGCACTATTTCCATCTTTAGTGCTCTGTCATTTTCTCCTTCTTTGAAGAAAAGACCTTCCAGATGAACACCCAGTGGGATGCGTCTCATCGGGTATCCAAATTGACGAAGAACCAATATCGGATGATAGTTGATTCCTCCTTTAGTTCCTATAAGGGGTACGCTGGGGAAGTTTCCACAATGGTCAATGATTCTGATTCCCTCATAAATCCTATTGCACCAATCTATATCGGAATTGGTGAGAGACATGATCTTCTGCGACCAACGTAAGACACTCTTGCAATCCCAAAAAGCATCAGACTTGGGCAAGTGAGAGATAAACCATTTGTAGAGCAAAGGTACACAGCATGTGATCTCCCCTCCGCTGTACAAATTTCCCAAGTGTACAGAATGATACGCATCTGCGAGCAAAGTCGGCACAGGGTTTCCAATGAGAAAAACCTTAATAGCGTTGATATCGACGAAGTCATTGATGTTGGGAAACAAAAATAACCCGTAGGTGAGCAAGACAAAGATGCTTTCAAAAGCAGTCTCGTTCCCTATACTAGCGAAGTATAGAGCCTTTTTTGTCAAGAACTGGGCTGGCAAACCTTGGATGCCACCCTTAGTGGTCATGTGAGTCCTGACCTCAGACTCGTCTAAATGAATTGCTATTGCAATAGTCTGATTCTTTGGAATTTCTTCCAGTCCAGAAAATGGAGCTCGATCAGTGATATGTAAATCAGTCAGATGAGAATATTCCTCCAGCATTGGTGCAAGCTGGTAATTCGGGAATGTGAAACAGTGATAAACCGGATCGTAGAACTGAATGAGCGCGTCCATGATCCCCTTAATCACATGGACTCTTAACAGCGGTAGCAAACCACCGTGCTTGGCTCTGAAAGCCTCTGGGTTAACGATCATCCTCGCTAACTTTCTCAAATCCCCTAGCTTTGGAACCTTGAAGGTATACTGGTGAGTTCTCCTTCTACCGAAATCCATTAGCGTAATCTTTTTCTTCGGTATTTGCAATCACAGTCTTAGTTTAATTTGAAAAACAGAGAGACTAGAAGAGAATTTTTTTGAATGTTTTAATGTTTTATTAAATGGATGCATGAATGCAGCACACAAAAACATAGAAAAAACATGGGGTCAAAGGGTCGTTGTCATGAAGTCAAGGCTCTACCCATCCCCAAAGGTTTATACTAGGGTGATTTTTGTACCTGTACTCATTATCATCAGCTCCTCCCAGGAAAGCAAGACAACAAGCGGATCGCCAGCGAGTTGTAAAGCAATCTTAGAGTAAGTGCCATTCACTGAGAATAGATCACCAGCCTCAAATGAGGGTAGTATCGCGTAACAACTATTTCCGATAGTTTCCGCACTACGAAAGGGTTTGGCTCCTCAGCTTCTCAGACTTAACAACCGGCCCATTGGCTAGAAGAGTGAATGGGTTGCGTTGGTCAGCCTCCACTGAGGTTGATGGTCGACCCCGTCGCCATCACTTATCTTAAGTGTATACTCATTCTCACCACATGCGGCATCACACGCATTCCCAGTAACAGAAAAATAAACACGTATAGCAATTAGGAAAAGCAGTATATATATTTGTCCTAATCATCCTAGACTTATAAAGCTATGATTCCTAAGTTCCTGACAGAAATGGGTTCCCCGGCGGAAGCCCCAATCTGTGGCATTCGCACAAGTGAAGAGAAAAAAGGTTTGTCCAAGGTTTTCACCTTAAACGTTTAAGAAAGAAGATTTGGCCCCACGGTGGGCGCCATTTTTTCTGTAGCGAGCGATTTTGGACGCGGTTCTTAAGCGCTGGTCACTCTCTGTGGTTTGAGCTTAAAACTACAGGTCGATTCATTTTTTATCCTATTGTGAGCTGAATAAGGAAGGGAAATAGATGTCTCCAATTAACCCTGCTTTGCATACTGAGTTTAAACAGCGGTCTGTTAGGTTACGAATGCTATCAATATGGGGGGGCCTTGTACTGGTTATTTGTATTTTCGCCAATACTGTTTTCTTTCTTTCTAGGACTTTCTAGCAGGGAACAAGGATTAAGATGTTAGGACTGATGCTTTTGAATTACTGCTTTTGATTGATGGAGATATG
Source organism: Lathyrus tuberosus (assembly GCA_022829125.1). NCBI lineage: Eukaryota > Viridiplantae > Streptophyta > Magnoliopsida > Fabales > Fabaceae > Lathyrus > Lathyrus tuberosus. Next base: position 12,988,932 of record JALAZF010000136.1, read on the forward strand.
GGATTTGGGTTTTTTGTTGATTGCGCTCGCTAAGATCTTTTCTTTCGATCTTATGCCTACGTATTCCCGTTTACCGAAACAGGGAAATCAGAGCGTTCGTAGTTCCTCCTATTCTATGGGAGGAAATGGGTGTTTTTGGTGTCTTGTTCAAAGCCCAAGACGTGAAGCGAAAGGTGATTTGTATCTTGATCAAAGCCCAAGATGTGAAGCTGAAAGGTCTATTTGTGTCTTGTTCAAAGCCCAAGACATGAAGCTGAAAGGTCTCGGCTTTAGAGAGAATTTGTCATTTCTAAAGAGGGGAGAAGGAGAATTACTTTAACTGGGATACGCGGATCCGAGCAATGCCATAATTTCCGAAGAAAGGGTTTTAACCTGAAGGATAAGACTTTAACTCAGTGTAGAGTAACGTCATCTTTCCTTAGGAATTCCTCATGCTAAAAGAAGGACAGTGGCATGGATGTAGATGATCCAGAGGCTTACCGCTTACAGCGATTAGATGAAGGGAAAGGAGTTGTTGATGTTTGTGTACTGTGAACGAGGCACAGTTTTGATGCTAAAAGGTTGATTGGATCAACCAGTGGTTTTCTTATACAAAGCCTAAGAGGAGGCTATTTTGTGTCCCGTACAAAGCCCGAGAGAGAGGCTAAAAGTTTTTGTTTGACTCAACGAGGGAGTCTTTGTGTCTCGTACGAAGCCCGAGATGGAGGCTATTGTTTGTTTGACTCAACGAGGGAGTCTTTATGTGTCTCGTACGAAGCCCGAGAGAGAGAGGCTAAAACGTTGTTTTGACTCCGCTGGGGAGAATCATTGTACAAAGCCCAAGAGGAGGCTAAGGTTACTGTGTCAGTTAAGTGACAGGTCCAGTATACTGATTTTGAAAGAGAAAATTAGTTCTTATATGAGCATCACTGTACTCGTGGGTTAGGTCTGAGGATCGGGGTTGTTTCCTTTTCTTCGGGGAACCTGGAAATCCAAAGGGTATTGAGACTGTCCGAGTCTGCGGGTTTCCTTCCTATTTAACGAAGGGGTCACTTGAGAATGTCTTTGAGACTCAAGGAAGTTAGACTGTCCAAGTCTAGAGTTTTATCTTTTGTACTATGCTTTGAGAAATAGTAGTAGACTCTATGAAAGGACTGTTCTATGAGGATGACTAGGTTTTGTTCCTATACCTCTAGGAGGTCGTCGGGACAATTTGTACGAAGCCCAAGAGGAGGCTGGAAACTTTTAAGAAGCCGACGGGTCCTTGTACGAAGACCAAGAGGAGGCTATCATTCCCGGAGGAAGAGATCATTATACGAAGCCTAAGAGGAGGCTGTGAATACTTCTAAGAAGCCGTAGGGTCCTTGAGTAATGCCCAAGAGGAGGCGGGGTTGCTTTTAGGAAGCCTGTGGGTCCTTGAACAATGCCCAAGAGGAGGCCGATGCTTTTAAGAAGCCCGTGGGTCTATCATCTCCTTTCCATTAGGAGAGACAACTCTTTTAAAGATAAAAACCACTGGTAAACGTGCGAGGTTTACTATCCAGCGACTTTTAGCTTTTAAAGAGGGTTCCTTAGTTAAGGTCCAAGATTATGACCGTAGTGGGTACCCAAACCCCGAGACATTCAAGGCAAGCTATCCACAAGGAATAGATCAAGTCAGGAAAGTTCGAGAATTTGGAAGAAACTCAAAGATGCCATTCATGGAGAATACATTCATCTTGGGGAGTAGAGCTTCTTGACGATTCCTAAGGAGGACAGCCGAAGAGAAGACTGTATCTGGTGCTCCTATTGGGGATCTAGGCATCTATTTCTACGAATAAATGAAACGGCGTCACCTAGTTCTAGACGTAGTTGCCGGGGAAACTCGAAATATCTATACTATTATTACACAGTAGATATGAGTTTATGAAAGGAGACTTACAGTGAGCAGCCCCACAATACAGTTTATAATATGAAAGCAGTAAACGAAAGCAATAACCACTTACTCAGTTGGAGTGCTTCCATGTTGTTTGGTTAGTTGTTCAACAAAGAAAGATTGAAAACAACAGTATATTCAAAATCAAAGGAGAAAGTGCTTTGAAAAAGAAAGATTTGGGGCTTACAGCTCAAGGAGAGGCCCAGGGTTTTATCAGTGAGCGCACTGTTTGACTTTGTACAGCGGGACTTATACAAGTGACTGGGGCCCAAAATGGTTTTCTGTACAAAGGGATGGGTCTTACACTCTCTCAAGAGGCCCAAAAAGGTTTAAAGAAAAAAAAGAGTGGGGCTTATAACACGAGGGTAGGCCCAAATGATTTTTCGTTTAAAAATGGCGATCGCGCCGAGTTTTTCTTTTAACGCAGAGGGACTTATACAATAAGTGAGGCCCAAGATGTTTTGGTTAAAAGGGGGATTGGGTCTTACACTCTAATAGAGGCCCAAAGTGTTTTGAATGGGTCTTATAGCTCAAGGAGAGGCCCAGATGATTTTTTTATTTTAAACGGGCGACGATCGCGTCGTTTACTTGTACAGAGGGACTTATACAATGAGTGAGGCCCAAAAAGTTTTTGTACAAGGGGGGGATGGGTCTTACACTCTAATAGAGGCCCAGAGTGTTTTGAAAATGATTTATGAGGGTTGAATTAATCCAAAACCCTAATTTGTTTTCAAAAATGTATTTAATTGAATAAAAATTCAATTAAAATGATCAAAAATTGTTTAACACATGGAAAACAAATTGTGATGTTGGATTAATGCTTCAAAAATTAAGTATTGACCTACAAAATAATTAGAAAGCATTAAAAGTTGCAAAATCAATGTAGAAAAAATATTTAAAATGCCAAAAACAATCAAAATATTAATTCTTTACAAAAATATCAATTATATGAAATAAATAATATTTTTGGGATTTTTTGATAAAATAAAATATTTTAACATTTTTGTGAATTATTAAAAAAAGAATCAACTCAAAATCATTAAAACTCAGAGAGAAATTAATTTTTGAATCAATTAAACAAAATCACAAAATTCAAATATTTGAATTTCTAAAAATGGCGCCAAGAACAAGCTGAAGAACACGCGCGTGTTCTTGGTTTCTCAGATTTGCATTTTCTATCCAATCTCCATGAATACGTAATCATATCATGCAATCCACATATCATTATGCTCGTCTCAACCTCACGATCATGTCTATGTACTTTAATTTCATTTAAATTAACCATACAACAAGAAATCACGAAGAGACCTCAAGAACCCTAATTTCTGCATGAAGGCTAGGATTTTTGATACACGATTCAAACAATGCAATTAATTGAGGGAAAACATTCCATGCATGATTATGAACATATGGCCAAATTATTGTGCGAGGAAATATGCATAGATTGAGAGATGACCAAGCATGTGCTTACCTCCAAGCCGTGACAGCAAGTGCAATGTGATTTTTGATTTGGAGGTGTTACAGATGAGTTGTGATGATCTGAACAGCTTCCCTACACCCTATGGATTGTGTTTGGATGGTTGGACTTGATTGAAATTGGCTGGATCATTTTGTGGTACCTCAGCTGCACTTTGGTTAAAACCTTGAGCAACCAGCTGGTGATTTTGTGAAATTGATGTTTTAGAAGTAATCTAAGTGTTTGATCAGCTCATATGTGATGTATGTGAGGTGTGTGAGTGATTGGTTTGATTGGAATTGCTCTCAAACTCAAAACCCGATAGTGACTTGCCTTAGAAGGCAAAATTGGAGTGAAAGAAGAGATTTTGAGGAAAGCATCTGTTAGATGGCTTTGGTGTACTCAAACTGACCACAATTGAGCTCTATTTATAGTAGAGCAAGTTTGTTTTGCAAGGAATAGTGCATGGCAGCTGGTAAGTAGGTTTGGCCAATGTTGGCAAATGAAAATCCAAGTCTCCTCTAGCCATTGACTAGAGGTTAGGGCACAGAGCTTTGGTTCCCTTGGTCTTGGATAAGTCTTGACTGATTTCAGATAAGAATGGCTCAGTCCATGCCACCTTGATGGTTCCATTGAATGCCTCATTCCAAATTTGAAGTCTTGTCCCTATTTTGGCCATTCTAGGTTCAACATGCTATTTCTTGTTCCATGGACTTTGGAGGCTTGGCTCAGTGATTGTCCCCTTTAGATTCAATCCTCTGAGGTGTCCAAGTGGATAGGAGCAATTGAATTTGGCTGATTTTGGAAAATCGACCAAAGTTGCAAATTCTGCCTTGCCTTGACAGATTTTAGCAAGGCAACTTGCCAATGTCATATCTCATGGTGTAAGTTGAATTTGGCAATGTTCTTGGCCATTTTGGAAAGCTCTTACATGATACAACAACTGTTTGAACAAGTTTGGTTTTGATCTCTTTTGATTCCAAGTGAAAAATCCCCCTACATTTGGCAAAAAGTGAGGCAGAATCGGACTTAGTGAAAATTTCACTAAGTGTTGGAAAAAGTGACTTTTTCACTTTTCAGCCACTTTGATCACTCCATAACTCAAAATCCTTAATGAATTGGAATGACTTGTAGTTGAAGTTTTTGTAGGTGATAATGAGGGCTACAAATCCATCTTTGGATGAGAAAAAATGGCCTTGTGGTTTAGGAGTTATGGTCCTTCAAAGTTGGTACCCTTGCCACTTTATTTTTAACTTAGAAAAATTTCTAAGTTTTATGGTTACCCCTTTTACAAGTTATCTCACTTTTCTTGATTTTTCTTGATGAATGATGATTCAAATCATACATTAACATCATTTTAGGGTTAAAAATCCATTTTGGTGAAAAATCTCAAAAAGTCAAAGTTGACTTTTGTGCACAGTTGACTTTTTATCAGATGAATTCCAAACTGTGCAATTCTTCAGGAAATCATGTCCTTGACCTAAATCAAACTTGATGGACATGTTCCATGGGTGTCATAGGGCATATTCAATCATGTATTAGGGTTTAGGAGCATGTCTTGGTCAAGAGTCAAAGTTGCAGTTGACTTTTCCCTTAAAACCCTAATTATGGTGCAGATGGAATTGAGACTTGTTGCTCAAACTTCTTGGATCAATCCATTGTTACAAATGGATCAATATGGTATATTAGAGACCCTCAAATCATCTCTTGAGGTCTTGGCTCATGATTTGTCCCAAAAGTCAACTTAGGGGTGAATTAGGTCAAGAAACCCTAATTCCTGATTTTTGATGAATGCATCCCTTGAGGAAAAATTGACTTGATGCATGGGTCCATGAGGTTCCATGAAGTATATTAGGTTATGTTTTGGATCAATGGCTTGTGCCCAGATGAAATTTTTCATCTGGAGGCCCTGGGTGATCAAAACCCTAATTTGGTGACACTGGCGATCTTGAGGCTTGATCCACCTAGAAGGGAGCAACCTTGTGCTTAATCCTTGAAGTGGGAGTCCTTTTGATCCTTTGAGGATGTTTGAGAGATTATACAAGTTAAAAATCAAGTCATTTCTTGATTGAGCCTTTGTCTAAAGCTCGGAGAGGGCTTGAAACCCTAATTTTGATTGTAGTGGATGCTCACCCATCTTTGGGGAGACTGGTGAGGCATAAAGGTACATCCATATTGTGGTGATGATTTGCACAATGATGGGAAACTTTAGTGGTCAAAATTTGGGGTATTACACATAGGATGCGGGTCATGATGAGGTCGTCCCGAAATACTACTCCAGAAAAGGTCCAGTTCATCTTCCATTACCAAATCTTCCTGTGCCACAGTAAAAATGTCGGGTCCATTGGGGAAATCCAACAGGTCCGCAATCTCTCTAATGTTGAAGCAGCACGTGTATCTAAACAGCCTAAAGGTTATGTTACCCCTATTAAATCCTATGCCGTAGTTAGGGTTGTAGGACAATGAGCTTAGGAATTCTAGGGTAAGCCTGTGGTAAGTTGGATACTTCTTTCTAGCAAAACCTTCCCATCCTATCTGGCTAAACATAAAGTCTATCATATCTCTTATACCTAAGGCAATCATGGTAGGTCCATGGGCAAATTTGGTTAAGGCCATAGGTCTGCGAGAGAGAACCTCATAGCGGTGCCATTGGACAGCGTCCCTGAATAGCACAACCATGGTGTCTTCGTTATCCATCTTAACAGTTAGTCGGAAAAGTAAAGCAGATGTAGAAGGAAGAAGGTAGAAAGACTTTAAAAATCCTGTAGCATGTAATTATAAGATCAGCAAAGCAGTTTCCATAAAATTTTTAAATTTTTGAGAAAAGAAAATAAATAAAAATGAAAAAGTAGTGAAAATAAGATTAAGAAAGTAAAGGGAAATGAAAAGAAATAAAAATAGACTTAAGAAAAATGTAAAGAAATTTAAAAGGAAATGAAAATACAAGAAAGTTAAAAGGAAAGAAAACAATCTCGTGGGTTGCCTCCCATTAAGCGCAGTTTTTAACGTCGTAAGCCTGACGAAAGCTTAGTGATAATTCAGTTATAGGGATGAGCAGGCAGCTCTAAAAGTCTTAGACTATTCAAATAGTCTCTGTTTGCAATATTATGATAATGTTTTAAGCGTTGCCCGTTTACTATGAATGGTTCACTATTTCTTCCTTTTATTTCTATCGCTCCACTTTGAAAAACTTTAGAAATTTCAAAGGGTCTGGACCACCTAGATCTAAGTTTTCTTGGAAAACGCTTAAGTCTCGAATTAAATAGGAGCACGACGTCTCCTACACTAAATTCTTTTCTAGATAAGCGCTTATCGTGCCATCTCTTAGTTCTTTCTTTATATATGCGGGCGTTCTCATAAGCATCTAGTCTTAGTTCTTCTAATTCGTGCAAATCTAAGATTTGTTTTTCTCCTGCGACAGCGTAATTTAAATTGAGGGTTTTAATAGCCCAATAGGCTTTGTGCTCTATTTCTACCGGCAGATGACAAGATTTTCCATAGATTAACTTAAATGGAGTGGTTCCTATGGGGGTTTTGTAAGCAGTTCTGTAAGCCCATAATGCTTCATTAAGTTTAGTTGACCAATCCTTCCTAGAGGTAGCGATAGTCTTTTCTAAAATTTGTTTTATTTCTCTATTCAAAACCTCAACTTGTCCACTGGTTTGTGGATGATATGGTGTCGCCACACGATGTTTGACTCCGTATTTTGACAGCAGCTTATCGAATATTTTAGATATGAAATGGGAGCCACCGTCACTAATGACGAGTCTTGGCACACCAAATCTAGGAAAAGTTATGTTCTTAAAGAGCTTTATCACTACTCGTGTGTCATTTGTAGGAGAAGCTACAACCTCGATCCATTTGGAAACGCAATCGACAGCGACGAGTATGTACTGGTTACCAAAAAAAGAAGTAAATGGTCCCATGAAATCTATTCCCCACACGTCAAAGACTTCTACTTCTAGAATGCCCTTTTGAGGCATTTCATCGCGTCTGGAGACGTTACCAGTGCGTTGACACCGGTCGCAATTTATAACCGCGATATGGACATCTTTCCATAGAGTAGGCCAAAAGAGGCCAGCTTGCAAAATCTTAGCACAAGTCTTTGAAGTGCTTGTGTGCCCACCATAGGGCGCAGAATGACAATGAGAAATTATGTCTTCCACCTCATCTTCGGGTACACAACGACAGAAAATACCATCGGCACCCCTCTTGAAGAGAAGTGGTTTGTCCCAATAATAGTGTTTAAGGTTGTGGAAGAATTTCTTCTTTTGTTGATAGGTTAGATCAGGTGGCAGTACTCCAGCTGTTAGATAGTTGACAAAGTCAGCATACCATGGCAGCATGGTCTTAGTGTAAACAGATTCTACCACTTCATTAGTTTCTGTATCAGTATAAGTCAGGGATTATTCTATTGTATTGCTTTCTAACTGGGCTAAGAGTCTTTCATAAGGGGGATCGTCATTAATAGGTACTTGGTCTGGTTTGATGTTTTCCATTCTCGACAGGTGGTCAGCTACTACATTTTCAGTGCCTTTCTTGTCCTTGATTTCCAAGTCGAATTCTTGTAGGAGTAGAATCCACCTCAGAAGCCTCGGTTTGGCGTCCTTCTTGCTTAATAGGTACCTGATTGTGGCGTGATCAGTGTAGATGATTATTTTTGCTCCTACTAGGTAGGAACGAAATTTATCTAATGCGAACACGACAGCTAAGAGTTCCTTTTCTGTGGTAGAGTAGTTCATTTGTGCATGATCCAAGGTTCTATTGGCATAATAGATTATGTGAAGCTTTTTGTCCTTTCTTTGTCCTAGGACTGCACCTACAACATAGTCACTAGTGTCGCACATGATTTTGAATGGTTTATTCCAATTTGGGGGTTGCATAATGGGTGCTGATATTAAAGCTTGCTTGAGTGTTTGAAATGCGTCTAAGCATTTGTCATCAAAGACAAATTCAGCATCTTTCATTAACAGCTCAGTTAGGGGTTTGGTTATCTTAGAGAAATCTTTAATGAAACGTCGGTAAAAACCGGCGTGTCCTAAGAAACTTCTTATTTCTCTAACGGTTTTAGGTGGCTGGAGATTTTATATAACTTCGATTTTTGCTTTGTCGACTTCGATTCCTCTGTCGGATACTATATGTCCTAGCACGATTCCTTGTCGGACCATGAAATGGCATTTTTCCCAATTCAGCACTAAGTTGACTTTTACACATCGTTCGAGCACCATTTCGAGGTTTGATAGACATCCTTCAAAACTTTCCCCACAAACAGAGAAATCGTCCATAAAGACTTCCATTATACCATCTAAGAAGTCAGAAAAGATGGACATCATGCATCTCTAAAATGTTGCGGGTGCGTTACATAATCCGAAAGGCATTCGCCGGTGGGCAAAAGTTCCATATGGACATGTGAAAGTAGTCTTTTCTTGGTCGTCAGGATGGATAAGAATTTGGAAGAATTCTGAATATCCGTCTAAATAGCAAAAATGGGAGTGTTTAGCCAGACGTTCAAGCATTTGATCTATGAAGGGTAAAGGGAAATAATCTTTATGAGTGGCTTTGTTTAGTTTTCTATAATCGATACACATTCTCCATCCGGTTTGAGTACGTTGTGCTACAGATTCGCCTTTTTCATTATTGATGACTGTAACACCTCCTTTCTTGGGTACCACGTGAACTGGGCTAACCCATTCACTATCTGATATTGGGTATATGATTCCGCTTCTAACAGCTTTTGTACTTCTTTCTTAACGACATCACTCATAATGGGACTGATTCTCCTTTGATGTTCTCTAGAGGTTTTACAGTCTTCCTCAAGCATGATGCGATGCATACAGATAGAGGGACTTATTCCTTTCAAGTCTGAGATGTTATAGCCTAAGGCAGTTGGGTACTTTCTCAGGACATGCAATAATTTCTCGATTTCTATTTGTCCTAAGTCTGCATTGACTATAACTGGTCGTTCGAGTTCTGTATCTAGGAATTCATACCTTAGATCTTTGGGTAATGTTTTCAGTTCTATAGCTGGTTTCTTTGGGCAAGGCATAGGGTCAGAAGTGAGTGTGAGACATTCACTTAGGTTGTTATCTTGGTATTCACCACGCCAATTATCATCTTCAAAAATTGGTGGCATCGGAATTCTCAGCACTTCAGAACACGTGTTTTGGTGTTTATCCGTTTCTTTAACGCATTCATCAATTATATCTAGGAAGCAGCACGAATCTTCTATAGCAGGTGCTTTGAAAAATTGTGAGAGGATGAATTCTACGGTTTCTTCACCGACCTCGAAAGTCAGTTTTCCTTTTTTCACATCTATGATGGCTCCGGCAGTAGCTAGGAAAGGTCTTCCTAAAATGATAGGGATGTTTGAGTCTTCCTGGATGCCCATGGTTATGAAATCTGTAGGAATATAGAATTGTCCTATACGTACTGGAACGTTTTCTAGCATTCCTAGAGGAAATTTCACTGATCTATCAGCTAGTTGTACAGACATTCTTGTTGGTCTCAGTTCTCCCATGTTGAGCCTTTTACAAATGGATAAGGGCATTAAACTGATGTTGGTTCCTAAATTTCACAGGGCTTTATCTATGACAAACTTTTCAATCACACATGGTATAGAGAAACTACCAGGATCTTTTAGCTTAGGAGGCATGTTGTTTTGGATTATTGCGCTACACTCTGCAGTAAGCATAACTGTTTCGGTATCCTCGAGCTTTTTCTTATTAGTTAATATTTCTTTTAGGAATTTAGCGTATGAGGGCATTTGTGTGATTGCTTCTGTAAAATGTATTGTGACATTTAGTTGTTTCAGAAGTTCAACAAATTTCTTAAATTGGCCTATGTTTTTAGATTTAGCGAATCTTTGGGGATACGGGATAGGTGGTTTATAAGGCGGTGGAGGCACATATGATTCTTCTTTCTCTTCGGCCTCTTTGCCATTATCTTTCTTCTCATTTTCCTTTGGTTCGCCTTCCTTTTCAGACTCCTTACTGGGCTTTTGGTACATGGCTGGATTTTCGATTCTTGGGTCAGTGGGTCCTTCTAGTTCTGTTCCACTCCGAAGTATTATAGCGTTTGCATGTCCCTTCGGATTAATCTGAGTTTGACCTGGAAGGTTTCCAGCTGGGGCAGCGGTAACTGCTTGTTGTTGAGCCACTTGTGAGATTTGGGTTTCTAACATTTTGTTGTGAGTGGCTAGAGCATCAACCTTGTTGGCTAATTGTTTGATCTGCTCGCCGGTGTGAACATTCTGGTTAAGGAACTCCTTGTTTTGTTGAGCTTGTGCAACAATGAAGCTCTCCATCATAATTTCAAGTTTTGACTTCCTAGGAACGTTGGGAACGTTAGCAGCAGGTTTTTGATATCCTGGTGGCACAACTGGTGCTTGGCCAGGTGCATACAAAGCGTTATTATTCTTGTACGAAAAGTTTGGATGGTTTTTCCAACCAGGATTGTAGGTATTTGCATACGGGTTTCCTTGAGCATAGTTCACTAGATCAGCGGAGACTCTTGCTAAAATTTGGCATTCGGGGGCAGCATGTCCAGGTACTCCGCATAATTCGCAGTTTGGAGCTACGGCAGCCACGGTGGATGCGGGTGTTATGGTCAAGCTGTCTATCTTTTGAGCAAGGGCATCTACCTTAGCGTGGACATGATCAAGACTACTAACTTCGTACATTCCACCTTTCGTTTGAGCTTTCTCCACTGACATTCTTTCACCTCCCCATTGGTAATGGTTTTGAGCCATGCTTTCGATGAGTTGATAGGCTTCGGTATAAGGTTTGTCCATAAGTGTACCACCAGCGGCGGCATCTATTGTCATTCTTGTATTGTGCAAGAGACCATTGTAAAACGTATGGATGACTAACCAATCTTCAAGACTGTGATACGGATACATCATCATCATGTCTTTGTATCTCTCCCATGCATCGAAAAGAGACTCAGTATCTTTTTGTCGAAATCCATTAATTTGGGCTCTCAGCATAGCTGTTTTGCTTGGTGGGAAATATCGTGCTAAGAACACCTTTTTCAACTTATCCCACGTAGTGACGGAATTTGATGGTAAGGATTGCAACCAAGCCCAAGCTCTGTCTCTTAATGAGAAAGGAAAAAGACGTAGTCTTATCGCGTCTGCAGTCACACCATTTGCCTTCACTGGTCTGCGTACTGCACAAATTTGGTCAAATGTTCATTTGGATTGTCTGTAGGATTTCCAAAAAATTGATGTTGTTGTACGGCTGACAGCAATGAGGGTTTCAACTCGAAATCGTTCCGGTTGATAGCGGGGGCAGCAATGTTGTTATGTGGTTCTTGCTCAGATGGGGTAGCATAATACTTAAGAGGACGGTTCTATGGTCCTTCAGCCATGTTTCGTTCTTTGACTGGTTCAGAAGTATAAGCGAGAAGATCGGGAATATTATACTTGCGTTGATACTCAAGTATTCTGCGTCTCAAATGTAAGAAACGCTCTAATTCGGCGATTGGTGGTTGCAAGTCTTCGCTTTGTGAGCGAGTACTTGGCATACAATCGAGAAAAAAGGAAATAAAATTCGTTGCCTTAGTCTATACTGTGCAACAAAGAATCGCACTATTGACTAAATCAAAGGTTTTTACTCTTTCTGGGGATCAAATGGGGAGTTACTCTTTCTGGGGATCAAATGGGGAGTTACAGTATCAGATACCATGAGGCTCTGATTCTGTTAGGGTTTTATTGATGGCAAATTAACCCTGGCTGGGGATTTTTAAGGTGAAGGTTTTAACCTTGTTGGGGATTTGAAGTTTTTGAAAATGATTCTAAAAACCTAAGAAGGTTTTAAACTCTGCTGGAGACTGATGAAATGATCAAGTTTTTTCCTGTGTTTTTTTAGGAAACTTGAAGGTCTCTGTGAGATTCAAGAGAATATGATACTTTCCAAGTCTGCTTGTATGAAGCCCAAGAGGAGGCTGAGACTGTCCAAGTCTCTCAAGAAGTGGTAGGTTATGGTTGTAGAGAGAGATCTTTGTATGATGCCCAAGAGGAGGCTGAAGGTTTAAGGGATGAAGATCAACCCTAAAATAGTTTGATGTTTTGGAATTCTGACTCTCCTGAGGATTGAACTAGAAAAGATGACTAATTTCTGTCATATACCTATAGGAGGCCTTTGGGTCCTTGTACTAAGCCCAAGAGGAGGCTGAGAACTTCTAAGAAGCCTGGGGGTCCTTTTACTAAGCCCAAGAGGAGGCTGGGGATGCTTTTAAGAAGCCTGTGGGTCTAAGCCTAAGAAAAGTTCAAGAAAGGTTTCACCGGAAATTAATCATTTCTCAGTTGAACAGTTCTAAGGTTTGAAGAAATTCAAAAGAGGTTACACCGAGAATTAATCCTCTATGGGGAAATGAATTTCTTGTACACATATATTTCTAAGTTTGGACAGTCTTGAGAAAAGTTTCACCGGGAATAATGTCTTTCTCTGTTCCATATTGTATAAGCCTAAGAGGAGGCAAGACTGTATCTGAGATTTTCTATGGGGAACTAGTTTTTACTATGTTGAAAGAGTAACCTCTGGTTTGATCTAAACCTAGACCTAACTGCTGGGGAAAACTCTAAGCAAGTATGTACAAGCATATATATATATATATATATATATATATATATATATACAGATGAAATTTATAAACAAGTATGTATTGAAGAGATAGTGGGACTTACAGTCTGATGAAAGCCCAAGCATATTAACTATAGCTGTATGGTTAGGTTTCTTCAAGAAATTGAAGAAAGTTTTGATAAAACTTTGAATTTGAACTTGAATAAAAAAGAAAGTTGTTTTAAAAGGAAATTTGGGGGCTTATACTCAAGGAGAGGCCCAGATGATCTCTTTTGAAAAGACGACGATCGCGTCGTAGTTTTGAAAACCACATAGGGACTTATACAATGACTGAGGCCCGAATTATTGTATTTATAAAGAGAAGGGGTCTTACACTCTATTAGAGGCCCAAAAGTGTTATTTTTATACAAGAGTTGGGGTTTATAACTCAAGGAGATGCCCAGATGAAAAACAACGATCGCACCGTTTATTTTGAAAATTGTATCAGGACTTATACAATGACTGAGGCCCAAATTATTTTTGTACAAAAGGGGTTGGGTCTTACACTCTATTAGAGGCCCAAAAATGTTTGAAAAGAAGAAATATGGGGCATACTGTAACACCCCAATTTTTAGTAATTATTTATTATATTAATTCATTAATCGTGTGATTTTGATGCCTAATTGATTTAATTGATTTAATTGAATTAAGTGATTTATTTGAATTAAATAAATTATTTGATTTATTGAATTTATATGAATTATTTGAATTAAATGAATTAATTGATTTATTGGATTTATATAAATTAATTTATCTATTTGAGTTATTTGGATTAATTGATTTATTGGACTTATTTGAAATAATTGATTTATTTGATTTATTTGAGTTAATTGATTTTTTTGATTAATTGATTTGTTTTAATTATTTTATTTGGTGGAATGAAATATTTAATTGGTAGAAATTAGTAAGTGGGTCTAATTGGGAGTGTGAATAGAAAATGGGTTAGTAAGCCCATTAGAAACTATTAGGTTAATGAAAAATTTTAGGGTTTAACAAAGCAAGAGTAGAAATAAAATAGAGATAGAAAAGAGAAAAGAGACTAGAAGAGGGATATAGAGAAGAAGATGAGAAACCTAAGAAAGAACTCAAGAAATCCAAGAAAAATCAAGGTAAGGGTGAGTTTTTATATAATTATTGGGATTGTTTGATAGTGTTTAATGGGTAGAAACATGTTTAGGATGAAACCCCTAAATTTTATGATTTGATAATTTTTAGGTTTTGATGAAGTTTATGCTTAACCATGTTAACATATGTTTCTATGAGTGTTTGGAGGTATTTTGGATGAATGGGGTTAAGAAATGAGAGTTTTTGGCCCCAAATGACCTATATTAGCGCCGCTGGAAATTCTGGGTTCGCAGGGTTCGCCTAGCGAGCCCAAGGCGAAGTGAAGGTGAAAGTCCGCCTAGCGAACTTTGTGCCCTTTTTATTCTGTCTCTTATTCGCCGAGAGTTCGCCTAGCGAACATGACAGACTTTCCCCATTTTGTTTCCTTCATAACTTTTGATCCGTAACTCGGATTGGGGCACGGTCGGAAGCGTTGGAAAGTTAATCCAATGCTATATGTTATAGTAAAGTAAAAGGATTATTTTATGCATTGATTGATAAGATAGAGATGGAAAGGTGATGAATGTGAATGGTCTGGATCCTTATTTCCACCATAATTCATGAATCGGGAGTCCGATTGATATGAGATTTGAAGCCTTGGAAAGAGAATACAATGTGCTATTATATGGATATGTGAGACCGTGAACTAATCAAGGATGTTTGGTAGAGGGTAGTAGTGACTTATATACCTTTATATGTATGAGAACTACTATGTTGACTATGTTGACATGTTATGCTATTATGTGTGTTCCATGAATGATATTGCTATATACCTTGGTATTATGACATGATGTATGATATATATATATATATATATATATATATATATATATATATATATATATATATATGTGTGTGTGTGTGTGTGTGTGATAGTGTGATAACATGCTTAAAATTCATAAGGAATGGTGAGAAAGCCCTTATGTAGATTAATGATATGAGCTAGTGATGTAACTAAGAAATGATTTTATTTAGTTTAATTATATATTTTGTTTCACTAGTATAATTAATAATAATATTAATAATACAATTTTTATTTAATGATTGATAGTTCTTTTTAATTATCATATGAATATTGGATTTAATTATTGATGATGAATTAAATATTTTATATTTAATTGGTGATGTGTGTTTGGTGAATTGAGGTTGAATCATGTTGATACTTGTGTATTACTTGCTAATTGTGATGGTAATATTTGGAGTGAGAATGTTATGGTTATGAACATGTGTTGTGTGTGCAATTGTGTGGTAATTCAAATGTGATGAATTATTGAGGATATGCATGAATTTTATGTGAACAATTCATGAGTATGTGTGTATGTGCAATTGTGTGGTAATTCAAGTGTGATGAATTATTGAAGATATGCATGGATATTAAGATCAGGGAATGGTCTTAATTGCATATGGTTGTTGAAATTGCACATGCATCATTTATGTCAAGAGGCAATGCTTGTTAGTTCAGTGGGAACTAGTGACTTGTCCCAAACCTAGAGCGGAGTTTGAAAGCTTAGGGAACGAGCTTTTTATGTGTTATTGGTCTAGGGAATGGACCCGGTTTAAATGTAAAAACTGAAGAAAAAAATAACAGTGTTTGGTACCACATGCATGAGTTGCATTTGAGTCTTACATCGAGTCACATTGTGTCTATGGTTGCAAAATGAGATTATGTGTATTATGTGAATTGTTGAATTGACGAAATTGTGGATTGTGGGTATGTATTTGTGAATAGTATGGCTACTTGAATGATAATATGTTGATAAAGCTTTTGGAAGTGTGAGAATAATTATGTTATGCTTGTATGCCATAAATTATATATTATCTTATGATTTCGATAATTATATGAATTCTCACCCTTCTGTTGGAATGATGTTTTATACGACATCGCTCAGGTACCGAGGAGTAGAGTTACTTCTAGCACAAGGTAGTGATCGCGACTTTCTGAGTCTAACGGTTACTAACTTCAAGTGCACAACCTATCGTAGTAATAAAGATATCGATCCCACAGAGACCTGATAATCAACCTAGTGCTACGGTTTGTTACTGTGTTTAGCTAAGGCAAAGATGTTTTGGTTTTAAGTTCAAAAAGGGAAACTAAAGGGAATCTAAATTTTTAGAATAAACTAGTTGAGATAAGGATATCGGTACGTAACTTAGTATACCATCGTGGATTCAATAAAACTTAAGCGTATAAAAATGAGTCACATTATATTTCTGTAGAAAATATCAGTTTAAAAGCCCTCACCTCACACTCTCGTGGATCTTGCTTCGGACTATATTCCTAAATCATAATGTCTGCTCTCGCTAGCCCATTTGAGTTTAAAAACACTTTTTGAAAACTAATACAGTTTAATTAACTTTAAAGCGTTCTCGCTGTTTTTAAAACCAATGCCCGATTCCAGCTATCCGGTTAAAATCTCACACTCTCGTGGATCTTGATCCTAACCTTTACTACCTTTTTATTCTCGTAATAAAAGTTCAGTTTTAATTAAGAAATTGCGGCCAGAAAATAAGTTGTTTATGGTTTTAGCTTAGAATTATCGAATCCATTCCGGTTAACTTAATTACATACCGATAAATCGGATTTAGCTAGACATATTAATTAAACAAACATGCATAAAAATAAATTACAAAACAGTAAATTAAACATGGCAGTGAGGAAAACGATAATGCTATTATTAAGATAATGAATAAAAACCTGATAAATATGAAATAAGTCGGTTCTCGCAATTCCTCCACAAGTCGGTAGGCTTTTGCTCGATGTATCGGAATAACGAATGATGAAGGCAAGATTGAAAACAAAATTCTAACTATGGTGCAATAGCTCCTCAATGTGAGAAACTATCACTATTTCAAGTGATGGTAAACAAGGAATAGGAAACGGGAACCAAACAAGGAATGCAAGGAAAGTAAAAATTCAGAAATAAATTCTGCAGCAATTCGGGTAAATTCTCTATATGGTGTGTCTCGTTGCTCTTCAATCCATGCTGTATTTATAGCCAAAGCATTGCCTTAACGTTGGAGAAAATATAGGAGCACAACCTTTGGTGGTTGAGAAGTCTAAGGGGGACTGGCTCAAGTGAGTTGAAACTGAAGTTGAGAGAATGTAGGAGAAAGTGTTGATTGTGCATGTGCATTGGTCTGCTTTGTTCACGTCTGCGTTTCTGAACGTAATAACCACTTTGGTGCGCGAGACGGTCGTGATGACTGTGTGACGAGCGTGGTGCGCTTTTGGATTGCGTGACGGTCGTGGTGAGTGTGTGACGGTCGTCACACACACCACTTTCCATTTTCTGCTCTTTTTCTTGACATTTCTTCCTGTATTCTACTCTTTTATCCATGTTTCTCTACTTTGCTCCTTTTTAGCTTGGACAATGAAATACCTGTGAAAACACTAGAATACTTGCGGAATAATCGGAACTTGGACTGAAATAACATAATTATTAGTCGTAAATCAAGGCAAATATATGTTATATTTTCGTGTTATCAGGTAGTCGTTGGAGTAGTTTGTTTAGTTTCTTTACTTTTGTTGGGTCAAGTCGTGCTCTGATCATGTAACACGGGGATGTTTCAATTTCATATTTTGAGAGGTACTTTATGTAATCTACTTTATTTTGCTATTGTTATTTGAATTATGTGGAGTATTGGCTTTTATGCCTAAGTGATGATTTATAATGAGTTGATCATGAGACTTTTATTATGTTTATTATGATTGAAGTAAATCCGCTTCTACATGCTAAGTGAAGGATGTGAAATCCATGAAATTATTTTAAGTGTTAATGAGCATGACAGAAATATGTGTGATGTTTTGAAATTATATGTGACACCCTTTTGTGAGATGCATGATAATTTACTCTAATTATTTATATATATTATGCGGGGTTTAGAAGGGTGTTACACATACAACTCAAGGAGAGGCCCAGATGAAAATTGTTTTGAAAACGGCGATCCCGCCGAGATTTTTTTAAATCGTATCGGGACTTATACGATGACTGAGGCCCAAAATTATTTATTTACAAAGGGATGGGACTTACACTCTTCCAAGAGGCCCAAAAATGTTTTGAAAAATTAAAATTAAGAGAAACCCTAATTTTAATTAAAAAATATAATTTTTTATAGGAAATTAAAATATAAAATGATACAAAATATCAAATATATTCAAAAACAAGTTGTCAACTTTAAAAAGTATTTTGAAAAATCATGTTAAGTCACATGAAAGCTTGAAATCCAATTGGTTTTGAAAAATCAAGGTGAGAATTTCATTTAAAAATGATTAAAATAATAAAAATTAAATTAAATTCAAAAAAATCAAACTATATTAAATAAATAATATAAATTTGATTTTTTTTGTAGAATAAAATAATTTAATAATTTTGTGACTTTTTTAAAAAAGAACCAAACAAAAATGATAAAAAATAAGAGAGAAATTAATTTTTGAAATCAATTAATAAAACATAAAAAATTCAAAAATTCAAATATTTATAAAATGGCGCCAAGAACACATGTTCTTGCTCGCGCGTGTTCTTCTTCCCCAGATTTGGTTTTGACTTTTGTAAACATGAAACGTTTTTGAACAAGGATTCCAATGGTACCAATTAATTGCATTTATATTAAGTGTGGAGTGAGAAATCAAATGATGAACTCAAGAACCCTAATTTATGCAAGAACACTATGAAATCCTATACACAATTCATACGTAGCAATTGATTGAGGGGAAACACTCTACATAAGTGCAGAAATATGTTTGTAACTTGAAAGTACATTTATGATGCATAGATAATAGAGTTTGAGAGTGTCAGGCTTACCTCTGCAAGAGGAAATCGAATCCTTAGTTGTAGGTGTTACAGATGTTGTGTAATGATCTAGACAACTTTAATGGACCTCAAGTAATATGTTTGAAAGCTTGGAATAGATTGAATCAGCTTGGAACTTGTTGTGGCACCTCAACTGCAAATAGGCCAAAAAGCTTGAGCAGATGGGGGGTGAATTTGTGATTTTGATGTTCCAGATGAGTTTTAAGGTTATGGATCACTCATATATGATGTATGTGAGGTGTTGGCATGATTGGTTTTGATTGAATTGCTCTCAAATTGAAATTTCGATAGTGACTTGAAACAGAAGCAAAATCTGGTTTTTTGAGAGTGATTTGGAGGAAAACATGTATTGCTATGCTTTGGTGTACTTGAATTGATCAGAAAGAATCTCTATTTATAATAGAGCAAGTTTGTTTTGGGAGCAATAGTGAATGGAGGCTGGATCACTCCATTATCCATTAAACTTTGTCTTGTTGCCAAAGTCTCCTCTAGCCATTAACTTGGGTCAATCTTGCAGGCTTATGGTCCTCTGATGCTTAAGCTTATCTTGACTCACTTGGTTGATCATGGACTGATACATGCCAGCTCTATGCATCCCTTAAATGCCTCGTGACAAAATTGGATTTTTTGGATTTTGAACTTTGAATGTCACATGCCAAATGATGAGGTTTTTGACTTGCAATGCTCTATGGTGTTGTAGCTCTGCAGAGATCATGTTCATTACAATTTAGAAGCTTGTCTTGTATGGTGACAAGGCTTGCCAAGTCATGGAAATGACAAAATCGTATGGCATGTACAATACTGTCTTGTAAAACCAGTCTTGGAGATGTCATGTTTCCATGCTTGTAAATCCCTACTCAAGTTGAATTAGGATGAGTTCTGGTACTCTTTGGAAAGCTTGTATATCCTACTTTAACTTTAATGTCCAACATTGGTCTTGAATCAACTTGGATCATGGTGAAAAATGGCCTCAAAGTTGGTGAAAACCCAAGACAGATTCTGTCCAAAATTTTCACTAAGTGTTGGAAAAAGTGGTCATTTTCATATTTTTGTGATTTTGATCAATCCATAACTCAAAATCCATGAGGATTTAGAATCTGATGTAGTTAACAATTTTGAAGTATGGAATGAGAGCTTTCATTTGAGCTTTGGATGGAAGCAAATGGTTGTGTGGTTTAGGAGTTATGACCTTGCAAAGTTGGTACCAAATCACTTTTCTTCCATAACTTAGAAAATTTTAAGCTTCTCAAGGTTGCCCCTTTTTCAAGTAACCTCACTTTTCTTGATTTTTCTAGTTGGATGATGATCCAAACCATGAATTATCATAGCTTTAGACTTAGGGAAGCCTTGATTGTCAAGAAATTCAAAAAGTCAAACTTGGTTTTTTGGCACAGTTGACTTTTTGCCAGTTGAATTCCAAATTATGTGATCCTCTATGAAATCAAGTCCTTGACTTAATTTAAACCTAATGGATGGATTACATAGGTATTATATAGTGTCTTGAATCATGTCCCAAGGTTTGGGAACATGTCTTGGTCAAAAGTCAAAGATACAGTTGACTTTTCATCAGGAAACCCTAATTGGTCTAGATGAATTTGAATCCTTACATTGCTTGTGAACAAAGTTCTTTGAATCAATACAACCTTGTGAATGGATCAATATGATGTATTTGAGGTCTTCAAAATACTTCTTGAGGTCTTGGCCCATGTCTTGCTCCAAAAGTCAACTTAGGGGTGAATTAGGTCAAGAAACCCTAATTCCTGTTTTTGATGAATGCATCCCCTAAGGCTATTTTGACTCTATGATTGGGTTCATGAGGTCCCTTTGAGCTTCTTAACTCATGTTTTGAAGTATTGACTCATGCCCAGATGAAAATTTTCATCTAGAGGCCTTGGTCGACCAAAACCCTAATTTGGTGACACCGGCGATCTTGAGGCTTGATCCACTTGGAATGTTACAACCTTGTGCTTGATTCTTGATGTGGGAGACCTCTTAATCCTTTATGGGTGTTTGAGAGGCCAGACAAGTTGAATATCATGTCCATTCTTGATTGATCTTTTGTCTGAGTACTCTGAGAGGGCTCAAAACCCTAATTCTTGGTTGAAGTGAATCAATCTTTGAGAGGATTGATGAGGCATGAAGGTACATCCATATTGTGGTGATGATTTTCACAATTATGGGAAATCTTGTGGTCAAAATTTGGGGTATGACAGGGAAGAACTTGCTCGACCATGGAACGCTGAAAAGCTTAAACAGTACTACAGTTAGACACTGCCCGCGATGCACTTGGTTCGACCATGACGAAGTGCGTCCCGACCAAAGGAGCGCGCTAAGGTAAAAGCGTGACTCCTAAACTCGAGACAAAAAGACAAGAGCCCACTCTAGTGTGTACGAGCAAGCTCTTGATCTGGAGGGGACACTTCAACCGAGCTCCACCGTTGTCGTACCAATTAGGCAGAACGCCTAACTCGTGATGGGAAGTTCACGTCACGGAGCAAAGTCCTCGATCGAGCTCTTAGATTCGTCAAAGTTTGGAACCCAACTCCGACCACTCGGCCAGTTCTTTGCATTGTCGAGGATCAACTACGTCGAGCAAAGGCCCTAATTACTTAACAAAAACAAGCAAACATAATATTGAGTATCCATAAGAAAAGAAAGTATTTGACATACAACGACACACACACACAGAGTACGAATATGCTAAACAAAAAGAAACAATGCATTAAAATGGGTAAAGCCCATTGTTCAAACATTACAAACCCATGGCACACAGGTCGGGCAAAGTCAATTTACAAAATTATGGCACGCAGGCCGAACAAAACAATAATCAAAATATGGCGTGCAGGCCAAACAACTAAAAGAAACTAAACAGTGGTTTCCTCCTCGGTCGGGGCTCTCTGTTGCTTTGTTAAGCTACACTGTCGGGCGCCTCGATGGCAACTACTTGGTCGTCAACCACCCAGTGAAAAGCACTGACCCCGTCGGTGACGAGCTGAACCCTAGGGTTGACAATTTGAAGTTACTCCACAGCAATGTTGAAGCCCAACTCAAGGGTCCTTAGGCAGTCTTGCTCAAGCACCCTAATCCGAGAAACCCAATCGCCCCGGGTCCCCAGGAGCTTCTCCTCGGCACTTTCATCCTCAGTGGGCTTGGCTGCGGCCTCCAACTCGGCGACCCTCACCTGGAGTCGTTCCCTCTCCTCTTCGGCTTTGACCATCTTCTGTCGCATCTCCTCGAGGTCGCGGTAGAGGTTGATTTGGATCTTGTACCTTTACTTGTAGTCAACAAGGTCATTCTCCATCTTGACCTTCTCCGAAGAGAGATTCTCAATCTCCGCCTTCAGCTTCCTCACCTCGGCAAGGGGCGGGTCCCATCATTGAGAGCCAAGGCCGTCTCGAGGACCCTCATCACTGCTGTTGCGTCCTCGGACAAAGCTTTTCTCTTGGCCGCCTGGTCGACCTCCAAAATTGCTTTGGCCTCTGCCTCGGGCACAATCAAAGAATTCTCCACGGTGAAGAGCTCTCGATTACGATGGCAGGGAGGCAGCACAAACCTCTCCCCGAGAACGCCCTCCGTGAGGTCGACAGGATCGAACTCCTCTGACCGCGGCCTTTTCGACGGATGTTCTTGAGAGCCCGAAGACTGGCTCCCACGGGGAGAGGAAGTAGAACCCCCTGGTTACTGGTCGGCCTTCGCTGCCTGCTGGACCTGAGAGAGACGAACCTTGGGGGAAACCTTCTTCCTACCTTTTGTCGCGGCAAGCTTCAGCACGTGCTCTTGAAGGTTAGACATCTGGCCTGCAACAAAGAAAAATCAAGTCAGAATAACAATGAGAAATGAGCAATCGAGCAAATAAAAACTTTTGCTACCTAAGAGCCTCAAAGCCTCCTCGTCAGAACTGCACTCGAGAAGCGCTTTGGTATTGATCAAACGGGCCTCGAGGGCGATGTCCCCGTTGGCCTCCCGGATGAAACTTCCGTCTTTATTCATGCACTTGGAAAGGGTAAAGCCGTTGACGAAGCCCACGATCCTATCATAGGTAAGCTTATCATCTTTATCTAGGTCTTGGGGCTTCGCGATGTAGCTCTCAGTCCCTTTTTTGAAGTGGGTATTCTGCCATACTAGAGGAAATTTGGCCTCCAAGTTCACCTCCCGCTGCCCGTCAACGATCGTCTCCACGCGGTCTAACAAGGAGTTGACAGCGGGGTGAATCACCGACTTCACAACAAAAAATCTATCCTTAAAGGAATAGACAGAGTTCAAGTACACTTTGAACAACCTCCTCGGTTGCTTCAGGGACACCCAGCTATGTCGACTATGTTGAGTTTGTCGCTGCAGATGGAAGAGGCGGAAGAACAACGGGAACGCGGCCCCAACGCCGAGGTATTGACAGACGAGCTCAAAATCCTGTATAAATGCAATGGCATTGGGGTAAAGCTGCGAAGGCGCCAAGTCCAACCATTGGAACACCGCAAATTGAAAGTCGGTGAAGGGCAGGTGGAGACCCGCTCCCTGGAAGACAAACTCGTACATGGGAAAGCGCTTCCCCTCGTAGCTTGAGCAGATCTGGTCGGTTTCCTTAGGCCGGTAAACTTTCCAATTCGTCGGGGTCCCTTCAGCTCGGTTCTCGACGGTAGCGAAGACTTCTGAGTCATCATGGACAAACCGCGAAACAACAGACAAAGGTTCCAACTCGGCCCAGGCAGAGACTCATCGTTCGCGTCCCCCGAGCTGTTTTCAACGTCCTCGCCAACTTTTTCCGTGTTGACGGCCTCTTCGTCGAGCATGACAACGTCTTCGAACTTGGGATCCATTTAACCTGAAAAGCATAAAGGAACAGTGAATTTGACTATAAGATCAAATCCATCATTCCACCACAAATCAAGTGAAAGGGCGAGGATATGTTCGACACACGTCCTTGACTGGACCCCTTGCCGACAAGCGCGTGGTCACGAGGAAACCCCCTTCGCCGCGAGACGCAAATCCCCTCCACGGGGAAGAGTTCCCTCGACACGAGTCCTCCTCAACAAAAAATGTACTCTCAATGTGCTCGTGCCATAGGGATACGTGTCCCCGACGTCGGATCCTCGTGGGGTGCTCGCGGCCTTCATCAGAAACCCCCGTCCTTTTTCTAGAACCTTCATGACTTTCCCGAAATCCTCGTCGAAAAC
Source organism: Lathyrus tuberosus (assembly GCA_022829125.1). Taxonomy (NCBI): domain Eukaryota; kingdom Viridiplantae; phylum Streptophyta; class Magnoliopsida; order Fabales; family Fabaceae; genus Lathyrus; species Lathyrus tuberosus. The sequence goes on from JALAZF010000136.1 coordinate 13,012,988, forward strand.
TTCATAGTTCCGCCGGAAACTTCATGAAGTCACCGGGAAATTCATTGGTTTCCCAGAAAAGTCGCCGGAAACCCCATAAGTCCCCCGGAAAACTCATCCCAGATTCAAGAAACCCCCGAAAAACTCATAAAATGCATAGAATTTGGAGAAAGGGACAAAGAACTTACTTGAATGGGGAAGAGCTCTGGACGACGGAGGAAGGTTGACGGCGGATGCGATGACAGACGTACTTTGGAAAGTGGAGGAGGCTTTGAGAGACTTGAGAGAAATGTTGAGTTGGAATATAGGGGATAGTGCAAATGAAGCGGACTCTCCCCTATTTATAAACCCTAGCACGGGAAGTGAAGCATCACTAGGCACTCAAGTACCCCCTACGCCTAGCTGCCCTAGGCATTTATTGCTTCTGACACATGGCCCTAGAAGACGCCACACGCGTCCCTTCAAGTACCTTTCCTGCCCGAGACCAGACGTGCCCGTTCCCTTCCGTTTTCATCACATCGTTGGCCACAATGCCTCGACCTTTATGCTGTCGGGAACGTTTTCTCGGGAGTGTCGCTCCCGGGATTTTCATCCAAGTACAAACGCGAAAGTGACACCGAAAAAGAGTCGCCAGCAATGTGTATTTATCCCAAGAGAGGGAAAGGAAACATCGCATAAACCTGAAGGAAAAGGAAAGAGCATGGTCTTACGACCAAAAGAAATGGGTAAGGGAGTCGGTTACGCGTGAGGAAGGTATTAGCACCCCCACACGTCCATCGTACCCGATGGGATCCACGCTTGCTTGTCTCGATCAAAGGGTGTAAGGAAAAGATACCGGAAAAGGAACTGGAAAAGGAATGGAAAGAGAAAGAGAAACAAATGTAGGGAAAATAAAAGAAGTGCTCGAATGGGCCCTACCCCACTGCCTACGTATCTCATCGGGAACATGAGAATCAGAGCGACGTAGTTCCCCTCACTAGGGATGGATGTTTGTGTTTTTTAGGGAACGGCTTACGTTCTAGCTCAGGTGTTGCAGGCTCGCTGGTCCGAGTGCGTTACCATCTTGCAAGAGAACGAGTAGAAGCACGTTCGAACGCTGAGAATGAGTGAGGTGAGAAAAGAATTCCCGAAGGAAAGACGTTATTGTTTGTTTTGTCTTTTAGAAGTTTTTTTTCATTTGTTTGCATATGACAGTGTATCTGAATCTTAGTCATCGGAATGTGTACATTCTCACATTCCAAGATGGAATGAGTGAGAAAGCACACTAAGAGTGAAGAAGACCCCCACACTTAGTTCCAATTGTCAAGGTTCAACCACACTAGCATACTTGTGTTTATTAAGTGTTTTTGTTGATTATGAAATGAAGAAGTGTTTTTTATTATTTGCACCTTCAACAAGTATTACATTTAAGTCCCTCATACAAGATCAAATGTTTAACATATTGACCCAAGATGGGCTATATGCTATACATTCTAAGATTATAAGAGAAGACCCCTTATAATCTTTTCTTTATATGAAAGGCCTAAATGCAATAAATGCCTACCTTTATTAGATGTTTTGAGTTTTCTTTAAGATGATAAGAGAGACTCAAGAGAGGAGAAAGGTAAAATCTATGTGGACTAAGACTCAATCTTAATTGATTAGTTAAGGGAGTGATCCTAATGGTTTGTGAGGTTTCAAAACCTAAATCTAAAGAAGGAATGAATTAAACAATTCACTTCAAAAGTAGAAGATGAATTGTAATTCAAAAGGGAAAGTGATGAGTTATTAAAAGAAAGCACATAAGTGCTTAGCACAACACAAGATGGAATTGTAAAAAGAGAAAGGATAGAAGTTTGAATGTGGATTCCTTATCCATACTCAATAGCAACTTACCAAATCCCCTACATGGTTAGTAAACATGTATAAGAAATACAAGAAGCAAAAGACACTTAATGCACAATAAAGATCAAAAGAATAAAATGAAAGATCAAATCCTATTAGTCACAACCAGAATGTGAATCATATGGAAAACAAATGATTATCATCAAGCAAGTTCAAGTGAACAAGCAACAAACATCATCCATGGCATTAAAACATGTTACCATAAAAAAGAGAGATGAAAGATGAAAAGAAATGGAAGAAACATGCCTAAATGGAACATGTAATCCAAGGATCAGAATTGAAATGAAATTAAGAAATATATATAAACACATCACAAGCATTCATGAAACACCTATCAAGCCATTCAAGAAGCAATAGAAGAAGAAATGAAATGGAAATTCAAAAGAAAACACAAGTACTTCATATTAAGGACACACAAAGTTCAAATGAAAGTGAACATGCAATGATGACACATAATATGTACCAATGACCTATAATGTCAAATGAATAGTTCACAAAGTAGGCAAATGATCATGCAAGTATGCACAAAAGCAATCATGTAAACATGCACAAAGATTACAAGGATATGACATGTTGTAATGCTTCAAATGAAATGTTTTAAACAAAAATCAAATGAGTTCATGAAAATTATGAAAACATGGTATTGAGGTTCACAAATCAGAGATGAATCACATATCAAAGTATCATGTAAAAATTCAAGGCAAAAAGGCTTTATACAATGCACTTAATCAAATTGGATGCACATGCAAAGTAATGCAAAGATGAACATCAAAACATGCCATAACAGGACCTAAAAAATCAAATAAAAATCACTTAACATAATTCAAGATGTTAATGACTCACAACAAAAAAAAGCAACTCAAAACAATTTTTAATGATCAAGAACAAAATTAAACAAAATCATGTACCACATTAAGAATGCATACAAAAGAAAATCAAAGAAAATTGTGGAATAGGGGCAAAAAGGTCATAAAATCAGAAACTAAAATCATCAAAAATTTTATAAATGTTTTAATGATGTTCATGAATTTTTATGGAATTTTATAATGCCATTTGGTATTTTTAAAAATTAAAAAGAGCAAACGTGTATACAAATGGAAAATAAAATGAAATGTAAATAAAGAAGGGGGTGCATGCATAGCAAATTAACAGTTCAAAAATGGTTTGGGCTTAAGACATAGGGGTGCAAATATCAGTTTGGTCCAAGGTCCAAGTCTGCGCGAAACACACTAACAAGCATACACTCTCAGTCAACAAAATTGACTCACTCATGGCCATTGGATCAAGTCCAGTCAATATAAAAGTCAAGGTAATCAAATCATGTATATCACAATGCTAGTACACCATAATAACCATATATGAACACGCACGCAAGCATCAGAGGGGTTAAAATGAAACACGTGACACACACCATCCTCATTTATTCGCTGGCAACACCACCACCCTTGGATCAAAACAAATCAGACGGACATGAACAAATCTGGCATTCAAAACCCTAATAAAACCTCACCGGCCGGAGAGGGACCTCCGGTCACCTTCTCCGGCCATCTCCGGCACTGCAATCAGTCAAACATTCCAGAAATTTATGCAATGCACATCAAAATGTTCAGGAAGTCACGTAGAGCATGAATCTAGGATTAGTTTTCACAAACAACACATAATCAGAGAGAATCGAAGCAATGAAATTAGCCCTAGGTTTTGGATCTAAGCTTCTAAGAAGCTCTATCAACTAGCCAGATTTAGGAATGCTCCTATTGAGCTAAAATCAACCAAACACAAATGATAATGAAGAAAAACCGTGTGTTCAAAGTTCAAAGAATCAAACCTGAAGTTGACGAAGCTTGGAATACACAAGAATATCAGAAAGAGATGCTTCTTCCTTGAGCTTCACTTGGCCAAATAAAGGCTTGATAGCTTGAATTCGTGCAAAGAATCAACTGGAACTTGATGCTGAACTTCTTTAGCTAAACCTATGCACTCTTGTTCTTGATCTCCAAAGTGGAATAATGATGAAGATGGAGATGAAATGTGGAAGAAGATGGTGAAACTCGTGTAGAATCAGAGAGAGATTAGAAAGAAAGTGAGAGAGAGCTTGGAGTGTTTTGAGAGAATGTGGCAAATGAAGTTGGAACCCCAGATTTGTGAGGTGAAGTTTTATTTTATAGTATGCTTTAACCATGGTTTAGTGAGTCAGTTAAGTGAGTGGCCATTAAGTTAAGTGAGTCATCCCTAACTAACTGAGCAAGTTAGTTAGGGAGAGTGAGGATATGGTGTGGCTGGTTCATGACAGTTATGGTGGAAGTAATGAGAAATAGCATTGGCACAGTTTGTGTAGCAGCTTGCAGCAGTAGCTTGTGGTGGAAGTTTCATACATTTCCTTTCTCATGTAAGAAGCAGCATGGTGAAAGGCACGTGCATGAGTGTTTGGTCAAATGAGGAAAAGAAGCAGCTGGTGATGTGAAGTGTTTGTGGTGTGACTGAACCAAAACATGCAACATGCTAACAATGTATCAGTGCCAACATAGGGTTGTTCATAGGTGAAATACTCTCCAACCATTGAACCATTTGGTGAGATTTTGGGGTCTTTGGAAAGAGGACACATTGTAGCACAATGTTGGTTTGAAAATTGAAGTGAAATGGTGCCTCAAACATACCTCAAAATGACCTTAAACAGATGGACAAAGAACTGGTACATATGCGTGCAGACTGGTGGCATGGCTTGGCTGGGACTTAGCCAAATTTTAGTTGCCTTGACCATACTTTGAGCCATCACAACTCCTTGACCTTTGATCAAATGAAATTTTGTTCAACATGAACCTTGAAGATGACACTACAGAGAACAACTTTGATGTTAAAAATTTTCTCATTTGAAGCTTCCTTCTTGATGAAAAATAGGTGGACATTTGGCCCACCAACTGTTTGAGGAAAGGATGACGCGCAGGCCTGAAAATCATTGGTCATGACATGGTTTTGGCCAAGTTTATCTCAACTTTGATCCATCATATCTCCCTCAATATTTATCCAATGGAGATGTTCTACCCATGGATTTGACGCTTAAAGCAAGACCTTTTGTTGTGGCCTGGTGGAATTTCCATTTGATGCTCCAATTTTAAATGGCCTTGGTTCAAAGTCTGATGCAAAATGGTCAAAACTTACTATTTTTAGTAACCCTTCTTCATCCAAAAATGGCAACTTTCCACATCTTGATTTTTTCATGATTCCTTTGGATTTTCTTGATCAAATTTTGCACGTTGGACACATATAACATGAATTTCATGAATTTGGCTTCAAAAAGTCAAGAGTTGACTTTTTCCTCTGATTATTTGACTTGGCCCCAATTTCTCTGATTTTTTATTTTTCTTCCAATTGAACCACTTCTAAAACCAATTGAGAAACAATCTTCCACATACCTACACTTAAGGACATGTAGAACACCATGACATCAAGTTTTGTCCAAAAAATCAAAGATTCCCTGATTTAATTGGAAACCCTAGTTTTGGTTCCCTCCTCCTAAGAGAAAAATGTGCAGTCTTCAATTTCAAATTCCTCAGAGTATGTTGTATATACCCTTAAAGGATGATGAGATATGCCACTTGAGGATGATTTTGGATCAATGAGCTATCTCTTTTGAGGGTTTTCCTTCAGTTTTTGAACCTCTTGCATAATGAAAGATGTAGTGCTTCAATCTCCTATTGAATCTCACCTTCTTGAGGTTGTGGATGATCAATTGAGGTAGTATGAGACATGAAAGACCTCTTGGCCTGCCTTGAAGAAACTTGATTGACCTTTTTGTGCTTTGAAGGATCCATTGATTGTCCACCTTCCACCTGATCACATGCCCTGATGGTAAGAGGGATGATATGCTTCATTTTTCTATGTTAAATGCAATGCAATGCTAATGAGGTGGATATGATATGATAAATGATAATTCCATGCTATGATGACAAAAAGGGAGAGCAAATTTTGGGGTATTACAGCTGCCCCTATTCAAGCGCTGTAGACCTGAATGCCTAAAAGCGATTGCTTTCGGACTTTCAAGGTATATAGTGATTGAATACCAAATATAACCAAAAATTTGCTCTGGATGATGAAGAAGAAACCCCACGACATTGCTGGATTGAATCTTCAATGAAACATTGTCGGAGAAATCTGTCTTTTGAACGACACCAGACGACTACTGGCTCGCCACACTACTGGTGGACTTTAACAATGTCTTTTATGCAACTCCAGACGACTACTGGCCTGCCACACTATTGGTGGACTTTAACAATGTCTTTTATGCAACTCCAGATGACTACTGGCCTGCCACACTATTGGTGGACTTTAACAATGTCTTTTGTACAATGTCAGACGACTACTGGCCTGCCACACTACTGGTGAACTTTGCAGTCTCGTGCCACCCGAAGGCGGACTTTTGCCAATCCACTGTTGGACTTTTGCCACCCGAAGACGGACTTTTGCCAATCCACTGTTGGACTTTTGCCACCCGAAGATGGACTTTTGCCAATCCACTGTTGGACTTTTGCCACCCGAAGACGGACTTTTGCCAATCCACTGTTGGACTTTTGGAATTTGCCACCCTTAGATGGACCTTTCGCCAATCCACTGTTGGACTTTTAGAATTTCAAAATTGGATTACTCTCTGCATCCGCGTCAGACATCTCTGCTGACTCTGCTGAGGAGCAATGATCAATGATCTGACTTTAGAGACTCCTGAAAGGATGGTATCTCTGCTGGAGAATGAATGAACAATCCGTCTGCTTCGAATTATCATTCTTGCCAAAAATATATTGGACTTTGGAAATATGAGGACACGATGATTCTGCCAGGAATCACTTCATCTGCTTGGGGGTGGATTTTGGTCACAACAACTCCACTGGGGATGAGAATTTCTTTGCATGACATCTTGCTAAAAAGGTCATTAAAACTCTGCATGAGGATCTATCAAACCCGAGATCTTTTGCGGGGAGAACCAACCTGCTAACCTGGCTGGGGAGGGAATATATCATCACTCTGCCGCGAAATAGATTTTGTTGATCAATAGGCCTCTAGTGGGGAGAAGAACAACAACTTAGCTGGGGATTATTGTTGACAGGACTCAACACTGAACTCTGTGGGGAATACAATGACCAGAGATACGATCTTGCCGGGGAATCAGGGTTACTCTGCCGGGGACATACAAATCTTGGTTATACCATTCCACTGTAACTTGTTGGGAAAGAGTCTTTAGAGATCTGCTGGGGAAACCCAAAGCAAATCCACGGTAGTCTGCTGAGGAATACGACTGTCGAGCTTAGGATAAGTACCCCAATGCCCCATGTTAGGCGAGCTTTCCCTTAGACAATTCCGTTGGGGATGACGAGTTTATAACAAACTCTGCTGGAGAAAACTGCTTTAAAGCGTCTCGTGCTGGGGAATGCCTTTTGAGAGGATTTTACAGAAGACCAACTGTCCTCAAACTCTACTGGGGATGATCAACACTTCATGCTGGGGAAACAATATGCCCCATGCTTGGGAAAACCAACAATTTGTCCCCGAAGAGGATGTCATAAGAGGATTTTACAGAAGATTTAGCCTCTTCAAACTCCTGCGACTTCGCTGGGGATAATGACCATCAGCTTCGATATCGGCGAGACCACTCTTTTGGGGAATTTGCGACCGTTATCGACACAAAAAAGCTTGTAGCTGTTGGAAGTATTGTATGAGAGAATCGACTTAATGAGATACAACAGTACCCAGTTGAACTTAATTCACTGATATTGAACCGTTATGAACGACCGTCGACCGAGCGATGAACGCAGACCTCCTTACCCGTGATTGCCCCAGTCTTTTGCGTGGGGTAGGTGATTACTCGTCTTGTGCTTAAAATCATCTGTACCTGCTACCTGCAACAACAAAGTACTCATACATGCTCCAGAATTTTGCGTGGTTTGAATCCACCATCCAGGACTATTCAACATTCAGAGTAATTTTCAAATAAATTTTTTGCGCATGTTATTGTAAGGCCACCATGTTTTCACATGCATTGTTTTATCAAAAATTAGGACGTTTTTGCAAACAAAGCAATAAAACAAAAAAAATAGGAAGCTTTTTATTGAAATTCAATTTATTGACTGAGAGCCCAGAATAGGCAATTACATCAGGAAGCAATCCCTGGAAAGAGGTGATCGCTGAAAATTGAGAAAAGAAACTACCCTAACGGCAATGTGAAAACGGCATTCCACTGAGTTTCCATTCTGCTATGACCAGTATGTCTTCAAAACTCCCCGACCTTGCCTTCTGAGGAATGATCAGACCGATTCCTATCTTTCAGAATGTCAGTTGTTCAAACGGTAATGGGGTATAGATAACTCAGACCGTAGTCATTCGCTTAAATCCCTCTTTTGCGTGGACCGCCCTTTCAGGTTTTCGATCCACCGGGATACCCTTTTTTGCCTAAGTTGCCCTTTCGGGTTTTCAACTTGTCGGGTGTACCATTTTTCAATTATATCCCTAATTTTTGCCCGAACCTTATTCTGTTTTTGGTTCGCCGGGATGCCCTTTTTTGCCTGGATTTTTTTCTTTTTATTATCCAGCGGGTCTATTCATGCGAAGTATTTTTTGACTACGTCCGAGTTGACAGGGGATGAAAAGTCTTCGCCATCCATGGTTGTAAGCAATAAGGCTCCGCCCGAGAAGACCTTTTTAACCACGAATGGACCTTCATAGTTAGGAGTCCATTTGCCCCTGTAATCTGTATTGGGAGGAAGGATCCTTTTGAGTACCACATCTCCGACTTTGTAAACCCGAGGACGCACCTTTTGGTCAAATGCCTGCTTCATTCTGCGCTGGTATAATTGCCCATGACATACAGCCGCCAGTCGTTTCTCCTCAATAAGGCTCAACTGGTTAAACCTGGCGCGAACCCACTCAGCTTCATCTAATTTGACATCCATCATGACTCTGAGGGACGGAATCTCCACTTCAACTGGTAGCACTGCCTCTATACCATATACAAGTGAGAATGGGGTTGCCCCAGTGGACGTGCGTACCGATGTGCGATACCCATGCAAAGCAAATGGTAACATCTCATGCCAATCTTTGTACGTGACCACCATCTTCTGCACAATCTTCTTGATATTTTTGTTGGCCGCTTCGACCGCGCCATTCATCTTTGGGCGGTACGGAGAAGAATTGTGATGTTCGATTTTGAAGTCCCGACATAGCTCAGCCATCATCTTATTATTCAAATTAGAACCATTATCAGTAATGATTCTCTCGGGAACTCCATATCGGCAAATGATATCCCGCTTTAAGAAACGCGCTACCACTTGTTTTGTAACATTGGCATAGGATGCAGCTTCAACCCATTTGGTGAAGTAATCAATCGCCACCAAGATGAAACGATGATCATTAGAAGCTGTAGGCTCAATTTTCCCGATCATATCGATGCCCCACATGGCAAACGGCCAGGGTGACACCATGATACTCAACGGATTTGGAGGCACATGCACTTTATCTGCATAGATCTGGCATTTATGGCATTTGCGGGCATATTTGCAGCAATCTGACTCCATGGTCAACCAGTAATATCCCGATCTTAACAACTTTTTAGCCATTGCATGTCCTCCGGCATGGGTACCGAAAGAGCCTTCGTGCACTTCAATCATTAGCAGGTCTGCTTCGTTTCTATCCACGCATCTGAGCAGAACCATGTCAAAATTTCTTTTATACAGCACGCCATCTTTGTTCAAGAAGAAACTACCGGCTAGCCTTCTTAATGTCTTCTTGTCTTTAGAAGATGCCCCAGGCGGGTACTCTTGATTGTTCAAGAAGCATTTAATATCATGGTACCAGGGCTTGTCATCTGACGTTGCATCAACCGCAAACACAAATGCAGGTCTGTCTAGGCGAGATACTTCAATCTTAGGTACATGGTTCCATCCTTGCACTTTGATCATGGAAGACAAAGTGGCCAAGGCATCAGCGAACCTATTCTCATCTCGAGGAATATGGTACAGTTTCACTGTTGTGAAAAATGTCAGCAATCTCCTTGTATAATCTCTATACGGTACTAGATTTGCTTGGTGTGTGTACCAACTCCCTTTCACTTGATTGATTACCAAAGCTGAATCACCGAATATATCAAGGGTCTTAATCCGTAGATTAATCGCCTCCTCGACCCCCATTATACAAGCTTCGTACTCTGCTTCATTGTTGGTGCATCCGAAAGTTATTCGGGCAGTGAAAGGCATATGAACACCTTACGGCGTGATAAGAACTGCTCCAACTCCGCACCCATTCATATTGACAGCCCCATCAAACATCAGACTCCATTTGGATTCAGGGTCTGGCCCCTCCTCCGGGAGTGGTTCCTCGCAGTCTTTAGCTTTGAGAAACATGATGCCCTCATCAGGGAAGTCAAATTTCATGGGTTGGTAATCATCAATCGGTTGCTACGCGAGATAGTCTGACAAGATACTTCCTTTGATGGCCTTTTGGGAAGTGTACTGAATGTCATACTCTGTCAAAACCATTTGCCACCGTGCAACTCTGCCTGTCAGTGCTGGTTTCTCGAAAATGTACTTGATAGGATCCATTTTTTAAATCAACAAGGTTGTGTGCCTGACCATATATTGCCTCAATCGCTTAGCGGCCCATGCAAGTGCACAGCATGTCTTTTCAAGCATTGAGTACCGGGACTCACAATCATTGAACTTTTTGCTCAGGTAGTAGATAGCATGCTCCTTCCTACCTGTCTCGTCATGTTGACCGAGAACACAACCCATGGAACCTTCAAGCACTGTCAGATACATTATCAGCGGTCTCCCTTCAACTGGAGGCATTAGAATTGGAGGTTCCTGCAAATATTCTTTTATCTTATCGAATGCCACTTGGCAATCGTCATTCCACCTGACCGTTTGATCCTTTCTTAGCAGTTTAAATATTGGTTCACACGTGGCTGTTAGGTGAAATATGAACCTTGCAATGTAGTTCAATCTACCCAAGAAACCACGAACCTCTTTTTCTGTTCTCGGTTCAGGCATTTCTTGTATTGCTTTCACCTTGGCAGGATCAACCTCAATTCCTTTTTCGCTCACAATGAAACCCAATAACTTTCCAGACCGCACACCGAAAGTACATTTGTTTGGATTTAATCTCAGACGGAACTTTCTCAACCTTTCAAACAGCTTTTTCAGGTTAATCAGATGTTCCTCTTCTGTTCTCGACTTGGCAATCATATCATCTACATAACATTCGATCTCCTTATGAATCAAGTCATGAAACAATGTTACCATCGCCCGCTGGTACGTTGCCCCTGCGTTTTTCAACCCAAAAGGCATTACTTTATAGCAATATGTACCCCACGGAGTAATGAACGTGGTATTCTCCATATCTTCAGGTGCCATCTTGATCTGGTTGTACCCGAAGAAACCGTCCATAAATGAGAACACTGAAAACTGAGTTGTATTGTCGACCAGCACATCAATATGAGGTAGTGGAAAATCATCTTTCGGGCTAGCTTTATTAAGATCTCAATAATCCACACACATTCTCACTTTTCCATCTTTCTTCGGTACTGGCACGATGTTGGCTACCCGCGGAGGATATTTAGTCACAGCAAGAAACCCAGCATCCCACTGCTTCTGGACTTCCTCCTTAATCTTTAAAGCCATGTCGGGGTGAGTCCGACGAAGTTTCTGCTTGACTGGCGGACATTCTTCTCTCAATGGCAGCCTGTGCACAACAATATCTGTATCCAACCCCGGCATGTCTTGATACGACCAGGCGAAGATGTCAACATACTCGCGCAACATTTCAGTCAAAGTTTTCTTCACGTCTGCTTGCAAGCTGGCACCAATCTTGATCTCTTTCTTGGCATCCTTGGTACCAATATTGATGATTTCTACAGTCTCCTGGTGAGGCTGGATGACCCTTTCCTCTTGTTTCAACAATCTGGCCAGTTCTTCAGGGAGTTCACAATCTTTCTCATCCCCTTCTTCGGCTTGATAAATCGGATTGTCAAAGTCATACATAGCCATATCAAAATCGTTATCAGTGGTATCCGGAGGATCAAGTCTGCATGAACGGGTTCATGCCTTATTTTAGAATTTATTTTTAAGAAAAAATAAAAGAAAATGAAACATTGGCATTTTATTATTTTTGTGCAAAAATAAAAACTGAAAGACAGAGAACAAAATTTGATTGCAAAACGTCCTTTATTAATGATTAAAAATTGCAAATGCAACCAGGGTGGCCCTACAAATGAATCTATACGCCTTGGGCAGAGCGCAAGATTTTGACATGCATTATGGTTAGAAAAAAAAAAGAAAAATTACTCTGTCTGAAGAGTAACCTGGATGACTTCTTCAACGGACCAGTTCTGCACTTGTTGTCCCAGAGCATGAGGGCGTACCCAGTTGTCCAGGTCACAATCACTGTCAACACCATCCTCTGTAGCTGCACAAGACTGGTCCGTGTAGATAATTCCCCCACTACTAAAAGTAATGGGTCCACTGCTCCCCGCATCTGAAGTTGTAGAGGGATGATAACCAATACCAAATTTGTCTTCCTTTATTGGGGTCTCTATCAACCTGCCCCAACCTTGGGCGTTGCCTGCCCTGACGACCTCTACAGCTTGTTTGTAAGATGAAATGGAGGTACCAGCCTCAACTGGTACAGAAGAAGACTCAGGTGCATCGTCAATATTGACCGCTTCAAATGATTGGCACAACATCTCGTGAATTTCCCCATCCATTTCAATGTACTTGAACGTGGACAAGTGACTCACAAAGATGTCTTCTTCACCGCACACCGTCACAACCTGCCCTTCAAACTCATACTTCAACTTTTGGTGTAAAGTGGAAGTAACAGCCCCGACTCCGTGAATCCAAGGGCGTCCCAATAAGCAGCTATATGCAGGTTGTATGTCCATTACATGGAACGTGGATTTGAATACCTGTGGTCTAATTTGTACGGGCAACTCCACTTCACCAAACACAGATCGTCTAGTCCCGTCGAATGCTCTGACCACCAATTCACTAGGCCTCAAGATCAAACCATCAACTTCCAGCTTCATTAACGCCTTCTTGGGCAAGACATTGAGTGATGAACCAGTGTCTACCAGTACATGAGATAACACTGCGCCCTTACACTCCATCGTGATATGCAAAGCCTTATTGTGGTTTCTTCCTTCAGCAGTCAAATCTCTACTTGTAAAGCCCAAGCCATGGCTAACGTTAACATTGGAGATTACGTCCTCAAGCTGATTAACAGTAATTTCCTGTGGCACGTATGCACTCTTCAATACTTTCAACAACGTCTGCCAATGCGCATCAGAGCACATCAATAGTGACAAGATTGAAATCTTTGAAGGGGTCTGATTCAGTTGGTCCACAATCTTATAATCGCTTTTCTTGATTATCTTCATGAATTCTTCCATCTCCTTATCAAAAGTAATCTTTGTCTCTGCTTCAGGTGTAGGCGCATTTTCAACCACCTGTTTACCCTTAGCCTTTGCTGCAGCTTCTGCCTCTTTATCACTTCTCAAGGTTTGGGGAGCGAACAACCTTCCGCTTCTTGTAAAGCTCCCTACACCCCCTACATTATCAACATTTGGGCTGACTGACGACTCAACTTCCTGCTTTTTACCTTCGTAATACACGTCTGCCCCATAGTGCCATGGGATAGCCTTCGTAGATGTGAACGGAACTGGTCCTGGCACCGTGATAGTGACAGGACTGGGCCTTTCTTGCACAACACTTGCTACGGGAACTGCATTGACCGGCATTTGAATCTCAGCAGGAGTATAATAGATGGTCACGGTTGATACCTCATCAGTGTCTTTCACAACTCTGTCGAACTGTAGACATCCTTCATTGATCAGATTCTGTAAACCCACCTTCAACTTATTACAACCATTCTCTTGGTTCATACACTCAGAATAATCTTGATTACAGCCCGGGAACACCTGTCCCTTCAATAAACGATCTTTTACAACCAACAAAGAAGTTTTCACTTGATGGATGTCTGCCACCAGATTCAATCTCCTCCCATCTTCAATAGCGTACACATTTGCTGCACTATGATCAGGCATGGGATCCTGAGTAATATTAGCAGATGGAGAGAAATTGATGGCTTTAGCATCAATCAAGTCTTGTACTTTATGGTGGAAAGCCCAGCATTTTTCAATGGAGTGCCCCTGAGCACCTGAGTGGAACTCACAACGAGCATTAGCATCGAAGTTAGGTGGCAGGTTTCCAGCAGCAGGAGCTTTCATAGTACGGAGTTCTACCAACTTTAACTCAAGTAGCTGGGGTAACAGCGCTGCATAAGTCATAGGGAAAGGATCCATCTTACGATCTCTCTGCCTAGACCTTTGTTGGAAAGAAGGTTGTTGCTGTTGCTGCTGAACTTGTTGTTGGGGTTGTTGTTTCTGAACAGACGGTGTCGGGACTGTTACAGCATCTACCTGATAATAAGCTTGAGAGCACCCTCTGCCTCGTCCTCTAAACACAACATTCGTATCACCTTCTCTTCTTTTCTGGCTACTAGCAAACAGTTTCTTTGTCCCAGAAGAGCCAGCCCCACTTACATCTTGGATTTTTCCAAGTTTCAACAGACTTTCTATTCTTTCTCCCGCAATCACAATATCAGCAAATCCAGTTGACGGACAAGCAGCCAATCTATCAAGATAGGCCCCTTGCAAGGTGCCCATAAACATGTCTGCCATTTCTATATCCGACAAGGGAGGTTGAACCTGTGCAGCCATTTCCCTCCACCTCTGTGCATATTCTTTGAAACTCTCCTTGGCATTCTGTGACAACCCCTGCAATTGAGTGCGGTTGGGCGCCATGTCGATATTGTACTGGTATTGCTTCAGGAACGCTTCTACCAGATCTTTCCAACTCTTCACAGCAGCTCTATTCAACTTCATATACCAGGTCAAGGACGCTCCAGCCAAACTGTCCTGAAAATAATGCATCCATAGCTTCTCGTCCTCTGTATGGGCTGAAATCTTCCCAAAGTAAGCTTGAAGATGCGTTTGGGGACACGCATTGCCGTGATACTTATCAAAAGTGGGAGGCTTGAATTTAGGAGGAATTCTGACTCCTGGGACCAGCCCCAAGCTAGTAACATCAATGCCCATAGAGTTCTTGCATTCTATGGCCCGAATCTTTTCTGCTAACTCATCATACCTTCGATCACCATGATTACTGATAAGTGCAAATTGTGATTACTGATAAGTGCAAATTGTACCTATTTTTGTATATATGTTTTGTTGCACTTATTGATTCTTTTTGGTAAATATCGTGCGAATAAAACCCAATTTGTTTGTAAATACGATTACTTTACGTTTTCGGTGTATAGTGCGTTATCGTGTAAATATCATTGAGTTTAATCGATTTTCATTTATTTTTGTAGGTGTTCCAACAATGGGATATTTCCATATTCATAAAGAGCATTGAATAAGCTTTCCAACGCTTCAAACCGTACGTCAATCGGAGTTACGGTTCAAGAGTTATGAAGAAAACAAATTCTGGTTTTCTGTCATACTCGCTAGGCGAGCCCCCGTAGCGAACACTCGCTAGCTTGTTCGCTAGGCGAACCGGGGCGAACAGAAAGTTCCAGAATCGTGAAAAAACTCAACAGAAAGGCGGTTTACGTTCGCCTAGCGAACGGGGACTCGCTAGGCGAACCTGGAAAGTCAGAATTGCCTATTTTAGCCATTTTTCATCATTTTTTATGTTATGGTTTTGGGGATTCTTGCTCCAACTCCATCAAACTTCATTTTTTTAGTAGATTAGCTTAGAAAACAACATGGAAGCTTGCATGTGGATGATCCGAGGTGGATTTCTCATCGATCGGCTCCGACAATCCGTGAAGTGTTTGGTTCATTTCTCTTCCTCTTTGTGTATTCTTTCTTGTTGGGTTGTGTGTATGTATTGACTATGATCTCATGTATATTTGTCACCCATGGCGTTGTATAAAACTTGCTTTACAAATCTTTATTGGTAATTGTCTCTAATTTTTGCTTTATGCGCGGGGTTTGTGTCGCGTTAGACATAACCTTCACGAACGTCGATTAGGGAGGATTGTCTGTTAGTTTCTGGATTCTAGAGATAGATTTAGGGCTAACAATCTTCAATAGGCGTCGAAGCTAAATGTCTTCCGTGTTTTGAGGCTTCGCTCGCGAGAGTGACGAAGAGAGTAACACGGTTGTTTTCTCAACTTTGCGTTAGACATAACCTGTGTTGTGAGCGATGCTGGGTGATATTGATGAGTATTGTAGGTGGAGTATAACTGGTCGGTAAGTTTAAGTTTGTGAGGAGTGATTTGTATGCATTGCCGGACGAGTTTTTCTTGTTGAAGAATGAAGTTCTTTTTGTTTTAATGTTTACTTTTCATATTTTCTTGTTTGAAACCATTAATCCAAACTCATTAACGCGAGAGACTGTCGAACGACATTCTTTCCCTCGAACCGATCTCTGTGGACACGACATAAATCCCGGAGGGAATTCTTCCGAAAATAAATATTTTTGCTTGCTTGCCCTATTCTGCATCCAACAAAATGGCGCCGTTGCCGGGGATTGGTTTTGATATTGAATCGCATTGCGATAGTTTCTTTGTTTTTGAGTTTTGTATATATCGTATATATTGTCTATTTCCATTATGTTTGTTCAAGTGTTGTATACATTTTGTTCCCGTAACCGTTTGTTCATATGTTTGGTTAGGACACTTACTTTAGGTTTGGGCGGTGAGGCATCACTATGGCATGAAGGAAGTGAGTTTGCTAGCTAAGCAATGTAAAGGCGTCGAGCTTACGACGTAAAACAAGCATGTTGTATTATTTTCTTTGGTTGTGTGGTGAACTTTCATTAAACAAGTTGTACTCGGATTTTTCGTAAACTTCTCAAATCTTCACTTTACAACTTGTTTAATGAAATTTCTCCCTTTCTTTTCGTTTGTTTATATTAATAATTCTTGTTCTCGCTAAGCGAGTTCTGGCGAAGTCACCAGCGAAGGTTCGCCTGGCGAACGTTGGCGAAGGTGCCAGCGAGGGAGTGGCAGAAAGTATGCAAAAACCTTCAGTAGGAAAACTGGGTAAATTCGCTGGGCGAGGGAGCTAGCGAATGCTCACTGATGTGTTCGCGAGGCGAAGGTGCCAGCGAGGGGGTGGCAGAAACTTTCACTTTTGAAAACACCCAAACTTCGCTGGGGCGAAGGATGTAGCGAAGGCTCGCGTCGCGAATGATTCCTTCGCTAGGCGAAGGCTGCTAAGATTTTGGTTGTTGTTTGCTCACAGATTTTGATTGACTTATTTGAGGATGCTTTTGTGATTTTCCAAGTTGGTTTGTTTCAACTTGCGGATGTATGGTAATGATCTTGTTAAGTTTTGTACACGTCCGAGGTATGTATTTATCGCTTTCTATACTTTAGCATATTCATGATACTTAGGCATTTTACAAACTTCCATGCCATCCATTCTTTTGTATACTTGTTCTTATTGTGAATCACTTTAGTTCCCACCTTTTTGTGAGGTGACTTTCCATTGTTCATATATGCGCGGAGAACCAACATTCTTGTTATAACTAGATTTTATTATGTTGAATCTTTTTTTTTGTGTTGATTATATGAATGCATGAAAAGGATCAAGGCAATTGTTTCATTTTGAGCACAACTACCTTAGCCAAATAGTTAATTCACCTTGTGAGTGTGTGAGAATTCGTAACCCCTTTGAGCTTTTTGATCCATGTTTTTATTTGAACTTAATGCTTGTCTATGAGTATTTAGTTCACTTATTTTTGAATGGATTTTGTTTTTTCTTGGACCTCAACTTTGTGTTGTTGTATGGATTTTTTCCTTGCCTTAGAAAGTAGGGAGTATTCACATGATGTGCGGTTGAATTCAAGTTGGGGAGAGAATGGTTGTTTACTCATTGGTTGGATTCTATGAGGATTGAAAAAGAAAAGAAAAAAGAGAAAAATATGACAAAGAAAAGAAACCAAAAAAAGTGAAAAAGAAAGAAAAAAGAAAAATGCTTGAAAAAGGAAACAAAAAGAGTTGCAATAATTGTGCTAAATAAGTATTGTGTGTTGTGTAGCACTTGGGATTTTGGAAGAAGTTGGTTGAAATTTTGTGTGTGAATCTTTGTGAGTTTTCACTCCCTTAGGTTTAGGCAAGTTTTTGTTTCAATTACCTTTAGAAAATGCCCCTTGTTTGTTTACCCGACCACGCTACAACCTTGAAAAGCCCTTGTGATTCTTGCCTTTGTATTTTCAATGTGAATTTGTGGATGTATGCATAATTTAGTCTTTTGTTTGCAAGATTGTTGTGTGAGTGAAAGAACCTCATTTTGTGTTTTTCATCTACCGATGATTGTTTTTGCTAGGTGTGATTCACATTTGAACTTGTGTTGTTTTAGAATTTTTGGCATGACTTTTGTACTTTGCTTTTGTTTCGTGACTATGTTATCGTTGCAGTTTAGTGGTAAGTATTTACTTTTTGTGTGTACCTTTGTCATTTGAACCATTCATTCGTTTCCGTTTTTCAAAACCTGTTGATTCGTCTTTCTTTGGATATCGCTTTTGCATTTTCAAGTTTGTTTGATTTTTGTTTGTGGACAAACAAGTAGGTAAGTTGGGGAGAGTTTGATAAGTGCAAATTGTACCTATTTTTGTATATATGTTTTGTTGCACTTATCGATTCTTTTTGGTAAATATCGTGCGAATAAAACCCAATTTGTTTGTAAATACGATTACTTTACGTTTTCGGTGTATAGTGCGTTATCGTGTAAATATCATTGAGTTTAATCGATTTTCATTTATTTTTGTATGTGTTCCAGCAATGGGATATTTCCATATTCATAAAGAGCATTGAATAAGCTTTCCAACGCTTCAAACCGTGCGTCAATCGGAGTTACGGTTCAAGAGTTATGAAGAAAACAAATTCTGGTTTTCTGTCATACTCGCTAGGCGAGCCCCCGTAGCGAACACTCGCTAGCTTGTTCGCTAGGCGAACCGGGGCGAACAGAAAGTTCCAGAATCGTGAAAAAACTCAACAGAAAGGCGGTTTACGTTCGCCTAGCGAACGGGGACTCGCTAGGCGAACCTGGAAAGTCAGAATTGCCTATTTTAGCCATTTTTCATCATTTTTTATGTTATGGTTTTGGGGATTCTTGCTCCAACTCCATCAAACTTCATTTTTTTAGTAGATTAGCTTAGAAAACAACATGGAAGCTTGCATGTGGATGATCCAAGGTGGATTTCTCATCGATCGGCTCCGACAATCCGTGAAGTGTTTGGTTCATTTCTCTTCCTCTTTGTGTATTCTTTCTTGTTGGGTTGTGTGTATGTATTGACTATGATCTCATGTATATTTGTCGCCCATGGCGTTGTATAAAACTTGCTTTACAAATCTTTATTGGTAATTGTCTCTAATTTTTGCTTTATGCGCGGGGTTTGTGTCGCGTTAGACATAACCTTCACGAACGTCGATTAGGGAGGATTGTCTGTTAGTTTCTGGATTCTAGAGATAGATTTAGGGCTAACAATCTTCAATAGGCGTCGAAGCTAAATGTCTTCCGTGTTTCGAGGCTTCGCTCACGAGAGTGACGAAGAGAGTAACACGGTTGTTTTCTCAACTTTGCGTTAGACATAACCTGTGTTGTGAGCGATGCTGGGTGATATTGATGAGTATTGTAGGTGGAGTATAACTGGTCGGTAAGTTTAAGTTTGTGAGGAGTGATTTGTATGCATTGCCAGATGAGTTTTTCTTGTTGAAGAATGAAGTTCTTTTTGTTTTAATGTTTACTTTTCATGTTTTCTTGTTTGAAACCATTAATCCAAACTCATTAACGCGAGAGACTGTCGAACGACATTCTTTCCCTCGAACCGATCTCTGTGGACACGACATAAATCCCGGAGGGAATTCTTCCGAAAATAAATATTTTTGCTTGCTTTCCCTATTCTGCATCCAACAATTACCCACATCAGCATCCAACTGAGTAAATTGGTCTTCCAGAGGATCTTCAAGAGTAACGCCAACATGCCTACCATTTCCATTACCCCGATTGTTACCACCAGGAGGAGGGTTGCCACCGGGAGGAGGAATGCCATGTACCTGTGAATTGTCATGCTGATCACCTTCGGGCACCGTTTCTGGACGCTCGACCAGAAGCCTCAATCTCTCTTGATTTTGCGCCATGCCAGTCATGAGAGTCATGAATTGGTCCATACGCGCTCTCAATTCAGCCAAATCACTTTGCACTTGATCCATAATCCTTACTTGATTTCTTCGTGTTGAATATCGGTGAATATGATTCTCAGCTATATTGCCTGAAACCAAATAAAGGTTAGAGACCCTGCAACGAGTACCTGAAAAGCAAGTAACGAAATGCAAAATGATATGCAATGCCATGCAATGCTATGTTTGTCATTTCCGAGGTGCCTTACACCCTGATTCCAATCCTAACCACAGAAGTCTGAAGATCAGAAATCGTGATATAAAGAGACGTGTCGTGGTCATGTGCTTGTGTGCAGCTATCTGATAAGGAATAATTATGAATAAAACTGCTCATACTCATTCAACAAAATACTCAAGTACATTCAAGAGAGGTTCATCAGTAAATACAAATACAAGAAAAAGATGGATCCATCAACAAGCCTGATGGTAACCATTAACAAAAGACTACGAAAAACATCAGTCTGATAATTCTACATTTTTCAGCTTATCACTGGTGTATTTGATCTCCTCAAAGAGTATGCGAGTACGCTGGTGATTCGGCTTTTCAATCATCTCTTTGATCAAGACATCCCTTTTCTCAAGAGCTTCAGTTAAAGAACCCATATGCAGCATCAGAGCCTCGTCATCACACACTCCTTTGTGTCTCTTTATGCCGGCTTGCGTCTTGAGTATCTCCCTTTCTATCACGACTTCTTCAAGCTCTTTCTTGGTATTCCTCAGCTCACCGCTAGCTTCCTCTAACTGCTCTTGGCTCTTACCGAGGCTTTCCCGATACTTTCTCCTCTGCTCATGTGCCTTTTTAAGCTCTTCACCTTTAATTTTCAATTGTTCCTGTAATTCAGCATTTTCGATTCTAACCTCATCCCATGCCTGCTGGAACTTGGCCAATGTATCTTTGGTCTGAGCTAAGTCCTGTTTAGTTGTCTTGTGAGCCTGAGTGGCAGCATCGGCACCTTTACTGATCTTCTGGAAGTGTTGTGCTCTCTCATAAAAATCTTTCTCTTTGGCTGCTAAAAACTTCTCTGCTTTCTGGGCTCTTCCCTCTAAACCTTTGTTGTCGTTCAGAGCCTTTTGGAGACAACTACTCATACCAGCATTCTCTACTTGAAGTTCTTTTACCATCTTCTTCCACTTTTCACACTCTTCAATGGACACCATGGTTGGCTGTTCTGGCTGCACTAAACATAAAGGAGATTCCCTTGAAAAGGGTAAAAGCAATTCTTTTACTTTCATCTTAATCCATCTGTCATATTCAGGATAAGACCTACAATCTCCTTTCCCGAAGACCGTTTTTCCCATCTTATGCTTATCTTTCCAAGCGTTCACTACTTCCACCGCCTTTTCATCTTTAGTTCCTGTAAAGAACAAAGATTCTTCAACGTCTTGCTCTGTAAGAGGGTTCCTGGAAGCATACCCAAACTGTCGGATGGCCAAAACTGGATTATAATTGATCCCTCCTTTTCTGCCAATCAAAGGTACATTTGGAAAACCTCCGCACCTTGTGATAAGCTCTATTCTCAACAACCGGTGATCAAACCAGACAATATTATCAGCAGTTAAACCTACCATTCGCTTGGACCATTTTGCAACATCTTTGGTTTCCACGAAGGCACCTGTTTGAGGCAAATGCTTGAAAAGCCAATAACACAGCAATGGAGTGCAACAACTAACCGATCCTCCCCTTCTTTTCTCGTTCTTGTAGTGTACAGAATGATAAAAATCTCCTAACAAAGTAGGGACTGGATTTTTAAGAACGAAAACTCTTGTTGCTTGCATATCTACGAAGTCTTGCTGATTAGGAAAGAGAACTAAGCCATATATGCAGAGAGCCAGAATGGAATTGTAAATCGTCCAGTTTTTGGCGTTAGCAGCCTCTTGAGCTTGATCAGACAGAAACTCTAGATGAAATCCCTCAACTCCATTTTTGCTACCCATACCACTCTTTATCACAGCCTGATCCATCAGCATTACAGCGGCAATTTCTTTTATACCAGGGGAACTACCAGAAAAGAACGGTATTGCCGACGTGATCGGAATTCCCAAAATAAATGAGAATTCCTCCAGTGTTGGCATCAAAATGTAATATGGGAAAAGAAAACATCTCAATGAAGGCTCGTAGAATTGCAGCAAAGTGTGCAAGGCATCATGTTCATACTTTGTGATTGTACGAACCATCTTAACCAAATTCCCGTACTTCTTCTGGAACCTGTCAAGAACGCCTGGGCCAGCCATGTCTATAACTTTGAGCAGTGGATCCAAGGTAGGGTCTGGAAACTTGTAAGAAACGTTGTTCTTCCTCTTCTCGCCATTCTCTGTTGAACCCATGGATTGGAATCAGAAATGTATTATGCACCTGTAAATGACAAACACAACTGTTATGATATGATAATGCAATGCACAAGGGCATGTGATCAAGTGTCTGTGTCTGTAATGAACTGTGTGCACTGTGTCTCTGTACTAAATCTGGCACTATCTGAGATGAACATTCAAATCACTGTCATAGGATACACTGACTGAAATAATCAAAGAATCACAAGTAAAGGTATGCAGGAGGCTGGGTTTCCTGCAAACCTGTAAACATCCCACCCACACTCACATGTGGTTCCTATAAAATAAGGCTTGTCAGCTTCGGAGGTTTGAGAAGCGATAGCACATTCAACCCGAAGGATACAATGCTATGCCAATCAAAGAGGTCGTCCACTGACTTACCTTAGAAAATAAAGGTCATCCTATGCAAGTTCCAAAGTGGGCCCTCGGGTGCGAATGGGTTTGCCACAGAATGTGGTCTGCCACTGTCACCACTAAAGAGGGTTGTTTCCACTAAGGTCCTCATGATCGGTCACTAGAGTCGACAACTCTCTAGATCGACATCCTGGAATACGCAAGATGAGCATGCCATGATGGGTCCCAAGATAGCCTCGTCTAGCTATGAATTTCGTGAACACCCAACGCACTCCCAACGGCACGTAGGTCCCACTACTCTCCACTCTAATTCTAAGTGTATACTCAAGCCTGTGTAATGGGCTTACCTCTCAGAAATCCCATCCCGCCAAACAGACAAAACAGTGCAACACAGTAGAATATATGAAATGTAATGCTAAAATGCAATAAATACAGTAAAGTAAATGAACTGCAAAACAAAGCACAACAGTAAACACCCAATGAAAGAAAAGCAAACAAGCGCTAGGATGGACTCGCTTAGGATGGACCAACAATAGGTCAACCTATCCCCAGCAGAGTCGCCAGCTGTCGCTCCTGGGATTTTCATCCAAGTACAAACGCGAAAGTGGCACCGAAACAGAGTCACCAACAATGTGTATTTATCCCAAGAGAGGGAAAGGAAACATCGCATAAACCTGAAGGAAAAGGAAAGAGCATGGTCTTACGACCAAAAGAAATGGGTAAGGGAGTCGGTTACGCGTGAGGAAGGTATTAGCACCCCCACACGTCCATCGTACCCGATGGGATCCACGCTTGCTTGTCTCGATCAAAGGGTGTAAGGAAAAGATACCGGAAAAGGAACTGGAAAAGGAATGGAAAGAGAAAGAGAAACAAATGTAGGGAAAATAAAAGAAGTGCTCGAATGGGCCCTACCCCACTGCCTACGTATCTCATCGGGAACATGAGAATCAGAGCGACATAGTTCCCCTCACTAGGGATGGATGTTTGTGTTTTTTAGGGAACGACTTACGTTCTAGCTCAGGTGTTGCAGGTTCGCTAGTCCGATTGCGTTACCATCTTGCAAGAGAACGAGTAGAAGCACGTTCGTACGCTGAGAATGAGTGAGGTGAGAAAAGAATTCCCGAAGGAAAGACGTTATTGTTTGTTTTGTCTTTTAGAAGTTTTTTTTCATTAGTTTGCATATGACAGTGTATCTGAATCTTAGTCATCGGAATGTGTACATTCTCACATTCCAAGATGGAATGAGTAAGAAAGCACACTAAGAGTGAAGAAGACCCCCACACTTAGTTCCAATTGTCAAGGTTCAACCACACTAGCATACTTGTGTTTATTAAGTGTTTTTGTTGATTATGAAATGAAGAAGTGTTTTTTATTATTTGCACCTTCAACAAGTATTGCATTTAAGTCCCTCATACAAGATCAAATGTTTAACACATTGACCCAAGATGGGCTATATGCTATACATTCTAAGATTATAAGAGAAGACCCCTTATAATCTTTTCTTTATATGAAAGGCCTAAATGCAATAAATGCCTACCTTTATTAGATGTTTTGAGTTTTCTTTAAGATGAGAAGAGAGACTCAAGAGAGGAGAAAGGTAAAATCTATGTGGACTAAGACTCAATCCTAATTGATTAGTTAAGGGAGTGATCCTAATGGTTTGTGAGGTTTCAAAACCTAAATCTAAAGAAGGAATGAATTA
Organism: Lathyrus tuberosus; assembly: GCA_022829125.1. Classification (NCBI taxonomy): domain Eukaryota; kingdom Viridiplantae; phylum Streptophyta; class Magnoliopsida; order Fabales; family Fabaceae; genus Lathyrus; species Lathyrus tuberosus. The sequence continues at coordinate 13,037,460 of JALAZF010000136.1, forward strand.
AACAATTCACTTCTAAAGTAGAAGATGAATTGTAATTCAAAAGGGAAAGTGATGAGTTATTAAAAGAAAGCACATAAGTGCTTAGCACAACACAAGATGGAATTGTAAAAAGAGAAAGGATAGAAGTTTGAATGTGGATTCCTTATCCACACTCAATAGCAACTTACCAAAGCCCCTTCATGGTTAGTAAACATGTATAAGAAATACAAGAAGCAAAAGACACTTAATGCACCATAAAGATCAAAAGAATAAAATGAAAGATCAAATCCTATTAGTCACAACCAGAATGTGCATCATATGGAAAACAAATGATTATCATCAAGCAAGTTCAAGTGAACAAGCAACAAACATCATCCATGGCATTAAAACATGTTACCATAAAAAAAAGAGATGAAAGATGAAAAGAAATGGAAGAAACATGCCTAAATGGAACATGTAATCCAAGGATCAGAATTGAAATGAAATTAAGAATTATATATAAACACATCACAAGCATTCATGAAACGCCTATCAAGCCATTCAAGAAGCAATAGAAGAAGAAATGAAATGGAAATTCAAAAGAAAACACAAGTACTTCATATTAAGGACACACAAAGTTCAAATGAAAGTGAACATGCAATGATGACACATAATATGTACCAATGACCTATAATGTCAAATGAATAGTTCACAAAGTAGGCAAATGATCATGCAAGTATGCACAAAAGCAATCATGTAAACATGCACAAAGATTACAAGGATATGACATGTTGTAATGCTTCAAATGAAATGTTTTAAACAAAAATCAAATGAGTTCATGAAAATTATGAAAACATGGTATTGAGGTTCACAAATCAGAGATGAATCACATATTAAAGTATCATGTAAAAATTCAAGGCAAAAAGGCTTTATACAATGCACTTAATCAAATTGGATGCACATGCAAAGTAATGCAAAGATGAACATCAAAACATGCCATAACAGGACCTAAAAAATAAAATAAAAATCACTTAACATAAATCAAGATGTTAATGACTCACTACAAAAAGAAGCAACTCAAAACAATTTTTAATGATCAAGAACAAAATTAAACAAAATCATGTACCACATTAAGAATGCATACAAAAGAAAATCAAAGAAAATTGTGGAATAAGGGCAAAAAGGTCATAAAATCATAAACTAAAATCATCAAAAATTTTATAAATGTTTTAATGATCTTCATGAATTTTCATGGAATTTTATAATGCCATTTGGTATTTTTAAAAATTAAAAAGAGCAAACGTGTATACAAATGGAAAATAAAATGAAATGTAAATAAAGAAGGGGGTGCATGCATAGCAAATTAACAGTTCAAAAATGGTTTGGGCTTAAGACATAGGGGTGCAAATATCAGTTTGGTCCAAGGTCCAAGTCTGCGCGAAACACACTAACAAGCATACACTCTCAGTCAACAAAATTGACTCACTCATGGCTATTGGATCAAGTCCAGTCAATATAAAAGTTAAGGTAATCAAATCATGTATATCACAATGCTAGTACACCATAATAACCATATATGAACACGCACGCAAGCATCAGAGGGGTTAAAATGAAACACGTGACACACACCATCCTCATTTATTCGCTGGCAACACCACCACCCTTGGATCAAAACAAATAAGACGGACATGAACAAATCTGGCATTCAAAACCCTAATAAAACCTCACCGGCCGGAGAGGGACCTCCGGTCACCTTCTCCGGCCATCTCCGGCACTGCAATCAGTCAAACATTCCAGAAATTTATGCAATGCACATCAAAATGTTCAGGAAGTCACGTAGAGCATGAATCTAGGATTAGTTTTCACAAACAACACACAATCAGAGAGAATCGAAGTAATGAAATTAGCCCTAGGTTTTGGATCTAAGCTTCTAAGAAGCTCTATCAACTAGCCAGATTTAGGAATGCTCCTATTGAGCTAAAATCAACCAAACACAAATGATAATGAAGAAAAACCGTGTGTTTAAAGTTCAAAGAATCAAACCTGAAGTTGACGAAGCTTGGAATACACAAGAATATCAGAAAGAGATGCTTCTTCCTTGAGCTTCACTTGGCCAAATAAAGGCTTGAGAGCTTGAATTCGTGCAAAGAATCAACTGGAACTTGATGCTGAACTTCTTTAGCTGAACCTATGCACTCTTGCTCTTGATCTCCAAAGTGGAATAATGATGAAGATGGAGATGAAATGTGGAAGAAGATGGTGAAACTCGTGTAGAATCAGAGAGAGATTAGAAAGAAAGTGAGAGAGAGCTTGAAGTGTTTTGAGAGAATGTGGCAAATGAAGTTGGAACCCCAGATTTGTGAGGTGAAGTTTTATTTTATAGTATGCTTTAACCATGGTTTAGTGAGTCAGTTAAGTGAGTGGCCATTGAGTTAAGTGAGTCATCCCTAACTAACTGAGTCAAGTTAGTTAGGGAGAGTGAGGATATGGTGTGGCTGGTTCATGACAGTTATGGTGGAAGTAATGAGAAATAGCATTGGCACAGTTTGTGTAGCAGCTTGCAGCAGTAGCTTGTGGTGGAAGTTTCATACATTTCCTTTCTCATGTAAGAAGCAGCATGGTGAAAGGCACGTGCATGAGTGTTTGGTCAAATGAGGAAAAGAAGCAGCTGGTGATGTGAAGTGTTTGTGGTGTGACTGAACCAAAATATGCAACATGCTAACAATGTATCAGTGCCAACATAGGGCTGTTCATAGGTGAAATACTCTCCAACCATTGAACCATTTGGTGAGATTTTGGGGTCTTTGGAAAAAGGACACATTGTAGCACAATGTTGGTTTGAAAATTGAAGTGAAATGGTGCCTCAAACATACCTCAAAATGACCTTAAACAGATGGACAAAGAACTGGTACATATGTGTGCAGACTGGTGGCATGGCTTGGCTGGGACTTAGCCAAATTTTAGTTGCCTTGACCATACTTTGAGCCATCATAACTCCTTGACCTTTGATCAAATGAAATTTTGTTCAACATGAACCTTGAAGATGACACTCCAGAGAACAACTTTGATGTTAAAAATTTTCTCATTTGAAGCTTCCTTCTTGATGAAAAATAGGTGGACATTTGGCCCACCAACTGTTTGAGGAAAGGATGACGCGCAGGCCTGAAAATCATTGGTCATGACATGATTTTGGCCAAGTTTGTCTCAACTTTGATCCATCATATCTCCCTCAATATTTATCTAATGGAGATGTTCTACCCATGGATTTGAAGCTTAAAGCAAGACCTTTTGTTGTGGCCTGGTGGAATTTCCATTTGATGCTCCAATTTTAAATGGCCTTGGTTCAAAGTCTGATGCAAAATGGTCAAAACTTACTATTTTTAGTAACCCTTCTTCATCCAAAAATGACAACTTTCCACATCTTGATTTTTTCATGATTCCTTTGGATTTTCTTGATCAAATTTTGCACATTGGACACATATAACATGAATTTCATGAATTTGGCTTCAAAAAGTCAAGAGTTGACTTTTTCCTCTGATTATTTGACTTGGCCCCAATTTCTCTGATTTTTTATTTTTCTTCCAATTGAACCACTTCTAAAACCAATTGAGAAGCAATCTTCCACATACATACACTTAAGGACATGTAGAACACCATGACATCAAGTTTTGTCCAAAAAATCAAAGATTCCCTGATTTAATTGGAAACCCTAGTTTTGGCCCCCTCCTCCTAGGAGAAAAATGTGCAGTCTTCAATTTCAAATTCCTCAGAGTATGTTGTGTATCCCCTTAAAGGATGATGAGATATGCCACTTGAGGATGATTTTGGATCAATGAGCTATCTCTTTTGAGGGTTTTCCTTCAGTTTTTGAACCTCTTGCATAATGAAAGATGTAGTGTTTCAATCTCCTATTGAATCTCACCTTCTTGAGGTTGTGGATGATCAATTAAGGTAGTATGAGACATGAAAGACCTCTTGGCTTGCCTTGAAGAAACTTGATTGACCTTTTTGTGCTTTGAAGGATCCATTGATTGTCCACCTTCCACCTGATCACATGCCCTGATGGTAAGAGGGATGCTATGCTTCATTTTTCTATGTTAAATGCAATGCAATGCTAATGAGGTGGATATGATATGATAAATGATAATGCCATGCTATGATGACAAAAAGGGAGAGCAAATTTTGGGGTATTACAGGGAGAAGCAGAAAAAGAGCCATGACTGGATCTGACGGACAGGTCTCCCCGTGAACACATGTCCACCACATGAGCGCTTGGTCGACCACGTCGGGCAACCCCTACTCCTGGGCACGCGCGTTGTCCCATGAGCTAAAGCGCTTCAAGCACGCTCGATACCCCCGGGCAGCCCTTACGCCTCTCCTCGACACCAGAACGGACTCTTAAGTCATCACTCCTCTGCTTCAGAGCAACGACTTGGGGGACTCATATTCTGGACTGGGCCAGAGGCTGCCCCACTGTCGGGCACGACCCAACCCATCTCCCCCATTGGGAAGGGCCCAATGAAGGCCCAATTCATCAAGCCACACGGGGAGCGCTCACGCGTCTCCCCCACGGTCTCCACGTGCCCCTCACGCGGGGACACGTCATCAGACAGCTACCTGTATCCAAAAGAATAGGTCATCCACCTTCCGAAGATCATGGGGAGTTGATCCAGGGTGAAGACCACGTGCTGATCTTCCCTATGCCACGTAGACCCTGACAGTTTCTCGTATTGGGCCTAGCGATCCAACCCAATGCAAAGTAACTGTTGGCCCAGCGCTGAGGGCTCATTATAAATACCCTCTTTCACTAGAGGGTCAGGTATTCTAAATTCTAACGCTTTCTGTACTTGCCTTTGCTCTCTCTTGATGAAACTTAGTTTAGCATCAGAGTGCCTTGCAAGTACACCCCCTTCCTCTTCTCCACCACCGGCGAACTAGGAGCTCATGACGTGTTGTTGGCTGCTAATCCTTTTCTGATCCGGTAAGATCAAAAGGAATATATGGAACTGAGGAGACAAGTTGGCTAACTCTGTCCAAAGTGAGTAAAACATATCACCATGATTGTTAATCAAAACCGTTGTAATATATGATGAAATTTAATAAAAAAAAACGTCAGGTTTTAAGCAATTGATTTTTTTTTAAATAATGAAAAGGCTTAAATAGTATTTTCGTCCCTGTAAGTTGGCGAGTTTTTGGTTTTCGTCCCTGAATCTTTTTTTTTGGTTTTAGTCCCTATATTTCACATTCGTGTTCGTTTTAGTCCTTAAAACCAAAATCCGCAGGAAAATCCGAAGGTTTCCTGCGGATTTTGGTTTTAAGGACTAAAGCGAACACGAATGTGAAATATAGGGACTAAAACCAAAAAAAAATTCAGGGACGAAAACCAAAAACTCGCCAACTTACAGGGAGGAAATCATTATTTAAGCCTAATGAAAACTATATTATAACAGTGTAATTAGACAATCATGGTGATATATAATTTACATTAATGACATTTATAAAGAGCGTCAAGTTTTAAGCAATTCTTTTAAATAATGAAAATTATATTATTATGGTGTATTTAGAGAACTGTGGTGATATATAATTTAAATTAATGACATTTTATTAAAAAGCGCTAGGTTTTAAGCAATTCAAAATTTTTTTTAAAAAAAGAAAAGAATATTATAACGGTGTATTTTAACAACCGTGGTGATATAAGTTTATTTTTTAAATAAAAATGAAAGTCGGTAATAAAATACTGAAGAAATGACGAATTAGCAGACGCTGAGAATCAAACTCATGAAACGTTATATGATATCACTACGGTTGTTTTAAAAACCCGTGGTGATAAATTAACAACATTTAATAAAAAATATATATAGGTGCCTGAATTTAGAGATATCACCACGATTCTTCATAGGACTATGGTAACGATGACGTCGTTGTAAGTACTTTTTGTAGTAGTGACCTTAATGGTGTCAACCAAGCTAATGCATCAGAGGATGACGTGTCGAAAGATCTCTATCCCAGTGTTGCACATGTTGATGTTGGAAAAGAGTTTACCATTAAAAAAAGTGTATGTTATATGTTCATATGCTTAAATGGATTCGTACAGAAGCTGTTAAAATAAGTTTCGGGATAGTAATCGGGATGTCAAATTATAGTTCTGATATAAGACATGCATTTGCTACGATGAGATGTGAAAAAAGTGGTAAGTATGATGAAAATAGAATAAAGAAATGTAAATGTTCTTTTAAGTTGCACGAGTACTATAAGGCGAATAATGTTTGGAGATTTAATACAATTTACAGTGTACATAAGCATGGATAGAGTCACAAGTTAGTCGATGATCCTATCGTAAGTCATTTAGATTATGAAGAGAAGAAAATTGTTGTTGAGATGACAATGAACATAGTTTAGCCCCAAAACATACACACAACTTTTAAAAAGAAAAGATTTGAAAGTGTCTCAAATATTAATCAAGTTTATAATGTATGACACAAATACAACAAGGTGATTAGGGGTCCAATAATTGAAATGCAACAATTGTTGAAACTATTGTATGGACATTAATATGTTTCTAGGTATAGAGTGTGTGAGGATAGAAAATATATTCAAGATATATTTTGGGTGCATCCTGAATCTATCAAGTTGTTTAACATGTTTCTATTTATTGATATTTGATTTAACACATAAGACCAACAAGTACAAACTACATATTCTTGAAATAGTTAGTGTTACTTCTATAGAGATGACGTTTTCATTTGGCTTTGCATTTTTGGAATATGAAAATTAGGATAATGCATCAGGTACGAAAAAAGAAGGTGCGATATGAGGAGGTGCACGAGCTCGAGGTTTACAATGAGACTGAGATCTATGACCATGGGACGTCAGTCTCTCACCAATTTAAAATGATTTCCTTACTTCACATTGTCTACTTTTACCTTTATCTCTGCGTACTGAGGCATGTTGTAACAATTGACCATGCATGTACCTTTGTTGCTCATCAATCATTTTTCTATAATCACACAAGTCAGAAGACAATATCATAAACATATTAAATTTATTGAAACTTAACAACAAAGATTATGTGCAACTTCAACAAATTATATATATATATATATATAACACTTTTTAGATAAGGTTTCCGAATAGTGTTGTTTTGTCGGTTTTGAACCAGGCAACAGATTCAAACAAAACTCTAACCCTAAATATAACAAAATCAAAACTAAATCAAATAACACCAATAGATAGAAAAAATGCATGATATGGTATATAATCTTCATTAATTCAATACTAGGAAGAAAATGAATGCATCATACTCACAAGAAGTAATGTGAGGATGTGTAACATTTAAACTTACCAAATGTTCTTCAAATACCACAACCCAATGAAATGAATGTCTGAAGTTGATTAAGAACTTTGTTTAAATTAAGTAAGAGTATGAGTTGGGAGGTTTTGTCAAAATGCTGTTAGTGTTCACACTAAGAGTGATTTTGGAATATTTGCTCTTTTGACTCTAAGGGTGCGTTTGATTTGCTAAAAAATAAGGGAGTGGACATGACAACTATTCTTGTACCGTGTTTGTTGCATAAATTAATCAAGAGACTAGACAAAATGAATGGCAAAGGACTAGACAAATACACAAATTCTTGTCCCTCACTAAGTCATGTGACAACTTTTTGTCTCGAGCACAAATTATAAAAAAAACTCAAAATACCCAAATTTAAAATATTTTTACTTAAAAAAAAACACACACTTTCTCTCTCTCTCTCTAATATATATATATATATATATATATATATATATATATATATATATATATATTTGTCCAGTGCATCGATCATTAAACACAGTCGTACAAAAAATTGTCTTGAATTGTTCTAGAAAATATTTATGATTTTGAAAATCTAACACATTCTAAAAAATACCAAAAGTACTATAAGAATCGGGGTAATGTTGATAATTATTATGGTTTGAGAGAAACATTAAATGGGTATCGAACAACTCCAAAAAATCCCTATAAATGACCTTCATATTTATCTTTCATTTTCTTAAAAGAGAATTTCTTAATGCACCTTATATGCTTCTAGTGCACCATGTGAATTTCAACGTATGTCCCCTGATTCCATAGATACATCTTCGCAGATATATCTCTAGAACAATTTAGAGCTTAACTCGCGCCAGACTCTTCTCCTCCCTCATTTCGTAGTTTGTTAAAAAAAACACCAAACTCTCTCAATACATTTCCCTACACCAAGCATCAAATTTCATCAAGCAAGGTGTCAGAGGAACTCAATAGAACATCAAGCATCATCTCTAATATCGGAAACAACATCTGAATCATCAATTTCACATAAGTTTTTTGAGTTTTCGGTAAATATTTGAGTTTTAGTGTAAATGTGTAAAAATCAGTGATTAGGGGTAGAAATGTGTAAAAATCACAAGTAACATAGTTTAGACTTAATGTATGACTTGTTTGTTGCCTCAAAATGGTGATCGTATCATTTTTTCACATTGTAAGAGGTACATTACGCCATTGTCGCGATCTTTGAGTTGCAGAATATTCCGGTGATACATCTCCGGAATAGTTCAACGTTTCATATCCTCTGGGATATTCTGGAGATGCATCTCAGGGATTATTCAAAGTAAGTAGTTTTATAGTGTTTCTGGAGATGCATTTCCAGAATTGTTCAACGTTATTGTTTTATGGTGTTTTCGGAGATGCATCTTCGGAATTTCCTGCAGTTTATTTTTTTTTAAATTTTCTTGTTTGTGTGTTTTATCTACGTGCACTAATGATACTCTTTACTTTACCTTAAAGGCATTATGGCTGACAGAGTCGACAAACTGAGACATGGCCGAGTTGCCCAACATATATCCGTTCGCCGGGAGCGGAGCCAACAGGTTCTGGAGGTAGAAGGTACATCTGGTCAGGCAGAGGCGTCGACTTCTGGGGCGCAATCTACTCCTGGGGCCCGTCCTTCACCTCATGCCACTTCATCTCAGGCCACTCCACCTTCTCATTCTTCCCGTAAGAGACGAGATTCATCATCTCACGCGTCACTTCCCTCTATCCTCCCGCAGGCGTCATAATTCACCAATTCTACCTTCTACGAATCTAGTGCCACCTCCCGCTAATGATTATGTTGATCCTGCGCCACCTCCAGAGGATGAGGATGCTGCAGATGCCGAGCCAGAGGGTTTTGGAGGAGGACCATATGATATGTCGTTACTGTATCCATACCACACTGCCAGACATATTTGGGACGGAGAGGTAGCATTAGTTGGATTCCACGTTTTTTATGCTTTAATTTTAATTTTAATTTCTGGCAATGATTATTACTGACATTGTTTATTTATGGAAAATTTCAAGAGCGTGATCCCCAGAAGTTTCCGAACCATGGGAGGAAGATTGTTGCATTGCCTCAGCAGGAAGGGGATTGGTTTCAGAGTGTTCTATCTTTATTTGGTCTGAAGGACGTATGCATGACCGGTTACACTCTGGTCAACCACAGGATGCTTAATGCATTCTTGGAGAGATGACACTCTGAGACATCTTCACTTCATCTTTCACATGGTGAGATGTCTATCACACTATATAATGTCTCGTGTTTGTTACATCTTTCGATCAGGGGTAAGTTCCTCGATCATGGGAGGATTACCAGAGACGAGGCAGTTGAGATGATGGTAGAGCATCTGGGGTTAGATCCAAAAAAGGCAATGAAGGAGGTTGATAAGATCAGGGGTGCTCATGTTAGATTTGAGTTCTTGAGGAAGTTGTATGTGGACAAGATCAGTATGGCACAAGAGGTACATGGTGATGCTGAGCAGAAGGCCGTATACAGGACGCATGCTTTGAAAGCATACTTTCTTTTTTTGGTTGGGACTTGTATTTTTGTGGACACGAGTGCCACCTACACAGATGCTGTCTACCTCCGGTACTTATTGGATCCCACTTAGATCCATGAGTACAACTAAGGGCGGCTTTCTTGGCCTATCTGTATTCGAAGTTGATGGAGGGATGTCTGTGGAAGATGAAGTAGGTCATAGGTAGCGCGACACTATTGATGGTAATAATTCTTGATCCTTGAATGTTTTTTTTTTATCTTTTTTCATTTCATATTTGCGGAACCATTGCCGATAATTCTTGATCCCTGAATTTTTTTTTTTATTTTCATTTCAGGCTTGGATCCTCCAGCACTTCCCGCACCTCTCTGGCTGGACGAGTGTGGACGAGTACACCGAGGACATGCCGGGTGCCCGTGCTTTTATCCCGCTAAGAGGGAACCAGTCGGTTGAGCCTTTTAGAGTCTATCTTGACTGTTTGGTTGTTGAGGACATCCACTTTAACAACTACGTGGATCACTGTCAGGCGCAACCATTTGACGACATTAATGTTAATATATATTGTTACATTTAACGTATTATATATTGTTACTAATGTTTGGTTGTTGAGGACATCCACTTTAACAACTACGTGGATCACTAATGTTATATATTTAGTTATAACTATTGCTACATTAATGTTAATATATATTGTTACATTTAACGTTAATATATATTGTTACATTTAACGTATTATATATTGTTAATGTTATGAATAATTGGATGATTTGTCTCCCAATAACTTCTTTCCTTATTAAATCAATTTGTATTTATTATAATATTTATATGATGTCCTATAAATAGGACCAATCTCATTGTATACGAGAGACCAATAAAATAATAGATAATCATTCTAATCTTTCTCTCTTCTATTTTATATTCTTTCTCCTTATTTTATAACACGTTATCAGCACGAAACTCTACCATACGAATGTTAAATAATTGTCTAAGAAGTGATACAAATAATTTGATAATGAAGGTCTGACTATATGAAGCTCCAAGATTTAGAAGGTAACATTATTATTTTTTGTTTCTTAATATATATTTGGCGAAATACTCTTTTTGGTCCTTTAACTTTACCTCGGGTTCATTTTGGTCCCTTAACTTTAAAAAGTGTCATTTTCCTCCCTTAACTCTTCAAAACGTTCCATATTAGTCCTTTTCGTCTTATTAGCGACGGAAAAATTCAAAAATCAGTCGCTAAAATTCGTCGCTAATAAGACAAAAGGACTAATATGGAACGTTATGAAGAGTTAAGGGACCAAAATGACACTTTTTAAAGTTAAGGGAGCAAAATGAACACCGAGGTAAAGTTAAAGGACCAAAAATGATATTTTGCCTATATATTTCTAATTCTACCTATTATGTATTGATATATTGATTAGAAAAAAAATCAACAATGATTTTCATGAATCCCAGAAGGATTGGATGAGTAATATTAAAATATCTCTGAAAGACTATAAAATAATGTGTTTGTTATATAGTTCTTGAAGAACTTAACAAATATCCTTGAAGGATAGAAAAATAATAATTTATTATATAGTTCCTGAAGAACTTATCAAGCATCCCTAAAGGAGAGTAACGATAATAATTTATTATATAGTTCCTGAAGAACTTATCATGCATCGTTGAAGGATAGCAAAAATAATAATTTATTATAGAGTTCTTGAAGAACTAATCAAGATCTCTGAATGATAGAAAAATAATAATTTATATAGTTCTTAAAGAAATTATATTGCATCCCCAGAGGATTGCACGAAAAGTGTTTATCTTTATCATTGTTTGAAGATCTATGATCTACCTCTCGAAAAAAAAATTATATATATTATAATGGATCCCTAGAGGGTTGTTCAAATAATGAATTACTTTTATTCATTAATCAAAGAATGGTTATTCATTGATGATGGATAATAAAATGATTATTCTGTCTCCATTGATCAGAAAAGTATCAATGACGATTTTCACGGATCTTAGAAAAATTGACAATCACAGAAGGATTGCATGAATAATATTAATAATTGTAAATTTATTAAGATTGAATATATTTTATGTAAATTATTTTATATTTACTAGAGATTGAAACAAATTAGAAGAATAGAATCATATGTATTATAGTAAACCAAATGTTTACAAATCACACTTAAGTGTGTTGTTGGAAAAATCGGCTAGGTCATCTCAGATGTATTATGATGTGAGAACTAGTTTTGAAGAACCAGAAGTTTCTTCAATCCAATAAAATTTGTGTGTTTCTAAAGAAATTATAATTTTGAGAAATTGAGTTTTTCATGACATTAATTGTTGCATCGACTAAAATATCATGCAAATGTTTATTGTCTACTCACAACCAGAAGTTTGTGAAGTTGTTTTCTCAAACTAAGATCTCAATTTCTTTTTCTTTTTTTTTCTTCAGAATTTTTTTGATAAGTATAACATATATTATCGAAATTGATATTGAATTACTTGTAGCATATGTTAAAAAAAATGGACTTGATGATCCATTCTTTAGACGTCTAAAGTTGATTGTATGACCTATACTTGTGAGATCATAAATTATAAATTTGATATTTGAAACACACAAAATATGAATATGAATATATTTATTCGCATTAATCCAACAATTCAATATAAGATGATTCTCCCCTTAACTTACAAATTATTTTAGGTTAATAACCTATTATAACTCATCTAAGTAAACTTTTGGATGTGTTGTAATTATTCAATTGCTCCAATATAGTACGCTAATATGAGTTTTGAAAGAATTTTGAGAAAACATATTTTATATGAATCCCGTACTTGAGGTTTTATCTTGGTCCAATAATTGGATACTTGCTTGAAGTCCAGTAGGCTGATTATCAATTTACAAATTAATTTTCTCAATATTAGGGGGAGAGAATAAGCAGCTGAAAGTGTGAACCAGAAGTTCAAGTTATCAATTTGAAATAAAATATTATAATATCATTTTGATCCTCGAAGTTCAAAACACAATTCATTTGCAAAGTTTATGAAAAAAAATACCAGCTGCTAATACTCCACTCAAAGTGGATTCACCTATTGGACAATCTAATATTGTAAATGAGTTATAGCTGCGCCTGAAGCGTGGTAGAAAAGTCAGTTCCAATGTTAAAAGTCATCTACCAAGAAAAGAAACTAAAGTTAAAAATGACCCAAGTGAGAATATGAAAACTCTAAGAGCACTTTGACATAATTTAATTTTGAGTTCCAGAAGAACTAACCAGGTACCTGAAATTTATGAAAATTAAGAAATCTCGATAAATTATGTCATGAATGGAATATGATGCAACCAAAATAAAGTCAATATTGACAATCTCTTTGTGTATAATATAGCGCTAAAGATGATAAATGATAACGAGGATCATGAGTCAAAGTCTATCAAAGATTGTCGACAAAGTGAGAATTGGCCAATATGAACATATTTAATTGAAGAAAAATTAAACTCACTTTACAAGTGACTCGATTTTGGACCTGTAGTTTGAACACCTCAAGATGTGAAATCAATTGTATATAAATGAGTTTTTGTGAAAAAACAAAATAAGAATGGTATAAAAAAAGCTTGATTTGTTGCTCAAGAATTTTCACAAAGACCTAAAATTTATCTTGATGAAACATATCCACCTTTAGTGGGTGCAATTCAATTTTTGATATTTAATTAGGTTTGTAGCACATGAAGGGCTCAATTTGCACATGATGGATGTTGTAACAGCTTATCTGTATGGTTCACTTGATAGTAAAATTTACATGAAACTCCCTGAAGGGTTCAATATACTAGATACACACAAGTCTGAATCTTGAGAAAGCTACTCCATAAGATTGAACAAGTCTCTTTATGGGCTGAAATAATCTGGACGAATGTGGTATAATCGTCTTAGTGAATATTTGCTTAGAGAGGGATATACAAATAACTCCATTTGTCCTTGTATTTTTATAAAAAGATCAGGAAAGGAATTTGCAATAATAGCTGTCTATGTGGATGACATAAATATTATTGGAACTCCTGAAGAGCTTCCAAAAGCTATGAATTGTTTAAAGAAAGAGTTTGAGATGAAGGACTTAGGAAAGACAAAATTATGTCTAGGTTTGCAAATTGAACATTTGGACAAAGGAATATTTGTACATCAAGAAGGCTATTTAGAAAAGGTGTTAAAACGCTTCTATATGGACAAATGTCACCCGTTGTCTACTCCAATGGTTGTTAGATCATTAGATGTGGAGAAAGATCCTTTCAGACCTCGAGAAAAGGATGAAGAGTCGCTTGGTCCTGAAGTACCATATTTCAGTGCAATTGGAGCACTAATGTACCTTGCTAATTATACACATCCTGATATATCATTTGCTGTCAATCTATTAGCAAGATATAGTTCTTCACCTACACGAAGACATTGGAACGGAGTCAAACATATACTCCGTTACCTTAGAGGTATAATAGACATGGATTTGTTTTATAGCAAAGTATCCAGATTTGAATTAACAGGTTATGCAGATGCAGGTTACTTGTCAGACCCTCATAATGGTAGATCACAAACAGGTTATTTGTTTAGATGTGGGGGTACAACTATTTCATGGAGATCAGTCAAACAAACAATAACAACAACATCATCTAATCATGCAGAACTTTTAGCACTACATGAGGCAAGTCGAGAATGCGTTTGGTTGAGATCCTTAATCCAACACATATAAAATACTTGTGGTTTGTCTTCAGGAAAAATGAATACGACGACCATATATGAAGATAATACTGCATGCATCACTCAATTGAAAGATGGTTACATTAAAGGAGACCGAACAAAACATATCTCTCCAAAGTTCTTTTTCACTCGTGATCTTCAGAAGATCGGTGATATAAACATCCAACAAATTCGTTCATGTGACAATCTTGCAGACCTTTTCTCAAAGTCACTCCTAAGTAGTACTTTTAATCAACTAGTACAAAAGATTGGTCTTCATCATCGAAGAAATAATCGTTCAGCTGAAGGGGAGAAATAAATTTGTTTTAAAAGGATATTGTACTCTTTTTCCTTCACTAGATTTTTTCCCACTGGGTTTTTTCTAGTAAGGTTTTAACGAGGCATATCCAAAACAAACATTCAAGGGGGAGTGTTATGAATAATTGGATAATTTGTCTCTCAATAACTTCTTTCCTTATTTAATCAATTTGTATTTATTATAATGTTGATATGATGCCCTATAAATAGGATCAATCTCATTGTATACGAGAGACCAATAAAATAATAAATAATAATTCTAATCTTTCTCTCTTCTATTTTATATTCTTTCTCCTTATTTTATAACAGTTAATATATATTGTTACATTTATCGTTATTATATATTGTTACATTTTAACGTTAATATATATTGTTACTAGTGCTATATTTAACGTTAATACATATTGTTATCACTATTGCTACATTAATGTTATAAACATTATTTAATAAATTAAAATTATTATATGATTAAATTGAAGTTAGTTAACAATAATTTAATTAAAATAATTTAAAATAGTTTATTAAAAATTTAATATTAATATATTTTAAAACATATATATTTATTAAAAAATTTATACATTAATATTAATTTTTAAATTTTTAATATTCTGTAAATTTTATTTATAACTATAAATTTTTTATGTTAATATAATTTTATAATTTTACTTTAAATTATATAATTTAAATTTATAATTTTATATATACGTTTTTAATAATTTTACATATTAATATACGTTTTTATATATACGTTTATAATTTTATACCATTTATTTGTTTTAGTTTTTTTGTATTTATGAAACGAAATGTATTACAGTAACCATGTTTCAATATAGTTGTGGCATTTAAAAATTAAAATAACAATACAAGATATGCATGTAAGTAACTAATATATACAGTAATATATAGACATGTCAACAAAATCCATACTCGCGGGTACCCACCCGAATCCGCAACGAAGTTGACGGGAAAAATCCGTTTTGACTGGATTTGGGTTTGGGTTTGGGTTTTTCCCGATTAAAAAATATGGGGACGAGTCGGATAATGGGGACACTAGTACCCACCCCAAACCCGTCCCCGAACCCGTCCTGTTTATTTTATTATGTACATTATTATTTAATTTTGGTAATTTGGAATATTAGATATGTGGCCAATGTTTTAATATTTTGATTTGTATTAATTATTTAAAATATTTAAAATGTATGTAAGAATTTTCTTTGAGTTTTTTTTTTATTATTCGAAATGTAATTTGATTTTGGAAAAAATAAATATTTTCTATTAAAAAAATTGATTTTACTAAATAGATGGTGGCGGGGCGGGGATACCCGAACCCGTTTGGGACGAGTTTGAGTTTTAATTTTCCATCCCCGTTTGGGTTTGGGGCGGGGAACGGGGATTGTTTGGGGATTCGGATTTGGGTTTGGGGGAAGTAAAAACCGTCCCCGACCCGCCCCGTTGCCATGCCTAGTAATATATACATTTATTAAATGCTAAGCTCTGTTTGGGAAGATAATTTTTGATCTTATAGCTTATGTCTTATAGCATATAAGCGCATATGACAATAAAAGATTTGTTTGGTAACGGTCTTTTCATCACGAACTTATAGCTTATTTTATTAACTTATAGTTTATTTTTCAGACGCTATTTTAAATAGCGTTTTAACTGCTTATCTTTTTTTCTTCCACTTTTACCTTTATTATTTTAATTAAAATACACTACTATCCTTTATAATTTATTATAATTTAAAATAAAATAATAATTATTAAATATCTTTTATGTTATTTTATTTTATCAACTAATTAAACTGCTAATTTTACCAAACACTTCGATTAGCTTATCAGCTATAAACTATAAGCTATCCGTCATCAGTTATCAGTCATAAGCTATAAGCTATCAACTAACTTATCAGTCAATCGCTATTTTTACCAAACAGAGCCTAAGTAATATATACAATATTAATATTAATATAAAATTTTGATGCAAATTAATAACAAAAGAGATGTGTAGCTAAGTGGTAAGGTTTGGTAGTTGAATGCACAAGGTTAGGCGTTCAACACCTCCGAGTAGAGCCGTCAAAATGGGCTAGTCCACATGGGCCGGCCCACCAGGCCGGAATAATCATAGGGCTTGGGCCTAAAAATTGGAGCTCATATTTTTCAGGGCCTTTTTAGCGCAGTCTTAAAAAACCCGCTACCCATTAGGGCTAGCCCATATGAGCCGTGGATAGCCCATTAGGCCCATATCACTATAATTTTAAAAAAAATATACTAATACTTATATTATCTTACTCCAAAATAACATATTAATTTTTCTCACTTCACTAAATTTTAAATATATTCTATTCAATATTTCTCTTTTAAATATTATACATTAATATAATCAACACTCTTTTCTCGTATTATATTAGTTTTTCTTATGTTAAATATTTGAATATTATTTTATACAATTTAGACATGTATTGTATTTAAAAACACATTATAATATTGATAAAAGATAATATAATACTTAAAAATGTATTATAAAAATATATTATGTTTAAAATAATATAATTTTTAATTTTATTTATAATAAATATTATGGCATTATTATTTTAAATTTTTATTAAAAAAAACCTATTTAGAGTTAAATAGTCCTAAACCCATCTAAGCCGGACTCAAATAATAATTTTTAAATCTATATTAAAAATGAACTTTATTGGCCCAGCTCTAAAAGACCTGAGCCCATCAAAACCGACACGTTTAGAGTCGTATAACCCATTTGAGAGTTCCGAAAGCCATCAACATAATTAAAAATACAAAAATAAACTTGGTGTCATTTAAAAAAAAAATGCACTCGCCTTAACTTTTCCACCTACACCCTTGAAGCATTGTTTTTTTTTTATTCCCACCACTTTAACATTCTGGTTTCAGCGAAGAGGGACTCTCACCAAACCGTTACTCTTAATTAACATCCGCGCATACAAAAGAAACCACCGTCAACAGAAATTCGCACAACTTTTCCGTTTCTTTCGTTGGCAAAACGCAAACAACAACCGCTTTTGGTTTGAACTTGGTCCTGTTAAAATAATGGGCAGTGATGCAATGAGAAGCGAAGGGTACTATACGCTGAAGGATTTAACTTTCGATTTTAAGGAATATGAAGGAACTTTCTCTTTCTGCTTTTGGGTTTATTTCATGAATTCCACTACATTCCCTTCTGTCATTCTTCACCAGGTCAATTTTTCTCTTTTCGATTCTTTACGATTTTATTTGCTTTGGCCAATTTAATTCGTTGTAAGAGCCGTGGAAAACTTATGGATCTTCAATCGCTAAACTTCAATCCATTGCATTGAAACTCCTTGCACAACCAAATTCTTCATTTTCTGTTAAAAAAATCGGAGTACATCTGAATTTATACTGGAGTACCCGTACGTTTTTTTAAAAATGACGTATTTCGTACCAGTACCTGTACCGGGTACCGAGTACGTACCCGTACCTTTACAACACAGATAAAGGGTTTAACATTTGATTATAGGTGTGTATGTAGCTTTAAATTTAAAAACAACAATTTGTGCTCATTGTTTTTCTGATCAGTAAATTGAACATTTTGAATTAGGTAGATCAAACTTGCAAATCATTAATTTGTTATGTGTATGGCATTCTCACTTGAATTTCAATGTGTGTTTAGTGTTAGAAGAGCAGTACAAGTTAGAAGAACAAATTAGTATCAATTTACTCTCTCAAATTTTTTATTATGCATAAAAATGCTTTGCGAGTGCAGTTGTCACCATTCATAGTTCTCAAGTTTTCGTAGTTTTATTTAGACTCGGGTATTATTGATTAGGGGAAGGCGTAGGATACAGTGTGTCTAGAGAGATTATGTGAAAAATTCTAAAGAAGAAAAGGGATTCGGATTGTATACATTTGAGCTATTTAAGATATGTATAGATATGTATGAAGGGGTATCGACTAGTTTCTGGATACAGGGTTGAGACGATTTTCCCATTAGATTAGGTTTGCATCAAGGTTCAACCCTAAGCCCCTACCTTTTTATCTTAATTTTGGATGTACTCATGAAACACATCCAAGAGCTAGTACCGAGATGCATGCTTTTTGCAGATGATATAGTCGTTTTTGGAGAGTCAAACGATTTCAATGAGAGGTTGGCGATGAGTTTTAGAAACACATGGTTTTCACCTAAGCAGAAGTAAGACGGAGTATATGGAATGTAAGTTCAATAAAAGAAGAAGCGTTTCTAATATAGAGGTGAAAGTTGGAGACCATATCATTCTTCAAGTCACACGGTTTAAATATTTTGGGTCTGTAATACAAAGTGGTGGAGAAATAGAAGGGGATATAAACCATCGAATTCAAGCTGGGTGACTGAAATAGAGAAAGGGCTTCAGGTGTATTATGTGACGCGAAAGTACCACTCAAGCTTAAGGAAAAATTTATCGGACTGCAGTAAGACCTGTGATGTTGTACTGGATAGAATGTTGGGCGGTTAAGAATTAACACGAGAATAAAGTTAGTGTAGTAGAGATGAAGATGTTGCGGTGTATGTGTGGTTAGACTCGACAAGATAAGATTAGAAATAAAAATATTAGAGTGTTGGAGTAGCGCCAATTGTAGAGAAAATGGTGGAAAATAGACTTAGGTGGTTTGGGCATGTAGAGAGAAGACCTATAGATTCTGTGGTAAGGAGAGTAGACCAGATGGAGAGAAGTCAAACTAGAGAAAGAGGAAGACCTTGAAAGGTTATAAGAGAAATTATTAAGAAAAATCTCGAGATTAATGATTTGAAAAGAAACATGTTCGTTCTTTGATAGAACATTATGGCGAAAGTTGATCCATATAGGCAATCCCACTTAATGAAATAAAGTTTGATTGTTGTTGTTGTTGGGTATTATGTAATTCCCAAATCTTACCGTGGAGTATTTAAGCTATTTAATTCTTTTATCAATATTCATTGATAGTTAGCTTTTAAGAGAGAATTTCTCAAGGGCTTGAATATTTTTCATTTGGTATGGTATCAGACGTGATTGGTCGTGGCTCCCTACAGGGGTGTTGATAGGAAAGATTAAGTAAAGTTTAGAGTGTTTATAGAGTGCAGCTATCAGGACTTCGGCTCTTAGGATAGTGCTGGCTCTCAGGATAGTGCTATGGGATTATAGGGTGCTCACATTGAAGAATATGCATTGTTTTAGTGGAATATTTAAGTGGCTTGCTTCTTGATAGGATTTTCGAGGGAGTTTTAAACATTTGAGTAAATTATTATATTGGACTAAGAGCAATCATATAAATGGATTTAAACACCACATCTTAGCTTAAAACTTTCATGTATAAGTTAAATACTATATGTTAACTCAAAACTTTTCATATATAAGTTACACAGGTCATGTCACTTAAATGTTGCTCAACATCAATCTTTCAATTCAATCTGAGACTTCTAACTCATACTTGACACATCAACATTCTCTCTTTCAAGTGTGAGACTCTTGATATTTTTAATCTAGCACCAGGAACTACGCCCGTTCTCCCACCAAGTCAAACTATACTCTCATTCCACTTGGGGAGGTGAATCATCACATTGAACTAAAAGTAACAACACATGTGAGTTTGTACAATCTTCACTAAAAACTTCTCACTTAAGTATTACACAAATACTTTTTTTATCTAATGTTGGACTAATACTTACAAATCAACACCGTCTCCCTCAAATGTGAGTCTTTGCGTGTGCTTGATCTATCCTTGATCCATCAATTGGAATCGCTCCTGCTCCCATAGAACCCACCATGTCAAGCCAGACTCCAATACCACTAATGTGATACCTGAAGAGACTAAAACCTATGTTGACAATAGCACGCTATATCGGCACTATGGCGTAGCAGTGGTAAGGTTCGACTTGATGCTTTTGGTCTGCGAGCCACCGTCAGCAATAGCGGTTGTTGTGGCCACTAATTGTAGCAAAACTGCAGTTCCAAACCGCTATTGCGTCTACTATTAGGTTTTTAGGGATAAATTCCTCAGTTTTTTTTCAAGCGGTTGTCTTTTTTTAAGGGTATAAATTTCAATCCGTTTCCTTTTAAGAATAATGTTCTGTTCTTCATTCTGTTCTTGCTCACAACTGTCGTTTGGTTATTCTTCTTACTTTTATTTTAGTTCTATTATGTTCTTTTTCTCTGCATAAGTTTTATTCTTCATTAATTATTAAGTATGATGGTCTCTTTACTCGTGTATTTTTTTAGTTGAGTTTTTTTTTTTTATTATTCATCCACTTATTTTTAGTCTTTCCAATAGGAGTTATCTAGTTATCCGTCGGTTTTGTAGGGATGAGTTAGGTCTAATCCAAATTCTAAGATGGTAACAAAGCTAGATTTAAACTCCATTGGACCACCTGCTATTAAGTTTCAGTTATTGGGCCACCTACCATTTATGTCCATGTTCCAGATATCCAGTCCTGTACATGAGGGGTATGTGTTAAAAGTCCCACATTAAAATTGAGTTAGGCTCAACTACAAGTCTACACACCTCTCACGCCGACAATTGAACATCTAGACCGGGAACGTAAATGGTTCATAGTTCAATAGCTGAAATTTGATACCATCTTAAAATTTAGATTGGACCTAACTAATCCCTTTCAATGTGGGACCATATCCTTTTTAATGCTGGATCAAGTCCACCGTCTGATGTCGTTTCTCTAGTGCAAGCCCAAAACAGGCTTCGTTATCCGTCTATACCAATTTGGCAATGTGGCTTCCTGAGACAGCTATGGTTGAAAACTGTTATAACCAATTTTTTACATGCGATACTTTATCATTATGTCATTTTTTGTGGTATTATTCTGTTTTTAATCTTTATTTAATTAGTAAAAGGGAAGGTAGCTAAATAAGTTAATTGGGTTTGCAGATTCTCGATGACATTTCTGAAAGTGCTCCTTTTCTCGTTATTAGCGATAATAACAGAATCAATGTTTTCCCAGTTCTTTACTTACACGAAGGAGCTCCTGCAACTTGCCTGGGTTCTTGGACAGAAGTTCCACATGCTACTGTTGATTTTGAGTTTCCTTTGGAAAAATGGGTTCACATTGGATGCGAGGTATCTTATGTAACTGCTTGAGGATTAGCTCTTGCCATTTTTTTTATATGTTTCTATGTTTATGGCTTTCATTTCACTAAAATGTCATTTTGCACTCTACACTAGATTGTTTATGAAGCATGGACACCCCGAACACGACACTGACACGACAACACCGGTAATAATGTGAGAAAATAAATAAAGCGTAGTAATCACAAGTGTCGATGGCGGTGTCCGACATCGACACGGACACAGACACACCTTTTTTCAGAAGTGTCGGTGCTACATAGTTTATTACTATCTGTACTTATTATAAGCTGAAAATAATATTCGTCTCTAATTATTAGACATATTTACGTTGAAAATTCCGTTTTTATTGCGGTCCGCCTCTAATCCGTCTAAATTGCGGCATTTGGCTTGTCTTCATTGCAACCTTCAACAACCTTATTGTCTTGGGTGTGAAGGGGTGTATTTAGTCTCACATTATTTAGAGATATGACATGTGTAGTGTTTATAAAGCTTGAGCAGCCCTCACTTTACAAGTCAGCATTCTATGGATGAGTTAGACATTGTTAAGAGTCTCACGTCGGACAATATATGGCTTGAACATGTCTTTATAAGTGGGGGCAATCCTCACCTTACCAACCGGTTTTGTAGGGTTGAGTTAGGCCCAACTACACTTAACATGGTATCAGAGCCTCGTTTAAGATCCGGTGGACCACCTTCTATGGTTTCCGCTATCGGGCCACCCACCATTTATTTCCACGCTCCAGATGTCCAATCCTGGGCGTGAGGGGGTGTGTTAAGAGTCTCACGTCGGACAATATATGGCTTGAACATGTCTTTATAAGTGGGGGCAATCCTCACCTTACCAACCGGTTTTGTAGGGTTGAGTTAGGCCCAACTACACTTTCTTAACAGACATCATCTTACAAACTAGTTTTGTAAGGATGAGTTAAGCTTAACTCAAATTTTGGTAAACACATGGAACACGTTCCTTGCTGCTATTTGTTGATATTACTATTAGTCCATTCCTTTTTTCTTATCAATTTTTTTCAATGGGGGTATATGAGGGGGCTACCTTCTTTTGTCATTACAGGTTTGTCCAAATTATATCCGGCTTCACATTAATGAAGAGGTTGTAGGAGAAAAGGCAATGTCTTCCTTATTAAACAAGGAATCCAATTCAAATAATTTGAAGGGTATAACTTTGGCTAATGTATGTGGAGACAGAAATATTGTGCAGGGTTATGTGCACAATTTTGAAGGATTCCATACTGTTTCTTCTATCAAAGATCATCATTTAAAGGTGATGATGTGCATGCGATTGTAATTTTGGTTTTTGAAATTCAACGTTAGTTTCTCATTTGTTTGTTTGTATGTTCTCTTAGATTATTAGAATTAGCACCACACTTCATTCCTGTGTTGACAACTATACTTTATCTTATATCAGGACCCTCCTCTGAAGTTATCAATCGATGAATCATCTGTCTCTGAGGTTGAAGAAGAAAATGACGGTGTTTGGGGCATTGTTGGTGGAAAAGTAAGAAAGATATTCTGTACACAACATACTGTTAGTCTAATTTATGTCTTCATTTTATTGTTGTGAGCCATAATGACAGATATAGGGTAAGCCTTCCATTTTTATTGGAGTTTAATTTTGGAAATACGTGATTCACTTTATGTTTGTCGTTTTTGAAGTACTTTATTTAGGTACTCACATACTGATTGTAGTTCTAGAAATGTTCCTAGTAATTATTAATGTTGTTACAGTTAGTGCTCACATACTGATTTCACTTCTAGAAATGCAACTATTGACATTCACCTTTTTTTCCCCCTATGATTATACTTTTGAGAGCTTTACAAATTTTGTCAAGTTTTTAGTGCTGTTAACTTTCCCATCTGGTTTAAACTTTATTTTCAACTTTGCCTTTTGTATAATTTTGGCACAGGCATCATGTCGCAGGAATTTTTCTTTAGACGTTGTTTTATCAGATGCATTTGGCCAACCTGTACATAAGGATAACGAGGTTTCTAATCCTGGCTTGAAGACTTCTCAAGTTAATGCTTTCTACTTGAAAGGAAGTTGGAATTTTTTACATTCACATTACCCTTTTCTGATTATAGCAGGTTTTT
This sequence comes from Lathyrus tuberosus, assembly GCA_022829125.1. NCBI lineage: Eukaryota > Viridiplantae > Streptophyta > Magnoliopsida > Fabales > Fabaceae > Lathyrus > Lathyrus tuberosus. The sequence continues at coordinate 13,061,473 of JALAZF010000136.1, forward strand.
GCTTCACTTGTATATGCTGACACGGGGGCTCCAGTGGAGAATACAACTGACGATGAAGCTCCTCTTTTGTCTAGCTATGATGGAATTGAATTTTCTTCTTGTGAAAGACCTAGTAAGTTTTTGTTGGGTCGTGCATCGTTTAAGCTCAGGATATCTCAGGTAAGCATACCATGTATGATCGTTGGTTCTATTTATAATACTCCAATATCTGATATTATTAACTGATCAAGTGGAGAAACAGTGCACTTATATTTACAGTGTACTGAATCAAAGAATCCCAAAGACTTAGGATAGGAAACAATGAAAACTATAAGATCAAAGATTAAAAAAAGAGATCAAGCAAAGAATTATTGAAATGAAATTTCAGTCCACTTTCCCTCACTTGAATCTGAATTTCTTCTTCTTATTATTATGCAGAGAGAATACACGTGTATATAGGTCTAAGCCTCCTAATCAATTCGACTAATTAGGAGAAAGATAAACTAAGAAAGGAAAGATTGGATACAATAATATCTTAAGCAAATCCTAATTGATACTACTAATAAAGGCAATAGATACAAATAATAAAACAATATCTCAACGCTCCCCCTCAAGGTGGTGCATATAAATCATATGCATCCATCTTGTCACATGTATAAGTAATCCGAGGTTTCCGAAGAGATTTTGTAAAGAGGCCTACAAGTTGATCTCTGGAATTGACAAAGGAGGTTTTGATGGTCCAGGGGGTAATCTTCTCTCTAAGAAAGTGACAATCGACTTCTATATGTTTTGTCCTTTCATGAAAAACTGAATTGGAGTAAATGCTTTAACCACAAGAGCTCACATGTGGCACGAGCCATGGTTCGACACTCAGCTTCTGTACTTGATCGGGCAACAACATTTTGCTTTTTGCTCTTCCATGAGGTCAAATTTCCACTAATAAAAACACAATAATCTGATGTAGAGCGTCTATCACTTGCATCTCCTGTCCAATCAGCATGTGAATATCCAATGATATCCTAAGCAAATCCTAATTGATACTACTAATTAAGGCAATAGATACAAACAATAAAACAATATCTCACACCCTCAAACAATATCTTTTCTAGGATAAAATGACAATCTACTTATGTGTTTATTCCTCTCATGAAATATTAGATTGGAAGAGAGGTATGATGCAGATTGATTATTACAATCGAGTTCCATAGAACCTGTATCTCATAAAACATCAATTCTTGAAGCAAGTGTTTCAGCTACCAAAGTTTACATATAGTATGAGCTGCCCAAAGCATGATAATTGACCACTTTGCTTAACCTAACAACAACCAATTTCTTTTTACTCTTCTTCGAGATGGGTTGCATCCATTAAGTACACGATACCTAAACTGGATCTCTTATATCTAGCATATCTACGACTACTAGCCTTGTTTGCATTAGAATATTAAATTACACACAAATGAACTCCATTTCGGGTGATCCTTGATATAAACTAGATCCGAAAAACTGTATCACGGTTATTAATTCAAGACAAGTTGATGAATTGACTTATAATATCCTGGTTTACTTTATTTTATTTCAAATTCAGTCTAAATATTTTGTAAATGTAATTTCTTTCCATTATTCTCTGGCTCCACCATTAATTATTGTTCCATTTGCCAGCTTTCATCCAAGTGTGATAACAGGTTGTTCCTCATCAGATTTTGTGTGCCAAAATTAGGAAATTATCCTTTCCTTCAGACACACACCCGTCCAATTCGATGCATCTCTAGGAGCCGTAATAGTAAATTATCCACGTTGGTGTGGAAAAAGTCAACACATGCTCTCCAAAGGCTCAATTTGTCACAATCTTCCGCAATTGATGCTGCGTCGTTGGAATGTATGAATTCTAGTCATGAAGACAAAACCAATCCACTAATGAAGCGGTTTAGAGTTGGACTTGACAAGATATCTGTATCAGTTATGGCCGTGCCCACCTTAAAGCTGTCTGGTGTGGAATGTAATTCTCACGTATCGACTACTAATCAGGTATTTTTCTGTTTCTTTTTCATTATTATTTAATATCAAACATAAAGAAACATATTAAATTATATTTAAAAAAACAGAAAATGAAAATTGGCATGTGCATGCCAATAGGTAATAGTTTTGTTAAAGAGTCCCACATTAGATGAGATACAACCTTGAAATATGATTATAGGTGAGGGCAATCTTCACCTTATTAGTCGGTTTTGTAAGGTTGTGTTAGGCCCAACCACAAATTTTAAGAAGCTTTTATGCTTATTATTCCTAACATGTTACACACTACAGGGTGGTGTGAATGTCACCATAGAGACAACTTGAATATCTTGTTTTTCCAAAAGCTTATTCACACATTTTATGTTTGTGACTTCTGTACGTTAATTGTAATTGGCGTTTGGACTTTTGAGAATATTGATTGTGTTAAAAATGTGTGGTTTGGCCTAACTCAATCATACAAAACTAGATTGTAGGGTGAGGGTTGCCTCTCTTATAAACACATGTTCAGACTATATATTGTCCGATGTGGGACTCTTAACAAATGTAAGTGATGTAACCTTGACATTTTCTGTAACATTCTTACATGCTTTAAAAACCTTTCCAGATGTTTCCTTTACCTACTTCTTTATGATATTTGTCTTTCATAAATAATCTGTGTAGTCATTTCCTTTTAACTATAACTCTAAACTTTTATAAAATTAGGTTGAGAATGGGTTTCCTGTAAGCTTGGACGACAGATCTCTTAACCAGGAAGAAGCAGACGACTCTCCTTCTGAATCATCAGAGAGTACAGGGGAGAGAAACTCACCTTCAAATAATATGGAACATAGAAGATATCCAATATCTGATATGACCATTTTCAAATACTGCTTAGCAGGCTTGGCTGAGAGATCTCATATGCTTAAAGAAATTGCCATCTCTGCTTCTGATGAAGACATTTCAGAGCTGGCTTATCATGTTTCACACTATTCAGGATGTTCCCACCATGGGTAGGTGATACTTTTCATGCAGTGATATTTTTCTTGCAGTAATTGTGAATCAAGTAATAGAATGATACTTTTATGTCTTATTACTATATGCCAGTCAGTTGACCTTCATCTTAGATCAACATGACTTGATACCCGAACTATGGATCCAAGATCCAAGTTCGGCATCTAGAAAGGACTACGTCTTGCACATGTCCTTATACTTGGTCAATTGACATGCACATGTCCTTATACTTGGTCAATTGACATGGGACTTCGGATATGGCATATATGGCATGAGCGGTCTAGTGGAGCCATATTTGGATTGAAGCTCCCTGAATCATAGGAAAGAGGTTAGACCACACCTCTATAAATACTCTAACATAATACATGTAAAGCGAACCTATTCTAAATCTTAGAGAACACTAAATCCTAATACCCGTGAGGCCTTGACCATAGCTTGGTGCTAGTGAGATCCACCCCGTTAGTACTTCAAGAACATCTGGCGTTTACCGTGGGGCCACAATGAAACTTTCCTCAACCACATTCAAAATTGATCAAATCGTTCACTTGGCACACAGTCATCGACCACAACTCGAGGATGGTGAGAACTAAGTTCTAGTTAAAATTCAAGCTGTCGTTCAGGGGCTGTGATGCCAAAATGAAACTTTCCAAGAATATGTATATTGAAGATAATAGGTAAAAAACTGTTATATCTTGTTCCGCAGCCAAATGCTGGTTTATATAGTGAGAACAATCATTACAATTAATTCTCTCCTTAATGGAGAATAAAGAAAAATAAATGAGAATAAACGGAAATAATCAAATGGGAAAACAAAATATTTTCCAACACCCCTCTCAAGTTGGTGCATAGATATATATCATGTCCAACTTGTCTATCAAATGCTCGAAGCTAGGTCTTGCCAAACTTTTGGTCAGGATATCCGTAGTTTGCTGACTTGATGTCACGAAAGGTAGACATATGATTTTAGCATCTAACTTCTTCTTTATGAAGTGTCGATCAATCTCAATATGCTCAGTTCTGTCATGCTGAATTGGGTTATGAGCTATGCTAGTAGCATCTTTACCGTCAGAGTATAATTTCAATGGAAGCTCAATTTTCATCGTAAGTTCTTCTAAGACTCTAAGGTTCCATAATCCTTCACAAATACCTTAGACATAGCTCTAAACTCGGATTTTGCTCTACTTATTGCTACAACTCCTTGTTTCTTGCTCCTCTATGTCACAAGATTACCCCAAACATAGGTACGATATCCAGAGGTTGATCTTCTATCTGTGACTGAACCTGCCCAATCAACATAGGTGAAGTTAGAAACATTCCTTTCACTAGTCTTCTTAAAATATAAGCCTTTCCCAGGATTTTCCTTCAAATATCTCAATATCCTATAGATTGCCTCAAGATGTTCTTCGAAAGGAGAATATATAAACTGACTTACTACACTCACTAAGAAAACAATATCAGGTCGGGTGTGTGTCAAATAAATTAGTTTTCCAACAAACCTTTGATATCTTTCATTATCAACAGGAACATTCTTTCAATAAGTCTAGAATGTATTTCTACTGTAAAACCACAATACCATTCTTTGACCGAGCAACCTCCATGCCTAAAAAATATCTTATGAATCCCAAGTCCTTGATTTCAAAGTCTACTGCCAATTTCTCTTTTATTCTTGCCATTTCAGCTGTATCGTCTCCAGTAAGGACAATATCATCAACATAAACAATAAGGGCAACAACTTTCCCATCGGGGGAGAACTTTGTGAACAAAGTGTGGTCAGTCTGTCCTTGAATGTACCCTTGTTTCTTCATGGATTGAGTGAATTTTTCAAACCAAGCTCTAGGGGATTGCTTTAATCCATACAAAGACTTATTTAGTTTGCATACATTTGATCGAAATTTGTTTTCAAAGCCAGGAGGAATGTCCATATATATTTCTTCTTTTAGATGACCATTAAGAAAGACATTCTTAACATCTAACTGATGTAAGGGCCAATCCAGGTTAGCAGTAAGAGATAAAAGAATTCTGACAGTGTTCAATTTTGCAATAGGAGCAAATGTCTCTGAGTAGTCTATACCATAGGTCTGAGTAAAGCCTTTAGCCACCAAGCGAGCCTTGTACCTTTCAATTGACCCATCTAAATTATACTTCATAGTTGTTATAAATAATTAATTAGTTTGTTATTTTTATTAGTAATTTAAGTTTGGATCTTTAGTAAGGCACATTAGGTCAGAATACTCTATTTAAAGGGATTAACACTTGTATATTCATAATATAATATATCAAATTATTCAGCTTTGATATGGTATCACGAGCTCTTGTTCGAGAGGGTTTCGCTTCCGCATAAAAAACTGTTAAGAGTCCCACATCGGATAATATATGGCATGAACATATCCTTATAAGTGGGGGCAATCCTCACCTTACCAACTGGTTTTGTAGGGTTGAATTAGGTCCAACCACATTTCTCAACAAAAACCCTAGCCGCCTTAATTGCGGTTCTTTGGTAAAACTTTTCTTCATTGTTTGAACTGTTCAACAATACTGTTCATCGCACTGTGCGGCACTGTTCACAGCACTCTGTGGTACTGTTCAATATATTGTGCAACACTGTTCATCACACTGCTGCAACACTGTTCGCCGCACTGCTGCAACACTGTTCAGCGCTACTGTTTTGGCACCGTTCACGGTACTTTTTAGCACTGTTTATTGCTATTGTTTGCGGTACTGTTCATCCTCACTGTTAGAACAACCTCGTACTTGTGGTTTTTTACTTGCATTTGTTTTTAAATTCTTTCAATGGCTGACCGTAAAGATGAAACAAATGCGTACAAATCTAAATCAAAATTACCTATTATTCCTCAAGTTTACAAATTGAATGGAAATAATTATTTAAAGTGGTCTTAACTCGTGAAAACGACCTTGAAAGGTAAGGGAAAAGCAAAACACCTTACAGACGCACCTCCCAAAGAGAAAGATTCCAAATTTGACAAGTGGGATACGGAAGATTCAGCGATCATTGCATGATTAGGGGCTTCAATGACTCCAGAAATTAGTGACACTTGCATGTTCCTAAATACAGCAAAAGAGATTTGGAACGCATTAGAAGAAACTTATTCTAAAGCCAAAGATGCTGCCCAAATATATGATGTGAAGGTGAAAACACTGGAAACTAAACAAGGCAACAAAACAGTTACAGAATACACTAATCATCTAAAAGCCTTGTGGATGGAGTTAGACCACTATAGAGTTATCAAAACCGAGTGTACGGCAGATGCAACACAACTTAGGGAGTACATTGAGCAAAATAGAGTCTACGACTTTCTGGTAGGGCATAACTCTGACTTTGATCATGTTAGAGTACAAATTCTTGGCAAAGAAAAAATACCGAACATTAATGATGTAGTGTCTATAGTGAGGAGTGAAGAAAGTAGAAGGGAATTAATGTTGACACCACCATCTATGAAAAGCTCAGCAATGCTAGTTGAGAAGAGTTCAACCATGTTAGTTGATCAGAAGAAATTGGGTGAAATCTATGTTGAGAAGAAGGGCGAAGGGGTGTGGTGTACTTATTGCAACAAGCCTCGTCATACTCGAGAAAAATGTTGGAAATTGATTGGCCGACCTTCTAATAGAGAGTGGGGACAAAAAAGAGATTTATCTAGAAAGGGAGGACATGCACACATGGCTGAAAGTACTAGTGGAGACAATTTAGAAGGAGGGGTGCACCTTAACCTAAGTGAAGTAGAAAAAGTGAGATCTCTCCTCAGTAAGTTGGAGAAACCAACATGTACTTGTTCTTTAACACGTCCATGTACGTTTCTATTATCTTTTCCATTTGGCAACTCTCCATTTTTGTTTGGACTTAATGCCTCAGATATACCCTTTAAACAATACTGGATATTAGACTCTGGAGCCACTGACTATATGACACCCTTACCCACACACTTCTCCACCTATTCACCTTGCCCCAGTAACAAAAAAATATCCACTGCAGATGGCACCCTTATAACTGTTGCAGGTGAAGGAACAATTAAACTTAATTCACCCATGACTCTTAACAACGTCTTTCATATCTCAAAATTGACTACTAGCCTAATTTTCATACATAAACTCACAAAAGACCTATCATGTAATGTTATTTTTTATAATGACTCTTGTGTTTTTTAGGACAAGAATTCGGGGAGGACGATTGGAAGTGCTAGAGAATGGAATGGTCTTTACTACTTGGATAACAAAGATTCAAGCCAATATTTTTTCAGCAGCAATTCATTTTTGTCACAATCAATAAAGACCAATAAGGAGAAGGTTCTCTTATACCATTGTCGTTTGGGTCATCCTTCGTTTAGAGTCATTAAGCAGTTATTTCTTGTTTTATTTAAAACATTAGATGTTGAGAGTCTTCATTGTAAGGTGTGTGAGCTTGCTAAACACAAGCGTGTACCTTTCTCCATTAGTAATAAAATGAGTACTTTTCCGTTTCATTTAGTTCATACAGATGTGTGGGGTCCATCTAATATTCCAAATATTTCAGGTGCCCGTTGGTTTATCACCTTTATTGATGACTGTACTCGGGTTACTTGGGTCTACTTACTTAAACAGAAATTTGAAGTTAGTCATGTGGTTCCTCAATTTCTCTCTATGGTTAAAAATCAATTTGGTACGAGTATTAAGAGGATTCGGTCTGATAATGCCAAGGATTATTTTAATCATAATCTTAATTCCTTGTGTCAATATGAAGGTATCATTCATGAGTCTTCATGTGTTAAAACACCCCAACAAAATGGCATTGCTGAAAGAAAAAATGGGCATTTGCTAGACCAAACACGTGCTATGCTATTTCAAAATACAGTACCGAAGAAATATTGGGGTGAGACAGTTTTAACTGCATCATATCTCATAAATCGCTTGACTTCTACTGTCCTTGCTTCCAAAACTCCTATGGAAGTCTTATCCTCGTTTTATCCTAATGTGTCTACCTCTAGTAACCTCACTCCTAAGATATTTGGGTGTACATCGTTCGTCCATATTCATAGTGATGGTAGAGGGAAACTTGATCCTAGAGCCTTAAAGTGTGTCTTTATAGGATATTCTTCCACCCAAAAAGGTTACAAATGTTATCATCCACCGTCTCATAAGTTCTTTGTCTCTCGAGACGTCACTTTCTATGAACAAGAAAGTTACTTGGTTCAAACTCATCTTCAGGGGGAGAATGTAAATAAGGAAGATGAGTCCCTTATACTTCCTGACCTTACTTTTGGAACTGAATGTGATTCTGAAAAAGATGAAACTGATGTAAGATATGAGAAGAATTTAGTATATACAAGAAGGAAGACCATTCCTGAATCTACTCATATCCAAGAGTCTGACCCGATATTACATGAGGTAAATTCTAACTCTAGTGATTCAACTTCTGAATTTTCTCATGAACAGGAACCAGAATCCGATTCAACTCCACCACCACTACCATCACACTATCAATATTTACATCTTCCAATTACCCTTAGGAAAGATACTAGAAGCTGTACCAAACAACCACTTTACCCTCTATCCAACTACCTAAGTTTTGAACATGTTTCACCTACCCATAAAGCCTTCCTTACAAATCTTAACACTATAAAACTACCTACCTCTCTATCTGAGGCATTGTTTGACAGGAAATGGAAACAAGCCATGAATTTGGAGATGGAAGCATTGGAAAAGAACAATACTTGGGAATTGGTTTCTTTACCAAATGGAAAGAAACCTGTAGGGTGCAAGTGGGTATACACTATTAAATATAAGGCAGATGGATCGATTGAGAGATACAAGACAAGATTGGTAGCTAAAGGATTCACTCAAACCTATGAAGTAGATTATTTAGAGACATTTGCTCCAGTTGCAAAAATGAATACAGTTAGGGTGATATTATCTTTAGCAGCTAATTGTAATTGGAACTTAAACCAATTCGATGTGAAGAATGTGTTCCTTCATGGTGAACTTGAAGAAGAAATCTACATGGATGTACCCTCTGGGTTTCGTGAACATACTACCACCAACACCGTGTGCAAGTTAAAAAAATCTTTATATGGGTTAAAGCAATCACCACTAGCATGGTTTGCAAGATTTACTAAAGTTATGATAGGTTTGGTCTTCAAACAAAGCCAAGGAGATCATACCTTATTTATCAGACATTCTGAAACAGGGGGGTAACTGTGTTATTGGTATATGTGAATGATATTATAGTCAGAGGTAATGATGACGAAGGACAACAATTGTTGGATATACACTTAGCCAAGGAATTTGAGATTAAATCCTTGGGAAAATTGAAATACTTTCTAGGAATTGAAGTTGCCCACTCTAAGAAAGGAATTTTCATATCTCAACAGAAATACATTACTGATCTTCTGCAGGAAACTGGCAAGACAGCATGGAAGCCTGCAAATACACCCGTTGATCCAAATGTAAAGTTGGGAAATGCAGAAGAAGATATTGCAGTTGATAAGGAAATGTATCAGAGATTAGTCGGAAAACTTATATATCTCTCACATACTAGATCTGATGTTGCTTTTGTCATTAGCTTAGTCGGCCAATTCATGCGCCGACCAAAGGAGATTCACTTACAAGTTGCGCTCCGAATTGTACAATATTTGAAAGAAACACCTGGTAGAGGAATTTTGTTTGAAAGAAATGTGAGTGTAGGTCTTGAAGCATATACCGATGTCGACTATGCAGGGTCAATAGTGGATAGGAGATCAACTACAGGTTATTGCACTTTCCTAGGTGGAAATCTTGTGACTTGGAAAAGTAAGGAACAAAATGTAGTATCGAGATCTAGTGCTGAAGCAGAGTTCAGGGCAATAGCACAAGGGATATGTGAACTAATATGACTGAAATCAATCTTAGAAGATCTGAGGATAAAGTGCGATGAACCGATGAGACTTTATGTGATAATAAATCGGCTATCAACATAGGCACATAATCCAGTGCAACATGACAGAACCAAACATATTGAATTTGATAGACACTTCATCAAAGAAAAATTAGATAGTGGCCTTATTTGCACTCTATATGTGTCCTCTCAAGGTAACCTTGCAGATCTTCTAACAAAAGTGCTGAACAACAATAACTTTGAAGAAATTGTTTCCAAGCTGGGAATGATAGATATATATTTACCAGCTTTAGGGGGAGTGTTATAAATAATTAATTAGTTTGTTATTTTTATTAGTAATTTAAGTTTGGATCTTTAGTAAGGCCCATTAGGTCAGAATACTCTATCTAAAGGGATTAGCACTTCATAATATAATATATCAAATTATTCAGCTTTGATAATAGTTAACTCCCATTTGCATCCAACTGTCTTCTTGCCATTTGGTAGTGTCATAACACTCCAAGTTTTGTTCTTTTCAAGAGCTTTCATCTCCTCAAGTACGATTTCCCTCCACTTTGGAATTTCTAGAGCAGCCTGTACACTTTTTGAAATTTCTACACTAGACAATTTTGAGGTGAAGGCATATAGAGATGAAGACAAATTTGAATATGATATAAAATTGGACATGGGGTGTTTAGTGCAAGATCTAACAGTTTTTCTAATAACCACAAGATCATCTATATTAGGATACAAAATACGACTCTTAGACACTTTTTGAAATTTCTACACTAGACAATTTTGAGGTGAAGGCATATAGAGATGAAGACAAATTTGAATATGATATAAAATTGGACATGGGGTGTTTAGTGCAAGATCTAACAGTTTTTCTAATAACCACAAGATCATCTATATTAGGATACAAAATACGACTCTTAGAAACAGAGATAGACTTATCTTTACTTTTCTTAGGAGGTTGATCATTCTCCGGTTCAGATTCCTGATAGTGTTGAGATGTGGACTCGTCCCTTCCTTTGTGGTGCTTTTTCACAAAAACCTTCCCTTTCTAAGTTCTGTTTCCTAATTCAAATCTGTTTTCTTGAATTGACTCATTATTTTGTGGCATTTCAATTAGATCATCATTATCATCGTTTTTCAGGATTCTCATTGTTTTCTACAGGAGAAAATGTAGGCTCGGATTCACAAAGTTTCTTACTCATGACAGGAGTAGGATCAGATAAATAATCATGACCACTTTCTGTTGGTGCAGATGTATAAGTCTTAGAGTTTTGTGATACATGCAAAGATAAATTATTTAAAAAACTAATGTCCTCGATTTGAAACGAGTCTTTTGAAGATGAGTGTCATCAAATAATGTAACGTCCATATTGACAAACATTTTCTTGTTTTTTGGATCAAAACATTTATATCCTTTTTGGGTTGGGGAGTATCCAACAAAGACACATTTTATAGCACGTGGTTCAAGTTTTCCAACATTTTTATGTTCATGAACAAAGACGGTGCAACCAAATATTTTTAATGTCAAATCAATTAAAACACGAGTACTAGGAAAACATTCTTTGAAGGTATTAATTGGAGTTTGAAAATTGAGAAATTTGGAGGGCATTCTGTTAATTAAATATGCATATGTTAAAACAGCTTCGCCCAACAAATAGTTTGGTACTTTATTCGAAAAAAGTAGAGCTCTAACAACCTCCAATAAATGTCTATTTTTCTTTTCGACAACTCCATTTTGTTGAGGAGTATTAGGACACGAACTTTGATGTACAATCCCATTTTTTCGGAAAATCATTCAGGATAGTGTTGAAATATTCTTTGCCATTATCACTTCTAAAGACTTGGATATTTGTTTGAAATTTGGTCTGCACCATTGTAAAAAAAATTCTTTATAGCCTGACAAACATCTGATTTCCCCTTTAACAAGTACACTTAACATACTCTTGTATGGTCATCTATAAATGAAATAAACTATTTTTTGAGAGAGAATGTACTTGTACGGTTAGGGCCCCAAACATCACTGTGAATAATAGAAAAAGGTTTTGATGGTTTATAAGACTGTATAGAAAATTGGGAGCGATGATGCTTTGCAAACTCACATGCTTCACATTTAAACGAAGAAAAGTTCTTATTATGAAATAACTTAGGAAACAAGTGTTTTAAGTAACGAAAAATAGGATGACCTAATCTTAAATGTCATACCATAATGTTGTCATCTTTATTATTCAAAACAGAAAAAGACTCAAAGCAAGAACTAATGTAGTTCAGATCGAGTGTTAGGTCTTAAGATTTTAAGATCTTACGTGCTAAAGTTTCCTTTTAGTGCCATGATCTTAGAAAAAACTTTTTTCATGCACTTTGTGGTTAAGATTGAGTGTTGCGTCTTAAGATCTTACGATCTTACGTGTTGAAGTTGCCTTTTATATGACTATCATGATATGAGAATACATAATATCTTAGATGATTAGACTTGTTTGTTAGATTTATGTTTTTTAAGCTATTTATTTTGAACAAAGTCTTTTGAACTTGTTAAATTATGGAATGATGGTCATGAGTTATTAATTAAATTGATTAAGTTTTGTGATTTATAGGTTATTTTGTCCACGTGTTATACTTTTCATGTTTTTATGTGTATATGTATATGTTAAATTACCATTTTAGCCTTCGGTAAGATCGTAAGTGTCGTGCTACGATCCTAGTTTTACGATCTTTCACAGGCCGTCCGATCCTACTTAAGTTCTCGTGCTTGACTACCTTGGCAGGAACTTATTGTTTTTGAAGGTAGTTGTGATGCAGATCTAATGTCAAGGTAGTAGAGTCCTCCACTCTCCTTAGCATTGCCAATCATCTTCTCCGAGTTCAAATCCTGAAAGACACAGTGAGATCGGAAAAAATTAGTTTGACAATTTATATCTTAAGCTAATTTACTGGCGGACATTAAATTACAAGATAAGTTTGGAACGTGAAGGACATTTTTAAGAGATAACATTGGAGACAACACAATTGACCCTTTACCTGCAATGGTTGAAAAAGAACAATCTGCGGTTTTTATTTTTTGATTACCTGCACATAGACTATATGAAGAGAACAAAGTAGATTCACCTGTCATGTGATCAGAGGCATCTGAATCTACTATCCAAGTATGACTGAGACCGACACTAAGAAATGCAGAATTACCTTTTGTTGCTATAGAGCAAGAAGGGGTTGCAGACTCGAGGAGTTTGTACAGTTTGTCTAGTTGTTCTGTAGTGAGCGGAAGCTGAGTCGGAGGGGATTGCTTCCCTTGAACATAATTACTAGCCTGAAATGTATGGTCACCTTTCTTCTTCCAGTTAAGAGGTTTGCCTTTGAGCTTCCAACAAGTTTCACGCGTATGCCATTCGTGCTTGCAGTGATCACCCCAAGGAACTTTGTCTGACCTTTTTCCCTCGTTATGGTTCCTAATAGGCAGAGCTGAGTGTTCAGATTTAGAGCTTCATGGTATCTTGCTTATTATAATTCCTTGCCGTGCCTCCTCCCATCTTATTTATGCAAAATTTCACGAAGAGTTGGCAATGGTATTTTTCCTAAAACTCTATGTCTTACCTCATCAAGGTCTTTATTGAGCCCAGTGAGAAACATGAATGCACGATCATTTTCTTGCCTCTTGAGAAACAGAACATTGTCTTCTGTACACCTCAAATTGTCATCATAACAGAGATTCAACTCTTGCCACATAGTCAACAGCTCATTGTAATAAGCAGTTACACTCCTGTCGTCTTGTTTTGCATGCCATAACTTTGATTTAAACCAAAAATTTGGGAGGAGTTTTGAATATCAGAGTGTGTTTACTTAACAACTTCCCACACATCCTTTGCAGAAGGTAAAAAATGTAAGGCTTACCTATTCCAATTTTCATAGAACTTACCAGCCACACAATAATCAAGGAGTTTTTCAGATTTCCATTGTTTGTAACGAGGGTCTCCTGTTGCCGGTTCAACTACTGCTCCTGTTAAGAAACCAAGCTTCCCTTTGCTATCTAATACCAAACGAACAGTTTGAGCCCATTCATTATAATTATTCCCATTCATTTTAGGAATATTGACCTTGAGGGAGTACGAGGAATCCACTTGATCATTTCCGCCTATGTTGGAATAATTGTCACAAAAAAACAATGTTGTTCCTTGTTATAAATAATTAATTAGTTTGTTATTTTTATTAGTAATTTAAGTTTGGATCTTTAGTAAGACCCATTAGGTCAAAATACTCTATTTAAAGAGATTAGCACTTGTATATTCATAATAATAATAATATATCAAATTATTTAGCTTTGATATGGTATCACGAGCTCTCGTTCGAGAGGGTTTCGCTTCCGCATAAAAAATCCTAGCCGCCTTAATTGCGGTCCTTTGGTAAAACCTTTTTCATCACTGTTTGCGCTGTTCATCGCACTGTGCACTACCGTTCATCGCACTGTTTGTACTGTTCACCGCACTGTGAGCTACTGTTCATCGCAATGTTGCGCGCACTGTTCATCACGCTGCTGCAACACTATTCATCTCTGTTTTCGGCAGTATGCATTGCTGTTATTTGCAGTACTTCTAGAACTGTTCAGCGCTACTATTCCGACACTGTTCACAGTACTTTTCAGCACTGTTTATCATTACTGTTTGCGGTACTGTTCATCCCCACTGTTAGAACAACCTCGTACTTGTGGTTTTTACTTGCATTTGTTTCTAAATTCTTTCAATGGCTGACAGTAAAGATGAAACAAATGCGTACAAATCTGAATCAGAATTACCTATTATTCCTCAAGTTTACAAATTGAATGGAAAAAATTATTTAAAGTGGTCTCAACTCGTGAAAACGACATTGAAAGGTAAGGGAAAAGCAAAGCACCTTACAGACGCACCTCCAAAAGAGAAAGATCCCAAATTTGACAAGTGGGATACAGAAGATTCAGCGATCATTACATGGTTATGGGCTTCAATGACTCCAGAAATTAGTGACACTTGCATGTTCCTAAGTACAGCAAAAGAGATTTGGAACGCATTAGAAGAAACTTATTCTAAAGCCAAAGATGCTGCCCAAATATATGATATGAAGGTGAAAACACTAGGAACTAAACAAGGCAACAAAACAGTTACAGAATACGCTAATCATCTAAAAGCCTTGTGGATGGAGTTAGACCACTATAGAGTTATCAAAACCGAGTGTACAGCAGATGCAACAAAACTTAGAGAGTACATTGAGCAAGATAGAGTCTACGACTTTCTGGTAGGGCTCAACTCTGACTTTGACCATGTTAGAGTACAAATTCTTGGCAAAAAAAAAGTACCGAACATTAATGATGTAGTGTCTATAGTGAGGAGTGAAAAAAGTAGAAGAGAATTAATGTTGACACCACCATCTATGGAAAGCTCAACAATGCTAGTTGAGAAGAGTTCAACCATGTTAGTTGATCCGAAGAAATTGGGTGAAATCTATGTTGAGAAGAAGGGCGAAGGGGTGTGGTGTACTTATTGCAATAAGCCTCGTCATACTCGAGAAAAATGTTGAAAATTGATTGGCCGACCTTCTAATAGAGAGTGGGGACAAAAAAGAGACTTATCCAAAAAGGGAGGACATGCACACATGGCTGGAAGTACTAGTGGAGACAATCTAGAAGGAGGGGTGCACCTTAACGTAAGTGAAGTTGAAAAAGTGAGATCTCTCCTCAGTAAGTTGGAGAAACCATCAGGTACTTGTTCTTTAACACGTCCAGGTACGTTTCTATTATCCTTTCCATTTGGCAACTCTCCATTTTTGTTTGGACTTAATGCCTCAGATATACCCTTTAAACAATACTGGATATTAGACTCTGGAGCCACTGACCATATGACACCCTTACCCACACACTTCTCCACCTATTCACCTTGCCCCAGTAACAAAAAAATATCCACTGCAGATGGCACCCTTATAACTGTGGCAGGTGAAGGAACAATTAAACTTAATTCATCCATGACTCTTAACAACGTCCTTCATATCCCAAAATTGACTACTGGCCTAATTTCCATACATAAACTCACAAAAGACCTATCATGTAATGTTATATTCTATAATGACTCTTGTGTTTTTCAGGACAAGAATTCGGGGAGGACGATTGGAAGTGCTAGAGAATGGAATAGGCTTTACTACTTGGATAACAAAGAGTCAGGCCCATATTTTCTCAGCAGCAATTCATTTTTGTCAAAATCAATAAAGACCATTAGGGAGAAGGTTCTCTTATACCATTGTCACCTGGGTCAACCTTCGTTTAGAGTCATTAAGCAGTTATTTCCTATTTTATTTAAAAGATTAGATGTTGAGAGTCTTCATTGTGAGGTGTGTGAGCTTGCTAAACACAAGCGTGTACCTTTTTCCATTAGTAATAAAATGAGTACTTTTCCGTTTCATCTAGTTCATACAGATGTGTGGGGGCCATCTAATATTCCAAATATTTCAGGTGCCCGTTGGTTTATCACCTTATCACCTTTATTGATGACTGTACTCGGGTTACTTGGGTTTACTTAAACAAAAATTTGAAGTTAGTCATGTGGTTCCTCAATTTCTCTCTATGGTTAAAAATCAATTTGGTATAAGTATTAAGAGGATTCGGTCTGATAATGCCAAGGATTATTTTAATCATAATCTTAATTCCTTGTGCCAAAATGAAGGTAACATTTATGAGTCTTCATGTGTTAAAACACCCCAACAAAATGGCATTGCTGAAAGAAAAAATGGGCATTTGCTAGACCAAACACGTGCTATGCTATTTCAAAATAAAGTACCAATGAAATATTGGGGTGAGGCAGTTTTAACTGCATCGTATCTCATAAATCGTTTGCCTTCTACTGTCCTTGCTTTCAAAACTCCTATGGAAGTCTTATCCTCGTTCTATCCTAATGTGTCTACCTCTAGTAACCTCACTCCTAGGATATTTGGGTGTACATCGTTCGTCCATATTCATAGTGATGGAAGAGGGAAACTTGGTCCTAGAGCCTTAAAGTGTGTCTTTATAGGATATTCTTCCACCCAAAAAGGTTACAAGTGTTATCATCCACCGTCTCACAAGTTCTTTGTCTCTCGAGACGTCACTTTCCATGAACAAGAAAGTTACTTCGTTCAAACTCATCTTCGGGGGGAGAACGTAAATAAGGAAGATGAGTCCCTTATACTTCCTGATCTTACTCTTGGAACTGAATGTGATTCTGAAAAAGATGAAACTGATGTAAGATATGGGAAGAATTTAGTATATACAAGAAGGAAGACCATTCCTGAATCTACTCATATCCAAGAGTCTGACCCGACATTACATGAGGTAAATTCTAATTCTAGTGATTCAACTTCTGAATTTTCCCATGAACAGGAACCAGAATCCGATTCAACTCCACCACCACTACCATCACACTATCAAGATTTACCTCTTCCAATTGCCCTTAGGAAAGATACCAAAAGTTGTACCAAACAACCACTTTACCCTCTATCCAACTACTTAAGTTTTGAACATGTTTCACCTACCCATAAAGCCTTCCTTACAAATCTGAACACTATAAAACTACCTACCTCTCTATCTGAGGCATTGTCTGACAAGAAATGGAAACAAGCCATGGATTTGGAGATGGAAGCATTGGAAAAGAACGATATTTGGGAATTGGTTTCTTTACCAAATGGAAAGAAACCTGTAGGGTGCAAGTGGGTATACACTATTAAATACAAGGCAGATGGATCAATTGAGAGATACAAGGCAACATTGGTAGCTAAAGGATTCACTCAAAACCTATGGAGTAGATTATTCAGAGACATTTGCTCCAGTTGCAAAAATGAATACAGTTAGGGTGATATTATCTTTAGCAGCTAATTGAAATTGGAACTTAAACCAATTCGATGTGAAGAATGTGTTCCTTCATGGTGAACTTGAAGAAGAAATCTACATGGATGTACCCCATGGATTTCGTGAACATACTACCACCAACACTGTGTGCAAGTTAAAAAAATCTTTATATGGGTTAAAGCAATCGCCACGAGCATGGTTTGGAAGATTCACAAAAGTTATGATCGGTTTGGGCTTCAAACAAAGTCAAGGAGATCATACCTTATTTATCAGACATTCTGAAACAGGGGGAGTAACTGTGTTATTGGTATATATGGATGATATTATAGTCAGAGCTAATGATGAGGAAGGACAACAATTGTTGGATATACACTTAGCCAAGGAATTTGAGATTAAATCCTTGGGAAAATTGAAATACTTTTTGGGAATTGAAGTTGTCCACTCTAAGAAAGGAATTTTCATATCTCAACAGAAATACATTACCGATCTTCTGCAGAAAACTGGCAAGACAACATGCAAGCCTGCAAATACACCTGTTGATCCAAATGTAAAGTTGAGAAATGCAGAAGAAGATATTGCAGTTGATAAGGAAATGTATCAGAGATTAGTCGGAAAACTTATATACCTCTCACATATTAGACATGATGTTGCTTTTGCCGTTAGCTTAGTCAGCCAATTCATGCACCGACCATAGGAGATTCACTTACAAGCTGCGCTCCGAATTGTACAATATTTGAAAGGAACACCTGGGAGAGGAATTTTGTTTGAAAGAAATGGGAGTGTAGGTCTTGAAGCATATACCGATGCCGACTATGCTGGGTCAATTGTGGATAGGAGATCAACTACAGGTTATTGCACTTTCCTAGGTGGAAATCTTGTGACTTGGAAAAGTAAGAAGCAAAATATAGTATCGAGATCTAGTGCTGAAGCAGAGTTCAGGGCAATGGCACAAGGGATATGTGAACTAATATGGCTGAAGTCAATCTTAGAAGATCTGAGGATAAAGTGCGATGAACCGATGAGACTTTATTGTGATAATAAATCGGCTATCAGCATTGCTCATAATCCAGTGCAACATGACAGAATCAAACATATTGAAGTTGATAGACACTTCATTAAAGAAAAAGGCTAAAATACAGTTTTGGTCCCCTTGTTTTTCAAAATTCACAGTTTTGGTCCCCCTGTTTTTTTTTTTAACAGTTTTGGTCCCCCACCCCTCACTGTTCATGTACGGACGTGTACTGTTCATGTACGGACATGTACGGACAAAGTTACTGTTCATCACTTTTTTTGGGCCAAAATTGGGGTGGGGGACCAAAACTGTTAAAAAAAAAAACAGGGGGACCAAAACTGTGAATTTTGAAAAACAGGGGGACCAAAACTGTATTTTAGCCAAAGAAAAATTAGACAGTGGCCTTATTTGCACCCCATATGTGTCTTCCCAAGGCAACCTTGCAGATCTTCTAATAAAAGGGCTGAACAACAATAACTTTGAAGAAATTGTTTTCAAGCTGGGAATGATAGATATATATTCACCAGCTTGAGGGGGAGTGTTATAAATAATTAATTAGTTTGTTATTTTTATTAGTAATTTAAGTTTGGATCTTTAGTAAGGCCCATTAGGTCAAAATACTCTATTTAAAGAGATTAACACTTGTATATTCATAATAATAATAATATATCAAATTATTCAGCTTTGATATTCCTGTTTCCATTGTTGCCGTCATTACTGCCAGTGATTGTGACCACTGACATTTCCTCTCGTATGTTGTTTCCACGACCACCCCCTCTTCGCGGCCACCACCGTCTTCTGAGCCGCCAACATTTCCGTGGCCGACGCCTGACTCAGGTTGCGGTTGTTCACCCTTGTTGGATCTAGTGT
Organism: Lathyrus tuberosus; assembly: GCA_022829125.1. Classification (NCBI taxonomy): domain Eukaryota; kingdom Viridiplantae; phylum Streptophyta; class Magnoliopsida; order Fabales; family Fabaceae; genus Lathyrus; species Lathyrus tuberosus. The sequence goes on from JALAZF010000136.1 coordinate 13,081,024, forward strand.
AGGCCTGTGCCGGGTATGTGAAACGGGTTGGGTAAAAAAGCGGGTTGAACAGAACCCCACTAGTTGTGGAAAGTTTTACAATAAACCCTAACCTAGTGTTCTTGATACCATATTGAAAATAATAGATAAAAAGCTGTTATATCTTATTTTTCACCAGTCAAAGGCTGGTTTATATAGTGAAAATACAATCATTACAATTAATTCTCTCCTTAATGGAGAATAAAGGGAAATAAATGAAAATAAACGGAAATAATCAAACGGAAAAACAAAATATTTTCTAACAATGTCCAAGCAATACAGAAAGGTCAGTAAGATGAGACAAAGATTGAGCTGAATATCCCTTAGCCCCTGACTCAGAAATTCTTATATGCTCCAGCCTAGAAAACTTCAAACCCCCCCCTTTAGAATCATTTAGAATCATTTGACAGAAAACACAATTTCCGAGAGCACCTTGTGACTTTCAACACCCAGGCGACCATAATTGTTGTTGCGGAGCCACTAAACATAAAATGCAAACTCTTTTCAGGTACTCTTAAGGAGGCACGTTAAGATGGTATATTTCTTTACCTCGACATTCAGTGGCAGGCTTCAATTACTACGCCAGAAAATTCGTGCACCAATTCTCGGCAAGAAAACACCAGAAGGTTGAAGGAGACTAGCCTTTTTATTGTTCGACAACAGCAATCAAAATCTTTAAAAGATTAGCTCACACGCTTTAATGAAACCAGGATCCACGTTGTCAGCCAATTGAAGGAGTTACTCAAGTAAAATTGTAGGATTTATTAAGTAAGCTCACATGAGCTTTACTCGAGTAAAATTGTAGGATTTATTAAGTAAGCTCACATGAGCTTACTGTAGGATTAATGTACACTATTGTAACTAACTGTAACTGAACTGTCTAATACAGTTAGTTATAGTTAAAACAGACCTAACAGCTTGTAACTAACTGACTGACAAGTGTCAGTCAGCCCTAGATCTTACCTGTTACAGCAGGTCACCAACTAGATCTATGAATAAGAACTAATCTAGTGGAATTAACAATCAATCAATTACAATTCAGATTTCTCCATTGATTCCAAGAGAATTATGGCTAATATTCAACATTCTACCATGGTATCAGAGGACTGTAAAATGATGGATATCTCCCCACAAAATAGGATTGTAAATTGATGGATCCATATCACATCTACTCTGGCTCTCTTAACACCCCACTTCACATCTAGGACTGAACATTTGAAGCGTGATCAGTGCAGCCCAGTAACGAGTGATCAAACAAATCTTGAATAAATTCTATACCATCTAATGTTTAGGGCTGATTCTAACTCAACCCTAAAAACTCGACCAATGAACACTTTTTAAGAGCACATTACATTCAATGAGACTCTTCACACAAATAAATTTGCTCCTACACCATTTTGTCATTATTTGGCTAGTATAACAAGAAGTACTAATTTCTTAAAGTTTTATTCAATATTAAGTAACTGTGTGTTTACTGCAATTACCCAGCATGTTTCCTCATTAAAATTACTGGCATTGTTCTTAAATCAGAAACCAAATATTAATTTCTAAAAGGCTGATAGAAGATGGAACTAATCTTTGGATGGCGATGTCTCCAAACAAAAACCACGTTCCTTGGGAAAGAGCAGTGTATGAGATTGAAGAGAAATTCATGAAGATTGCTTCTTGTGGGTCAAGATCTCTCTCCCATCAGGTCCCTTTTTTTTTTTTTTAAATATTGTTTTGTTTTTTATGGAAAATAATTATCATAAATTTATATAACATACTACTACACCTTTGATTGTTTATAACTTGTGTAAGTTACTTCTATTAAAAAAAATTGAGTTCCTGGAAGTTGTGTAATTTGTATTACATTACACCAGTACTTCACTATGGTTACTAATATAATGCTATAAATACATCATAGTTTCAGTCTTGCAAAAGTTCCGTTGTTTTTGTAATGGTTGCAGGACTTCGAGATTCTAAGAAGGATTGCTGGATGTGAAGAGTATTTAACACAAGAGAATTTTGAGAAGTTGTGGTGCTGGTTGTACCCTGTAGCATGCGTGTTATCCAGGGACTGGGTAAATCCTATATGGAATTCCATGTCACCTAAATGGATTGAAGGATTCATCACCAAGGAGGAGGCAGAAGTTTCACTTCAAGGTCCAGGAGGATTTCAAGAACCTGGTACTTTTATACTTCGGTTCCCAACCTCAAGAAGCTGGCCCCATCCAGATGCTGGTAGCCTGACTGTTACTTATGTTGGCAGTGACTACAAACTTCGCCACAGGCTACTTTCAATGGATCCTATATATGGGTAAGGTTTATATCTTTTTTATTGAATCCGTAGCATATTTGTCTAAGTCACGAATATCATGATTCTTTAGGTGGAGTCTGTGTGACTTATGTCTTCTTTCATGTTTCATGCATTTCTGATATTTCATTGATGGAGAGTGTCTGCAAATTTTTCAAAAGTTGTTGATTTATAAAAATCAACAATTTATTTGCATTAATACATAGATATAAATAAATTCTGTCGTCAGGGATTGAACCCTTATAAATAAATATCAATAACTTATTTACATTAATCAAATTTGCTGTTTCTATAGCGCTGACAGAATAATGGACGTGAAACCATTGCAAGATATGCTACTAGCAGAACCTGAACTAACTCGGTTGGGGAGGTAATTTACAAAGCAGTGTTATTGTTGTTTCTTATATGTATTAAACTAAATGCTTAACATTTCTTTAGTATTAAGTGTTTTTCCCGTAATTGGCAATTGATTCTTCAGGGTAATAAGAAGGTATTAAGCACACTGATGTTATGGCAGATTATCCTTAAATATCCAGTCAAAGTTGTTTTTCAAGGTTGTATTGGCATTATTGACTCAAAAAGGAGGATGTGGTTATAGGTTGAGGTTGAATTATGAAGCTTATTTTTCATTTATTTGTCACCTGTCACACAATAGTTGTAACATTTACTTATTTTTGAGAAATTAACTTTATTAATATTATCATAAATGTAAGTTAAAAAATATTAATTTAAAAATGACGCATATAATATTAATTAAGAATACAATTGTGAAGATTTAATTAATATCATGATATTTATTTTAAGACAAATTATTTATAAATATGCCAATTATTACGAGGCAGTGAAGTGTATAGATATGTAAAATAATATTTTAGTGGTCATGTTTTTAACACTAATTGAGAGAAATTTCAAGAACATAAAATGTTGTTTGTAACCAAATATATATAATTGTTGTTCATTCCTTATACAAAGTGCTTCTATAGGAAGTAGAACAATTGTCCAAGGGAATTAATTAAGACACTAAGAATTACTACCACCTCTTTTTAAAAAGCTTAAAATATTTTTAGAATTCGAAGAAGCCAAAAATATTTTTAGAATTTGAAGACGCATATTTATATGCACCTCAAATATACCAAATTCATGAATAAGTAAGTTTCTAATGATTTGTAAAAAAATAAAAGTTTGGAAATACCCTTTCAGAATAAATCTAGAAGTGTATTACCAAATTCCACTGATTCTTCCTTCTCCTACCTATTACTTCTATTATACTGGGTTCTATCGTCTAATACATCCAAATGAAAAAAAAAAAATCTATCAATAGAAATTTGTTGTTTCATTTACTTTCTTTATTTTCAATTCATCTCTTTACCATTAAATCAAGAAAATTTCTTATTGGACACCATGTATTTCTTTTTTACCGTGTGGTTTTTCACATATGTTTTCAGATTTTGGAGATATATCTCCATGGTTGACTAATTTTCCAGAGATATATTTCTGGAACAATTTAAATCTTAAATGGTCAACAACATATCTCCCATAGCTCATTTTCATTTGAATATTTCCGGAGATGCATCTATGGAAAATTTTCGATATATCTCCAAAGTGTATTAGAACAGTTTTTTTTTTTAATTTTAAAAATGCATTGTGTATTTGTTTGCAAATGAATTATAAAATAACAGACAAACAAAAATACATAACAATATAGTAATAAGATGTCATACGTCACGTAAATCCAAAATGTAGTAACAATGTCAAGAAAAACGTACAAACTATAGTACTGAAACAAAATACATACATACAACTACTGGGTGTGCCTGACAAACTCTCCTCTGCCTCCTCTGCCTGGTTTGTCTCCTCGGCCATCGATCCCCCCTGTCCTTGCGGGATGTCTCCTGTAGAAAAGTGTCCCCTGTGCCTCTGCAATAATGCCATCCAGTACTCGCCTGACAGCAGACCCCTCAGGGAAGATACCCTCGTCAATGCTTGCCAGTGCCATCTCCATTATGCGACAACAACGAGGCAAGACATCCTCAGTAAGACCCAACTGAGCCTGCTCCTCCTCTAGAATCTCGTGATGAGCGGGTCTCGGCGGATCTCCTGGAGCAGTCGACACCATGTACGGATGTAAGACTCTGAAGAACCACTTGATGTATCCGTCGACGTAGCTCCAGTCATTCGGCGCTATGGTAGCCCGAGCCTCCTCCGGTACCAGATGACTCTGATAAACAGCAAACATCTCCTCTATCTATATACGATTCAAGGCAGGAGGAGCAGAGACCGCAGGGTGTCTGGGGATGGTCTGGGTGTACCCGGACTTCCGCATAACGCGCTCGGGAAGATGAGGAGCAATGATACTCGATCCGCAGGCCAGCAATCCCGAGTATACCGATATATCGTCAAATGGCCGCGTTTGATGGTGATCCACGTAGCAGTTGAAGCGGATGTCCTCGAAAGCCAAGTGGTCTAGATAGACTCTGAAAGGCTCGACCGTCTGATTCATTCTCAACGGGATAAAAGCACAGGTACAAGGCATCTTCTCAGTGTACTCATCCCAACTTGACCAGCCAGCGATGTGCGGGAAGTGCTGGAGGATCCAAGCCTGAAATGAAAATAAAAAGCATTCAAGGATCAAGAATTATCGCAAATATGAAATGAAAAAGATAAAAAACATTCAAGGATAAAAAATTATTACCACCAGTAGTGTCGTGCTGCCTGTGGTCTGCTTCGTCGTCCACCGACATCCATCGTTCAGCTTCGAATACAGATATGCAAGGCAAGCCGCCCCCTAGTTGTACTCATAGATCTGTGTGAGATCCAAGAAATACTGGAGGTATGCAACGTCAGTGCAGGTGGCACTCGTGTCCACAAATCACAGTGCCAACTAAAATTAGAAAATATGCCCTTAAAGCATGAGTCCTGTTTATGGCCACCTCCTGGGGATCACCATCAGCCTGCTCTGCAGCAACGGGCACCTCATCAAATCTCGCCCTCAAGAACGAAAACCTAACACGAGAAACCCTGGTCCTATGCACCTCCTTGAGCGCCTTACCTGATCAGCCCTCAGATGCTCCATCATCATATCGTCCGCCTCGTCTTTGGTCATCCTACCATGATGAAGGAATCTCCCCCTGATCGGTAGATGCAAGAAAGACGAGATATCGTCTAGTGTAATCGACATCTCACCATGCAGGAGATGAAAGGAAGTGGTCTCAGAGTGCCATCGCTCCACGAATGCATTAGGCATTCTGTGGTTGACCAGGGTGTAACCAGTCAAGCATAGGTCACTCAACCCAGAAGCGGTCGGAACCGACTGAAATCACTCCTCATTAGGCTGATGCAATGCTAAAATCTTTCGTCCATGGTTCAGAGATTTCTGGGGATCACGCACCTGCGAATTTCCAGGAATAATCAATGTCTATAAGAATCAATGTTAGAAATAATCAATGTCAACAATTTAAATTAACGTAAAAAATGTAGTAACAATGTGCTAATGTTACCTCTCCATCCCAGACATGTCTAGCAGTGTGGTCTGGGTACAGAGGAAGTATGGACATATCAGATGGACCCCATCCAAAAGCCTCTGGCTCAGCATCAACAACATCACCCTCTAGAGGTGGTACCGGTGCATCATGATCATCAGCAACCTCACCCTCCGGAGGTGGCACCAGATCAACAGGAGGTGACACAGGTGCATCCCGACGCCTGCAGGAGGATGAGGGAAGTGATGCCTCATCTGGTGCATCCCGTGGCCTGCGCGAAGAAGAAGTAGAAGGTGGCATGGGCTGAGATGTAGATGGAGTGGACTGAGATGTAGATGGAGTGGCCTGAGGCGAAGGTCGAGCCCAAGAGTGTACTGAATCTCAGGAGTAGAGTGTGCCCCAGCAGTCGACGCCTCTCCCTGACCAGAGGTACCTGCTGTCTCCGAAACCTATTGGCTCCGTTCCCGCCGAATGGATGCGTGCTGGGCAACGTGTCCATGCCTCAATTGGTCGGCTCTGTCAGCCATTATGCGTGCAAGGTATAATTAACCGTACAATGAGTTTACGCAAATGAATACCACAAACAAGAAAATTATAAAACATAAAAAAAAAATAGACTAAGAAACTTCTGGAGATACATCTCCGAAAAAATTCAACGTTTCATGTACTTTGGGTGATTCCGGAGATACAAATACGAAAATATTCCGCATATGTATACACTTACTTTAAACTATGTTTCAGCTGATTTATAAACATTTCTACACCTAACAATGCATTCTAACTCGTTTACAAGAATACTCGAATATTTATCGAAAACTCAAAAAACTTACCCGAATTATATGAATAGGAAGATGTTGAGTAATGTACTGGATGCTGCTTGATGATTACTTGAGCCTCGGACGGATGAAATCAAATTTGGTAAAGTTGGAGATATTTGGGAATGAGAGAGATGAGGAGGTTTGTGAATGAAAATGAAAAAGTGAGGGAGGAGAAGAGTCTGACGTGATAATATGCTCCAAATTATTTCAGAGATATATATCCGGAATATTTTAATGTACACTTAAGTTTTGGTGCGTCCGGAGATATATCTCTGAAATATTTTAATTTTCAATTGAATTTTAATGCGTCCAGAGATATATCTCTGAAATATTTTAACTTTCAATTGAATTTTGATGCGTCCGGAGATATATCTCCGAAATATAAGGACATATAAGAAAACTCATATGGTGTATAAGAAGTCCATAGGGTGCAAAAAGAAATCCTCTTACATCAAATGCTAGTTATTCTTCCAATGTTGGATTTGTTTCACAAATACATAGTGGAAGTTTCGCAAGTATATAATGTTTGGATTTGCAATAATTTCTAAATTTAGAACATTAATAAAAGAGTGTAAAACTGAAAGATAAATGCTTCAGGGTTATATAAAGTTATAGAAGTATGAGTTGAAAATAAAAAAAAAATCAATTTAATATTGTTAACACGCTCATAAAGACTTCCAGATTACACACTAATAGAGATTTTACGATTTTTTTCGAAAATATATTTCTAGACTATTTTTGATTATAAAACAAAAATGTGACTCATTTACATATGCATTTTGTGTATGAGTATATGGTGAATTTAGAAATACATCTTCGAAAAAAATTTAAAAAAAATTTAGGGTGATTTTCACTTAGAATATGTTTTGGTGAGATCCAAGGTGCTTCCAAAAATGCATTTTCAAAATTTGAAGGGTATTTTCGAATTTTCAAATGATCTTTTCTATCATTTAGGGTGCGATTTAGTAATTCGCTCGTCAAAAGGGAAAGCACACTAGTCATTCTACTTTAAAGAAGAATATTTACTATACACAAATTTTTGTCAGGTGGATTAGATTGAAGAAGGGGTTTAATGACTATGTTTAGCTATACGCATATAAGTTTTTGGACATTTTACACAAATTAAGATAAGTAATTAGTTTTGTATGAGAAAGAAAAATTATCTATGACTTTACAATATTGTCTTTTATTAAATTACATATGAAAGTAAGAAATAGTAGTAATAAATGATAAAGAATATATTAAATAAATATTATTAATGTTGCAATGAAATTTCAGTCAGCCATCCCATTATTCTCAAAATCTATTTTGGAGATGCATCTCCGTATATTTTGTAAGGTGGATCCGAAGATATATCTTCGTAAAATCCCCAGTACTCACTTATGGTATTTTTATTTACTGAGCTGGTTTATTTAAACTCAGTGATGATTTCGAAGATGCATATCTAAAAGTGTCAAGCGGAAAATTAAATAAAACATCACCTTGCATGTCCTTCTTCCTCATGATCAAACTCAACTTCACTCTCAACCCTTAAAAAAATTTCTTCCATTCTCAATCAACTTTTCAATGCCAAAACATCATTCTTATATTTTATTACATCAAAGAGAGCAAAAGAAGCTGAAATTTAAGGTAAAATTATTTCATTTCATCCCTTATTCATTGCATTAACGTGTTTTTGAGCTGAGAAAAGAAAGTTGAGTCCGGAGATGCATATCTGGACTAAGTTTCATGTGTTTCGGAGATGCATCTTCGAATTTTCCTGATATTTTGAGTTTTGAATATGTTTTTCTGTCATGATTGATGTTAGATATGGTGCACCTAGATATGCTTTCCAAAACTACTGTGAGGATGAATGTTAAATTGGATCAAGTGAAAGATGATGTTAAATCAGATGAAGTGAATGGCGATGTTAAACAAGGTGCTAGACCGATTATTGTCGAGGTAGATGTTAGTGAACAATTTATGAATAAACAAGAGTTTATAGTTCGTGAATGATGACACTCTGTCAACACATAATTTTTATAGTATTTTCTCCATTGTTTTATTAAGTTTAATCTCATTTTGGTTAAGTTTGATTAGGATTTACTATATTTTTGAATAAATGGAAGAAAAAGGAAGAAAGAAGAAAATATGAAGAAATAGTGTGAAAAAGAGCAAAATTGAGGCAATTCAACACTTAATTGTCGTGCCCCATTGTGCACGATGCACATCTCATCGTGGCGTGATGCCACGTGTGGCCTGACACGTTTTGTAGCTTTATAAAGAGACTGTTGCAAAATTTTTGCTGAACTTCTTCTGGCGACCCAATTCTGGCGACAGAGAAATATTATGGAGCTCTGAAGCGAAGGTTTTCACCATCGGAAGCCGAATTCTAACTAGAAATTCATGTATATTTATCTGATATTTATTGTTATGAATTATCTAGTTATGAGTAGATAATTTTCTTAGGTTAGGTTTGTTGAGATGAACCTGTATGGATATATTGGGACCATATGTTAGGTCTTTGCACTGTTTACTCTTTTGATTAATTCAGTTTTCTATTAAGTTAATATTTGTGTTTAATGCTTTATATGTGTTTACGAATGTCCATATATCGATTTAGGTTCATGTTGACTACTAACCCTAACCGTATGAATCATATCTAAATTAATTGTTCAACCTGAAAATTAAGCTAAAGATAGAAAATTATAAGGTTGTGACTTAGGGTTTAATGAACAAACATTGCCTATTTATCTTTCGAATTAGCCTAAGAGATTAGAGAATTATAGCTTAGGATAGTGAGTTATACACTAAGAGATTGGGTATAATGACTTAGTTAAAGTGTCGTGGTAAGTGAATTAATTATCATAAGGGTAGATAGACACTAACATCAACAATAACATATAGGGGATTCAAGACGAACCCTAATCGCCATTCTCATTCTGATAACTTTTCTATTTACTTTTCGTATTCAAACTCAAAAACCTCCTTGTTACTTTAAATTCACACAAACATACACCTTGTTAAATTGAAATCCTCATGGCGACGATCTTTTTAATCATTATTTCGACACTATCAACACATTTGTCGACTTTTCATCAAGTTTTTGGCGCCATTGTCGTGGGTTGTTGAAATTTCAACAAGGAAATTGTGCGGAATTTTTTAGTTTTTATTTTATTTTATTTTATTTTATTTATTTATAGTTGTTATATTAGTTTGTTATTGTATTTATTTATTATTTTCTGTTCTTATTTAGTTTTTTGTTTAACACAAATACTACTAAGGGTATTTTTAGTTGTATATGCAAGTTTCAGGATAAAAACTAGAAGAAACAACCACGACAAAGCAATAACTAACAACCATGGGAGACTACTGCAAAAGGGTTGATGTAGAGAAAATATCTATGGGTTTCCAACCTACTAACCCTACTAAGTTTGTTAAAAAAAATTATGTGCTCTCAGGTTTGAGGGAATATAAGTTTGTAGGTAAACTGAAGGATCATTGGGAACATCTAGCTTAGTTTTATGAAATATCAACAATGTGCATGCCAGAAGGTGTAACTGAAGATCAAGATAAATTGAGGTTGTTCAACTTTTCTCTAATTGCAAGGGAGAAGGATTGGTTGTTATGTCTACCCAACAGAACAATTGCAACCTAGAAAGGTTTGAAGATAAATTTATGGAAAGGTTCTTCACTACTACTCAATTTAATGAGAGAAGGGCAAAGATTTCTAACTTTGAGCAATAAGAAATAAGATCTTTGTATGATTCACAAGAAAGGTTCAAGCTGTTATTGTGAAGGTGTTCTAATAACAAAATGAATAACATGGAACAAATGTAAAATTTCATAAAAGGTCTCATAAGTTAACCCATAATTCTTTTTGATGCGTCAGTAGGAGGAACAATTTGAGTTCTAACTGAAGTACAAGTAAAGAAGCTGATTGAGAAGATGGGTCTAAATGAATATCATTCACCCAGTGAAAGAGGAGTCAACTTTTTTGAAACCCCAGACACGCCACGAGGTGTACTCACATTAGAGACTCACGCGGCGTTGCTAGATCAAATTGAACTACTCAATAAACGGTTGGCTGAAAATAGTCTTAATTAAGCTAATGTAAGTCAGGTATAAATACTGAGTTGTGATTACTGCGGGGAAAGACATTTGACTAGAATGTGTGATATAGAGTGGGTTAGTGAAGAAGTTCAAGCTGTAAATTTTTAGATAAATTAACTCAACTTTATGTGGAATAACAACCCAAACTTGAATGCGAATCAAGGAACTCGACAAGCACAACAAGCTTCATTCCAAAGGAAAATATCTTCACTTGAAGAAACTGTGATCAAATTTATCTAGATGACTCAAATCGATTTTGAACAGGTAAACAAGAAACATGAAACCATGAGCAAGAACCATGAGGCATCAATGAAAATTTTAGAGATGAAGATAGGGAAATTGTCTCGACAGGTAGCAACAATACTGGATTCTAATGGAGGATTTGCGGGTAACACTATTGCGGGTGAATACTCAGTGAGAGGGGTACACTTGATAAGCTAATATATAGAAACTCACCCTTAAGAAGAACAAATAAACAAATCCTCAATGATCCAAGTCTCGAATTACATTACTATGTCAAGCCCCCTTACCCAATCATCTAGAAGAAACCAAAACAGAAGAAGATGAAGTGATTTTAAAAAATTCAGAGAGATGCTTACTAAACTCCAAGTAAGTATTTTGTTTCGTGAAATTTTAGAACTAATTCCTAAATATGCTAAATTCATGAAAGAATTTTTGTCCAAAAAGAAGAAATCAAAATTGAGCGAGAATGTAGCTTTGAAAGAAGAGTGTAGTTCTATAATCCAAAGAAAACCTCCACCCAAGCTAGAAGAACTAGGAAGGTTCACCATACCTTGTACCATAGGTGAATTAAGATTCCACACACGCTTTGTGATTTTGGGGATAACATTAACTTATTGTCTCTTGTATTATTAAAGAAGGTGAATTTGGGATAGTTGAAACTAACAAATATGACTCTTATGTTGGCTGATCTCTCAATTACTTATCCTTATGGGGTCATAGAAACTGTGCTAGTTAAAGTGGATGTATTGGTATTCCCAGCTGATTTTGTGATAGTGGATATAAATGAAGATTCTGATGCTTCACTAACCTTTACAAGCAATTGAAAAGGCATTGATTGATGTGGATTCGGGTGAACTATGTAACACCCTAAACCTCAAAACTTATATAAAGTTAATTACTCAACAATTTAAGGTGTCACCTCGACAACCAACCAACAAAACATCAAAAACAATTAACAACATGCATCCGAAATTAACATAATAATAACTTCAGATTGAACTTCTCAAATAAAGTATTAAAAATTATCATCACGATTCGACATCAACTCAAAACATAACAAAGATGCACAGTTTTCGATGTTACAAGATCAGAACATTAAAACCACTAAATTACAATAAAACGATAAGTAAATGAAGAATAGCTCCAACAAGCCACCTTCCACTCATAGCAACCAATCTACTCTTATGCCCATGGTGGAAAACATAAAGCAAAAGGGGTGAGAATAAACATCAATGTAAAATGGCTTAAAGAATTCAAGGGTAGATAAACACACAACACATCATGCATTCAATACACAAACCACACCTTTACAATCTCACATCGTGTCCATCATAATATATGCATATGGATGCAATGTGACTCCCGACATTGATATTATGCATGTGGTACCAATCAACAATGGTTCTTCATATGAACGGGGTTCCAACATCTGAACCCCAAGTCACCTCATTTGAGCAACAGACAAGTCACTAGTCCCAACATCTGAACTCGTGACTCGCCTCTTTCACAACAACGACAACATATGATGTATGTCATATAATAATGCAACAAAAACAACACAACAATGATTACATCCCCACATATGACTGTAAACAATCATGAATTTAAACGCATCAGCAGTAGTTCTCACTCCGAACTACGCATCTCAACAATCATCAACAAGTATGTACAATAATTCACATAATTATACTTGCACTTCACAACATATATGCACACATTGAATAAACATCCACGAAGCACTTAATCATATCAATTCATCTCATTCAACACGACCAAACAGCAACCAACAGTCGCTGAAATCAGAGACAAACTAACAATTCTAGTAAAAAATGACAACCCTCTATTGTTACACTTGCTAAGAGAGATTCAGATTGCTAAGTGAGAACCAAATATCACTAAGCGACATTCATCCTCGCTAAGCAAAGTCACCCAGAACTACAAAAATTCAGAAACGTGATTCCACCATTGGATCGAAGCTCCAATTTCACACCCAGAACACTCAAATCGACCAGGAACGAATCATACACCAATTATAATGCATAAACATGTTAACTTCACATAGGTTCACAATTAATTTCACCCATTTATCATGAATTAAGATCATACTCTTGAAACTCAAAAACATCAATTGACAACAACAAATTGCAGATTTCACATGCTTTCATCATTGTCATACCCCAAAATTTCCCTATATTTATTCGTGTCCATATATTTCTATAAATCATTCATTCTCATTTGCATCCACATGTAGCATTTGTTTCGTTTCAGAGGATTCATGGATTGCATTTCAATTGTGGCTCAAGGTATGGGTATGGTTATTCATATCAGAGGATTAGGGTTTCATGTGATGGAGGTCTATTTACTTGCAAGGTTTTGTTTCAACCAAGGTACCTCATTGATTATGAATTAAGGTTCATTTGACTTTTGGTCAACAATTCAAAGATGATTCTTTTGGTTACTTGTGTTACAAGTCACGACCTTGCCTTTTCCTAGCAAGAGTTGAAGTATTACATGGTGTAGGTGGAATTATTCGAGTTGGAAATTGTTCTCATTTCATGGTTTATTCAAGTATAACAAGATTAAGACAAGATTGGAGATTTCACAATGAAGTACGACTCGAAAGGATTTCAAATATTAAACTCATGATGGAGGGAAAAAGAAATATTTCATTTATTTGAAAAAATAAAGCTTACACAAATGCGTTCATTGATTCAATATGTTTGAATTCCACTTCCAAGTATAAGATCCAAGTCAAGTGATTTGTTCAATCATTGAATTAAAATAGTTTGAGGCTTAATAACCAAAAACTTTGGGAGCCAAGTCCCTCAATACTTGTTTTCAATGCTGCAACATCTTTGACAAGAATTTTATCAATAACATTCATCATAGGCAAAGATTTCAATACCTTGGAAAGTGAAAGTTTTATTCAATTTCAAACATAACGATTTGCATCATGATACATTATTTTCTCAATTTTTAAAGGTGCAACTCAAATTGTTATGACCTAAAATTTCAAGTTATATTATTATCATGTTACAAGAACAAGTTTCAAGAGTTCTATGGCTTAATTCCAAACTACATCATCAATGCACAAGAAGAATTCAAAGTTCTAAAGTTACAAAGTTACAAATTTAACTTGGTACAAGTGGAATTCAAAGGTCATTCAAGTTCCTAAACAAATACAAGTTGAACAGAAGTTACAAAGGTGTTGATTACAAAGAAAACTCCATGTGGTTCAAGTTTCTTTTGGCACTTGAGTTCAAATTTTACAAGCATTGATTGAAACCTAGGTGTAGTCCTAAACCTAGTAAAGTGCAAACCAAAAAGATAAAGCTTTTTCTTCACGTGCCTTGAATCAATCTTACATCCTCCAAAGCTCCATGTTAGCCACTATAATTCCTTCTTCTTCAAAATCTCTTCTTCATGCCAAGATCATCATCATCAACACACAGAAAAAGAGAAAGGTGAAAAGTTGGTGTTAGTACATTAAGTAAGCAAAGTCAAAGAATCCATGGAAATTACACAAGGCAACAAATATTATCTGCATACAATATAATTATCATGCAAACCATGTTCATCACATGAAATAAAAATGGAAATGGGAGTAGTACATACACATAATTGCGAGCAAGTTAACAAGGTTACAATTTACACAAAGTTACAAGCACATAATTAACATGAGGAGTTCAAATGCACAAATAGGAAAACGTAAAGAATGATGTGTGGAATCATATGGCTTACACAAGGATGCACAAATTCAACAAAAACAATTTTTACAAATTGTACACAAAGGCCCATGGTTCACAAAAAAGGTACAAAACAAAAAGCATTTTCATAAGTAAAGGAGTCACACGATTAACACATGGAACCCCACAAAATCAACATCACTATTGATAACAAATTCAACACTCACCTCAATCCAAACCTTTATCCAAACCTCAATCCCAACCAACATCTAAACCAATTCCAATTCTAAAGCAGATTTCTAACCTAAATCATACAAACCTAAAGACTATAAGAGCACACTTTTTCCATTTCATTGAGGCAACAACCATACACCACAAAAACCCTATGAATCTCACCCTCATTCTACCTCACAAAAGCTCATTCAAACCTTAATTTCTGCTTCAAATTTCTCAATGAAATTTGAAGGTCAGAAGAGCTAAACCTCGCTCTTCATAACAACAACAACATTAGCAAAAAGAAGAAAATTCTGCAGGATTCATCTCAACACAAGCAGCTAATTAGAGTAACACAACACTCACAGTTCGTATGCGTCAGAGTGGAGTAGAATGGAAGGAAAAGGAGTTACCTGGAAGCACAATATTATCCTCAGAAGCTTGCTTGAAAGATATCTTCAAGAGGTGAGTTTCCTTACTCCGATTTACCCTCAGATGGTGTTGTGTTGTTTGTCTATTTGCATTTTTCTTGCGTTGTGCGTTTGTGTGATCCATCTTCTTGCTTGAATTTGAGCTTTTTGTTGAGTTTTTGAGGTCAGGGTTTGATTTAGGAACAACCCGATCCGACCATTTGACGAGGAATTGGTGAAATCCACCCTTGGACACTTGTTGCCGGTTTCTTATGTTTGTGCCTTGGATCCCATGCACATCTTCCTCCTCTGTTACCGTGCTTCTGCGTTCCATCACTGTTGGATCAATGGACCAAGTCAGATCTACAGATCTGACGGTCCTGGGCGAGTTCTAGGTCAACCCGTCCTTGGTGGACTCTAGCATCTTGGGCTCCGGTTTTTGCTGGGCCTGGGGATTTCTGCTAGTATGCACCCCTATTTTCATCTTCTTTCATGGCCCATTTATTTTGTTTTTGTTATTTATTTATTTTTCTTTGCATTTAGTTATTTATTTATTTTAAATTTCAATTGTGTTTCTTTACATTCATAAAAATGTAAAGAATATATTGTTAATTATTTTAAATATGTATATTTAATATTAATTAATTAAATTGTTAATTAATTTTATTAAATAATTATATTTAATTTAGTTAATAATCTTTGTATGTTTTTTGGTTTGGTTTATTTGTGTGATCTTTGATCGATTACTTTGGTTATGCAATTTCTCATATAATATGCCTATGCCATGATAATATCTTAATTTTATTTCTCACTTACACACTTAAACCATTTTCAAACTAATTCTTGATTTAATATCAAGTCTTTTCCGAAACACTCTTGTAAGTCAATCACTTTTAGCATCGCCATCAACCTCATAGCTTCCTCTTGGGATTTCATACAATGATACTTGCTTGCACACACTCACATATCTTACTTTTGGGCTTTCTTACGATGAGACTTTGATTTTATTTGTCAAGCGTGTGAACAATTGATTGATGCTTGTTTGTTTCAAAGTGTTGTGTGATTGCTTTATCTTTCCGCATTCAACAAAATGTATCCCCACTCTTTGGACGTGTAATATTTTTACCATTTTACTTAGTTTCACTCACTTGTCACCATTGCACATGTAAAAGTGAATTAAAATTAAAAAAACTAAAGCATTCTTGATCCATATATCAAGATCTACCCTAATTTGTAAGTCGAGAGCTTTTGCATCGCCATTAACCACCCCAAAGCATCTCAATCCACACCCAACTTGTAAGTCGAGTGCTTTTGCATCGCCATCAACCTCACATAACTTACTCTTGGGCTTTCTTACAATGAGCGCCTTTTTATTTACATAACACTTGCTATTATATAATTTTGATCTTGTGAATATTGGTTTTAATTTAAAATGCCAAAACCTTAACCCAACACTAAATTAGGTCTTCCCTTCAAATCATTTCAATTCCTTACTCCGTTTCGAACGCAAATTCAAACCTCGATCAACATCGAGTATTTTATCCAAATCAATTCAAAACACCTAATCACGATTAAATATTATTTCATTAATTATAAAAAGAGGGATGGTCTCGAGCCTTCGATTCCTCTCCTCAATTGTTAAGGTACGAGTTGCCTTACACGATTACTCAAAAAAATTTCATCTTCTAAAAACTTCTAGAACGATTCATATCAAATCGCTTCCTAATACAATTTGAATTTAAATCATTTTCACAATTACTTAAATGAAAAGAAGTTGTCTAGAGCCTTCTATTCCCTTCTCGAATTCTTGGAAACGAGTAGCCTTACTCGGCCATTCAAGTATTCGTCGTTCATTAAAACACTTAACCTTTACTTAAATATTATGTCATTAAAGGTGAAAAAGGAGATAGTTTGGAGCCTTCGATTCCTCTCCTCAATTGTTTGGGTACGAGTTGCCTAACTCGATTAGTCAAACAATTGTCTTCTCCTAAAAAACCTATAACTCGATTCACTTTAAACATTTTCTTAAATAAATCAAATCAAACCTATTTTCTTAAAGACTTAGATGAAAAAGAGAGTGATCTAGAGCCTTCTATTCCCTTTATCGAATGCTTGGATACGAGTAGCCTTACTCGACCATTTGATTATTCGTCGCCCGTTTAAAACACCTTAACAATATTCAAATACTTTCACAATTAAGGATGAAAGGGAGATGATCTGGAGCCTTCGATTCCTCTCCTTGATTATTTGGATACGAGTTGCCTTACTCGACCATCCCAGTAATCGTCATTCAAACAAAATATTCAACATATTAATTCAACCACTCGCCTCCGTGCGATTAAATCTTTTTCTTAAAGGAACAATGTTTAGTACCTTCTAATGCGCATACAAACTAAATGTTTAAGCCTCCGCTGAGAGTAGACAAACTAATGTTTAGCCCTTAGAACAGGATCTAAATATTTGTTTGACAAAACGAACCAACAAATCGTAGTCGCCCGAACTACGAAGCTCTGATTTTCTCATTGCACCATGAGGATACGTAGGCACAAGGCGCCCAATCCTTGGCGAACACCCTAATAAAAAAACATCCTTTTTCCCCTTAGCAAGTAATCCTTGATAAAACCCTTTTGCGACCTTTTTTTTTCTCTTCCCTTTCGCATTTTAAACTTAGAAGAAAAAATTAGCTTAAGTTAACGTTCAATAAAAAATTAGACTAAGAGGTTCTCGTTGAGTACAATGGATGTGAGAGGTGCTAATACCTTCCCCTTGCGTAATCGACTCCCGAACCCGAATTTGGTTGCAACGACCATTTTTTTCTTATAGGTTTTATCGATATTTTCCTTTTCCTAAATTGGAACAAATAAAGTTCAGTGGCGACTCTGTTCGAACTAATTTTTCCGCGACCATCGCGAAGGATCGTATTTTTCGAGGTACGACATATGGTGACTCTGTTGGAGACTATTGCTCCATGCAAGAGAGAGTTAAGCCTAACTTAGTTTAATTTATGTTGAATGTTAACTTTGCTTTTTTGTCTTCTCTTGTTTATTTGTTTGTTTGTTTGTTTATTTTCTCTTGTGTGTTTGTTTTCTCTGGCTTGTTTGATTATTTGTTTGCTATTATCTATTTATTTGCTTGTATTTATTATTTATGCCATTATTTTTTCTTATGACACTGTTGGGGCTCTCTGATTATTAGTGCTTTGTGAGATAGACTCTCTACCCGAGTCTGAGAAAAACCGTAGGATTAGAATGGTGGTTCTGTAGTAGAGGTCCACGAGGAGCCTTCCTCGTTTGGATGATACGAAGACCCCGCCTAGAGTAGATTCTCTTGGAGATATTATTGTTCGACAAGCGTTCGTCACGATGATAATGTTTTCAACCTTTTAATTTGTTCCATCACGGTGCTTGTGTAATGTTAACTTGCGAGACCTTGGACTCATTAAGTTAATATGAAATCCTCAATCAGATGAGATCTCTTGAAAGTATCACAATCTTAGAGTAATATTTTCAACCTCGATCTATTACTCTGAGAATCCTTTTTAGAACCTTTGTGTCGATGGTTATGTAGTAGAAGCCCGCGAGGAGCCTTCCTAGTTGTGACGAATTGAAGGCCTCACCTAGAAGAAATCATCTGAAGGATATTATTGTCTAATGAGCCTTCGTCATGGCAATAATGTCTTTGAGAGGGATCCATGACTCTAGGCACCTACCCGTCTTAGAGCCTACCTATGGTGTTCCGATAATTAGAGATACTCGTTGTCATAACTCCAACTTGAGAAATTGATTGTACATGTGATCCTGAAATCATGCATAAGCATTGCATATTCATAACATAACATTCACATTTTTTTGGTTTCCAAGGAATCTAAGAATTACAGTTACAGGAATTAAGAAATTATGGGATCAAACACAGGAAGCCTGACTTAGATGGATTGCATGATTTGGTTTCTTGGATACCCGTGATTTTCAGAATCAATTTTTGAAAGGATTATGGTAAGCTACTCCAAATCTTGAATCAAGAGGTGGACCCCTGAGTACTCGTTACATTGGCACAGTTATATGACTCGCCGTTGAGATGTTTCACATTTCAAGATTTTTAGATGGCACCAACATTGGAAGAGTTTGAGGTTCTGGTTGGCATCCCCATGAAAAACAAGCTGCCATTTATGGGTGTGGACATGTCTTTGAAGGATGAAGTCATAGCTAATGCTCTTCATATGCATAAGAAAGAAGTCACTGCTAATCTAAAGGTCAAAGGAGGTGTCAAAGGGTTTCCACTCAAATGTCTTATAGAGAGGGATGATACTCTTTTGGAAGCCCAGAGTTGGGATGCATGCTACGCTTTCGTTGCATTGGCTATTTATGGAATCATCCTGTTTCCCAATTTGGACGACTTCATAGACATAACTACCATTAACATCTTTCTCATGAAGAATCCTGTACCAACTCTTTTGGCGGATGTTTACTATTATCTAAGTTGGAAGTATACAAAGAATGGAGGGATGATTTCCTGTAGTGCTCCTCTTTTGTACAAGTGGTTGTGGATGCATCTTTCGAAGAAAGGACCTTTTGTGGAACAAGAAGATGTTAGTTGGCTCCAAAGGATGGGATCTCTCAGATTTGATGACTCATCCTGGTATTCTCAAGCGTATGATGAGGTCATATCTAGTTGTGGTAAATTCCACAACATTCCTCTCATTGGGACTCGAGGCTGTATTAATTCTAATCCTACTTTATCTCTGAGACAACTTGGGTATCCAATGGAGGGACCCCCCGATGAAAGGACATTAGAGGAATTCCTGCTGCATGATTTGGGAATTGAGGATCCTGGTTTGTTCATAAAAAATCAAGAAAGCTTAGGAGAATGTCATCAGAAAAGGAAAAGTTGACTTAGGGAAAAGGAATGGAATCATGAAGGAGCCTTACTTTCAGTGGGTTAAGGAAAAGGTAAAGGTGATCAAAATGCATTTTGATATCAAGATGCCTGTACCTCTTCCTACGCCTAATCCTACTCATGTCTCTATCGAGGAGGCTTAGGAGCTCAAAGATACTATAACTAAGCTGGTGAAAGAAAACGAAGAGCTACATTTTAAACTTCAACATGTCACCAATGAAAAAAACAAGATGAAGCGGGAGCTCGATCAGAAGAATACTCAACTCAGAGCGATTAAGTAAAAGTTTGAAGATGAGGAGCACAAAAGAAAGAAGACCAAGGTGTGCATTGAGCAGGATGACAGTCGTCTAAGTACCCTTAAGGAACAACTAAAGTATGCTAAGAGGGAATGCCAAAAGAATGAGAAATGGTGGTTGCTTGCTATTGAAGAGAATAAAAAGATAAGAGATAGTCTCGAAGCTAAAGTTAAGGAACTCACTGCTTCTCTCTGTAATTTAAGGGCAAGGGAAGAGCGAGAATGCCGACTCAAGGAGATAGCCACAACAGCTTCCCAAGTTACGCCTGATGTATGAGAACAAAAGTGCCGAGAGGTGAAGGACGCCAAGTCAAGTGTTAACTATTGGAAGAATCAATTTGATGCTCTACTTAAGGATAGCCAGGTGTGGTTAACACAAACAGAGGGTGTGATTAAAGATTATGAAGCCTATGAGAAGTCTACGTACTTTCTGAAGGATGACAGAGACAGGTACCATGCAAACCTCAACGGTCTGGCACAATTCTGCAACTGGCTAGCTAAAGACATGCCTTGGAAACTCAGGGATGCCTTAGAGGAAATGGATAAAGACACCTCCCCTCGTGCCGTGATTAACTTCCTCTTCCTCTACAAGGAGATGTGAAAAGGTTTAAAGAAGAGTTAGAAGAACGCGAAGCCCGAAGACCTGCAGTTTGATGTTTCTTGCTCTTTGTACTTTTCCTTTTAAGATTTCTAGCATTTTGAGGTGTATTTGACTTAAGCTCTTGTAAATTTGTAATATGTACTCGCTAGATGAATGAATGATGTTTGAGTCTGCTTCATGATTGTTTATTATATCCCTTATATTTATGAATAACTAACAACTAATTCGAACGATTCCCTGAAAAATAAAAATGCATACCATTTGCATATATAACAAGCATCATCTCATTCCATAACCAAAAAAAACTTATGCACTCTACCCTTTCTCATCCAGAAAACTGACTACTCGACATTGTTATGAGACTCGCTGCAACTACAAGATGACGCTGAAGCAGATTAAGGTTAATCAGATGACAATGAGAACAAACAATGACTCACTTCGAGGCAAGATTGACCAGTTGCTTGAAGCCATACTGACATTAGCCTAAAAAGAAAGTGATGTCGAAGCTGCTGCTGAAGCCCTAAAGCTTGCGGATCAGGTTGGCACCTCAGGGGTGGTTAACCTCGATGGAAGTTTTGTTCGTACCAAGGGAAGATCTATTCCCATTCATGTACTAATGGTTAATGTGGATCCTCCAGCGCATTCTATTGCGTCGACCCGACAAGGATCTGTGATTGATGCCGATGAATAATATGATGCCTTTTTCGTGCCACCACCAGTTCGACCCACCGTTGGAACTCTTTCTGACCCGACTACTGAGAGGTTACGTACCTTGGAAGAGAAATTCAAGTAATTGGAGGTTCACACTACTCCCAGCTTGGATGCTATTGACATGTGTCTGGTACCTGTTCGAATCGTACTATAGGGGTTTTTTGTTATTGTCTTCACAGGGATTGTTCTGATACGGGATGCTTGCTGTTCAATAGTTTACCGTTTTAAGAAAAAGGGTTTTCAAAGTTTGTTTCATAAATTGTCACAATTTAGTAGCAAAGCTTTAAATTCTAAAGTTTGATTAACAAAGTATATCAAAAGTTGTTTTGATCCACCCTAACTAATACATATTCTCTTAATCTTGCATGTGAAGTCGGATCCGATTAATATCATTGCGTATTCTCTCAATACTTTCTATCTCAAGAGCGGCATCGTGAGAAATACCGTATTCATTGCTACAGGATCTCTCCATATAACAACCAATGTAGTAAGCTTTAAGTCCAATACAAAGCAAATATCAACCATAGACCGATCTCTCCAATCTATAAATCGATAGATGAATATTTTAGGTCAAGTTCCATAAAATCTATGTCTAGAGGTTTATAAAACAAGAATGGATCATTAAGAACAAAAATATTCATCATATATTAATCATCACTTATTCACATACAAGGCCAATCAAAAGAAATACATAAAGCTAAGGTAGAATACCTATACCTTTGATATAAAGGAAATTAGCTACCTATAACCATGGTAGCTTTCTTTACGAGTAATGAGAGAAGATGACTGAGCATCCACGTCGAAGAATCGAACTCGGATGAGAATCCAACTTCTATTTGCAAAATATCACTCTTTGGTGAAGAAATGCAGAAAATATAGGTTTCTATGTGAAAAAGGGGTTATGATCCCCAAAAAGTGTGAAAAGTACATATATAGTACTTTCAATATTTGTCAAGTTCGCCTAGCGAACCCATTCTTCACCCAACGAACACCACTTTATGGCACCTGAAGTGCCTCTGAACAATTAAACCGCCCCTGAGGAAATATCTAAGTTCGATGTGCGAACACTTCTTTGCCCTGTGAGCTTCTTTGCTACAAGTTCTCACAACGAACTTATGGTCCTTTAGCTACTGCCTCAAATTTGGGATGGTTTGCTAGGACTTCGCTGCAACCTCGCCCAACGAATATTCGCTGGTTGCTCGCTGTTGTTCGCCCATCGAACATGCTGAATCTTCTACTTTTCTTTAGATTCTTTGTCAATTCACTTGTGTCTTACTCTTGGATGTTTTATGCCTAATTCCTGCACAATAACACACAAACCAAAGCAACCAAAGGGTATTTGGATATAATTGAAGAATAGCATAGAAACATGGAATAAATCCTTTGAAACATAACAAAAGAGTTGAAAAATGCCAATAAATATGGATCAAAATAAGACATGTTTGGCATTCAACAAACTCTCCCCAACTAGATGTTTGCTTGTCCTCAAGAATAATATGTCTCTCATTGAAAACAAGAGGATTTGTTCAAGCATTTAATTCAACCAAGAATGGATTTATAGCTCAAATTAAACAAACAAATACACACAAGCAATGTTCACCACTTCCTAGAATCGAAAAATGAAAAAGAATTTAGTTCTTAAACAAATATCACACAATGTTTCAATTAACAACTAAATTCTCATGCTTGCATCACTCTAACGCTTCTCTTCGAATAAGAATGAAGAAATTAACGCGTTTGCAACCGCGGGGCAATTTCACTCACCTGACAAACAATGTAAATAACAATCCGATTCATACATTCATCTAATCAATCAACAATGAAATCATGGAAGCAAGCAGATCTCTAAGGGCTTGAAATGTTGTAGCTTTGTTAGGTTAACAACAAAGGGACATTTCTAAGGCCATGAAATTAAAGTTGCCAATGCAAAAGAAATATTCACAATACAAGGTTATGTACACACTACAACTTCATCCCACACCTTTTTTCCTCAATTGTTCACCCTTCCAAACTTCCTTTATGAACACTATTCATTCTCTATTTTTCTCATTCAAACAAGCATGCTTTTTCTTTTTTTTTTCTTTTTCACATAAAATTCACAATTTTCTTTTCAATGCTTGTTTGAAAATTTTCAAAATTTTGAGTAACCTACAACTTTTCTTTTCACTCTCCCCAACTTGAATTCAACCAAACCTCAAGTGAATGTTCCTTGCTTTTTATGGCAAGGAAATCACTTTAAAACAATTGTTCAAAGGTTCAATTTTTTTTAGAATCCCTCAAAATACAATGATGAACTATCTTTTAATTTATGTACATACACCAAGTTCATCACTGTCGCGGTGAGAATCATAGACCATAGCTATTGAGTTAGCTAGGTTCCCAAAACATAAGATATCACCACCAAACTTTAATTTATCCAAGGGAAGGGGAAAATATCAAATAAACCCATAAATATGCAATGCAACACAATGCAATAAAGAGATCAAGGTACAGGGGGTTGGTTATACTAAGGGAAGGTACTTGCACCCTAAGTATACTCAACTTAAGGAGAATACTCAACTTAACCACCACAAACATGTGGAAGAGGGATATTTGCTTCACATTGAGAGAAGGGCTCCAACTTGGATATATAATCAACAAGTATGCCACATACCTCTCTCAAATGGAAAAGAATCAATCATCTTTCTCACAATGTCATGGGGTAGGAGAATTTTATCTCAACTAAGGATGACTAATGCCTAATCTATTTGAAAAGGTTTTAAATTGAAAAAGCCAAAGTGGCCAAAGGTTTGAATTAAAGTTTGTGTCTTTTAGTCTTTGTGAAAGATTTTTGAATATGCTAATATGTCTTGAAGCATTTGTTAAGAAAGGATTTGAAAAGATCAATGACCTAAAGTCAAGGTTTTTATTGAAAGAGATTTTAAGTTTGAGAGAGGGGAAACCCTAATTGAATGTATAAGTTGTAAATAACCTAAGGGAAACTTACTAAGGGATATTAAGTTTAAGGATTACAAGTTATGAGATATATGTACAAGAATGTAAACACGCATGTGCAAAGATGACAAATGTGTCAACAATAAGTCCCTACCTTGGATTCAGGCAAGATGATAAACAAATATGCACTTTTATTCAACAAAGGAATTAAGCATAGAGTTCATGGTACAAGCAAGGATAAAAGAAACGGACAAGGTTTATAAACAAAACATTTTGATCATGGTATATAACATTCATGTGAATAAGAAACATGGGCGCAAGGCATGCTTCAACAAGACAAGTCAAAGACCAAGTTATAACTTAAAAAAGCAAGATCATAATGAACTATCTAAAGTAAACATGGTATAACAAGTCACAACATGTATACACAAAGACAATTATTAACAAAAGGATGAAGGCTAGGGCATGGTTTCATCACATGTTAGGTCAAGAAACAATTCCTAAACACATGGATAACTTGCAACAAAACATGGACAATAATTAATCATCTAAGGTAATCAAAACAAGATAAAGATGGCATTGAGAATAAGCATGGATAGGTCATGGATCAAGCATCAAGGATAAAGAACAACATATGAACACAAAGATCCTAAATTATTAACATGAACAAAACTATGACATTTTCACATTTTTAAGGAACATGGTCACACATTAACATGAACAAAGTTCAAAACAAATCAAAGGTAAACACAAGTCCTCTAAAATAAATGTAAGAAAAAAAGGAAATATTTTTAGGGTTTTCTAATTAAAAAAAAGATTGATAAACATATATTTTGATTTTTTTAATTAATATGCTAAAATAAAAATAAAATCAAGACTGTAAATAAATAAAATAATTTTGTGTTTTTGAAAATATTAAAGATGACAAAATAAAAGGGAGAAAAAAAAAGAATACAAACAAATAATATGAATAAAAATAAATTAGAAAGAAAATAAGATAGAAAAATAAGAAAAGAAAACAAGTGCTAAAAAATATATGGGAATGCTGCCAAGGGGTCTTGAACCCACGCCCCCATTCCTACAGCTTAAAACATTTACTACTAGGCCATGGTGATAACAAATGCGCGCAGAAAATAAATATGAAACTTCCAAGTGAAAATGAACTAAAATAAAAAATATTAAAAGGTCTGGGGCGAGGGGGATTCGAACCCCAGACCTCACGCTTCACACAAACACATAAACCAGCTTTAACAATTGGGGCGCAATGCCAATTCAAGTTATAATATCCAAAAAATAAACAATATATTAAACTTAATATTTAAAAAATGAAAACTTCATCTTCTTCATCGCTACTGTTAGTGTAACTTTTTAGTTTTCAAAAAATGCAACTTTTCCATTTTTGAACCAAACAAGGAATGTGGATATAACATCTTGATCAGAATTCACAAGGATTTCAAATATGCCATAAGTTTTTATTTATTTTATCTCAAACTCACGAATTTTAAGCAAAATCAGAAAAAACCTAAAAATTCTACCTAAAACTAAATTCCATATACAATCAACCAATGCCCATTTTCATGGGGCTTTCACTCAACATGTTAAGGCAAGTAGAATGGTAACTTGAATGGATGAAAATGATGCCCCTAATTATGAGTTTGAGAAATGAAAGCTTACCTCAAAAGTGAGAAATGGTTCTTGGTCTTGGAGCACTTCCAGAAGTAGTTTGATGATTCCTACACCTTCAGTGATGTCCCATGAACGTGTTGCAATGCTTGGTTTGATTTTAGGTGGTCTGAATTCTTCTATCCAAATCAATGTGCAAATGAGAAAAGTGAAGTTGTGATTCTGGTGTTCAAGCTGTTACAGGTGTGTTCTTAGACTTTGGACAAGTCATATATGATGTATGTAAGGTGTTTGGATGGAGAAATAAGATGGAAAGTGGCTAGGATATGAAATTCGAATTTCACTTTAATGGTGTTTGGAAATTTTGCAAAAAATGGTGATTTCTGGTTTGAGATGTTTATGCAATGTGTTTGTGTGTTTTAGAAGCTTAGATATGACTTATGAAATGTGTTTGAAGTGTTGGAATGGATGGAAGAGGTTTGATCAAAGCAATGCCATCTTTGAGATTTTGACCACTTTGAAAAATATGAGATTTTGGAGCAAGATGATTATGAGACTATGAGATGTTTTGGAGTGTGAAAATGATCTGAAATGAGGCTCTATTTAGAATGGAAATGGTTTGGAAAAGGATCAATGGACAAAGACAAAGTTTAGAGGATCTTTGATGAAAACCATAAAAGTGGATAAAGGTACAAAAGTTGGTATGCTTTAGTAGCTTTAAGGTGATATGCTCAAAAGATTTTTCTCAGCAAATCCAACATGTTCTGATGTTTAGATTGCGTCTTTGAATCATGGAAAAAGTTTTGGTGATCATAATTTCACTTTTCAAGCAATGCACAAAAAAAGTTTAAGATGGCATGTTGGATCATGTCTTTCTCCCATGAATGAAGATCAAATGACGCAAGATTTGAGACCAATGTGAAGATCTTATGGCATGGAAAAAGTTTCCAGTTGATGAGGAGCCTTGAAAATGACTATAAAGTAGCCAAAAGTGTCCTTGAATTCGTGCACTTGTAACAAATTTTAACTTAGTAAAAACCAGCCTTGAAAATTCAGCTATATCATGGCTTCTTGCATAAATCACAACTTTATGCTCAAGCAAGATAATTTCATGTTCTTGGTACCATTGTAAAGATGAGATCACATACTACAACTTTGGTGTTGATCACTTGGAAAGAATCAATTTGGATCATGGAGAAAAATGTCCATCAAAATTGGACTTTTCACTGATTTATACTTAGAAAAAATTCCAAGTATTGAACATTTTCACACATTGAAAAACCTCAACTTTGAACAATCATAACTTTCAATTGGTAAATGATTTTGGCTCCATTCTTTCACCAAATTGGAGTATATAATACCATCTTTAAAATGAGTCCTCAAGTGTTTCCATTTGATGTTTGAGGAAGAAGTTATGGACTTGGAAAGTAGTGCCTTTGTTCATGAGATTTTGTAACTTAGAAAAATTTGCAAAACCCTAATTTCACCAACTTTGATTTTCTTCTTGATTTTCTTGATTAATCATGATCAAATGCCATCATCCCTCATTTTTTCATGATCCTTGACTTGTGGAGTCCATGTTTGACCAAAAATCTCAAAAGTCAAACTTTGACTTTGATGAACAGTTGACTTTTTAGATGAACTTGATTTTCTTCAATTACCAATGGATCAAGCTTATTGGGGCTAATCCAAACATATTAATGGACTAATATGATATCCTTGAGGTCCTTAAAACATTTCTTGAGGTGTAGAATCATGCCCTGCTTAAAAAATCAACCTAGGAGTGAATTAAGTCAAAACCTTAATTTGGTGCATCTGATGACTTAAGGGCTTGATGAAATGGTATTGATGGAATCTTGGTCAATTTCTTGGTAGTAGGTGTTTATGTAAGGAAACTCTTGGTCATGTTGAGACGTTGAGGATCACATTACTCCTTGATTGGCCAATTTCTTGAGCTATTGATTCCAAAAACCCTAGCTTGCGATCAAAGTAAACTAAACACACACTCTTGTAATCTCAAAGGGGTTAGAAATGCATAAAACATACACACATGAGATGATTTATGTTATGTTAAAATGATGCCAATAAGGTGGAATCTTAGGGTTAAAAATTAGGGTGTGACAGATGCACATATTTAAGTTTCTTTTATCTGGAGATATGGAGATTGAAATGTTCGTCTCGACACGATAGGAGAGACTTAAATACAAACATGCACAATTTTTGGCCCTAAGATGCCACAGAGGTGCATATGATATGATATGACATAATATGATATGAACACAAAGGATTCTGTGGGGAATAATGCCACAGGAGAGAAGTGTATTGGGGAAAAGGTTGCAACTCCACTGGGGACGAGGCTAACAACTCTGACAATCCCAGAGGAGCTCCAAAAGAGAGACATGTATTACCTACTACCAATCATATGGTAGCCTAAGCAAAGGTAATAGAGTTGAAAAGAAAGAGCACCTACTACCAAACATATGGTAGCCTAAGCAAAGGTACCTGACCAAGAGATACTGTGTATTACCTACTATCAAACATATGATAGCCTAAGCAAAGGTAATAAACTCAGAAGGAAAGATGACCTACTACCAAATATATAGTAGCCTAAGCAAAAGGTATTTGACCAAAATAGATAGACATATTACCTACTATCAAACATATGATAGCCTAAGAAAAGGTAATAGACTTGAAAGGGAATAACACCTACTACCAAACATATGGTAGCCTAAGCAAAGGTACCTGACCAAGAGATACGGTGTATTACCTACTATCAAACATATGATAGCCTAAGAAAAGGCAATAAACTCAGAAGGAAAGATGACCTACTACCAAACATATGGTAGCCTAAGCAAAAGGTATCTGACCAAAATAGATAGACATATTATCTACTATAAACATATGATAACCTAAGAAAAGGTAACAGACTTGAAAGGAAAGAACACCTACTATCGAACATATGTTAGCCTAAGCAAAGGTACCTGACCAAGAGATACGGTGTATTACCTACTATCAAACATATGATAGCCTAAGAAAAGATAATAAACTCAGAAGGAAATATGACCTACTACCAAACATATGGTAGCCTAAGCAAAAGGTATCTGACCAAAATAGATAAACATATTACCTACTATTAAACATATATAGCCTAAGCAAAGGTAATAGACTTGAAAGGAAAGAGCACATACTAACAAACATATGGTAGTTGTCATAACCCAAACTTTGACCCTAGATTTCATCATCATTCTAGGAAGCATTACACATTGCATTTCTAACCCTAACCTTGTTAAAGATTGTCCCTTGTTTTGTTTCATCAAAATTAGGGTTTTGCTCAAGAGAATCAAGAGAATCTTCACATGATCAGTCAATGTTTTGGAATGATAATCAACCCATCAAGCTTGCATACACTCAAGAGGCTTCTCTTCATCAAGAATCAAGTGCAAGTTTGTCTTGGTACAAGTTCTATGAAGCTCAATTTCATATGGTCACAAATTAGGGTTTTGTCTGGAAAAGTCAGTTGACCCTTTGACTTTTGATCAAAGCATGATGCCAAGCCTTGGGACATGATCCAAGACACTCAAATAAATCCTTGGAGTCCATCCATAATGATTGAAAAGATCAAGAATGCAAGATCATTGAAGATCACACAGTTGAATTCATCTGATGCATACGTTTTACCTGACAAAGTTAACCCTTTGACTTTTAGGGTTTTTGGTCCAAATAGAAGTATTCAAGATAAATTTCATCAAGACATGTTTGATCAATAAATTTGAGCATGAAAAATCAAGATTTGGAAGGTTTCTTGCAAAAGGGGCAAAGTTGAGAAAGTGAAAAATTTCCAAGTATGGAGAAAAAACCTAGTTTTGGTGCCAACTTTGAAGAATCATAACTTTCAATCTACACATCCATTTTTTGAGTTCCAAAAATCAAATTGAAGCCCTCACAATATACTAAAACTTTGTCGCTGTGAGTCCATCCCCAGAAAGTGCTTAGATTTTGAGTTATGAGGCCTTGAAGTTTTGAAAAATCTTTAAACACTTAGAATTTTTCAAGGCAAATTTTGTCCATGAAAAGTAAAAATCTTTGGAGCCAGTTTTCACTACGATCCTTTGAGATTCAAGATTTTTGTCAAACCTGAAAGTTGTAGAGCATGTTTGGGGCTTTTCAAAAAGTACAAGAACTCCTCCATAGCATTTGTGAGCTAGGAGAATCGAAGAGATGAAGTTAGGATTTTGTTACTTGAACTTCAAGGTTATGTACATGATGAACTTGATGTAAATCCATCTCCATACTGCATATATTTGTTTTTCAGAGGCTATTACTTGCAAATCTCCATTTGATCAGAAGTTTACACGAATTTGGGGTGCATTATCCATTAAATTGAGCCATTAACCACTTGATCATTCCATTTTTGGCACAAAGGTGAGACTTCCACTTTGATAAAGTTAACTTTAATCATAAAGTCAACTTCTTGAGCCTCCCCATTATTCCTTCTGCACTCAAACCACTTTGTTGATTAGAAGCAACACTTCTAACCATCTCAACCACCCTACAACAGATTATACTTGGCATTAGAACTCAAAAATCCTTGAAAACCTCCATTTGATCTCAACCAAACCAAAAACCAATAAGTTGCAATTTTGTCATGACCAAGAAGCCTTAACCTCTCCTATAAATAGAGGTCCATTTCACACTTCAAAACACATAAGAAAATCTCAGAAACACACTTGCGCAAGCCTAAAACTCAGCATCTTACATCAAGACCTCCATTGAAACCAAAAATCCCTCATTTGCACAAACACCTCCAAAACCTATTCCACTCACCAAACCTCAAATCCAATCATCCACACAAGCCATAAAACACCTCATAAGAGTATCCAAACCACCACATTTATTAAAAACCTTAGAAATCAGAAAGTCAACTCTTAACACCAAATGTGTTGATTTTCTGCATAAACCAAGCCAGACCTTCATCCTGACCTCTTCCAATCAATCCAAACCTCCAAACACCTTCCACTAACCTACCTAGAGCAATTCCAAGTGTTGGTTTGTGAATGTAACTCCATTTTCTCGAAGATCAAGTTTTCACTTTTCACTCTTGCAAGAGGATTCGTGTACAAGGATTGGAGCTACTTCAATGCAAGTTGATCATCCTAAAAGCATCTTGGGAGTTCATAAAAGCTTTTTGAATCATTAAATAGTTTCTGTAACCAGCAGAAGAAGGCCTTGGACCTTGCTCCAATAGGTAAGTGTATCTTGACTTACAACTATGTAATCCTGTCATCATTTGCCTACATTTGAAATACCATGTCATTTGATATCATGTAAAGACCATTTACCCTATATCAATTGATTCTGATCCTTGCTATATGGAATTTCGTTTTAGATTTTTGATTTAGGGTTTATTCAGATTCAATCATGTTTATTTGTTGTGTGATTAAAATGAATGAAATTGAATATTGCCATTGAGTTCCTTGTGAAAAATGGAGCAACTTTCATGTTTGCATTTTTTATTTTTATTGAGAAATGAAGGAGATGAAGTTCTGAGTTTTTAAAAAATGGAGGAAGGAAGAAGATGATGGCGCCATAGTCATATTTTTAGGTTTTGATTACATATATTATTATTTCATTTCCACATAGTAACCAGATGTAACAGGCCACCTCAGTGGCGCAACCTATGCCTTGTCGTGTCTTGTATGTGATGTGTTTTGGGTTCGATCCTTGGTGACAACCCTTTTTCTATTTTCTGCGCATTTCATTTTTGATAAGCATTTTGGACTAGATTTCAAATATATATTTACATGCGCACCCTTAGTACAAGCCATTCACTTGGCTCAGTTGGTTAAGAGTTTTAACCTGACCCCCCGGATGCGTGTTCAAGCCCTATGAGGGCCATGTCCTTATTTTTTTTATGACTTATTTTCTCAAGTTTCTTCACAACGTTGAAACTTTATAACTTCTTCATTTTTTAGGCTTTTTGATCCATTCTTTTTGCTACATGTACATGTTGTTGCCTATTTTATTGTGATATAAAAATTTTCCTAAAAATATTTATTTTTATGGCACTTATGCATGTTTAAAGTGTGTGACATTTTAGGTTTTTTTCTTAAGGACCATTTTGATTCTTTGGTTGATTTCCTTTGATTTTCTTTGCACATATGGACATGTTTGAACCATTTGCAACTTATATGAATCTTGTGTAATGTTATGGATTTGTGCATACTTGTTGCTACTTGATTTAATGCATTTTCAAGTGTATGTTTACATGTAAATGTATGTTGAACTTCCAACCATGCCATGAACTTTTGCTTGGTCATTTTGCCTCTAACATGTGATTCTCTTTTATGTTTACATGAAATTGATGTGCATATATGCTTTTGTTTGGGATATACAATGTTTAGGTATCCTTAAACCTTTATTTTGGTCTTAAACATGACTTTGTATACATGATTGTATGTATGGACCTTTGTGAAGTTTCCATTTTGTTTAAAGACCATGTTAAACCCTAACATGCATGTTTGGTTGTTACCTACTTGTCTTAACATGTTCAACTTGTATCCATGCTTAATTGTTCAAGTAATGCCTTAACTTGTTCACATGATGTTTGAATTTTAAACATGTCATATTTAAGCATTCTCACATGCCATCCTTTGTGTGTTTGCATATTCACCCACCATGTTATTGTCATAAACATGTCTTGATGTTCATGTATGATTGGTTGTTACCATTACTTGTTTTAAATTGTATTCATGATTAAGTAATGTCTTAACTTATACATATTTGCTTTGAATTTTGATTATTATCATGACTTGTATATGCCTTACTTCTTCTTTGAACTTTCATCCATGTTTAAGTGATGTCTTAACTTATACATGTTAACTTTGAACTTTTACCTTTATCCATGCTTAAGTGTTGTCATAACTTATACATGTTAACTTGAACTTTGAATCCTACCATGCTTAGGTGTTGTAATGACTTATTCATGTTGAAATGTTTAAATTATATTCATGATTAAGTGTTGTTACAACTTATCCTCCTTTGTCTTGTATTCATGATTAAGTGGTGTTAGTCAACCCTAAAGCATGTTTGCCTTAATTATGTACTTGAACTTATCATCCACAATCTCATGATTATTTAGATGTTGTGACATCTTTGTTTGATTGAACTTACTTTGGTTGTCACCATTTTGGTTTAAAAACTTTCTTTGAACTTTGAATATGCTTGGTTGTTACCTTGCTCCTTTTGACTTTGTCAAGTCTTTGTTGATTGTTATCATATGTATCCTCTTGCTTTGGTTATAACAATATGCCTTAACCTTTGCCATACCTCTTATGGATTCTCCATTAACATCATGTTTGAATGTTACTTTGATTTGCTTTGAATTGATATCATGTTTGAATATCATGTTTGTTCATATCATCCATCTTAATCATACTCCATTTAACTTTGTCAAAGATATCCCCCAAGTGATGTTAGCTTGTTAGCTTCCATCCTCAAGTTGCCTTTCATTCCTTAATTCCAGGGAAAGTCTCTCTATTGACTCAATGTCATATATAACTTAACATTACCCACTCCCTTTGACCTTGTTAGAGTCATTAGGTTTTACAACTTAGATTTAGGATAGAATGTACAAATCTTTGACTTTGTCAAGTCAAGAAAGTGTTAAGACCATAACACTTAATCCCCTTTGAACCTTGATCATAATTAAGTGTTCATTTATCCTTAGTGAGGTGAACTACAAATGCTCTGATTCCATCCTTATAAGGATATGTAGGCACAAGACCGTGAAGTTTTGGCGAGCATACTTAGTGACTAAACCTTTAGGTTCCTATCTCTCACCAAAAACCCAAACACAAAACAATAGCAAATAATTCCACAAATACTAGTAAGAGGTTCCTATAGAGTACTATAGATGCTTAGGATGCTAACACTTTCCCTAGGTATAACCAACCCCGAACCCCAAAATCTCTTAGCATTGTTGTTACATTGCAAACTTAGGGTTTTTTTTTTTATGATAGTTACCTTTTCCCTTGGATAAATCAAATCTCGGTGGTGAATCTTTAAAATATTTGTGATTCAAGTTTAACCAATAGCTTAATATCCGATTCTCACCGCAACAGAAATGACGACTTCATTGGGGAAACCCAAGAGGGTTAAGCCTAACTTACTTGTATTTGCTATATTATTGTTTGCTTGTTTGTTGCTCCATTGGGTTGTTACCTTATCATGAGTTAAGTCTCGACCTTGGACTTGAGAGTAAAATAAGATAGGAAGGTGGTATATTCAAGAAGGCGTATAGGGAGTTGATTCCCGACCAAGCTAACTTGAGAAATCACCACTCAGTGGAGGCACTTTTGAGAATAAGTATTGTTGATCAAGAGATTGTGAAAATAATACTATTTCTTGATTGAGCCTACGAAGCTGAGAACCTTTAGTCACCTTTAACCCCACTTGGCCTTGTTAGGAATATAGTGCGATGACTACGAGGGTGTAGACCCAAAATAGTTGATACGCGATACTAAACTCAAAAGAGGTTCTCTTAAGAATATTATTAACTACCGAGTAATTGGGAAATTGATAATATCCGAAAGATGGGCTGATGACTTTGGGAACTTGATAGAACCCGATATGCAGGTACACAATAAACCCTAGTACATACCAAATGGGAGGGGTAAACCTTTGACTTCATGCAAGCCTTACACCATGTTTGAGTGTGATCTTGTTATGTTTTTGCATACATGCATTCATAAGCATCATTTTCGTAAAAAGTTTCATGGAATTTAAGCTCTTGTTTGCAAACATCATAGGATCACCATGGATAATAAAAGGAGAAAAACTTTTAAGTACACTTTCAAGAGTCCTAGCTTGGATGACCTAAGGAGACTAGGAGCTTTGGTCAAAGATCAAGAAGGTTTAAAGAGCAAATATGGGAAGTTGTTATCACTATTGAATACAAAGATGGAAGAAGGACTTCTCTCTGCACTCCTTCAGTTTTATGATCCAGTCTACCATTGTTTCACCTTCCCCGATTACCAACTTGTGCCTACATTAGAGGAGTATTCCTATCTAGTTGGGTTGGCTATTCATGGCGAGTCTCCTTTTCCAATTTTGGAGAAAGATCCTAAAGAGCAAGACATTGCCAAAACCACACATTTGGGATTGTCTGAAATTCAAGCTAACATGACCACCAAAGGAGGAGTCTTTGGTTTAACTACAGAGCTTTTGATTGGGAGAGCTCAATATTATGCAGATCACATGAGCATGGATGCATTTGAGGCTATTCTTGCCTTACTTATCTATGTGGTGTTCCTCTTCCCAAGCTTTGAAGACTTTGTCGACATCTACGCTATCAAGATCTTCCTAAAGAAGAATCTAGTTCTACCTTGTTAGCAGATGCTTATCACTCAGTCCACTTAAGGAACTTCCATAGAGGGGGGTTAATCACATGCTGTGTGCCATTATTGTACAAGTGGTTTATTTTTCACTTGCCCAAATCAAGCTTGTTTTGGGATCTCAATAATGGTTGGTGGTTACAGAAGATTATGGCTCTTACCCACTTTGACATTGATTGGTACAATTGTGTCCATGATGGAGTTATGATTGTAACGCCCGATTATTTAATTAATTATTTAATTAAATATATTTGTATATTTGGTGTTGATTTGTGTTGATTATCAGAATTGTGTTGTGTTGAGTTGCTAAGTTGGTTTTAGCCGAATTAATTTGATTGAGTTGATTTAATTTGTAGAAACAATATGTTGTTATTATATTAAGATTATAAAAGATTCATGGGCTTATTTAAGTGGCTAGTAGTAAGAGTAGGGGTGTAGAATTTAGGCCCGATGGAAATTATTATAGTAATTATTATTATTATTATTATTATTATTATTATTATTATTCCCAATATTATTATGAATTAGGTGGAAGGGAGAAAAGTAAGGAAGACTACGTATTAGTCAAATTGTTAGGGTGAGAAAATAAAGGACTAATGGGTCAGCAGTGGGAGAGAAAAAGAAGGAACAATAAGTAAGTGTGAATTTAGTGAGAGGTTAACCAAAAACAGAGTAATTTTCACGTACAAACAAGTTGAGAAAGAAAAAGAGAAGTTGGAGAGAAGAGGCACAAGGGTTGATGGAGAACACGTAGAAACGGCAAGAGCGAGAATCCAATCGAAAAAAATAGAGCGACCTTCAATCCAAGGTAAGGGTGGGGTTCTGACTCTATAATTGGGTTTATGATAAATGGTATGTGGGATTGGATTTGTAGAATTGATTCTGTCCATGTGTGTGTTGATTCGTTATGGTTGATTACCTAAATCGATTAATGTGGTTGAATTAGTCGTAGAATCATTTGATCATTGTGGTTTTGTGTGATTTTGTTGTATTGTTGTAGCACTGTGATGGTATGAGAATTGATACTGAAGGTTGGATGAATTAATTGATGTTGTTAAATTAATTGAAGGATAATTAAATTATGTTGTTTGAATATAATTAGCAACGTTGCTGTTGTAATATGTTGTTGTGGAACTGAAGCGAAGAGGAAAGTCTGGACTGCATGAGTGAACAGAGGAGAAGAATGAGAGAAACAGAGAGAACGCAGGTTTGAGTTGGGACGCATGTTTTGGAGTCATGACGACCGTAATAAGGGCATGACGACCGTCACACTCACAAACAACATCACGACCGTCACCCTCTCGTGACGAGCGTCACACGGGCAAATTCTGGGCTGTGAGGAAGTTTGGAGATTCTGTTTCGTGGTATTTTGGTCTGTGTAGCCTGGCGTGATTACTGATATACTTTAGTTTAGTACAGAGCCATAATTGAAATGAGTAAATAATTACCAGAGGCTTAATTAGTGAATTAGAACCACTATAAATAATTAATAGTTGGGTTGCGATGAATTCGTAAGAAACATAATTAAGTTGAACATCAGTATAAGTAGCAGAAAACCATAGTGTTGATATATATATATATATATATATATATATATATATATATATATATATATATATATATATATATGTACTTAGCACTGCATAGCTTAAAGTATTATAGGAATAAAATAATATTATTTATAATATTGACTGTTATAATAATTATAGAATAACTATAATAAGAATAACAATTAGTGTATAAGCAATATATTAATTATGAGTTGGATTAAATATACATATAGCAGTAGAATAAAATGGAAGTAAGTGGTAGGAGGTAGTAATAGCTGACACAGTAAACAGCAGGTTAGAAATAAAAATAACAGAGACATTGGAAATTGGCAGGATTGTTAAGATACAGAGTTAGTAAATTTAGCAGCAATGAGAATCAATAGAGTATGGACAGAAAACAAAATAAAACAGGTTGTAGTAGTATAGCAGAACCATATTAGTAGCAGGATTTCTGTGTAGAAAAATAAGCAGTCTAACTAATTAATTAAGTAGAATATGTAGAAATAATTGAATAGCAGTAGCAGTGATTAATTAGTAGAAGAATAGACTAGCAGCACATGTATAATAACAGTACCGGAATAATATTAATAATATTAATGCAGAGTAGAATTGTTAGTAATTTTAGTAGAAGAATAATTAATCGATTTTAGTAGAATTGTCCGGAATAATCACGGATCGCTGTTGTACATTTTGGCTTATTGTGTTGATATTGAATTATTGTTGTTATATAATTTCGTAGTGATGGCAGATAAATTGATAATGGAATTAATTAACTTATTTTCAGTCGAAAATTACTGGATAATGAAATGATTGATTTTAGTACCTTTTAGTGGGTGCATTATAAATTCTAGTTGTTGTGATCCTGGTTGTTGAGAAGTATAAAGCTGTGGAACATGTTGAATTGCCTCTAATTATTGGCAAGAATTTAAGTTGTAGGCCTATGGCCAATGCTGATTTGTTGTTGTGCTGATAGATGTAATTATCAGTGTTGTTATTATGCTGTTCATGTTGGGTCACATGGCATAAAATATTAAGCAGGCCTGGATTGGCAAAAATATTAAGCGGAAGGCTTATGCCTTGTTGACGTCAATATTAATTGGCAAATTTTTAAGCTGGGAGTTCTGCTCCAATGGTACCACATGCATGTGCATTTTGAGTCGCATTTCATGTTGCATTTTGAGTCGCATTTCATGTTGTATTTTGAGTCGCATTTCCTATTGCATTTTGAGTTGTTGTGATGATATATTCATTGTTAGTATGTTGTTGACTTGTTGTGACAGGTACTGTCTGAAAGCTATAAAAATGTTGTTATAACCTGTTGAGGGTTTTGTTGTTATGTTTGTGGTTTGAAAGTTGTTATATTAATTTGGTTAAATTGCTGTGATATTAAGTTGATGAATGGATGTGATAATTGTTGTTATAAGCTGTAAAGTGGTAATTTTATATAATCTAAATTCTAATATGTTATTTATCATACATCTTATTATATTGTTAGATATCTCACCCCTTCTGCTGATATTTCCCCTACCATGGGAAATGTGCAGGTACTCAAGAATAGCAGTGGCAGTTCGGAATAGTTTTTGGAGTCCTTATGTTGCTTTATTGCAAGTCAAGAGGGTCTTGCTCTGATACGTAACACTCGGGGGGGATGAACGATCGTTGTTTTATAGTTGTTATATTTCAGTTGTTGAATTATAAGTTGATGCCATTGAATACTTGTTGTGTTGAAGTTGTTTTTAGTTGAACAAAGATGTTATGACAATTAAGTTGAAAATTGTGATTCCACTACTTAGTTAATAAAAGTGGTTTTGTTTTTCAAAGACTAATTATATTGTTATCGGTTCATCCGAGTTAAAGTGTTATGTATCTGTTTTACATGAGATTAAATGAAGTTGATTTTAAGAAGTAAGTGTAGCATCTCATTTGTTTGTTGAAATTTTGTAACTCTGATTTTTAATAATATTCGCTGGGTAGAAATGAGGTGTTACATTAGTGGTATCAGAGCAGGTCGGTCCGTCCGGCCAAGTTGTCTAATGTTGTTTATTCCTTAGTACGCGGCATGTGTGTGAAACACTGTCGGTACTTGCTTATTAGTTTTCTAACAGTTTGTCTCCAGGAGTCGGTTTGAAACAAGTTGGGGGGGGGGGGGAAGCTTGCTTCCCGAAAATGTTAATGGTATGTGAAGTTGAATCAAGGTGATATTGATTGCAAGAGTGCAAATGTTATTGGAACTGTGTTGCGAACCGACGAGAGTATGGACTCATGATTCTTATCGGTCAAGTTTGAGATACCTTTGAGGGAGAACGAGCCGATAATTGCGATTGGCCTCTGAAGTGTAGATCAGAGTTTGGGGACAGTTAAGAGATGATTGAGGTTAAGGATCCACTCCAAAGAAAATGATAATTCGATGGATCAACTGGTAGACTAGTATGTTTTGAGTATAATTGGATTGAAGTCGGATGATTTTCAGAGTTGGGTGAAAAGCAAGGATAGTTGGAAGAGTTTGGAAGCAAGAGAAAGAGGTAGAACTCATGTTCACCAATTTCGGATTTTATTTTCGTATTTATGGAACAACCTTCAGTATAAGAGGCATAACTTTCTACTCGTAACTCCGATGAAAGCGATTCTGGACTTTTCGGAAAGTTTACGAAATTCCCTACAGTTTGCATATAAATTTTGTCTTCGGCATGTTTTTGAGGAGAGAGAAAGACGCGTTTGAATAGTTGGGTCTAATGCTGATTTTGTTTGGTGGAAGTTTGTATACGAGATTTCTTGACCAGCCCCATTGCAAGGACGATAACTTTTTACTCGTAATTCAGATTTGAGCGATTCTTGAAGTTATGGAATCTACACGAAATTCTCTTCATTTTGGAATATAATTTTGTGTCTGGGAGGTCTGTATTGAAGAAAATAATCGTGTTTGAAGTTGGACAATTCTTGCTGGAAATAGTAAGATGAAGTCAAGTATAAAATGTTTGGTAATGGGAAGAAGATAAGAGTATCGGAGGAGCACATGGAAGTGTGGCGTATAATAGTTGAAAATGATTAGAGTATAGAAATCTTTGAGGAAGGTTAAATAGTAAAGTGGATTGTGTGTTATTGGCGAGATGTGTCGACATGAGTCGGAAATTTTTGGAAGTCCTATCACCAACCAGATGATGAGATGGTATTGTTGAGATTGTGATTGGAATGAGAATCAAGTGTGAAACTATATGGATCATTGAATTTATAAAATTAAGAAGAAAGACGAAGGAATTGTTAGTGTTGTTAAAGCTCTTAACTTGGATAAATGTTTTGGTGGGAGTGAACCGATTTGGATGGTACTTGAGGTAGTAGCGATTCCGGTACTAGAAGGATATTTAATGATGGTGTTGTATAACTAACTTGTATAGGAGAATATGTGTTGGATTTTGGACGTTGTGTATCACTGACGAAGTTGGAAATAAAGAAATTAAGAACACGTTTGTAAGCCTTAGAGGAATGGTGGAGCAGTATGCTTAGGTAATCTTGAGCACAAGGTAAATGACGATATTGTAGTTGGGTAATGATGATTTATGCCACCCTTATGGTTGCCGGCTGTCTATTGACAAATTGAGGAACTGATCACCCTTAATCTCTTGTTGATAGTAGACAGAATCATGTGGATGGAGTAGACGTGTCTTGCCAACTAGCATAGTATGCACAGTGAATTATTTGGAGTTGAGCCAAGTGCTTATGAATTGTTTGAGTTGTCGATGCAGAATTCCTATATAGGGAAATGAGGTTGTGGGTTGATCGGTGAGTAGTTTGGAAACTCACAGTTGTGTTCTGGATAACTTGGGTTTTGATTTGTGGTGGATCAAGAATTTGATTGACATGAGACTTGGAGAATTGTAGAGATGATCCAAGGAGGAATTAAATGGAAATGTAAAACCATGATTTGACAAGGAGGTCGGATAAAGAATGGTGGTGACTGGTATGCCTTAACGTGTATATAGGAAATATGAATTGTATTTTCCATACTTGTTCAGATAATGTTATAACTGGTGTTCATTGTGGATGTTCTGATCTGCTATGAAATCAGAAGGAAGACGCGTAGGGTATTTGAGAGTCGAGTTTCCAGTGTTGAAAGAAGTGAAGTTATATGTTGAGTTATCAAAGTGTGATTTTGATTCGTAAAGATGAGTTTACTTGGTTGTGTTACTTCGGATGAGGATCATGGAGAATTGGGCTAGTATGAGTAGAACTTGATGAATTAGTTGTCTGATTGGTTTGGTTAATATGCCATGTTAAGTATAGGTTATTGCGGCTAAATCTATGGCTATTGAGTGTTAAGCACTGTGGGTAAGATGATTTTTTTTTCTTTCTTGTTGAGATTAATTGGACATTGTACCCTTATGTTGTTGTAATGCTGTTAGGTGTTTAAGACGAGTTGAGACAATGTGTTAATACAACATGGCAAAATTGTAGCTTGTGTTTTATGATGATTGGGGATTCATGAAAGCATATATCCTATTCCTATTCAAGATTTGGAATTGGCTGCAGTTGTAGTTGTGTGGGATATTCGGAGGTATTATTTATGGATCTAAGTTCGAAGTAGTCACTAATCAAAGTGTAGAATACCTGTTGGTCGGAATTTCTGGAGAATTAAGTCGAAAGTCTTTTCTTATGTCTGCTTTGATAGTCAGAAGTTGATGTGAACTTGGTAGATTTGATGGTTGCTAGTACTCAGAGTGCGCAGTGAAAGCATGGTGTGGCACAGTTTGTTCTTATGTGGGTAACAACGACGTTGGTGGTTTGATTACGTTGATGTTGTGTTATGACTTATGTGCTCTTATCCTTGTTGTTGCCTCGTTACCTAGGGTGATGGTTCGAGTGCGAGTAGCTAATTCCTATGAAGGAGGATTAGGGGAGTGTTGCCTATGGTAATGGTAACGATTGTGTCGTGTTCTGGTCCGTAGTGAACTTGTGTGTTCTTAACTTGGTTATTCTTTGTGTCTTGAGTTAGTCGTTGGGTGCGTTGTGTGAGTATTGTTTCGTGTTGTTGTTGTCGTTGATGTGATGTATCGTTGTTTGGTGTTAGAAGTGGGGTTGCCTTTTAGGGCAGGGAAGTTGATTTGTTAGCTGAGATAACGTACCTGGAGTGTGGTGCATCGAGTAAATTTTCGAGGACGAAAATATCCTAAGTGGGGGAGAGTTGTAACGCCCGGTTATTTAATTAATTATTTAATTAAATATATTTGTATATTTGGTGTTGATTTGTGTTGATTATCGGAATTGTGTTGTGTTGAGTTGCTAAGTTGGTTTTAGCCGAATTAATTTGATTAAGTTGATTTAGTTTGTAGAAACAATATATTGTTATTATATTAAGATTATAAAAGATTCATGGGCTTATTTAAGTGGCTAGTAGTAAGAGTAGGGGTGTAGAATTAAGGCCCGATGGAAATTATTATAGTAATTATTATTATTATTATTATTATTCCCTATATTATTATGAATTAGGTGGAAGGGAGAAAAGTAAGGAAGACTACATATTAGTCAAATTGTTAGGGTGAGAAAATAAAGGACTAATGGGTCAGCAGTGGGAGAGAAAAAGAAGGAACAATAAGTAAGT
The DNA here is from genome assembly GCA_022829125.1 of Lathyrus tuberosus. Classification (NCBI taxonomy): domain Eukaryota; kingdom Viridiplantae; phylum Streptophyta; class Magnoliopsida; order Fabales; family Fabaceae; genus Lathyrus; species Lathyrus tuberosus. The sequence continues at coordinate 13,123,871 of JALAZF010000136.1, forward strand.
GTGAATTTAGTGAGAGGTTAACCAAAAACAGAGCAATTTTCACGTACAAACAAGTCGAGAAAGAAAAAGAGAAGTTGGAGAGAAGAGGCACAAGGGTTGATGGAGAACACGTAGAAACGGCAAGAGCGAGAATCCAATCGAAAAAATAGAGCGACCTTCAATCCAAGGTAAGGGTGGGGTTCTGACTCTATAATTGGGTTTATGATAAATGGTATGTGGGATTGGATTTGTAGAATTGCTTCTGTCCATGTGTGTTTGATTCGTTATGGTTGATTACCTAAATCGGTTAATGTGGTTGAATTAGTCATAGAATCATTTGATCGTTGTGGTTTTGTGTGATTTTGTTGTATTGTTGTAGCACTGTGATGGTATGAGAATTGATACTGAAGGTTGGAGGAATTAATTGATGTTGTTAAATTAATCGTAGGATAATTAAATTATCTTGTTTGAATATAATTAGCAACGTTGCTGTTGTAATATGTTGTTGTGGAACTGAAGTGAAGAGGAAAGTCTGGACTGCATGAATGAACAGAGGAGAAGAATGAGAGAAACAGAGAGAACACTGGTTTGAGTTGGGACGCATGTTTTAGAGTCATGACGACCGTAATAAGGGCATGACGACCGTCACACCCACAAACAACATCACGTCCGTCACCCTCTCGTGACGAGCGTCACGCAGACAAATTCTGGGCTGTGAGGAAGTTTGGAGATTCTGTTTCGTGGTATTTTGGTCTGTGTAGCCTGGCGTGATTACTGATATACTTTAGTTTAGTACAGAGCCATAATTGAAATGAGTAAATAATTACCAGAGGCTTAATTAGTGAATTAGAACCACTATAAATAATTAATAGTTGGGTTGCGATGAATTCTTAAGAAACATAATTAAGTTGAACATCAGTATAAGTAGCAGAAAACCATAGTGTTGATACATATATATATGTACTTAGCATTGCATAGCTTAAAGTATTATAGGAATAAAATAATATTATTTATAATAATGACTGTTATAATAATTATAGAATAACTATAATAAGAATAACAGTTAGTGTATAAACAATATATTAATTATGAGTTGGATTAAATATACATATAGCAGTAGAATAAAATGGAAGTAAGTAGCAGGAGGTAGTAATAGCTGACACAGTAAAAAGCAGGTTAGAAATAAAAATAACAGAGACATTGGAAATTGGCAGGATTGTTAAGATACAGAGTTAGTAAATTTAACAGCAATGAGAATCAATAGAGTATGGACAGAAAAAAAAATAAAACAGGTTGTAGTAGTATAGCAGAACCATATTAGTAGCAGGATTTCTTTGTAGAAAAATAAGCAGTCGAACTAATTAATTAAGTAGAATATGTAGAAATAATTGAATAGCAGTAGCAGTGATTAATTAGTAGAAGAATAGACTAGCAGCACATGTATAATAACAGTACCGGAATAATATTAATAATATTAATGCAGAGTAGAATTGTTAGTAATTTTAGTAGAAGAATAATTAATCGGTTTTAGTAGAATTATCCGGAATAATCACGGATCGCCGTTGTACATTTTGGTTGATTGTGTTGATGTTGAATTATTGTTGTTATATAATTTCGTAGTGCTGGCAGATAAATTGATAATGGAATTAATTAACTGATTTTCAGTCGAAAATTACCGGATAATGAAATGATTGATTTTTTTAGTGGGTGCATTATAAATTCTAGTTGCTGTGATCCTGGTTGTTGAGAAGTATAAAGTTGTGGAACATGTTGAATTGCCTCTAATTATTGGCAATAATTTAAGTTGTAGGCCTATGGCCAATGCTGATTTGTTGTTGTGCTGATAGATGTAATTATCAGTGTTGTTATTATGATGTTCATGTTGGGTCACATGGCATAAAATATTAAGCGGGCATGGATTGGCAAAAATATTAAGCGGAAGGCTTATGCCTTGTTGACGTCAATATTAATTGGCAAATTTTTAAGCTGGGAGTTCTGCTCCAATGGTACCACATGCATGTGCATTTTGAGTCGCATTTCATGTTGTATTTTGAGTCGCATTTCATGTTGCATTTCCTGTTGCATTTTGAGTTGTTGTGATGATATATTCGTTGTTAGTATGTTGTTGACATGTTGTGACAGGTACTGTCTGAAAGCTATAAAAATGTTGTTATAACCTGTTGAGGGTTTTGTTGTTATGTTTGTGGTTTGAAAGTTGTTATATTAATTTGGTTAAATTGCTGTGATATTAAGTTGATGAATGGATGTGATAATTGTTGTTATAAGCTGTAAAGTGGTAATTTTATATGATCTAAATTCTAATATATTATTTATCATACATCTTATTATATTGTTAGATATCTCACCCCTTCTGCTGATATTTCCCCTACCATGGGAAATGGGCAGGTACTCAAGAATAGCAGTGGCAATTCGGAATAGTTTTTGGAGTCCTTATGTTGCTTTATTGCAAGTCAAGAGTCTGATACGTAACACTCGGGGGGGATGAACAATCATTGTTTTATAGTTGTTATATTTCAGTTGTTGAATTATAAGTTGATGTCATTGAATACTTGTTGTGTTGAAGTTGTTTTTAGTTGAACAAAGATGTTATGACAATTAAGTTGAAAATTGTGATTCCACTACTTAGTTAATAAAAGTGGTTTTGTTTTTCAAAGACTAATTATATTGTTATCGGTTCATCCGAGTTAAAGGGTTATGTATCTGTTTTACATGAGATTAAATGAAGTTGATTTTAAGAAGTAAGTGTAGCATCTCATTTGTTTGTTGAAATTTTGTAACTCTGATTTTTAATAATATTCGCTGGGTAGAAATGGGGTGTTACAATGATCATTGATAGTTGTGGGGATTTTGCTAATGTACCTCTTCTTGGTACCAAAGGAGGAATCGACTATAATCCAGTCTTGGCTCGTCGTCAGCTAGGATATCATTTCAAGGACATGCCCAATAGTGTTCATGTTGAGAGCATCTTCTTCAAAGATGAAGAGGATAGCAAGGAGCTCAGGGAGAAAATCTTAAGTGCTTGGAGCCACTTACAAAAGAGAGGGAAGAAAGACATAGGAAAGCCGAATTGTGTTTCTTTGGAACCCTATCTCCAATGGGTCCGAGATAGGGCCATCAAGCTAAAGATGCCTTATCCTCGTCAAGAGCCCATGACTCTGAAGAAATAACCTACTCTGATCTTCATGTCTGAACCAGAGAAGTTGAAGATCGCTTTAAGTAAATCGCAACAAGAAAGAGATGCTTGGGAGAACAAGTATCAAGTAGTCGTCAACAAGAACGCAAAAATCCAAAGATAACTATAGATGAAGACTGAAGAAGTACTCTCTTGTAAGAAGAGGAAGGTTCAAGAGGATTTATTTTCCTCTAGCCCTCAGTCGACTCCTTGGAAGTTGATCGTGGATAGGCTTACTCTCGAGAATACTCAGATGGAGGAGCAAATCAAGAAGCTCAACATGAGGTTGTTAGGAGAATCTCCTTAGGGCTTTTGTTAGCTTTTATTTAGCTTTTGGTTTAGGACTCTTGTAAGAAGTACTAAACATTTTGTAATCCTCTTTTGAATTAATGAAATGAGTTTCTTTTTGATATATCCTGGATGTTTGCAAATATTTAAGTTCCACGAAGCTTTTTCGCATTACATCTTGAATCTTGCATCTGTTGTCACATTTGCATTGCATTTCTTTTCATAAAACTCATTATGTCTTGTCATCTCCAGTTTCCACGTTGAATCCTCCACACTAGTATAACACCCGTGCTCAAGCCAGAAAAAGAATAGCAGATCAAGAGCACGAGATTGATCACATCAACAACGAGCTAGAAGAGCTTCGTGGCAATGTTGGACAAATCATGGAGATGCTGCAGGTTATCCGTGCCAAGATGGATACCCAACCAACTATTGTTTCCGAAATTGGAAACCCTGTGGTATACTCTTTGCTAGTTATTACTCCTGTCACTTTACCTCTGTTTGGACTCCCGCATGGTTTTGTTCCTCATCCATAGGTTCATGTTTCCACTCAACAGACAGTTCCGTTAATAATTGATGTTCCCAACGTAGTTTCGACTTTTGCATCCGTTGCTGTGCACACTCGTATAAATCAACCTTACTATGATGACCATCATCAAGTTTGTGACATACCCGACGGGTCTGAATACGAAGATGAGAAACGCGATAAGCTGAAAGAAAATATGGATTTGATTGAGAAAAGGCTCAGGGCTATGAAGGGGGATCAGATATTTGGGGCTGCTGCTGGTGAAATGTGCTTGGAGTCTAGGTTGGTGATTCCAGCCTAGTTCAAAACACCAGTCTTTGACAAATATGAAGGGGCATCTTGCCCTAAAAATCATTTGATTATGTATTATCGCAAAATGACAGCTCATGTGGACAATGACAAACTAATGGTCCATTGCTTTCAAGACAGCTTGAAAGGAGCATCCTTAAAATGGTATCTAAGTTTAGACCAGTCGCGAATCCGTTGTTTTCGAGACCTCTCCGATGCTTTTATAAATCACTACAAATACAACATGGATCTTGCCCCAGATAGAAGGCAGTTTCTCAGCATGTCACAGAAAAGCTCTGAATCTTTTAAAGAATACACCCAAAGATTGAGGGAGAGAGCCTCTCAAGTAGAGCCTCCTATATCAGAAAAAAGCTTGCAGACTGGTTTATTGACACTGTTCGGCCAGAATTCTATGAAAGAATGGTGGGCAGCGTCACTGCTAACTTTTTGATTTGGTGGCCGTAGGGATCAAAATAGAATTGGGTCTAAAGAATGGGAAAATGAGTGGTTTAGTGGGTAGTTCCAAAGATGCAATTAAAAGGCCTTCTAGTGGTTTCCAAAATAAGAAGGAAGGAGAGACTAATACTGTCATAACTTCCCACAGAAGAAATCCCTCTTGGAAGAATCAACGTCAGCAACAATAATAGTTCGTTTAACAGCCGGTGTATCAGTATGCCCCTCAACCATACGTGGCAGCTATTACTCTCACTTTCAATCAACAATAACCTGTTTTTCAACAAGTTCCTCAACACCAGCAAGCATCCAACACTCCTTAACAAAATCATGTCCAATGTCAGAACAATCAGAATCAGAATAGAAGGCAGGGAGGGAGGCCACCAATACCCCCTATCCCTATGACATATGCAAATCTATATCCGTTCCTCATTGAACAAGGCTTGGCAACTCCAAGACCATTGGGTCCTCCACTGGAAAAATTGCCACCATATTAAAATCCTAATGCCCATTGTCCTTTTCATGAGGGCGCCCCCGGTCATGATCTTGAGGGCTGTTATGCCTTGAAACATATTGTAAGGGAGTTGGTTGAGAAGAAGATTTTGTATTTCAATGATACAAATCCAAATGTGAAAAATAATTCTTTGCCCGCCCATGGGGCATCTGTCAATGCTATAGAAGAAGGGGTCGATGAGGTTTTGATCTATGATGTAAAAGACATCAAAACTCCACTGCCAGAGTTCCATGCTAAGTTGTTTAAAGTCAGTTTAGCCAAAGAATGCCACAAGAATTGTACCGAGTGTGCTGTTCAGTCAAAGGGTTGTGAAGGGGTCCAAAAGGATGTCCAAGCTTTAATTAATCAAGGTGTGCTTCAGATAAGCAAATGTGTGAAAAAGAATGAGGTGGCTGTAATTGAACCAGTATTCAATCTACCAACTCCTATGTTCAAAAGAGTTGAATCCGCTTACAAAGAGGTTGAACCTGTTTTCAATCTTCCTAAGCCAGTTTCTAAACTTCCCGATCCAGTTGTGACTACTGTTCAAGGAAAGAGGATGGTTTACGTGCCAAAGTCATCTATTGAACGAAGACCTTTTGCTTTCAGAAACACAAAAGTTGTGCCTTGGAATTAGGAGTGACTGATTGTGATCAGAAATCAGTGAATTCAGAAAAAGGGCCGAAGGTTGGGAATGATGAGGTAACGAATATAGCAGGGCCAAGCAAAATGACCCGCAGTGGTCAAATCTATAACCCTCATATCCATGTGGTACCTCAAGTACAAAAAGAAGCTACTACTATCCCTTCCAAGGACAAGGATGTTGTTCCCGTCAATGAAGATGAAAAGTTTCTCAGAATTATCAAAAGGAGTGACTACAAGATTGTCGATCAGTTACATCAGACACCATCAAAGATTTCCATATTATCTCTCCTCATGAGCTCTCCTGCACACCGCAATTCTTTGCAAAAGCTTCTTGCCCAAGCTCATGTGACACAAGATATTACTGTTGAACAATTTGATAATGTGATAGCCAACATCACTGCCTGTAACACTTTGAGCTTTGATGGAGGAGAATTGCCTAAAGAAGGTAATAATCATAATTGTGCCTTGCACATTTCTATTAAGTGTGAAGAGGATACCTTGGCTAGGGTGTTGGTGGACACAGGATCTTCCCTCAATGTGTTTCCCAAGAGGACTCTTGCAAAGCTTGCATGTGATGGGGCAGAGATGAAGCCCAGTTCTCTTGTTGTAAAGGCTTTTGATGGGTTTAGGAGGTCTGTGATTGGAGAGGTGGAGTTACCTATTCTCATTGGTCCCCATGTTTTTGACATAACTTTTCAGGTGATGGACATTAACCCCAGCTATAGTTGTTTGTTGGGAAGGTCGTGGATCCATGCCGCAGGAGAAATAACGTCTACTCTTCATCAGAAACTGAAATTTGTGGTTGATAACAAGTTGGTAACCATATTTGGAGAAGAAGATCTCATGGTGAGCAATCTTTCTTCCTTCAAATACATTGAAGCAGATGAGGACGCGCTGGAAAATTCTTTCCAAGTGCTTGAAATTGCAAATGTATTCCTATTTGAGGAACCTGAGTAGAGGGTCTTCCCATCTTTTATATCTCTGAAAGGCGCCATTTTTGCTATTGAAGATGGTAAACAGCAGGTTGAGGTGAAGTGATTGACGTCAAAATTAAAAAAGACCGCTTTGGGTTGGGTTAAAAACCAACTAAGAAAGTGTCAACTCCTAACAAGAGCCGACCAAGAGAAATCCAAGAAGTGTTCGTCAGTGCTGGCGTCCAAGTGAATGCAATTATTGAAGACTTTGAAGATGAAGACATAAGTTAATTGGTATACCGTTCTGATGTGGCTTTGAGCAATTGGGACTCTGTGGAGATTCCCGAAATCCTCCCGTTATCAAATTAATTTTTATTGTTTTGTTTTAATGTTTTCAAAAATCCGTAGTCGCGTCCAAGACTATTGGATCATTTTGTAAGGGCCCCCTTCTGTTTTTCAAAGATTAATGAATGAAGGCATTTTGTTAAATTCTTGTTTTGTTCATTCACTGTTTTTCTCTTTCCACTTTTAAATGAAAATGGCAATCTTTCATAACCACTAAAAAGAACAAAAAGCATTCCCTCATTGCATCACCTTTTGTGTCATTTTTAATAAAAGCAATCATCTAAAACATGCAGAATCATTGATACCCACATTGAATCTGATGACTCTCCAATCTCTCCTAACTTTGATGTGCCCATCAATCAAGCCATAGAAGAGGGCGAGGAAGATTTTGACATCCCAGATGAATTGGCTAAGATGCTTGAATATGAGTACACAGATCTCCAACCTCACCAAGAACAAGTCGAAACCATCAACTTGGGCAGTGAAGAGGAGAGAAAGGAAATCAAGATTGGCACCACACTTGGGGAAGATGTTAGAGCAAAGTTGGTAAAGCTACTCCAAGAGTATGTGGATGTGTTCGTGTGGTCGTATCAAGATATGCCCGGTTTGGACACAGACATTGTCATTCATAATTTACCACTCAAGCCCGATTGTCCTCCTGTCAAATAGAAACTCTGAAGGAGAAGACCAGACATGGCCTTGAAGATCAGAGAAGAAGTAAAAAGACAAATTGACGCTGAATTTCTTGCTGTTGTGAAATACTCGTAGTGGGTGGCCGATATTGTTCCTGTACCAAAGAAGGAGGGAAAGGTTCAAATGTGTGTCGACTATAGGGATTTAAATAAAGCCAGCCCAAAGGATGACTTCCCTCTTCCACACATTGATACCTTAGTGGATAATACTGCTAAGTTCGCTGTCTTTTCTTTCATGGATGACTTCTCGGGATACAACCAGATCAAAATGGATCCTGGTAACATGGAGAAAACTACCTTCATCACACCTTGGTGGACCTATTGTTATAAGGTCATGTCATTTGGACTCAAAAATGCAGGTGCTACTTACCAAAGGGAAATGGTTACACTCTTCCATGACATGATGCATAAGGAGGTCTATGTCAATGACATGATCGCTAAATCCCAAATCGAAGAGGACCATTTGGATCACCTGTTCAAACTGTTCGAGCGTCTTAGAAAGTTCAGATTGCGACTTAATCCAGCTAAGTGTACTTTTGGAGTTCGGTCTAGAAAATTACTTAGATTCATTATTAGCCAACGAGGGATTGAAGTTGACCTGGATAAAGTCAGAGCCATTTAAGAAATGCCCGCTCCGCAAACTGAAAAGCAAGTCAGAGGTTTTCTTGGCAGACTTAACTACATCTCCAAATTCATCTTCAACATGACTTCTACTTGTGAGCTGATCTTCAAGCTGCTCTGAAAGGATCAAGTATTCGAATGGATTTCTGATTTCCAGCTTGCTTTTGAAAAGATCAAAGGTTATCTCCAAGAACCTCCAATTTTGATTCCGCCTGTGCCTGACAAATCTCTCTTTATGTATCTAACAGTACTAGAAGGGTCCATGGGTTGTGTGCTTGGATAACATGATGAGACTGGAAGGAAAGAACATGCCATATACTATCTAAGCAAGAAGTTTATCGACTGTGAAAGCAGATGCTCGCTTTTAGAGAAAACTTGCTATGCTTTGGCTTGGGTTGCTAAGCGTCTCAGACAATACATGATCTGTCATATGACTTTATTGATCTCTAAGATGGATCCAATAAAGTACATCTTTGGAAAGCCTGCTTAAACTGGAAGGCTTGCCCGTTGGCATATGCTCTTGTCTGAATATGACATCTAGTACGTAACTCAAAAATCCATTAAAGGGAGTATATTGTCAGAATACCTCGCAGAACAACCAGTTGAAGAATATGAGTCTCTTAAGCTTGACTTCCTTGATGAAGACATTATGTTGATAAGGAAAGATTGTGAAGAACCTGGTCCAGATGAGGGTCCCGAGCCTGGTTCCCGTTGGAAAATGATGTTCGATGGTTCCTCTAACTACAATGGGCATGGTGTAGGGGCCATCTTGATGAATCCGGATGATGGTTACACTCCGTTTGCAGCCAGATTATACTTTGAATGTATGAACAACATTTCCGAATATGAAGCATGTATTCTAGGTCTTGAAGCAGCCATTGACCTTCGCATCAAAATTCTTGAAGTGAGTGGAGATTCAACTTTAATGATATACCAAGTTAAGGGCGAATGGGAGACCCGAGACAAACAGCTGATTCCCTACCGAGCTTATATTGTATAAATGATCAAGTATTTTTATGAGATCACTTTCCGACATGTCCCAAGGATCGAGAATCATGTTGCTGATGCTTTGGCTATGTTAGCCTCCACATGGAAGGTTAGATTTGTTAATGAAGCACCACTAATCCAAATTGAAAGAAAGACCGAGCCTGCTTATTGCCAATCAGTTGAAGAGGAAACAGATGGAAAGCCTTGGTTCCACGACATCAAGTTGTATCTACTAAACCAAGAATACCCAGCTAATGCTACCGCTCTTGACAAGAAAACATTGAGAAGACTGGCGTCCAAGTTTTTCCTCAGCAACGATGTGTTATATAAGAGAAATCATGACATGGTTCTGTTGAGATGTGTCGATAAGTGTGAAGCAGACATGTTGATGCAAGAAATTCATGAGGGACAATTTAGGACCCACGGCAACGGCCATGCCATGTCCAAGAATTATTTGAGAGCTGGATATTATTGGTTGACTATGGAATCTGATTGCATCCAATATGCCAGGAAATGCCATAAGTGTCAAATATACGTTGATAAGGTACACGTGCTTCCGACATTGTTGAATGTCCTAACATCACCGTGGCCTTTTTCAATGTGGGGCATTGACATGATTGGAGCAATCGAACCCAAAGCTTCCAATGGTCATCGTTTTATCTTGGTTTCCATCGATTACTTTACAAAATGGGTAGAAGCTGCTTCCAATGCCAATGTGACCAAGCAAGTGGTTGCCCGCTTCATCAAGAAGGACATTATCTGTCGTTACGGAATTCCAAGCAGAATTATCTCAGATAATGGTACTAATTTGAACAATAGGACTATGAAAGAGCTATGTGAATCCTTCAAGATCGAGCACCATAATTCTTCACCTTACCGTCTAAAGATGAATGGAGCTGTTGAAGCTGCCAACAGGAACATCAAGAAAATCCTGTAGAAGATGGTCAAAATCTACAAGGATTGGCATGAAATGCTACCCTTCGCTTTGCATGGATACCGGACCTCCGTCCGCACTTCAACAAGTGCAACCCCTTTCTCTTTAGTTTATGGCATGGAAGCAGTTCTCCCAATGGAAGTCATCCTTAAGAATCCTGATGGAAACCATGTTGCAAGAGGCAGAATGGATCTGTAGCAGATACGACGAGTTGAATCTCATCGACAAAAAATGGATGACAGCCATGTGCCATGGGCAATTATACCAGAAGAGGCTTAAGAGAGCATTCGACAAGAAGGTTCACCTGCGTGAATTCAAAGAGGGAGATCTGGTACTCAAGAAGATCTTACCATCTCAAAAAGATGCCCGAGGGAAGTGGTTTCCTAACTACGAAGGCCTCTTTGTTGTGAAAACAGTTTTCTCAGGAGGATCCCTCATTCTCACAACAACAGATGATGAACAGCTTGCACATCCCATAAACGCCGATGCAGTCAAAAAATACTATGCCTAAATAAAACCCGCTAGGTCGAAAACCAGAAATGGCAACTTAGGCAATAATGGGTATCCCGGTGGATCATAACCTATGAAGGAAATCCAGGCAAAAATTAGGGATGAAAATAAAAATAAAAGCTCGCTAAGTTGAAAACCCGAAAGGGCGGCTTAGGAAAAAATGTGCGTCCCGGTGGATTGAAAGCCTGAAAGGGCGGTCCAAGCAAAAGTTAGGGACAAAAGGCATTTGACTATATCAGATGGTGTTTACCAATGCTGAAGAATTGGCTGAAGATAATCCAATCATTCTCGTCAGAAGCAAGGATCTGGGGCACCTTAGTTATTAGGGATTGTAGTAGTTATTGGATTCAATGTAAACCTTTCCCTATTGCCATTTTCGCAATTGTATTACTCTATGGAGCTTTTGCCATTTGCAAGCTACCATTCTTTAATGAAATACAAACTTTGCCAATCACGTTATTGTCGTTTATATTTCTTTTACCTTTACTTGTTATGCAAAATGCCATCTATTTGTTAATAATGAGCTTTGAAAAATAAAAAGGTTTTGAAAAGAAAATATTTTGAAAACATCTTAATAAAACATAAAATCTCTTTGACATAGGGAGGCTAAAAAGGAAGTTCCATATTGTCCCCAAAAGCTTCAAGGTTGCAAAGGCATGGTCATAACCATTTGCATTATCCCCCCTAAAGTTGAAGCTGTCAGCACTTTCGATTTAATTTGTTGATTATAATCACCAAATTCGAAGAAGTTTCCCTAACACTCATCCTGTTGATACTTACTTGAGTTGCTGATATGGAGGATTTATTTCCCCTGTAAAAGTCTTCCCACAAAATCTTGTCTCTGTTTGAGTCAGCATTTGCATGCCATGATCATGTTCAACATGTATATTTTTGCATCAGCTTCTTATTGGGTTTGGTTATCACCAGTCTATTTCCTATGAAGTCCGGTTATCACTTTTCTACAAGATTACTAGGTCTTTTCTTGTGGTCATCACCATACATTATCTTTTCCCCAGTGGTCACTGGCACTCACAGGTCTGTTTATCCTTGGTGTCTTGAAGTGTTGATCGCTACCAATATTTCATTTCCCTAATATAGTCTGCTTAAAATCCAATCGCCATTGGTAGTCTATCTTGGTCGTCACCAATATCCCTTTGAATTCTAGTTGTTACTGTTCTAGCCAAAAATGGTTAGACCACCAAAAGTGCTAACTCTCCTTCTCTTTGGGCAAAGAGAGTTACGCTGTCTATACAGCAGAGTATGTTGGGATGAATATTTGGGGATTTAAGGGCTATACGGGTGCTGTATACTGCCTCAAGATGAATGTCTTGCTTATCCCTCATGTAGGAGCCCCATTATATAGCCTTCTATTAATTCAAGCCATTAAGAGAAGTCTTTTGGCCTCCTGGCGTTATGTGGCCATCATTGTTGTAACCTTCTCCATAAATACAGGCTTTGAAGCTCTTGGTAACATCCATATTGATCCGTCGCCGCCATTACAAAAGTTGGAGTGGCATATGACGAGCTTGTCTATGGCATCGGGGTCGGGTTGGTGGTGTGAGGTACTCGGCCTCGTGACAACTCGACATGGTGGGAATCGGGCTCCCTTGTCAGCCCGGGTTATGTATGAAGCTTGTCTAGCTCTCTTGATTGTACGATCTCTCCTGGTACTATAGTCTGGGCCGTGCTCACCCTTATCCGACTACTCAACTCGGCGCCGAATATATTTGGCATGTACATAAGCCCCTCGAGTACTATATTTGCTCATAGGGATGTAGTACTCGGCTATGACATAAGCCCAGATATATTAGCTAGGTGCCGAGTTGTAGATCGGACTTTCTTCTTACGTGTCAGAAATTTCTTGGGAGGTCGTGTCTTTTCAGTTTCCATAATATAATGATGGCTATTAAAGGCTACTCCCTAGCTACTCTCGAGTCTTTTATCAAAATCCTTCTTTCTCTCTTCTCATTTCTGAATCGTCTTCCTTCTTTATCAACCAGAACACCTCCCAATCTCCAAGGCTTCTTTACTCACAAGTATCCTTCTATTACTTCTAATTTTAATTTTATTCTTCAATTTTGTTTCTATACAATATGGTAGTCTTTAGTAAACGAGAAGGTGAGTGTAGTAGTAGCGAAGTCCGTATGAACGCCATGGAGAGAAAGGAGTTGTGGGAACAATGCATGTGGGAAATAGAAAGCGCTTTAGGGCCAGAGGAGTATAGATGAGTCATGAACAAAATCTATGGCGATGTTCTTTCTTCTGGGAATAATTTTGATTTTGGCTCATCTTCCTCAGGTTTTGTAGAGGTTTCGATGACGACTGCTGCTCCTTTTGATCTTGAAGTCATGAATCATAAGACTAGTACCTTTGATGATGTAGAGATCGCGAAACACCGATCCTTAAGACAAATATCTTCAACTGGGTCTGAAGATGATGTTGTCTTGGAATCGTGTATTCCCGGAGAGTGCGTTTGTATACTTCGCCCCAAAAGAGTTAAAGAAGACTTTTTCTACTTCTATGCCGGGGTTCTAGAAGATTTCAATATACAAATACCTTTTTCTGACTTTGAAGAAGACTTGCTAAAAACTGTGAATATAGCTCCCTCTCAACTTCGTCCCAACAGTTGGGGTTTCATAAAGTCTTTTGAGCGGGTTTGTGAGGTCTTAGATATCACCCCTACAATTGGTTTATTTTTCTCTTTCTTTGAAGTGAAAGGAGTTGATAATTGTAGTTGGATACAAATCAGTGGGATTCCTGGACGGAGTTTCCTCCATGCATTTACTTCTAATTATAAAAATTATAAGAACCGTTTCCTAAGGGTAAAGAGCAGACCGAGATGTCCACAAGTGTTGTACTCTCTGGATAGCCAGCCTCGTTTCCCTTTTTATTGGGCCAGGAACCCATTGCCAATCACTGGTTTCAACTTTGAGAAATTGAGTGAACTGGAAACTCAATCTTTGATTGTTCTTGACTCCTTCCGTATGATGATGGTTAAGGAGTTATTACCTTTAAGCGACGAGCAACTACTCGCCTACCTGGGTAATTGCTTGCTTACAATTCGTACATATGATTTATCATCCTCATTCTAACATTTATCACTTTTTCTGTAGATACCATGACTAAATTGTCAGTAGCTGAACAGAAGAAATTAATGTTGGAGGCTCGTGCTACTCGAAAAAGATCCGGAGAGGTTGTCCCCTCTAAGTCGGATATGGGCGGGCTAGAAATCCGACAACCAAAACGTACCCGGGGTACTACTACAAAGGATACCCTAAGTAAGAATGAACCTCAACCTTCTGCTCCTCCATCCCAGGAAGAAACTTCACAAGGTGCTCCCAAGAGGTTGAAAACCCTCATGATTGATGAGGTCTGTCGGGCTGACATGGAGATCGATTCCCTCATGCGAGTTCCTGAGGAAAGTGTTGCATCCGGGGAGTTTAAGTTCTGGTCCAACAGCTTTGACGGGCTGAGGTTCTTGTACGACCATCTTAACGCCACTGAGGACGTTAATAAAGTGAAGTCTATTTGCCGGTAGAAGATTACTCAAAATATTAGCTCCTACCTTATGCAGTGCACCGTTCTTACCAGGGGTCTGTTTGAATCTAGTGACGATTCTGAGGCGGAGAAGCTTAGGTTGAAAGAAGAGACTACCCGGTTGTAGGAAGCTCTCAAGGCTCAATCAAAGAAACTTTTCGGTTTAGAGAAACACTTGGCTGACGAGAAGAAGAGCAGAGAGACCCTTGAGTCTGAACACAAGTCGGCTTTGTCCAAGGCTGGTGAAGAGCTAGGGCAAGTCAAAGCTTCCTGTGCCGAGCTTACAGAGCCACTTAAGAAGGCTCAGATTGAAGTTCTCTCTACTGGTGATGAGGCCTTTGACAGGGCAAAGGAGCAAGTTTTGTGTCTCCATCCTGGGCTAGATCTGTCTAAAGTCGACTACTTTAAGGTGGTGCAGGATGGCCGCCTTATAGATCTAGCCGAGCTTGAAAAGAACAATCCGGAGAAGACTTCTGCTCCTGATAATGGCGGGAATGAGAGCCTTGATGATGTTGGCGCTAATGGTACCCCCGGTTGCTGAATGATTTTTTTTAAATCTTTCTCGTGTTTAGTTAGTCATCCTTTTGGATGCATTTTGATGTATTTTGGCAAGGGAGTGTGATGTTGTCCCCCGTTTTGTTTATGAATATTTAGCCCTCAGTCTTTGTACAATTTATTTTGGCCCTTCTGAGGCTTTTGTTTGTGTCATTTCTGCTTATCGTATTTATCTTTTTGCAAAATAATCCCGTATATATATCCAGCCCCTAGGGCACTAAGTTAGAATAACTTAAAGTGTCCGACTATAGAATGGCGGGTATTAATTTTGCTTTCGCCTTTGCCTGATTGTTAAGGGGCCTTTTAGTTATCTTGTGTGTTTAGTCGTCACACTTTCGAAAGTTCTGGACTCTTATAAGCACAAACGTCGATTATGGTATGTAGCCGGCATATTAACAAGATTTGCGTCTTTCTTGTTGGCAGTTTACCCTTTATGATTCTTTACTTGCAAGCTCCTAGTATCTTTCGACATGCATTGCGCTTAGGTGTTTCATCATTTTTATATCAGATTGTCCATCATGCGTGCACGGAGCTATAAGACCTATTTGTCCAATCCGTGTACGCAGAGCGTTTATGGGCGACCTATGTACGTCGAGCAAGTCGACACGTTTATAGGGTTTCAATCAACCCGTTTATGGGCGACCTATGTACGCGGAGCAAGTCGACACGTTTATAGGGTTTCAATCAACCCGTTTATGGGTGACCTATGTACGCGGAGCAAGTCGACACATTTATAGGGTTTCAATCAACCCGTTTATGGGCGACCTATGTAGGCAGAGCAAGTCGACATGTTTATAGGGTTTCAATCAACCCATTTATGGGCGACCTATGTACGCGGAGCAAGTCAACACGTTTATAGGGTTTCAATCAACCCTTTATGGGTGACGTATGTACGCGGAGCAAGTCGACATGTTTATAGGGTTTCAATCAACCCATTTATGGGAGACCTATGTACGCGGAGCAAGTTGACATGTTTATAGAGTATCAATCAACCCGTTTATGGGCGACCTATGTACGCGGAGCAAGTCAACACGTTTATAGGTTTTTCCGAGTTGCAACTCACCATTTCCAGCCGATCACCTATAAACAAGACACGACAACTTTTTAAGTCTGGGTGCCTCGTTAAAAACCCTTGCCTTTGCAAGGGAAAAGAGTGCAACCCGAATCTTTTATTCATTATTGTATTACATAAAATTTAGCTAAAATACAACCTAAGATTGGATACATTCCATGTCCTAGGTATTTATATTCCTTCTAATGTTTCCAGCTTGTACGCTCCATTGTTTAGCTTTCGAATTACCCTGAACGGACCTTCCCAGTTAGGGGAGAGATTTCCCTTGCTTTTTGGATTTGTGATTTTCTTCAAGACTATGTCGCCTTCTTGGAACTCCCTTTGTCGGACTTTTAGGTTGTACCTTCTTGCCACCCTCTGTTTTGCAGCAGCTTCTCTGACCTGTGCTATCTCTCTAATTTCTTCTATCTGATCAGCCGAGAGGTTCAGATTCTCCATGTTAGTGATTTCATCAAATTGCTCACGCCTCCAAGTCGGAGTGTTAATTTCCACCGGTATCATTGCATCAGCTCCATATACCATCCTGAAAGGTGTTTCATTAACGGTAGAATGCGGTGTTGTGTGGTATGACCACAAGATCTCTGGCAAGTACTCGGCCCACATCCTTTTGCTTCCTCCAGCTTCTTTTTTATTCCATTTAAAATAACCTTGTTGGCGGCTTCTACTTGGTCGTTGGCTTGTGGATGTTCTACCGATGTGAATCTATTATGTATTCCATAATCCTTACAAAAATCTACAACCGAGGTGCTCGCAAATTTAGCTCCATTGTCCGAGACTATAACTCCTGGCAAACCAAATAGGCATATGATGTTCTTCCAATAGAACTTGCGAACCTTCTCGGCAGAGATCCGAGCAACAACCTCGACTTCTACCCATTTTAAAAAATAATCGACCGCGACAATTAAGAACTTTAGCTGTCCCGAAGCAATTGGAAATGGGCCTAGGATATCTGCTCCCCACTGGTAGAACGGACATGGGGACTTTATCAGATGAAGTGACTCGGCTGGTAAGTGTTTGAATGGAGAAAATACTTGGCATTTCTCACACTTGCTAACGTATTCGATGCAATCTCGCATCATATGTGGCCAGTAGTACCCGACTCTTAGGATATTTCATGATAGTGATCTCCTGCCGACGTGGCTCCCACAAGATCCTTCATGGACCTCTTTAATTACCAGCTCTATCTCAGGCTCTGACACACATATGAGCATATGTGTTGACCTTCCCATCTTATACAGCGTGTCCAAGATTATGATATACCGGGAAGCTATCATTCTAATCTTCTGAGCTTCGTTGACGTATTCGGGTAAAATTTCTTGTGTTAAGTAACTGATGATGGGTCTCATCCACCCTTGGACATTCTCTATGGTTAATATCTCTTCTGATTGAATGTTGGGTGCTTCGAGAACTTCTTGAATTACGGTCTTATTTATTCCTGAATTTTTCGAGCTGGCTAACCGAGCTAAGAGGTCGGCCCGGTCATTATCTTCTCTTGGGATGTGGACGACTTCAAATTCCGAGAACACTTTGGATATTCCTGAAGCTTTTTGTAGGTATTTTATCAGGATGGAATCCTTTGCCTGGTACTCGTTCTTCATTTGTCCAACCACTAGCTGAGAATCCGTTTTGACTAACAAGTTTGTTACTCCGACTTCCTTTGCCAATTTCATTCTGGCAATCAAGGCTTCGTACTCCGCCTAGTTGTTACTAACTTGAAAATTGAAACATAAAGAGTATTCTAATGTTAACTCTTCGGGTACTTCCAAAATGACCCCGAATCCACTTCCCTTGAGATTTGAAGATCCATATACACAAAGGACCCATTTGTTTGAGATTTCTTCTCCAACCGGTGCACTTAACTCAACCACAAAGTCAGCCAGCGTCTGTGACTTAATATTGGTCCTGGGTATAAAGTTGATGTCATATTGGGAAAGCTCTATTGCCCACTTGACCATCCGTCCTGCCAAGTCGGGCTTCCTTAGTATCTGTTTGATTGGGTAATTCGTCTTTACTGTGATGGGATGACCTTGAAAATAATGTCTCAGCTTCCGGGCTGTAACGACTACTTTCTGTGCTATGCGTTCAATCTTTTGGTACCTTAGCTCTGCTCCTCTCAGGACTTTACTAATAAAGTATACAGGTCGCTCTCCATCTTCTCTATCTTGTACCAAGACCGAGCTCAGGGCTTTATCAGTGACCAACAAATATAGGACAAGTGGTGTATTTTCTTTGGGCCTTACTAGGATAAGAGGCGAGGATAGGAAACGTTTTACTTCTTGAAAAGCTTCTTCACATGCCTCTGTCCATTCGAATTCCTTAGATTTCCTTATGGCTACAAAGAAATGGATTGACTTGTCCCCTGCGCATGATAAGAACATGACAATGCTGCTAACCTCCCTGTCAGCTGTTGGACCTCTTTTTTCGTGGTTGGACTTCTCATATCTATTATCGCTTGGAATTTGACCGGGTTAGCTTCTATTCCTCGGTTGGCAAGCATAAATTCGAGGAATTTCCCAGCTTATACTCCAAAAGTACATTTGTCCGGGTTCAGTCTCATGTTGTAGCTTTTGGTGGACGCGAAGGTTTCTGTTAGATCTTTCACATATGACCAGTTTTGATTCGTCTTGATCACCATGTCATTTACATAGACCTCCAGATTCCTCCCTATCTGAGTAGCGAATACCTTATCCATTAACCTCTGGTAAGTAGCCGCAACATTTTTTAGTCCGAAAGGCATGACCTCATAATAGTAATTGCTCTGATGGGTCATGAAAGCAGTCTTTGGTGCGTCAATGGGGTTCATGCGGATCTGGTTATATCCGGAATATGCGTCCATGAAAATAAGTAGACGGAAACCTGAGGTAGCATCTATTAGTCGGTCAATATTTGGAAATTGATACGGATATTTAGGACATGCTTTGTTGAGGTCCGTAAAGTCTACGCACATTCGCCATTTTTTGAATTTCTTTTTTACCATCACTACGTTTGATAACCAGGTTGGATATATGATTTCCTTGACGAACCCGACTTGTAACAACTTCTCGACCTCTTCAGTTATTGCCTTGCTCTTTTCATCACCACCCTTTCTTTTTCTTTGAGAGACCGGCTTGATGTCTGGGTCGATTGCCAAATGATGACACATGAAATTAGGATCTACCCCATGCATGTTCGAGGGCTTCCATGCGAAAAGGTCCGCGTTGTCTTTTAGTACTTGGACGATCTCGTCCTCTTCTTTCGGGGACAAGTTGACTCCAACGTGTGTAACATGGGGTGGCAGATGCCCAATCTAAACTTGCTTTGTTTCTTCTTTGGGGACTATATTCTCTTCAACTGCATCATCACGTGGATCAATGTCGACCAGGTTGACTTTGAGGGAATTCTTGGGATCCGCTTCTCCTCTGGGCTCCTTTATTTTCAACTTCAAGTTGTCCTTGTAACATTTTCTGGCCAGCCCCTGGTCTCCTTTGACAATTCCAACCCGGCCATCTCCAAGTGAGAATTTAATTGTCAGATATAGGGTTGAAAACGAAGCTTCTAGTGCATTGAATGATGGTCGGCCTATAATGATGTTATAGGGTGAAGCAGCATTGACGATTAAGTACCTTACTCGGACGGTCTTTGCATTTGTCGTGTTACCAAATGTAGTCGGTAATGCTAGATGTCCGAGCACTTGAACCTGTTCTCCCGAGAATCCTACTAGTCTGCCTTTGAATGGTAGCAACTTGGTCGCATCAAGCCTCATTCCTCTGAATGCATCCCAATACAATACGTCAGCTGAGCTTCTAGGGTCGATCAGTACCCTCTTCATGCTTCAATCTCTTATCTGCACTTTGTTAACCATAGGATCATTCTCAAGCGCCAAGACTCCTATGGCATCTTGTTTGGATAATGTTACAGCATCTAAGTTGCCCTCCATTTCCTCTGGGGATTTCTGGTCAATATGCATAACTGCTCTGGCATATCTCTTTCTGGCTGAACTTGTCTCTCCACCCCCAACAAACCCCCTAGAAATGGTGTATAGTGTGTGCCAGGCTGTCTTTGTTTCGTGACCCTCTTCAGCATCTGAACTTTTCTTCCGGGATACCTTTTCTGGTCCATGATCGTCTTGGCGAGGACTTCTTTTGTTATTTTGTGTTCGGAAATCCTTCACGTACGCCAAGAGGTGTCCCCTTTGGATTAAAGCTTCAATTTCCTTTTTCAGCTGCTGACAGTCCTCGGTGTGATGTCCCCGTATACGGTGGAAATTACACCAAGCCTCAGGTTGCCTTCCCATAATTTCGTCGGCTCTTTTGGGACGTTAAGGCTCAGGTAACAGATTCATGTGGCCGACTTCTTTAAGGATGTCTCCCCTGCTTGTATCTAGCGGGGTAAGGTCTCTGTTTGGCTCGTACGGCTGTCTGTATGGTCTGGGAGCATGTCGTTTGCGCGTAGATCCCCGAGGATGCTCTTTCCTCCTGTTTGACAACTCTTCTTTGCTTTTTGTCTTCTCATTGTCGTCTCGGGCTCTTTTCTCTTGGTTACTCTCTTCTCCTTTTATGTAACATTCAGCCCAGGTAGTGATCTCGTCCATGCTGATAGCCGGCTTCTGCGCCAATGACTCGTTGAATTGCCCGGCTCGCAATCCATGTTGAAAAGCCCCCACAAACAGCTCCTGATTCGGATGAGATACTTCGAGGGTTTCCTCGTTGAACCGAGCCAAGTATTCACGTAGCGGTTCCGCCTGCTTCTGTCGAACACTGAACAATGCAGTCGTGGACACCTTCCGGTGTTTGCTTGCCGAGAAATGTTGTACTAACTTCTTAGTTAGGTCATGGTAGCTTGTGATGGATGTCATACCCCAAATTTGTCTTACCCTTTCATTCAAGTCTTTTGGCTTATTCTTTGCATTTTCCTTATACGCATACCTCTCATTAGGGCATTTAAACACATCATGCATCCATTAACATCGCTACTTGTTACTTGGATCAGAGGTCATGGAGAATTAGGGTTTACATAATGTACTAGGATTTCACCTCATTTGCAGGTTTATTTCACGAAGATCATGGACTAGGGTTTGTCCCTTGTGCTTATGGTTACCAGATGGATCCTCAAAGTTTGGCTATGCAATTATCAGGAGCATCATCTTCTGGTGCTCACCATCATCATTTGACTAGGGTTTATTTCCCTGATCATATGGCCTTCAAGAGGTTCCTTTGTGAAGCTTGTGCATCTTATCATACAAGGGATTCAATTTGGCTTGAAGTGCAAGTCATTGAGGAGATTTAAGGGTTTTCATGTAATTAGGGTTTTCTACACTATAAGGGTTTGTTCTTCAACCAAGACGGAAAGAAGCATGGATTAATATTCTTTTCTTGTGCTTGCATTTTCCAATTGGTCCAGGAGCTGGTGTGATTACTATGTGGATCATCTCGTTAGGGTTTTTACTTTGAGTCATTCATCATGGGAGAATACAAGTAGTTGGTTTTCAGGCAAGGGCTTGATATAACATTGTGTGTGGAGAGTCATTGGTCGAGCTTAAAGCACAACCATTCATTTGCATCATATGTCAATACTTGGTCAAAGGTTGGAATTGGATTTAAAGACTATTTGTTCCTATGTGAGTTAAGCTTCATGACTAGATGTTTCCTTTAGGGTTAAGGTCCTATTTTCTCATGTGTGTGGAGTGATTCTCACCTTGGCAATCAATTGGCCTGTGACACAAATTAGTGATCATTGGATCTCACTTTGGATTTGAATTCAAAAAGAAGTTAGGACTTCATCAAGGTTTGATTAAAGGAGAGAGTGTATTTGGATTTCATTAAGACTTTTGAAAATAATAGAACTTCCATTTCATTCAATTGTAACTTGGGTTACAAGTTATTTCACTTACAGAACAAGGCTGCAAAGCATTACCATACCATCACAAAAGGGAAAATTACATGAAAAATCCAAAGTCAACTAACTATCCTAGTCTTCAAGTCTTCTCCATCCATCATCATGTGACCATGATATCTCTATATCGCACCATGCTCTGAGCTTCATGCCAAAACCATACCTTTACCATATCCATGTGCCAAGCTTCATGATCCTACCCTCAAATCAGACCTGCATTAAATCGAGTTCAGTCCATAAAATATGCAGTTAATCCTATCAAAATGACAACAAACTCAATGCATCACATAATATCAGGGATACATAGTTTAATTCTAATAAGGGACGACGATCATATGGATACAATTACACAATTGAATATGTTTCGTGTAATATTTCTTCGGTAGCAGGTGATGGCCGAGAAGCCAAAACATCTTCTGAGTTGAAGGGAAAATTGAACAAGATCCGTTGTCAATAGGAATATTCTTTGGATTCGGAATGGCGGTTGCGGCTGTCTCCTGACGTGTGCATATTTCCCTGAGCAAATTTACAAGTCAATGCTAATCATTCAGTTGGTTACGAAGTATCTACGCAATGCTTCTCGTGTGGACTGTCCAGGATGTTATTGACAATCTTCAAATCTCCAATCTTGAATATTACCGTGAAACTGACAACGATGTTATACCTGATGTGTAACCGAAGCAACTTCCCATGACCTAATGCTATGCGACTTCCTCAGCAGTCTCGAAAATTCACTGATATCTCGGGGATTTTTGCAAATTGATAGATAGGTGGCTGGAGGAAAATGTTGGCATGTTAGGGAGTGGAAATGATTTCAAGTTAACATGCGGTGATATAGATCTTGAGATGTTGACCATGTGAAGAGTTTCCTTCGGGGTTAACACGGCTGACCTCGACAATGCTCCTGATGGTCCGAAGGTTGTTCCTGCATCCATGGCAAACTCTCATTGTTGCTGTTCCTAAAATGATTACATCAATACTTAGTCGGTAGCAATATTATCAAGCCATTGTTTCATTGTCCTTCAATATTGGACAAACATGAGGATCTAATACAGCATACAAGTGTTAGGAATCATAAGGCTTCACGCAGCAAGGGAAATGTGGAAAATACCACTGTTTGTCCGAACTCACACAAATCACATGCTTCCCATTCCGTTCGCAAAACCATTATTCCCTCCGTAACAGATCCAACACCGTCGCAGACCGCTATCCAAACTATATTTGAGTGACCCACCGTTGGAACCGACATTTGTTAAAGCTCCCCCAACTTCTAGCGTCGAGCAATACTGCAACCAGAAAAACTGCAAGTGTCAAAGGCAAACAACCACATATATTATTTCTGCATATTTCAGACAGTAGTGAATAAGATGTGTTCACCTATCATCAAAGGAAGTACTCACCGTTACTCATCCATTAGGGCCCTATAATTAGAAGCAAAAGCACCGTCCACTGCAGAACAAACAGAAAGATTCCCTGCTGAAAGTTTACGCTGATGCATCGGTTGTTGAGTAATACTATGGCAGCACGACTCCGTCGGTGTGCCAATTGTGCAGTTATGTTATTGTTTGGTAAGGTGATCCTTTAACGGAGCTAACAGCTGCGAATAAACACAAGGAAACGAATCAAGAAAAAATCATTGAAATTCACAAACCGCACTTCACACCTCACAAACTAACATAACTAAACATAATAGGATTTTTAAGCTTTCACTAACTCAAAAAATAAAAACATACAGCCTGCAATCATTCTTGTTCATAATTCAACAGATGGTTAACAACAACCGTTTAACATACAGTTTTAACAAGTGTTGAACACACGCGTCTAGTTCAAAATAACTCAATTATGGTTCAATACCCAGCAGTCCATGACAACCCATTAACAACCTACAAAATTATCTTCATAAGCAGTTCCCATTAGTTCCCTAACATCACTACAAGGTTCATCCTTAATAAATTAGCTTACTACACTGCTACTTCAGCACAACTAGAGTGTTACAACAACAATTCTAACTACATCAATAGGCATTGAGAGCCAATTAACCTAGAGGCCTTGAGTTAGTAATAACCAACATTCATCAACCTATCCAATTTCAAGCTAATGGCACAGCAGCTGTCAATCAATACCAAGTCACAAACGCGCATGAGTATTTACTGAACAACTAATTTTTATAGTTTCAGTTCTTAACCTTTCCATTCACCTAGCAATTAATAGCAACAACATCTAACTCATCATTTAACACCTAACTAATTTTCTAACAGAAAACTAACAATTCTAACAGATTGTGATTCAACTGACTTCTCAATCCTACAGTCACATAACAGCTCTCATAACATAATCCAATTAACAAAACTCAAAACAGAGCTAACAGAATTCTAATCCCTAACCAACTTATAACCTCCTTAACCGAATCTTAACCCCCATAGCAGTTAACCAACCAACTCTTTTTAACTAACTGCCAGCTCATAACCAACTGGCATAACAGCCTCTAACCAACTGTCCTAAACTAACTTCAGAGATCATAACTGGACACAAAGGAAAAGGGAAGAGAGGGTATAAATTCAAAAACTCACCTCATTCAACGACCTCCAAATTTTTTTTCTCTCATCATCATCTTCACTTCTTCTCTCTCAAATTCATCTTCAAATTTCTTCACCAACCTTCATCTCCTCAAACTGAATCAAGTGTTCAGTTCACAGCAAATAACCTGCAACTCCAATTCTCCCTCCATAAGCTTCATCAATCTCCATTGCAAACTCTGTAACAAACTTCACCAAGAACCTGCGTAACACAACATCACAAAAGCGATTCAACGCGAGTTACAGATTTACAATAGCAACAGCAACAATTTGCACAGCAAACTCAACATCAAAGAAGAAGAACATGTCACGCGGAAGAGACGAATTCAAGCACAACAATTCGTTCAGCAATACAACACGAAGAAGGAGTAGAAGAACGAGTTCGCGACATTATCCGGAACCGCAACGATAGCAACAGCAGAAGCGCAAATCGAAAAGAGGAGAAGAAGGGAAAAAGTGAAGTAGAAGCAGAAGTAGAAGAAGAAGAAGAAGAGGAGTAGAGCGAAGAACAAAACAAGGTAGTACGAGAGGTTATACCTGAAATCGAAGCTTGAAGCACGCCAAACGCTTCCGGTGGAACCGTTGCATCCGTCGTCGCTGAGGTACGTGATTGTGTCACCCTTCTCGTAATTCTTGATGCCATGATATATAACGTAACTTCTTGAAATCTTCCCCCAAGGTCTCATGGATTGAAGCTTTGGCGTCGCCATTTGAGTGAACTGATCCGATTTGGCCATTTAAGGAGGAATTCGATAAAATTGGTGGTGGATTTGAGTCGGTGAGGGTGAAACGAACCCATTGGTATATAATTTGGTGAGTTTAGGTTCCCCGCCGCCGCCGATGGTGAACTCCGGTGCGGCAGAGGTTTTCTCCGGCGAGATGTGATCAAACACATGAGGAAAAAACACGTGATGATGGTCATGTGATGCTGAAACTTGTTATTCTCAGCGTCTCATACATTGCCATCCCCTTTGTTAGACTGATTTGGGCTTCATGGCCCCATAGATACTAATTGCACCATATTTTTGCTATTCTACACCCCCATGTGTTCATTTTATTTTAGAATTTTAATTTTGTTTTAGTTAGGTTTTAACTTTTTAATTATTAAAATTTGAATAGTATTTTGTAGAATCTTTGGGATAATGTTTGGTTGCAATGTTTAGGAACCTTTGTGATCTTATATCTGTTTTGAAAATTTTGTAGAATTTTTCATGATATATTTTGTAGAACTTCATGCTATTATTCTCGTTGGATTTTTTGACCATTTTCTTATTGAAATTTTGGTACAATTTTCTTGTAGAAGTCTTGCCATTATGACGTTAACTTTCTTTTGTGAAGTTTGTGATGTGTTTCGTTGAGTTTTGGCTATGGTATCTTGTTGAAACTTTTGTGCTATTCCTCGAGGGATTCTTATGCTTCATTTAGATTCATCTTATACATAATTCTCACACATTCATTCATGATTATATCATACTAACTATTTTGCTTTGTTTTGTGAGGTAACCTGAGGACTTCTCACTTTTGGACATTTGAATTTTAATCGCGCCATTGTACTTTTATGGTTTATACCATTTATGTCCATGTATTACTTTCATGCCTTAGATTAGGTCTCCCCCCTTGGTGGGTTCCTTATGTTTCCCCATTCCCATTAAAGTGTAATAGTTTAGGACTTTACTTTTTTATCGCTTTATGCTTGTTGCTTGCTTAAGTGTTAAGAAAGATAAAACTAAAAGCGTTTAGAAAACGATTTCAAGAATAAAAGAAAAAAATAAAGCTTGATCCAACGTTGAGCCATTTTTGAACTCATCAAATGGAATGCTTATCTTACTTCATCTTAGGACTTTCCTACACCTCTCACCTCTCTTACACCCTTTCATCAATAACAAACAAATCTTGCATGCACTAACCCTTGTAAGTCGATCGCCTAGTGCATCGCCATCAACCTCCATCAATTCTCACCTCCCATCTCTTTCTCATCTCACCTCTAATAATTTAAAAAATATCAAACACTTAGTCCAACACCAAATCACTTTTTTCAAACCATTTTCACAATAACTTGGAAGAAAATGGAATGGAGTGTACGTACTTGTGCACCCCATTTCTCAAGTACTTGGGTTGTTCGCCCTGATTGGCTTGGGACCCGACGCTTGTCTTCCTTTCTAAAACACTTAATAAAAATAAGAGTTTAATCTGGTCCTATTAGGGCGAAAAAGGAGTGGTTGGGATACCATCGTCCCCTCAACTCTCGAGTATTTGATTGTAGGCCGTACTTAGCCTATGGTTGGATATTCGTCTCCCTCTAAGTACCTACAATTAGACTCGCCTCACATCTTTCAAAATAAACATCTTCCCTAAAATCAACTTCACCAATCAAACGTGACATCTTGCCTCGAGGGCGAAAATCAAAACCTTTTCAAAAGGGCATGTTATTTCCATTCTATCGCAACACAGGCTAAAGCACAAGTCTCCTTACGTGCGAGCAGTAAAACCTATTGCTTGGATGTGAACGTTAACATCGCCCATTAAAAACAACAAACCCACAATCATTTAGCTCCACGAACTACAGACGCTTTGATTCTTCATTGGTCAATGAAGATACGTAGGCACAAGATTGCGAGATCTTGGCGAGCTACCTTCCTTCACTTCCACCCATAGTCCTCCGAACTACGGAAGCTCTGATTCTTCATTTCACAACGAAGATACGTAGGCACAAGGGCCCCAATCCTTGGCGAGCACACTAATTTAAACCCCCTCATTTCTCCTTTAGCAAGTAACCTTTAGATAAACGACACTCATTCACGCATAGACAAACAAGATGGTTCCCATCGAGTACAATGGATATGAGGGATAATGATACCTTCCCCTTGCATAACCGACTTCCGAACTCGAATTTGGTTGCGAGACCATGTTCAACACCTTTTAAGGGTTTTATCGATATTTTCCCTTTCTTCAGAATAAATAAAGTTCGGTGGTGACTCTGTATTTTTTGCGTAGCGACAATGGAGAGCTGAGGAAAGCTCATGTACCATCTTAGGGCTACATCCTTCAAAGTTTCGGCCATGAGTTTACACTTCAGTGAGTCCGAAGGGGTAACTATGGCCATCTGATTGTTGATGGCAGTGACATGCTCCTGAGGATCTGTCTTCCCATCATAAGAATCTAATGATGGTGCTTTGAATTTTTCGACTACGTGGTCGTCCCATATCTCTTTAGAGAGGGGTTGAGGTTTGAGAACCTTCTCCTCACTATCAGCGTCAGCTTGACATTGTTGCTGCATCTCTTGTATACTATCTTGCAGTGTTTCATTCTGTTGTCTCATGGTTTCCATAATGGCTAGTAGTTGAGCCATGTCTGGAGGGTCTCCTTCAGAAGTCAAGTCGTTAGTGAGGGATGTGACCTGGGAAATTTTTACCTAGGCACCACGGTGGGCGCCAAATGTTCTAGCAAAAAATGTCTAGACCACCAAAAGTGCTAACTCTCCTTCTCTTTGGGAAAAGAGAGTTACGCTGTCTATACTTCAGAGTATGTTGGGATGAATATTTTGGGGATTTGAGGGCTATACGGGTGTTGTATACTGCCTCAAGTGGGAGCCCCATTATATAGCCTTTTATTAATTCAAGCCAATAAGAGAAGTCTTTTGGCCTCCTGGCGTTATGTGGCCATCATTACCGTAACCTTCTCCATAAATACAGGCTTTAAAGCTCTTGGTAACGTCCATATTGATCCGCCGCCACCGTTACAAAAGTTGGAGTGGCATATGATGAGCTTGTCTTCGGCATCGGGGCTGGGTTGGTGGGGTGAGGTACCCGGCCTCGTGACAACACGACGTGGTGGGAATCGGGCTCCCTGGTCGGCTCGGGTTGTGTATGAGGCTTATCTAGCTCTCTTCATTGTACAATCTCTCCTGCTACTACAATCTGGGCCGTACTCACCCTTATCCGACTACTCAACTCGACACCGAATATATTTGGCATGTACAGTTACTAGCACCAATCCGTTGAAAGCTGGTTATTACCTTTGCTCGTGATCCAAGTCCAATTAATTTGGCACGTACAAAAGAGTCGTTACCCTGTACTTTTCCTGATGTTTCCTGAAGATCCCGTTTGACCTCTTAATTTCAAGGAATTTCTAGAAGATTGGATGTTTGAAAACTCCAATAATGTGTGTTGCCGATCCTATTATTATAAGGAACTCTTTTGGCACAGTAATCCTGTTGTTATGAGGATTCTCTTTATTTGGTATCCCTATTGTCATGAGGGTGCTTTCAACACAATCCTTTTGTTATAAAGAATATGTTTTATCTCCTATTGTTATGAGGAATTTGAGTCATTGATTTTATTGTTATAAGGATATGTCTTATCTCCTATTGTCATGAGGAACATTGGGATCAATCCTATTGCTATGAGGATCCTGTTTCACTGATTATGTTGTTATAAGAATCTGTTTTATCTCCTATTGTTATGAGGAATTTAAGTTGTTGACTCTATTGTTATAAGAATCTGTCTTATCTCCTATTGTCATGAGGAACATTGGGATCAATCCTATTTCTACGAGGATCCTGTTTCACGGATTTGGTTGTTATAAGAATCTGTTTTATCTCCTATTGTTATGAGGAATTTAAGTTGATGACTCTATTGTTATAAGAATCTGTCTTATCTCCTATTGTTATGAGGAATGTGTGTTAATTCTGTTGTTATAAGAATATGTTTTTTAGCTCTCATTGTCATGAGGAATTTGTGTTATGTCCTATTGTCATGAGGATTTTTTCATTAAAATCCTATTGTTATGAGGATGTATCTTATCTTGATCATCCTATTGTTATAAGGATTTTTTCTTTATCTGTTGTTCTGGAGTGTCAGCCGGTCATATCTAGACCCATTTGTCAACTACTCTAGATATTTCTCGGTGGAGACCATCCTGTGCTGTTTTGTTTTAACGATTTTCCCCCCTTTCATCTTTGATCTCTTGTGAGAAGATCTTATTCCTGTCTATTAGTCCCTAGTGATTTCCAGTCATGTCTGAACTTGTTGATCAATCACTTTGGATATCCTCAGTGGCGTCTTCTTGGGGGTGTTCCCAGTGTGGTCTCTTTCTTTCCCCCAACAAGTCTTTACTCATTATCTTTTGGTAATCATGAGCAACATTATGCGTTCAGTGATCGGTCGACACTGACGGATAAAACTGCAAATATACAGTTGATCGTGTAGTCTTAAAAAAGTTTGTCGAACCCACAGGGACAGATTATAAAACTAATGTTATCCAAGGTTGTTGTGCAAGCTAAGTCTGAACGGAAACAGGAATGAAACGGGAAATAAAAGACGAGAATGAGAATCTGAAATTTAATACTAGAACGAGCCTGAAATGTGATTTATGTGCACCTACGGGACTTATAAAAAATAGGTACTAACTACGACTATGCTGCCAATCCGTAGGAAAAACTGACTTAAAGGCTCCGCCTCACGCTCTCGCGGTCTTGACAAAAGCCATGCTTCCTAATCCCAAGATTTTGCTCTCGCTCGCCCAGTAACTAAGAAACACACTTTGGAAACCGATATTATCCTAAACAATATCTAAAGCGCTCCCGCTGTATTTAAATATGTTGCCTAATTTCCACTATCCAGTTCACTCTTCACGCTCTCGCGGATCTCGACTTAAACTTTAATTTGCTTCTCACTCTCGTGACAAAACAATGTTAAATAACCTTTCACTCTCGTGACAAAGCTACTTAAATTAAACTTGGAAATT
Organism: Lathyrus tuberosus; assembly: GCA_022829125.1. Lineage (NCBI taxonomy): Eukaryota > Viridiplantae > Streptophyta > Magnoliopsida > Fabales > Fabaceae > Lathyrus > Lathyrus tuberosus. The sequence goes on from JALAZF010000136.1 coordinate 13,154,095, forward strand.
AAAACCAAAATGACATACATTCATAATATCGTACCTATTGTTTCTACGGAGTCCCGCCGAATATGACGGTTCTCACATGACGGCCTCCAATTGTTTATTCAGACATAATTAATCCTAAGTCTGCCATTTTTAAACATACATAATCGAAATTTAACATGTAAGCAATTTAAAAGTAATAAAATATATTAAGAATGCGGTAAAGTAAAGAAACCTGAAAATAAAGTGCGGTAATGTAAATCGGGACGGAATGGAAATGAATTTGTATTAATCTTCGATCCAAAAAGTACAGCAAAAGTACAAGAGTGTATAATTTTGCAACAATTCCTCAATGCGAGTTACTGTTGCTTTTTATCGGTAATTTGTGCTTAGAATTCTAATAAAATTTCGTCAGAGCTTCCGCGTACTTTTTCGACCCCGATTTTCTGCTCCAAGTGGTCCTATATATAGAGGATAAGATATCTCAACTGCCATTTCGAAATCTGGAGGGAAAGGGAGTTAGAAAACTCCCCAAAACTGCCAGAAACGGATTCTGCAGTGAAAAACTGCTCCCGCGACTGTACGGTGAACGCCATGCTCTGGATTCAAAAAAGGGCGCTATCAGGAAGCAATGTCGAACGCCATTAAGGGACGGCGAACGCCATATCAGCTGGGACTGCAGAAATTGTTGCTCTGCTGGATTTTTCTCTTTCTTTCGCTTCTTTTCTTCGTTTCTTCCAGGATCTTGATTATTATTCCTGCAATTACAAAACATAGTAAAAACAAAGTAAGTATAGCAAGACTCGATAAAAACACAGACTAAAAATGCGCAAAGTGAGCCTAAAAATATGATATAAATTCGTGTCGTCCAACTCCCCCACACTAAGATCATTGCTTGTCCTCAAGCAAACTCGAACAGAATTTAAAACAGTGAGTGCAATTCCAGATTCAAAAGCGCGACTGAAAACAACTAAGGTGCAAGGTGTCTAGGCTAATGTGAAACGGATAGGTACTAAATAGTGAAAACAAGGATATCGTGACGACACAAATCCACATTTGCAGACAAAGACTCCTTTCCTATGCAATACCAATTCAAATCATGATATTATATCTCGACCTATATCCTTCATCCTATTTCACCTCTTTTTTCATTCTCACACAATCACATTAAGCCCGTTATCCTTTGTACTCACATGGTAATCGAACTTGTTTGTGTTATATGATCTCATTACTAAAAAATAACTTCTTTTTCGCACATTATGCTTTTCTTTTGCTTACGAATTTCAAGAGTCCGAACCTTTAGGCTAAATAGTCGGGTGAGGATCACCTAACTTAGCGGGAACACATCTTTCATTCACTTTTTCTATAAAAAATCACATTATTCAAATTTTTGAGATCAACACATATTTGCATTGGTTCGTTACTTAGTTTGTACATAAGGATGGTGATGACTGCTAGTAAAAACTAATCAAGAGGCTACTACTAAGAAACTAGGCATAAGGTCTCGACATAATACTTATTTAAAAAAATATCACATATTTAGGGAATCTAGGGTGTAGGAATGATACTGATATTTACAAAACTTTCCCAAATCTATCTAACATAACCTAATGAAAAACAACCTATACACAGAGTGTCATGCCAATGAATCTAGAAAACAAAAAAAAAAATCGTTGGGGGGTCAAAATTAAGGGAGTTTTCAAACAAGCAAATAAAATAACGTAAAATAGGACTCAACAGCGCATATGACTCGATAAACTGGACAAATTACAAAGTAAAGACTGAAAAACATAAATAACGGGAAAGAAAATAAAATAGTAAAGCTCCCCCCCCCCCCCCAAACACTTGAACTAAACATTGTCCTCAATGTTTTAGTACAAGGTGAAAGAAAGGAGTGATAAAACCTAGTCAAGGGTGAGGTGCACGGCCTCTGGTCATGGATGCTCTGCCTCTGTGATGGCCTGCTCTACCCCACTCGGATTGTGGCACATGTATGATAATGTCTCTCAAATTAACCGTCTCTAAGCACACTCCATTCATTTGCTCAATCAGGTCATCCATATCATGCTGAGTCCTCTATGCAAAATCTTGTTGATGCTGGCCAATTTGATCAACAGCGACTCTAAGCTCCTCCTGCTGCCTCTGCATGCTACGGAGTAAAAGATCACGTTCGGCCTCCATGTCGTTCTGATGCCTAAGCTCGGACAGAATATCATCCAAAGAACTCCAGATGACCACGTAATCATATTCTTCCTGGGGCTGATGTGTACCTGCAAAAGAGTCAGTAGAAAAATGTGTGGTGCGTGAACAGGCGCTAGGTCCGGGTGTATCGGTACCACGGGTACGAATGCAGGGCTGAGGTGTAGTAAATCCCATAACATCTTGGTAGTGTCTCTCAGCTCTCTCCTGCTCAAGCTCAGGGGCCTCGGTATCAACTATCCAATTAGTGCTAACATGCACGTTAATGTCGTTAGAACAAGGCAATGTGACTCTCTTAACCTCCCTGTTGCCTATCATCATGTGATATTTGCCATTTGGTAAATTCTTAACTAGGCGCATGGCACGACAATGGGTATGATCAGCAAATAGAGCTGGTAAGGGCCCAAGGGTCTCTAACTCGGTATGCAATCCTAGAGCTAAGGCTATTGAGGTAATGATCCCTCCGACACAAATGGAACCGCCCGCTCTACTGCTGGCAGATTGGAGGTGTGCAAGTAAAAATGGTGTCGGGTTAACCTTGGTTTCGGAAAGCGCACAGTGGATGAAGAATAAGTCTTTGGAGTTCACATTTCCAGTGTTCTCCCGGCCAAAGATAGTGTTAGCTAGGATTCGGTGGAAATACCTGATGGTTAGGTTGTGGATGGATGTAGCTTTGAGACCTTCCCATGTGTGGGAAGTCTTATTAGTGATTTTGTGCCAAAAGTCTAGAGCACTAGGTCCCCACTCGCTCTCTAAGGGTGCCTGTGTAGCATACTCCGGACCGCTAGAAAAACTAAAAATATTACCTATCAGCTCAAAAGTCAAGGAGTGATCGACATTAAACATTCTAAACTGTACGAAACCATCAGTACGAGACAGATTCGTGGACAGACGGAAATAACTTAAAAACTCATATGTCAGCCTAACATAGGTAGAATTGCTCATAGAACAGAAGTGTGACATACCAAAGTTTGTAAGCATCCAATTCACGCTATCGAAGAGACCCAAGGTCTGGACATCAGCATTGTCTGGGTACCGTGTCGCGACGACTGCCCTTTTTCACAGTTTGAGAAAGCTAGAACGTTGGCTCTGACCAAGGACATTTTTAGGAAATGCAATGCCCATGTAGTTGATGTTAGTAGCGACTCTAGAAGGCATATTAGCATAATGATGGTAGTGAGAATGGTTGAAAAAGTTTGTGAGTGAAGAGTGTGAGTGATGGGTGTGAGGA